>CM028131.1:484765000-485965000 GCA_016271365.2 Neoceratodus forsteri | reverse complement strand
AACAACCAGGAACAGAAGGGAGCAGGTACTGCTGGATGCCTTCCAGCACAGCTGCAAATGGTCAGTGAACCAACCAGGTTAGGGAATACCCTTGACCTTGTGCTGGCAAATGGGGACTTTGTGAGATAACTTACAGTGGAGGAACCGTTGTCAGGGAGTGACCACCACTCAGTATGGCTCACATTGGATATGGGCAAGGAAGGAGTGGAATCTGGCACAAGAGTGCTGGACTTCAGGAGGGCCGACTTTGGGAGGATGGGGGAAGTGGTAAAAGGGTACCTGGCCAGAATTCAATCTAGTATGGACACTAACCAGAGGTTGGAGCTCATAAAGCTGAGGATAGTGGAGGCAACCAAAACCTGCTGCAAGGCCCAGAGCAAGAAGGCTAGGGATAAGAAACCGAGCTGGTTGAGCAAGGAGGTTATGGAAAAGGTAAGGAGGAAAAGAACTGCTTTAGGAAGTACAAGAAAACAGGGAGAGGGGAGGACAGGGAGGAGTACTTGACGGAATTGAAGGAGGTGACAAGGGCAATAAGGGGAGCCAAGGCATCTACGGAACTCAGGCTGGCACAAGGCATTAAGAAGGGGGAGAAGGACTTCTTTAGGTACATCAGGGAGAAAAGGAGCTGTAAGGACCACATAGTAAGGATTAGGAAGGAGGGGGGTTGGGTGGAAGCAGGGTGCGATAAAGCAGAAGCACTAAATGAGTACTTCTGCTCAGTATTTACTAAAGAGAGGAGGGGTGACACCCAAGGGGAGAAATGGCAGAAACAGGGGGGACAGAGGGAGAAATCATGGAGGGCAGAGTTCGGGAGGGTTTGAAGGCACTGAGGGTGGATAAGGCGCGAGGCCCAGATGGCATCCACCCCAGGGTACTGAAGGAGCTGGCAGAGGTCCTTGCAGGACCTTTGGCAGACCTATTTAATGCCTCACTACATTCAGGGTGTGTACCTCAGGACTGGAGGATGGCTCATGTGGTGCCCCTCCACAAGAGTGGCCCCAAGGATGAACCGAGAAACTACAGACCAGTGAGCCTCACATCCATCGTGGGTAAGCTAATGGAGACTATACTGAAGGAAAGGCTGGTGGCCCTCCTAGAGGCCAAAGGACTACAGGACAGCAGACAGCATGGCTTCATACAGGGCAGATCCTGCCAAACCAACCTGGTGGAGTTCTATGACTGGGTAACTAGGCAACTGGACGGGGCCATGCAGTGGATGTCCTGTCTGGACTTCAGTAAGGCATTCGACTGGTGCCACATGGAAGGCTGGGAAGTAAGTTAGTAGGCACAGGGGCAGATTGCAAAGCTGGTGAGATGGGTAGAAACTGGCTTCAGGAAGGCAAGAGAGGGTGGTGGTGGGTGGGGAGCTCTCACACCCAAGGGTAGTGACGAGCAGTGTTCCACAGGGCTCGGTGTTGGGACCAGTGTTGTTTGGGATATTCATTGCAGACATATCATTGGACATCAAGAGCAAGATCAGTCTGTTTGCTGATGATACTAAGGTAGGAGCAGTGGTGGATGACCTAGGGGGATGGCTGAGGTTGCAGGATGATCTGGCAAAGCTTGAAACCTGGTCAGACACCTGGCAACTGCAGTTTAATGCCAAAAAGTGCAAGGTGCTACATTTTGGGATGAAGAACCCAAGGAGGAGTTACCAGCTGGGGGGAGTGCAGCTAGCCCAGACAGAGGAGGAGAAGGATCTGGGGGTGTTCATTACAGGGTCAATGAACAACTTGGCACAATGCAGGAAGTCAGCTGCAAAGGCCAACAAAATGCTGGGTTGTATTGCAAGGGGTATCTCCTCGAGGAGGGAGGAGGTGATTCTGCCACTGTATACGTCATTAGTTAGTCCGCACCTGGAGTACTGCGTGCAGTACTGGCGCCTGTATCTGAAGAGGGACATTAAGTTACTGGAGGGGGTGCAGCGTAGGGTGACAAAGATGATCAAGAGGCTGGGGGACTTATCATACGAGAGGAGGCTGAGGGAGTTGAACATGTACTCACTGGAGGAGAGGAGGGACAGGGGGACATGATTGAAACCTTTAAGTACATGAAAGGAATAAACAAGACAGGTACAGAGAGGCTGTTCAAAGTAATGGAGGGAGGGACACCAGGGCCATGATATGAGACTGGAGGAGGAAGGTTCAGGAGGAGATGAGAGACACTTATTTACAGAGAGGGTGGTGGCTGGGTGGAATGCGTTACCTGCAGAAGTGGTATCCAGTAGAACAGTGGACTGCTTCAAAAGGGGATGGGACAGGACAAGGGGGAGGGTCAATGAAGGGGAAGGGTGGAAGGGAGGGGCAGCTGCAGAATAAGGGGTGCTAGCTGCACATTCGAGCAGACTTGATAGACCTCTAGGCCTTTACCTGCTGGCAAATTTCGTATGTTCGTAAAGTAACCATGGGCCTCACTCTGCCGGGAATCCAAGCACTGCTTAGTTCTAGACTAAAGCCACGTAACACCAGGGGCTCTGAATACCAGCTACTTCAGGTTCCCCACCGTCGCACCTCTCAGGGCTAACGATCCTTTGCCTTCAGAGCACCTAGCTGGTTAAATGCGCTCAATCCTGACATCTCCTCCACTACCACCCTTGACTCATTCAAACATAAACTCCACCTTACTAACTCTAGCTCCTGTGAATGCTACCTATAATCTCCTCAGCCCTCTCGTTTTTGTTCCCTCCAACTATCACCTACCACATCTCCACCCCCTCCTTTTCCTCTATGTTACCTTTTTATTTCTTCTTTCTTTTCACCACTCCTGACTCTCCCCCTTCACCCTCCCCGCCTCTTCCGAGCCCTCAATGATCTTTCCTTTTTTGTTGACTAGTTTCAGCCTGCTCCCAGTGGATGACCACGCCCTTTGGCTGCAATTCCTGCCCTCTCCAACTTCGCTTCTCACATTTATCTTCATCTTCCACCCTCCCTCCTACTTATCCCTCTGTTATTGTGTTCCCATGTATACATTCTACTTATTCTAGCTATTGTATTGATCTACCATTGTAACCTAATATGCCGACCTATGTATTGTTTTGTTCCTATGTCTGTAACTTGTATTGTATTTGTTCTCTGACGCGGAACCTTTGTAAAAGAGCCTGGCTCAAAGGTACTTGTAATCCTAGTTGTAATAAAATAAAAAAAATAAAAATAGAAATAAAAAAAATAAAGGAGTAGCTCTTTATGTAAGGGAAGGGATCAAAGCAACAGAACTAAAGGGTAAACAGGGAGGAGAGGAGGCACTGTGGGTCACCCTGGATACTGGAAATGGCACCACAATCTGCACAGGGGTTGTATACAGACCCCCGTCTTAGGGGAGGAAATGGAGAGGGAAATGATAGAAGGCATCCTTAGGATGGCAGAGAAAGGGGAGATATTGCTGATGGGGGACCTGAATATGCCAGATGTTAACTGGAGCACCTTTGCTGCAGCCACATTCAAGAGCAGGGCCATTCTCGATGCCCTACAGGGGGCATGCCTTAGACAGCTAGTTTTGGAAACCACTCAAGGGGAAGCACTCTTTGACCTGGTACTCTCAAATGGGGACAGAAAGACGATCTCAGATCTAGAAATGGGTAGCCATCTGGGAATAAGTGATCACCAGTGTGGTTCACTATAAACTTAGCTGTAGAGTCAAACCATACAAAAGTGAAGGTACTGGACTTCGGGAGGGCTGATTTTGTCAAAATGGGAGAGTGCCTCAGAAAAACACTAGCAAACAGGCAAGAAGGTGGGGTGGAGCAACAATGGGGAAACATCAAAACCACCATCACAGAGGCAACAAGCCTGTGTGTGAAGCAAATAAACAAATCAAAATGAAAGAAAAAAACCACTATGGTTCTCAAAAGAAGTGGCGGGGAAGGTTAGGGAGAAAAAGATAGCATTCAGGAAGTATAAGGAAACACAGAAGGAGCAGGACAGAGACCTGTACCAGTTAAAGCAGAAGGAAGTGGGGAAGGCAGTCAGAATAGCAAAGGCTCAAACCGAGGAAAAGATAGCCAACTTGATTAAGAAGGGTGATAAAACATTTTATAGTTACATTAGGGTGAAAAGAAAGACTAAGGCAGGGATACTGAGGCTGAATAAAGAGGAAGGTGGTTGGGCAGAGATCGACGGTGAAAAAGTAGGGATACTGAACGAATACTTCTGCTCATTATTCACAAAGGAAGAACAGGGGGAGATACCTAATCCAGTCAATAGAAGCACTCTGGATAGGGGGTTGATATTAGTCCTTTCACAGAAGAAA
The DNA here is from genome assembly GCA_016271365.2 of Neoceratodus forsteri. Classification (NCBI taxonomy): domain Eukaryota; kingdom Metazoa; phylum Chordata; order Ceratodontiformes; family Ceratodontidae; genus Neoceratodus; species Neoceratodus forsteri. The sequence goes on along the minus strand of CM028131.1, from coordinate 485,960,755 downwards.
GGGTTCTGAAAGAACTCCTAAAACTGAAGGTGGATAAAGCAATGGGGCCTGATGGGATTCACTCCAGAATTCTAAAAGAACTAAGGGAAGAACGGGTAACACCACTGACTACCCTTTTTAATAAATCATGGGAGGATGGTGTGGTACCTGAGGACTGAAGGAGGGCAGATGTGATTCTCCTTCACAAAAGTGGGAGCAAGACAGAGGCAGGAAACTACAGGCCTGTCAGTTTGACCTCAGTGGTAGGGAAAATGATGGAATCACTTCTGAAGGAAAGAATTGTTGAGTACCTAGAGGTCAGTGGGGCACAGAACCTAAGGCAGCATGGATTCACAGCAGGAAGGTCATGTCAGACAAATCTAATTGATTTCTTTGACTGGGTGACCAAAGTAGTAGACCAGGGAGGGACTGTGTACATGGCCTACCTAGACTTTAGCAAGGCATTTGACACAGTCCCACTCAAAAGATTAATAAGCAAATTAGCCAGCCCGGGAGTGGGTCCCAGGGTGGTAGCCTGGGTAAAACACTGGCTGGACAACAGAAAACAGAGGGTAATAGTAAATTGAGTCCACAGTGAAGAAAGGGGGTTACTAGCGGAGTACTGCAGGGTTCAGTACTGGGGCCAGTCCATTTTAATGTCTTTATAAGTGACATTGCAGAAGGACTGGAAGGAAAAGTATGTCTCTTTGCAGATAACACAAAGATCTGCAACAGGGTTGATATGCAAGGTGGGGTGGAAAGGAAGAAAAGGGACTTGGCAAGTTTGGAGGAATGGTCAAATGTATGGCAGCTTAGAGTCAACGCAAAGAAGTGCAAAGTAATGCACCTGGGAAACAAAAAACCCAGGGGAAGAGTACACGATGGGGGGTGAGATACTGACAACAAAAAAAATGGAAAGGGACCTGGGGGTAGTCATATCAGATGACCTAAATGTGGGCCAGCAATGTAAGAAGGCAGTAAGGAGGGCTGGGTGGATACTGGGATGCATAGGGGGGGAGAGGCATCACCAGCAGAAAATAGGAAGTTGTTGTCCCTCTGTACAGACAGTTGGTAAGACCACATCTGGAGTACTGTGTACAGTTCTGGAGACCCCATCTCTGCAAAGACATATACAGGGTGGAGGCATGTCCAGAGGAGGGCAACCAAAATGGTGCAGGGTCTGCACCAGAAGACATATGAAGAAAGACTAAAGGAGCTTAAGATGTATAGCCTCAAGGAAAAGAGGGAGAGGAGGGACATGATAGAAACTTTCAAATACCTCAAGGGAATCAACAAAGTCCAAGAGGGTTGCAACTTTCATAAAAAGAGATGTGCAAGAACAAGGGGGCACAATTTGAAGATAGAGGGGGGACGTCTCAGAGGTAATGTGTGGAAGTATTTCTTCACATAGAGGGTTGTAGATGCATAGAACAGCCTTCCTGAGGAGGCTGTAGAGTCAAAAATATTGGGGGAATCCAAGAATGCATGGGACAGACATAAGACAATTCTAGTAGTGGGTAAGATGAAGCAGGCTGTTGGTTAACTAGGATCTTCAGCTTATCTGTTAGGTAGGGAAATGGGCAGACTAGGTGGGCCAAGCAGTCCTTATCTGCCATCAGGTTCTATCTTTCTATGTTTTGTAATGGCATAACTATGGAACTGATACATTTTTTTACACCTAAACAGTGTAAGTCACATCTCTGAGACACTCCTTTTTAACCCTGAAAATTTCAAGCCAAAAGACCAAACCGTTTATTTACAGTGTAATGTATCTGGTAACTGGTACATGTTGGTGGCAGCGTGGGCCCTTCAGACCCCATGCTCCCACTAAACTGCCCATTTGTGCATAACGATATGCATCTGTGGGAGCATGGGCCCTCAGGGCCCTGCACTCCCACTTACACATAACAACAGAGCCATATAATAGCTCTATAGGCCTGAAAATGAACACTTGTAACACAGATTTGCCAATATCTCAGTAACCGTACAACCTATGAAAAAAATTCCACTGCAGGTGTAATCTATGACTTTTAAACTTCCTTGCGTGCTTAGTTCACCACAGGCATCAAAAGTCGCTATGGGCACACAGTGTTATCCTATGGGAAAAATCTCAATTTCATGATAGCATATCTAGGGAACCAATAAACTTTTCAACACCTAAATAGCAAATATCACATCTGTGGGGCATCCCCTTTATACCCTGCACATTTCAAGTCAAAAGACCAAACCATTTATTTACTGTGCGGTGGCAAAAGTTTTAAAATTCTAGTTCATGAGGTGTTAAAATCCCCGTTCATGAGCTGTCAAAATTCCCGTTCGTGAGTAATCCTTGATCGTCAGATTTTGGCCATCTGGTCCCTAAGTTGTGAATGGGTTTTTTGTCACCTCGTGAAAGGGGACTGCCTTATGAATGGGGATTTTGACAGCTAGTGAACGGGGACTGTGACAGCTTACGAACGAAGAATTGAAAAACCAATCCCTTTTTGCGAGCTGACAAAATCCCTATTCGCGAGCCGATCTCCTTTCGCGAGCTGTCAAAATCCCCGTTTCTTGTTCATGACAATTGCCATCTGGTCGGGAAATGACGATCAAGGATTTTATCAGCTCGCGAAAGGGGATTGGCTCACGAAAGGGTATTTTGTTAGCTTGTGAAAGGGGATGCAAAAACCCAATCCCCTTTCACGAGCTGAGAACATCCTCTATATGCCTTATGTACAGGAAAATTTAGACAACTGTGTCTTAAATTATACTTCTTATCTCTTGGGAACTCCAGCTTAACCAAGTGATGTAATGGGTGGGACACTTTTGTATTAATAATCTTAAAACACCATGTCAACCAGAGTTGTTATTTTTTTTTTCCCGCAGGTCTCAGCCAGTCCAAAATTTCATAAACCTTGCAATGATAAATCCCATATCTACTTTTAGTTGCAAATTTGGCTGCTTTATAGTACATGTGGGCTATTTTTCCCAAGACTGTTTTGGGTGAGTTAATATATAATTGTGATCCATATTTTTTAAAGTGGGAATTAACAGCTATCTAATTAATTTAATCGTATCATCTTTTGTAAGACAGTTTGAGACTCTTCTCAATGCACCTAATCTCTGATTTAGTTTCTTGACAGTTGAATTTATGTGTTTAGTAAGTGTTATCCTATTGTCAATTAGAACAAATGGGTATTTGTAATTTTTAGGGCTGTGGGTGGAGCCTACAGGCCTTATGGGATCGCTTAGTAGCTTTAAAAACAGCCAATTGTGTAACCTTTTGTTGGACTTTTGGAAATATCCTTCCAAAAGTCCAGTGGAGCTTAAAACCCTCCACCATGATTGGCCGATAAGGAACAACAGCTGCACTATTTCGGCTGTCACTTCTGCATTCTGTGGCATGAACTGCGCATGCACGCGACTCGCGTGCATGCACGGTTATGCTGACACCATCATGTTGTGAATGGCAAAATGCCTTTCACTGCAACTGCGTATGCACAAGTGCCGCACATGTGCAGTTGTGTCACTGCCAGCTCCGCGGCATTCTGTGTGCCCCCTAACAACTCAAGCAGCACACTGGGAGTCCACCCCAGTGTGCCCCACAACTGTGCCCCCATTCATGTGGCACACTGGTAGCCCATCCCAGTGTGCCCAAAGATGTGCACCCCATGCTTCTGTCGCACACTGGGAGCCCACCTCAGTGTGCCTTTTTTCTTCCCCACCCCCACCGACATCAGGTGCCCAATCCTCATGTCAGCATCCTGTACATCCCCCCTGTCATGTGGCACACTGGGAGCCCACCCCAGTGTGCCCAAATGTTTTATTTTTCTGTTTCCTGTAAAAAAGAAAACGGTCCCACATCATTGCTCCATTCGTGGGTTTTTTTCCCCGTAAAAAAGAAAACGGTCTCTCTTCATTGCTCCAGTCCCAAACCCCCATCCCTACTCTTCCACTGAGCACCCACTTCCCCAACCCCTCAGTCCACACTTACCTCTGGAGGTCAGCACCGTCTTCTCCTTTGGACCGGGACACATCTGAACTCTTCAAAGCCGAACCGCGAACTGAAGAGTCTAAGGTAAGTGTGCTATGATGCCATTCAATGGGGGTTTCAACTTATGCTGATAAATCAGCCATTTTTTGGAATTTTTGCCCCAAATTTTCAACATGAGTTTCTTGGGACTCCGTCTTGTGAAAACAGTCACTGTCATTTTGTTACTTAGTCGCAAAAGGTGATTTCGTGGTTGCTGTGTGGAATTACCTTTCGGGACCAATTCATGAAATGACAGTGCCACTGTTCATGAGGTGGGGTCCCAAAAAGCCCATGTTGAAAATTTGGTGAAAAAGTTTAAAAAAATGACTGTGTTATGAGAGTGCATTGCGCAGTTTCTATGCACGCGCTTAACTTCACCAATTTTTAATATTTTCAATCCACATTTTCAGCATTGCCATTTTTGCACACCTCCATCAAAACAGTACAGCTGTCATTTTCCACAACCTGCCCAAAATGTGTTTTCGCACCTGTGGCACAGAATAGCACATTCACTCTGCGAAATCACCTTTCGGGACAAGTGAACAAAATGACACTGGCACTCTTCATGAGGAGGGGTCCCAAAAAGGCCATGTTGAAAATTTGGTGCAACACCTCCAAAAGATGGGCATGTTACACCCGGGCATTGAATAATTGCTACACATGTGTGTAACTTTGGTCACTTGGTAGCTTTTCACAGCCCTATCAGCTCTGGCTAGAGTTTGTTAACATTAATTAATCTAATATCATTTGTAAATTTTTTTTATATATATATTTTCTTTATTGTGCATGTACAGTTCATACAATGTCATTTGTGATCTTACATTCATGTTATGCACTTTTGTTTTTAACAATTACTGTTTTCAAGGTTTTCACTGTTATACACTGTCATTGTCATTTGAGGTTTTACATATAGGGTGGGATATTTAGACTGCACTAGGCAGTGGCGCAAGTGGGAGCGCAGTGCAACTCAGATGTGGCTGGGCCAGGATAGGGCAATATTCAAAGGTGATGTGCAAAGGCGCATCTCTGTTGAATATGGCACAGAATGCACCTGGTGCAAGAACAATGCCCCGGCGCATTCCCCAGACAGGGAGGACTGGGAATGCTCCAGCACAAATATAGATGCACTGTGCGCATCATCCGCAATATTCAGAGTTGGGCATGCAAATGGAGCCATAATGCATGTAAGGCTCATATGGGGCCATTTACATGTCATTATGGCCCCATTTGCATGCACTGCGCAGGGCATCCCAGGGAACTGCACCTGGTGCTCTACGGAGCCACTTTCACCATGCAGTGACTCCCTGGTAGTCTAGCGGGCCCCCCTCCCTCCCTCCTGTATGCCCGATTGCAGGCGTTAGTAGTACAAATAAGAACCTGGTGGTCTAGTGGCACCCACCCTTCCTCCTGTATGCCCGATCATGGGCATTAGTAGTAACAATAAAACCTGGTGGTCTAGTGGTATCCCCCCTCACTCCCATATGCCCGATCATGGGCATTAGTAGTAAATATAAGAACCTGGTGGTCCAATGGTTCTCCCTCCCTCCCACCCACAGAGAACCCCCAGCCACCCAGCTCCCCCCTGACATCGGCAGGCGGCTGCACCCCGCCAGCATACCGCCCACCAAATGACAGCTTACAGTATGATCTATAAGCCCATTGGTCCACACTATATATATATTTTCTTTATTGTGCATGTACAGTTCATACAATGTCATTTGTGATCTTACATTCACATTATGCACTTTTTCTTTTAACAATTACTGTTTTCAAGGTTTTCACTGTTATACATTGTCATTGTCATTTGAGGTTTTACACATAGGTTACGTACTTCTACTGTCAACAATTACTGTTCATGGTAATTTTTGTTCTCTCTTGTATCTTGGTTTATTCTTACTACTAACAAATAAAGACTAAAGAAAAGAGAGAAAAAAAATGAACTTAACCAGAGCTTGTCTTTATTATTTCTCTCTGTATGCTGTTGATCTTTCATTATAAGTCAATTGTTGTATCTCCCACCTGTGCTTATTTCTACAGTGCTGCCCATTTGGCCTTCACCGGGGGTGGGTTTCCTCCCTAATAAGTATGTTCTGTTAGTTATCCTGTAATATTTTAACCTCTGTTGTCCATTAACCTATAAATCTATCTAATTTACTCTGGTTCCTTCTTGTGTTCAGGTCTGCCTATACTCGTAGTATCCATGTAGTCCAACTCTACAAATTACTCATTCCTGTCACCTACTTAGTAGGTCAGTCTTTCCATCTCCTGTACATCACTTATTACCTTTTCCCAATCGTTTGTGTTTGGTGGGGGTTGGACTTCAGCCATTTCTTTGTTATGGCTTTACTCATGGCACCCACACAGATAGTCCATAAATATCTAGAGTTGGCACCCCCCCCCCGATCTCTCTTGGTGAGAGGCCTAGGATAGTGTGTTGTATTGCTAATGGTGTCTGTAGTTGAAACAATTGCTGAATGGTATCTTCCACCTCACTCAAAAAATGTATCTTTGGGCAGGTATAGAATATGTATGAGTCCCCATTTTTTCCCCACAATGTCTCCAACAGCTACTGTCTCCTGTCTCTCCCCATTGGGCTTTAATATGTGGGGTAATGAAGAATCGTATCTTGACCCGCCACGCGTACTCTCTCCATCCTGGTGACAAGGTAGTATGGAAAGCTATATGCCATATTTTCTCCCATTCTTTTGTGGTCAGATGTACCCCAGCTTCTTCCCCCCATTTCTTTGCAATGTGATTTCTGGTGTCCTCCCTATTAGATGTAAGATAACTATACAGCCTAGAGATTGCCCCCTTTGAGCTTGTGTTCCCCAGTACTTGTTCAGTGGTTAGGTCTCCTTCTCCTGCCACTGTCTGCGTCTGTGCTTTCCTAATATGTGTTATGGCATAGTTCTGAAGCTGAAGATATCTAAGCTTGTCCATTTCTTTCCAGTTATATCTTCTGCTGCACTCCTCAAATGACAGTAGGCTGTCCCCATTCATAATCTACTTAATGTATTGAAAACCCCTTTGTGTCTGGTGTTTATACCAGGCATCCATTTTCCCTGGTTGGAAGTCTGGGTTCAGTATTAACCAGGTATATTGCCATTTATCTCTTTTCATTCTAGGGTGTTCCTGAAATCTCTCTATGGCCTTTAATATCACCGACATCAACTTGTACCACTGCTCCTGTACCAATACTGGTATCTCAGGTCCTAATATGATCATTCCAGAGTGTCTATCATTTTAAACTCTTCCATGTCTTTCCAGTGGGCTTTTACCTGTGGGTTTCACAAAAGAGGAGGGCGAAGTGCCTAATCCAATTAACAGAAGCACTCTTGATAGGGGGGTCGATCCCAGTCCTTTCACAGAAGAAAGGGTTCTGCAAGAACTCCTAAAACTGAAGGTGGACAAAGCAATGGGTCCTGATGGAATTCACCCCAGAATTCTAAAAGAATTAAGGAAGGAACTAGTGAAATCACTGGCTACTCTTTTTAATAAATCATGGGAGGATGGTGTGGTACCCAAGGACTGGAGGAAGGCGGATGTGATTCCCCTTCACAAAAGTGGGACCAAGACAGAGGCAGGAAACTACAGACCTGTCAGTCTGACCTCTGTGGTAGGGAAAGTGATGGAGTCACTTCTGAAGGAAAGAATAGTTGAGTACCTAGAGGTCAGTGGAGCACAGGATCCAAGGCAGCATGGGTTCACAGCGGGAAGGTCATGTCAGGCAGATCTAATAGATTTCTTTGACTGGGTGACCAAAGTAGTAGACCAGGGAGGGCTGTGGACATGGCCTACCTAGACTTTAGCAAGGCATTTGACACAGTCCCACACAAAGATTATTAGTCAAATTAACCAGCCTGGGAGTGGGTCCCAGGGTGGTAGCCTAGGTAAACATTGGCTGGACAACAGGACACAGAAGGTAATTGTAAATGGAGTCCACTCTGAAGAAAGGGCGGTTACTAGTGGGTACCGCAGGGTTCAGTATTGGGTCCAGTCCTTTTAATGTCTTCATCAGTGGCATTGCAGAGGACTGGAAGGAAAGTATGCCTTTTGCAGATGACACAAAGATCTGCAACAGGGTTGATAACACAAGGAGGCGTGGAAAGGATGAAAAGGACTTGGCAAGGTTGGAGGAATGGTCTGACGATGGCAGCTAGGATTCAATGCAAAAAGTGCAAATAATGCACCTGGGAAACAAGAACCCAGGGAAGAATACACAATGGGTGGGAGGTAGTAACAACAACAAAACAGGAAAGGGACCTGGGGTAATCATATCAGATGACCTTAAGGTTAGCAAGCAATGTGAGAAGGCAGTAGGGAGGGCCGGGGTATACTGGGATGTATAGGAGAGGCATCAGCAGCAGAAAACAGGAAGTTGTTATCCTCTGTACAGACAGTTGGTGAGACCCCAACTGAATACTGTGTCCAGTTCTGGAGACCCCATCTCCGCAAGGACATAGACAGGATAGAGGCAGTCCAGAGGAGGGAAACTAAATGGCAGGGTCTGCAAGAGAAGCCGTATGAGGAGAGACTAAAGGAGCTTAATATGTATACCCTTGAGGAAGAAGGGAGAGGGGGACATGATAGAAACTTTCAAGTACCTCAAGGGAATCAACAAAGTCCAAGAGGGTAGCATCTTTCAGAAAAGAGACTTGCAAGAACAAGGGACACAATTTAAAAGATAGAAGGAGGGCGGTTCAGGGCAATGTGAGGAAGTATTATTTCACAGAGAGGGTAGTGGATGCATGGAACAGCCTTCCTGAGGAAGTTGTGGGTCTAAAACTGTGGGAGAATTCAAGAATGCATGGGACAGACATAAGGCAATTCTTGTGGGGGGCAGGAAGATATAGGCTGTTGGTTAAATAGGATCTGCGGCCTATCCTGTAGGTAGGGAAATGGGCAGACTAGATGGGCCTAGCGGTCCTTATCTGCCGTCAAAGTCTATGTTTCTATGTTTCTATGTTTCCCCACTGTATTGCCCATCTCATTTGCGCAGCCTCCCAATAGTTTTCCAAATCTGGGACTGCCCATCCTCACCATCTCTTCCCCGCCTGCAGTACTCCCCTTCTTATTCTAGGTCTTTTATTTGCCCAAAGAAATTTATTTATAATTTTATGCATTTCCCTGAACCATTTCTTAGTTAAGAATACTGGTGCACTTTGAAAAAAGTATAGTAGGCGTGGGAGTATACTCATTTTCGTGGTTTGTATTCTAGCATGCTATGGCATGGGTAGTGTGTTCCATCTTTTTACATCTTCTTTTATCTGTTTGAGGAGAGGGTCATAGTTATCCTGGTATATTGAGCTGTTAGTGTTTCGTAGGGTTATTTCCAGGTATTTTAAACTCGGTAGGGTCCATCTCATCAGGAATTGCTGAGCAAATTTTGGGGTGGGCTCATAGTTAAAGATAAGTATTTCGGTCTTAGCCCGATTGAGTGTATAACCTGAAATTTCATGGAATTCTGTGATAAGGGCCATTAAGATGGGTATTGATTTACTCAGGTTTGACAAAAATAAAAGGATATCATCAGCATATAAGGCTATCTTCTGTTCTCCTGTTCCTATCTCTATTCCCTCCACCCTCCTTTCTTATCTAATCTTTTGAGCCAATGGCTCGATATATGATGCGAATAGTAGTGGGGATAGTGGACATCTTTGTTTTGTGCCCTTTCCCAATCCCACCATCTATGATATTTGTCCACTGGCCCTTATGCAAGCTGTGGGTCGGTCATATAGCTTCTGGATAATCTTTTGGAAATAGTCCCCCAAACCAAATCCCCCAAGGACCCCCTGTAAATATGGCCATTCAGCCTTATCAAAGGCATTCTCCGTGTCCATGCTCATGACCACCGCAGTGGTATTTGTAGCTGTTAGATGATCTATGATATTCATGGCTCTCCATACATTATCCGTGGTTGTCTATCCATTACAAAGCCTGTTTGATCCAGGTTAACTAATTCTGGGATTACGTGCTCTAGTCTTTTGGCCAATATTGATGCCATTACTATATAATCTATGTTGAGAATCAATATCGATTGGTATGAGGAGCATTTCATTGGGTCTTTCAAGGGTTTTGGGATAACTGTGATCACTGCCTGTCTCCAGGATAGGGGCACCCTTCCCTCCTCCCCCATCACCTCCTGATATACCTCCTGTAACTGTGGGATAAGGGATTTCCGAAATATTTTATAGAATTATATTGGGAACCTATTTATGCCTGGGCATTTCCCCATTTTAACGAGTAACGAGCTGTGAACGAGCTTGATACATCCAGCAGATCAGACCTTGGTTTGACTCTCACAGCCTCCACTTGCATACTGTGTGACTGAGTAAGTCACTTAACTGCCCAGTGCTCCCAGGTCACCCCTGAAAACAGGCAATTGTGCCTAGTGGGCCTTAGCCAGTTACCAAAGACTAAAATAGATTAAAAAAAAAAGTTGCTATTCCCAATCGCACTATGTGTCTCCTGTATCATTATAGGTCCTGTAAGTGTTTGGGCCTGTTCTTCTGTTAACTTGGGTAAGTGTAACTGGTGTAGGTAGGTGATTATCTTGTCTCTCTGTGTATCTGGTGCAGGCGTGTATAGCTCAATGCAGTATTTTGTAAAGGCCTCTAGTATCTCCCTTGTTTCTGTTATTGGTTGGGACTTCTGTGGATGACATATTTTATGAATTTGGCCTTAGCTCTCCTTGCCTTAAGTTTACATGCCAGCAGCTTCGTTGCTCTAGGTTGCCTCTCATAAAATCTTTGTTTCATTAATTGAATGTTCCTTTCTATTTTATAGTTTAAGAGTGTATTCAATTCTTTCTTAAGTTTCTGTAATTCTCTCCCCCCTCCCTCTTTCGATTATTACTTCTTGTTGTGCTTCTAGGATCCCTATTTGTTCTTCTACGGTTTTTTGTTTCTCTCTTCTCTGTTTTGCTCTGGCGACCGCTACAGCAATCAGTTTCCCTCTGAGTATTGCCTTAATGGTATCCCATAATATACCTGCATTAATCTCTGAACCTCTATGGTCCTATATTGTCTGCTCTATCAATTGAGGGATTTCTTGTATCATCTCTTTATCCTTCAGTAGGACCAAATTAAGTCTCCAAAATGATGCTTTTGGGGTTTTCTTTAGGTTTATTTCCAAAAATATTGAGGCGTGATCCAATAATGCTATTGTTCCCACCTTGCATCTCACTATCCTGGACACATCTCGCTTCAGCATTAAGTATAGGTCCAAGTGGGAGTACAACTGGTGTGCTGCTGAGAAAAATGTGTATCCCCATGCCTGTCCCTCCAGAGACCGCCAGACATCCACCACTCGTATGTTATTTATTAAAGTTTTGACCTGTTGTGCTATCTTATGTCCTGCTCCTGGGATTCTGGACATGCAGTCAGATCGGGTTCTAGCGTGAGGTTCCAGTCTCCTCCGCAGATGAGGACCCCCTCTGTCTATTGTGCTACTTTCATCAGTATGTTCCTATAAAATGTGTATTGGGCACCTGAAAGTAGGGTAACCACCTGTTCGTGTAGCCTACCTTTTACCAGGATGTATCTGCCTTCCTTGTCTGATTCTTGTTCTATCAGCTCAAAAGGAGTATTGTTAGGAATGAGGACTGCCACACCCCTCCTCCTTCCTGTTTTATATGAAGATGCATATAAGTCTGAATAACCAAATTTATTCAATTTGTATACTCCTCATCAGTCAGATGAGTCTCTTGGAGAAGGACCACTTCTGATTTGGTCTGTTTGATATATGACATTATTTTCTTTCTCTTAATAGGGTTGTTTAGGCCATTGACATTGAAGGACAGCACCTTAGTACTTAGGGCCTCGATCATCCTTTGTCTAGAAAAACTTTCGGGTTCCTCCTTCCCTTCCACAGCCCAGTGTTGTATGCCTTCTTCTGAGGTCTACAGAATTTCTCTCTTATCTAATTCTCTGTCAACATGAACTGAGTAACTTTTAAAACATAAAGTAAGCAGTGGTGCAAGTGGTAGGCAAGAAGTACAGGAACTCAGGCATTGGCAAATATGAAATGCAGAATGAAAATCCTCAATTTGAAAGCTAGCCATGTCAAGACACATCTATCTGTTTTGACGCTAGTAGATTTAGTTACAGATATTGAAGTATTTCTAGGAAAATAGCATTATTGTACAAGTCAAATGTTGTTATGGAAACCTTGATTTCAGATCACAGACCCAGAAACTGTCATTATGTTGCTGGTTTAAGAATTTCAGTTCCACTGTCAGTGGGAAGAAGTACAGGAACTCCGTTTCTGCTGCAAAAAAGGTACAGGAACAGAGTTCCTGTGCGTTCCTGTTCACTTTCATCACTGAAAGGAAGGTGCCAACAGAGCCCTCCCTCCTTACAACTATACAACAGTTCTTACCTCCAAGATAGGATGAGGCCATTTTGCCCATCTACCCCTGGATGACAGGTCTCTCCTCTTCCTTCTGACATCCAGAGTTGTAGCTTCTCCCAGGAACCACTACATTGGTCAACCGGCAGTGGGTCCTCTCTCCCTCTCTGACTTGATGCCAGGTTTGGCCAAGTATCAATAGGTGCCACAGCCCGAGCATTTTCTCCCTCCCTTATCTCATTCTTTCTCTCTCTCTCCCTCCCCCCCTCACAGGGGTCTTTTAGGTTCTCTTTAGATACTCCATTGGAACTTTTTGGCATATGTATGCTTTCTGACTCACCACCCCCTTCTCTGTATCTCAAGACCTCAAGTCAATTTTGGTCTGCACCCTGTCTAATTTCTCTAATGCGCTCTGTGGCATATACGTCACTTACCCAAATCCTACTGTTCACTCTTGCTCTTCCATCTTTTGCATCCCTCTCTGGATGTTCCACTTTTGTTGTTTAATATTACTACAATGTTATGGTTGCCGGATGCCACCTTCCCCCTCCCTCCCTCTTCCCATTCCCCTAACTTTGCTAAGTCTTGCACTTATCTCCTGTGAGTGGTTTCAAGGCTATCACACTCCAGGGTACAAGTATGAGGGTTCCCCATTATTTTCTTTTTGGCACCCTCAGTACCATTTGTAAATTTAATGTCCAATTCTCTTTTTTAAGTTGAGAACCTAGTGAAAATAGCAAACATTGAGTTTTCTTTCCATTTAGAAGACAATCATGAATCAAGATTCCATTGAAATCTGGTCTTCTGGGTGCTGATGAGCAGCTGAGAGAGAGCAGACATGTCCTCTTAGAGCTCCTGACCCAAGGATTTAAATCAAGCTTTAATCTCAGGCATTTTGCAGTCAAAAAGCAAAATCAAGCATCCAGAAGTAATATAACCAATAATGAAGGAATACCTGGTAAAGTCATCAGGTAAACCTGCTCAGAACACAGCTAAAGGTGCCAGAAAGTGAGCGGCAGCTGGAGCACCAGAACCACTAGGCCCCATCTCATTGTCAGCTGCCGAAATGACTGCCCTCAGCAAAGAGCTCACATCGCAGGTCCTGGTAGCACTGTCCCCTTGGTTGGACAAAATGGAGCAGAAAATAAAGGGCAAAATGAAGGCAATATTTGAACAGCTGGGAGCCTACGATGTGCGACTTATGGAGGTGGAAGAGTGAGTGTCACACACTGAGTACACAATGCAGCTGCTACCAGACTGCCTTGCAGCACTTGAGAGGGAGCGCGAGGAATTCAAGGAGGCATTTGATTACCAGGAGAACTATCACCAGAGGCATAACCTCTGGATCAGAGGCCTCCCAGAAGGACGTGAAGGGCTGGACATCCTTGAATTTTGTGCCAAAAAGATAGCGCAGCTGTTAGGCCTTCAGCCAAAAGTGGGGAAACATAAAAACAAGAGGGCCCATCAGGCAGTGATTCTGCGGCCTATAGAGGGGTGGCCTGTGGAGGGGCAGCCCCCGAGACAGATCATCGTGCGGTGCCATAATTATCAGAATCGAGAGGAGGTGTTCCAAGCCTACAGACAGCAACAGAATGTCCAGTTTGAAGGCACCAGAATTTATATATTCCAGGATTTCTCTAACCAACTCCTGAAAAAGAGAACAGCATTTAATAATGTGATGGCACAACTAAGGGAGATGAAAGTGGAGCACTTTTTTATATACCCAGCTATATTAAAGAACCACCATGAAGGGGCCCCGTATTTATTCTGGGACGTGAATAAAGCTAATGTCTTCATGGCCAAGCTGGAAAAGAAGATGGGTTGTATGTGAAGGGACTTGTTGTGAACTGCATGCTTGGAAAACAAGAGAACAAGGTACAATAAAGAATCCTCCCTCCCCGTCTTTTCTTCTTTCCTTCCACGGGGCTTGTGGCAGACGCTGTGCAGAACAGGGGATCCCCTCCCTTGCCCTTGCACTTGTGTCTTTCATTTTTTAGACTATTTGAACATGAGGGATGGTCTGTTACTTGAATTGCGGCAACTGCTGGGGCATTGGAACTGGACTGGTAAGCTGGAATAGCTTTTAAAACCCCTTGGATCAATCTAGATATGAGGGACTGGTGATAATAGGGCTAGGAAGAGTGTTATGGTGAAGTTACCATAGCGAGGAGAATTAAAGGTAGGCCGGGGGGGGTATGGAGGGTGAAGCTTAGTGCGTGTGTAAGATGGCACAGCTTTCCCTGCCAAGCCCAGCTGGGCCCTCTGTGCTAAGAGATGCTGTCCCTTAGATGTTTGAATGGGTAGGGAGAAATAAATAATTAAATGACATAAATACAGCCCTGCGTCTGGGTGGGGGCTGGAAGATTAATCAGGCCAAACAGCATGGCTGCCACTACAAGACAAATACAGGACCAATAAAAATGTGACTGGTGCAGCCAAGGCTGTACTATTTATGTTAAGGGATATTAGGTGGGGAGAGGAGAGATAATAGCTGTTTGAATATACTGATATCTAGACGCTTGGGATAAAGGAAAATGTTTTTGGTAGAAGGTTAAAATCCTTGGGGAAGGGGGTGCAGGGAGGGAATGTTCATTGGCAGATGACATGGAGAAGAGTCATGCATGGCAAGTTGGATGGGGGGAGGCTAAAGCAAGTTAAAGTTGTGAATGTTGAGGAGACAATGGGAGAAAGTTTAAAGTTAACAGCAAAGTTAATGTTAATGTTGCATCTGACAAGTTTTTGTTTTAGAGTTCTTAGTTTTTATAGATCCTTTAAGATATGTAAAAGGCACATTATTGAAGTGACTTCTATGCATTCTTGTGGCTACGCGGTCTGATCTGATAGTTCAATCATGGAATGCGAAGGGGTATCCAATCCGATTAAGCACACGGTATTAATGACTGCGCTGCGAAAAGCCCATGTGCAGATAGCCCTGCTGCAGGAGACTCTTCTCACCCCAACAGAACATAAAAAACTTGTGAGGGGTTGGATGGGCGCCTGCTATTTCTCTTCCTTCTCACACAAAAAAGGGATTGCAGTTCTGATTCATAAGAACCTGCCATTTCAGGTAAATGAAACATTGGCAGATATGCAGGGGGATGTGTTTTTTTCTCCAGGACTTTATACAGGGGAAAAAGTCACTTTTGGTAGTGTTTATGCTCCCGCCATTATGGACCCGCATTTTTACCAAAATCTATTGCATCTGCTGGTTAAGGAGCAATTCCCAGGATTAATTAGGGGAGGTGACTTTAATTGCATGCCAGATCCAAAGTTAGATCACTCGCTGGGGAAGGGTAGAAGAGATATATGTATTAAGAAATGGAAAACGGAGATGACGGAGCTCAACTTAGTGGACGTATGGAGATCTGTCAACCCAACAGCAAGGGAGTATACATTTTTCTTGAACCCCCACAAAACAAGGTCATATATAGACTATATATATGTAGATGTGGAGTTGTACACGAGATTGGGGATGGCTAAACACGGGATTATACAAAGATCACGCCGCAGTCACAACCACCTTTGGATTGAATAATGTGGAGCGGGGGAGGGGATCCTGGAACTTCCCTACATATATGATGGGATCTAAGGAATTCAAGGATTATGCTAAAGACCAGCTGAAGCAATATAAAGAATTGAATGAAGGGTCTGCTCCCTCAAAACAAGTTCTATGGGATGCTAGTAAAGCTTGCATGTGAGGCGCCATAACTAGTTATATGGTGCGACATAAGAAAGAAAAAGTTAATAAGCAATGGGAACTGCAGGAAAAGGTTCAGGGCCTGGAGATACGAGTAGCATGAGGGGAGGAGGAAGAGACCCCTAGACTATTGATCATTGCCAGGCAGGCTCTTAATAACCTGTTATTGGATGACACACAAAAACAATTATTTTATGTGAAGCATAAGCTCTATGAATGGGGCAATAAACCAGGTCCGTTTCTAGTAAGATTAATAAAAGGCAGAAAAAAACTCATCTCACATACTGGGAGTGAAGGACATACAGGGGAGACTGCTTACAGACTCAAGTTTATTAGAGAACAGTTCAAGGAGGCTATATAAAAAGGAGGGGGGAACAGTGAAAGTCAGGTGAAAGAGTTCCTAAATAAAGTCAAGATTCCTAGATTTACTGAATCACACCAACAGAAGCTTGGGAAGGAGATTACAATAGAGGAAATAAGAAGAGCAATTAGAGATCTGAAGGCAGGTAAAGCCAGTGGTCCTGATGGTTTACCAGCAGAGTACTATAAACTGACAACAGAAACAGCCCTGAAAATTATCTAAAAGCATTTAAGGAGACCACGGTGGGGGGACATTGCCTGAAACTTGTGTGCGCAGTCATATGTGTTATACCCAAATTGGGTAAGGACCTCGGGACTGTGCTTGAACCACCTATCTCCTTACTGAACTGCAGTGCTAAGATTTATGTAAAAATATTAGCAAAACTAGACTACAGGACCTGCTCTTGGGGCTGCTTCACCTGGATCAGACGGGATTTATAAATTGCAGGCACTTGTATCATAATCTCAGAAAGGTTCTTAATGTGATTCAGGGGTCTTCTCGGATCAAGGAGGGCACGGTGGTGCTCTCCATGGATGCCGAGAAGACCTTCGACTGAATAGAATGGGGTTACCTTTTTGAGATCCTGAGAACATTCGGCCTGGGGAGTACTTTGTCAAAATGGTCAAGGCCTTCTATGAAGCACTGAAGTCCTTGGTACTGGTGAATGGGGGTTTATCAGATCAGTTCCTGCTGCATAGGGGCAAAAGGCAGGTATATCCCTTCTCCCCATTGTTGTCCTCCCTAGCAATAGAACTGCTGGCAATAGCAATTAGAGCCTAGTGGGGTGAAGTGGAGCCCATCACAAAATCACCCTTTATGCAGATGATATGATGTTATATGTGGTGGACTCAACTAGATCATTCCCACCACTGCTAAATTTGATCTCTCAGTTTGCAGTCTTCTCCGGATATAAACTTATTCTGGGAAAGTAAGAAATTAGGTTATTAGGGGATGTGAATATGGGTAAAGGAGAAGTGTGGGGACTGAAAAAGGTCAACAATTGTCTCAAATATTTAGGGATTAATAATATAGGCAAGGAACTCAATTCCCTATATAGACTGAACTATACCTCTCTGGTAACAGCAATAGGGAAGGAACTGCAAAGGTGGCGGGCCATGCCAATTTCTTGAATGGGAAGAATTAATTTAATAAAATTAAACGTGCTACCCAGGATACTTTACCTGCTGCAGTTGTTGCCCATCGGACTGAGTGTGAAGGATATTAAAAAAATAGAGAAGGCATATACGGGATTCATCTGGCAGGAGAAAAGGCCCAGGGTGAGTCTGAACAAACTGAAAGCAGACAAAAGTAAAGGGGGCCTAAACTTTCCAGGTGTGACGCTTTATGTCATGGCAGCCTAAGTACAAGTAATTAAGGACTGGGTGAATAAGGATGAAACTGCGAGCTGGCTGGATTTAGAGGAGACAGAGAGTATGATTTGCTTGTCATCCTATTTAGCAGATGGGGGGCACAGAGCCTATATGGCCCTGGGAAATACCAACCCTATGGTAGTGAATTTGCTAGATAGCTGGGGACACATTAGGAAGCATATGGGACATCTGAGAGGAGACACGTATGTGCTTCCAGTGGCAAGGAATCCCTACTTCCTCCCTCCCTGGTCTGGAGGACCCAGCCTTTGGGGTATGGGAGGAGAAAGGCATTGTAAGCATAGATGACCTCAGAAAGAAAGATCAGGTTTGCTCATTTGAATCCCTTAAAGAAAGTATAGATATACCAAATAACCACTTTCTCAGATACTTTCAAATTAGAAAACATATCCAAACTGTGGCGAGGCAAAGAGAGTGTGGATCACAGTTACATCAAATTGAAACCCTGATTAGGGGAGCTAGGAGAGACCCCAAAGGAATGATTCGAAAGACCACCCAGGTGTTGAGGCTGTCTATGCTGGATAGGATGGCTCAAACTAAAAATGATGGGAAAGAGACCTGGGCAGGGACTTAACCAAAGAAAATTGGACAGCTATGCTAGGAACTCACCAGGGCCTGGTAATTTGCAATAAGTATAAGGAGGCAGCCTATAAATTTATTCATAGGCTCTACTGCCCTCCAGTGGCAGTTCATAGATTTAACTATGGAGTAGCTGAAACATAGTAGATGTGGATTAGCAGTGGGAACATATTTCCACTGCATTTGGTCATGCCCTGTGTTACAAGAATTTGGAAGGGGGTGGTAAGGGAAATTACTAATATGCAGGGAAATGCACTGCTGATATCCGGCCCCCCTCCGGGACTTCTGTTTGGCACTAAGGACCTGGGGGAGGAAGGGTGATCATACCACAAGAGATGGATATGGGTGTTACTGGTACTTGCATGCCAGTGTATCCTTAATACATGGGTCTCAGCAGACCACCCTACCATCAAGCATTGGTGTACACTGGCCCTAGGGGTCCTGACTCTTGAGTGCCTCACATATTTGACGAAAGAGAGGGAGGACGCTTTTGCTAGGGAATGGGCACCCTTCATGTTGACCCTAACTCCAGCTCAGCTGACAATGGTTAATTATGGATACTGAAGGTCTTGAGACAGGCTGAGGTTACCTACTGGGAAGGGGAGAGAAGTGGATTTATTTGGGTTGGACCCTGGGGCCTCCATACCATTCTCTCTAGAAGATTGCTTAGTGCAAAAGTAATCCCTAGCTAATAGGAACCCAGGGGAAGTGGATTAATGAACTTAACTGCATAAAAATGCAAATGACTGTATGAGAAGTTGTATTTCTGTTAATAAAATCTGCCTGATTAGAAGAAATGAGAGATATTTTATTTCTTATTATAATTCTTAGGTTACGAGACTGTTGGACCTGAATTTAAATAGTTGTTATGAATTTGTGGTTGATTGTATTAAGTTTAGTTAACTGATGTATGTTTGGCAAGATATGTTTTTTTTTTAAAAATGATTATGCAAAAAAGAAATCAGGTCTTCCTGTAATTTTTGCTCCAAAGAAGCATGGCTGTCAGTGGACGCAACCAATACAGTGTCATCTGCGTGTAACCCCTAGATGGCGCTATCCCAGGGGCTACTACCCCTGCCTGATTTGCCACTAACAGGTTGAGGGGCCTGGATCCAATGGCGGGTGCCTCCACCCAGAGGTCAGGGTTTACAATAGTTAAACTAACTTGGTCACAGCCCTCTGGGACACTGCAACACCCCTTTCTTCCCACTAGTGGCCCACACAATACATCAGAATTACATCTACAGTATACACTTACCCCCAGGACTGGTTCCGGCACTGGGACCTCCTGTGAAATAAGATACAGTGCAACAATCACAGTACAGTACTTTAACATAGACAAATACCTCAGGCAGTATAACTTTGCTGAAACAAGCAGCTCTGATTTATTTAGGGGATATAACAAGGACGGAAATCAGGTTAATTAGCTTATCTTTACTATCTACCTATGGCTCTGTGCACAGGCCTATCCCTGCCAGTTACTGTCCCTGGGTACTCAAGCCCTAGTGGCTAGTCCAAACCGTGGCAGCTGGTAGGGGCCCTTTCACACAGTGAAAAGAAAAATTAGCTTAAACAGTCAGCAGTACAGTGATTCCATTTGGATTTAATGTGGCAATTCAACAGGGAGCGACCCTGAATTAGTACTCACGACCTCCAAACAAGATAGGGTCCTTCAATGTCAGCAGGGCTACTTTTGAGCTCCACGAGACTCTTCACACATTTATATGGTAAAAAAAAAGAAAGTACTATACCAGGCAGGCTGCTTCTCTATCCCGATCGCAATTACTGCACAATACCCAGGAGAACACACAGCAGATTCAGTTCCTGACAGACCGAGTGCAATTCAACAATTTCTTCAGTCTTCTACAGGGTGAGCCTGGTTTCTACTCTTCAGAGATCCTTTGATTCTTTTCACAGGACGGATTCAGTCTAACAAGCATTACACAAGCTGCAGACGGAACTCCTGGACCTTTACCACGTTTTTGACTGAAACTGTACAGAAGGAGCACAGGGTTTCTTCCCTTCACTCCCAGATCTAACTGAAACTCCAACAGACAAACCGGCACTTCTTTGAGTTCCTCCCAGTTCTTGACTGGATTGGCTGTCACTCACAATAGACTGCTGCTGTTGGTCCAAAAGGCGCTCGAAGTCTAAACTACATCTCCCAGAGTCACTGCCCATACAATCCTCTTGTGGCTGGCTCAGATTATGAGTCCAAGTTCTGATTCGTCCAAGCACCATTTTAGAGCTAGCTTACCCCACACTGATTGGTCCAGTTCAGCAGTTCAAAACCAGAATGGGGAACTAGTCAGACACAGTTCTGACTGCAAAAAGCAGGTTAGACAAACTGTATTTTCATTATTACTCTACATGATTTCTGGCAAACAGTTACATCTTTCAGATAGGTTCCTTGCACCCTAGTGACTGCAAAATAGAGTGACTTGGCAGCAGCTCGAGTGGTACTCAAACAGAGAAGCACACAGTCCCCCCATACAAACTAATTATGTCTGCAAGCAGACAGCTCTTAAAGAGACAGTACCAGAGGCTCTAAAAACACTCACTGATAAATGGCTTAAACGCCAAACACCATTCAGGCTTGGAGCATTCAAGCAAGCTCCTGGAAGTCTTTTGGGAACCCCCATTTGCAGGGGGGTTACATGCGTATAAACGGATCCCACATTTGGCTATCACATTGGTCAGATTGGTAACATACATATTGAATAACAACGGGCCCAAAACTGAACCCTTTGAGAAGCCTCTTCTTACTTCTTTCAGTCTAGATATGGATGTTTCATACATCACACACTGTTTTCTGTCAGAAAAGTAGGATTTAAACCACTGTAAAGACTCTACATGGACTCACAGAAACATAGACTTTGACGGCAGATAAGGACTGCTTGGCCATCTAGTTTGCCCATTTCCCTACCTAGTTTGCCCATTTCCCTACCTAGTCTGCCCATTTCCCTACCTATTGTATAAGCTGCAGATCCTAGTTAACCAACAGCCTACTTCTTTCTACCCTCACCAGAATTGCCTTATGTCTGCCCCATGCATTATTGAATTCCCCCATTGTTTTTGACCCACGACTTCCTCAGGAAGGACGTTCCATGCATCCACCACTCTCTGACTTAAATCCCATACAATCTTTTTAGCAATGTCCAGTAATCAACAAGATCAAAAGCTTTACTTAAGTCCACATACACCACCCCAGTACTTCTACCCATATTTAATGATGTTGTTACCAAATTGTTGAAATCAACTAGGGCGATGTCCGTGGACATCCCAGCCTGAAAACCATGCTGACAATCAGATAGCAAACCATATTGTTCTAAGTATTGGTAAAATTGTTTATGTACTTGTCTTTCCAGAACTTTAGACAAAGTTGTAAGCCAGGCAATTAGTCAATAATTTGTAGATGAAGTATTGTCCCCTACCTTACATAAAGGAACTATCTACCCTATCTTCCAGATCTCTGGGAAAGTAGAGCTACACAAACTCCAACCGAATAAATATGTTAACATAGGGGACACAATATTCACACCCAATCTTAAAAATTGTGCTTCTACACCATCCAAACCCCTGGCCTTATTAATTTTTAGTTTACTTAGTTCCTTTTCTACATCATTGATTAGCAAATTTTTGAACATAAACCATGGTTTGGGTTTTACTCCAAGAGGGTCCCCTTTTTCTAAGTTAACTTCATTTACAATATCTTGTAATGAAATATCAGATGTTTTGATTTTAGGATTTTGTATCTTTAGATTAGGTAAATCTGTAACATATTTATTTAATAGTTCAACTACTTTAGTTTGTTCTATTAATGTGTTTTCTATTAAATGTATTTGGGCTCTTGTTCTGTTCCACTACATCAACACTGAGACCACACTGACTATGACATCACTAGGAACCAGTGAGAACCACTTCTCACTGCCAAGTTTCACTTTGACATGAAGCAGCAGGGACTGGCTCTCCCTGGTTAATAGTGATGTCACAATTTCCTGCATTTTGATTGGTAGCTTGTGAGAGTCATTGCTCAGGCTGCAAGCATTGTGATGCCTCAAAGTGTTTGGTTTCATTTCTGACTATGTAGTGGGAGGAACAGAACTGACTTTTTTTTTCCTCCAGACACAGTGCTGCTCCACACATCACCCCAGTACTGCCAGGTGGAAAATTTTCTAATTAACAAGCAGAAAAGAAAAAAATACTTGAGATATAATGATAATGATATGATAGCTGACTACATCTGAAAATTACTATTAATCTCAAGCAGTACACTAGCTCTTTAACACAGTTCTAGAATTTTTTAGGGTCCTATGCTTGATTTATATTTTTCATGTAATAATGTTTTTTTGCTAACCTTATTTCATTTGAACATCTGTTGTGCCATTATTAAACTTAATCCAATCTTCCAGTTGTTTAGGTTTTTTTTTTTTTTTAATTTTTCCACAAGTAATTTTCAATTCTTATATGGGTTTTAAGTTTGTCTTTCGTCCATAATATTTATTTTCTTATCCATTTTTTAGTAATGTTGGGTGCATGCTGACTGTTTATATCCACCAAAGTGTTTGCAAAATCTTGAATGGCCAAGTCCAAACCAGGAATTAGTGATAACCGGTCTCATTTAATTTTAGACAGAGTATTCCTACATGATTCTAGGTGGAATCTTTTTAGGTTAGTAATCCAATAGATTTCAATTTCATTCTTAATAGGTTTGTACCATTCAAGGTGACATTTTATTGGGCAATGATCTCTCAAGTTTAAGGGCATAACTTCCCAGTGCTTTACTTTAATCTCTTGTGAAATGAATAATAAATCAAGAATTGAACCCTGGCTCAGATTTTTTTGTACATCTTGTTAGGCATTGTGTTACCTGTTTTAACCCTAAAACTTCCAAAATTTCTCCTAATTTCAGTCCACTACTCTGTGACCAATCCGCATTGAAGTCCACCTGTCAATATCACATTTGAGCCTTCTACTGAATCCATCAATCTATTAACCAGTGTATTAAAGTACTTTAGCTTGGTTTGAGGAGGGCATAGATTACACCTACTGTTAATTTAACTGATATTAAATCAGCTAGTAATAACAGTCCATACCCTCCAAATTTTCAGATAAGGTGGTTCTAAATGGACCCAAACTATTTTTAATATATATCATCACCCCTCCCCCCACTACCTTTGTCAAGTCTCTGCAGACCATACCCCCTAATTTGTACTTCACCGTCTTTGATTCTCTTATGTAACCATGTCTCTGTAATTCCCTAAAGGTCTAGCTTTTCATTATCTACTCAAATTCTAAGATGACCAATTTTACATACCAAACTATGCACATTTTCATGTATTATTTTTAATCCACGAGGTGCTTTTGGCCCTGGGTTTGATGCAATGTCTTCACTTAGTGCTAACAGAAAGGCTAAAGATAAGCTATTTGCCCCAAATCTACTCCCAAAATATTCATTTTTACTGGGATAAATTTATTGGTGAATAATCTCCATTCATTCCTAAATCCATTTCTCCTCAGTGCATAGTCACTCCCTTTAGGCTGGGTTAATCTATAGATAGACAGCAATCCAATGACGTTACCATGTCGATTTGTAGTAATAGTTGTACTTTCTTGGTTCCCATAAATGTAACCTTCTAAAAAAAGTCCCCATATGAAAATAGCAACTCTCATTTTTGTTAAAAAAGAAAAACAAAATTACAAGTCCAAACTATTACTTTTTTAAATAATGCAAACCTCTCACAGCCACTTCACCTCAGCAATAGATTAATAAAATCTATATCATAATCAATGCAATTTAAGAATTTGCATTGTTTTTATATATAGCATACAGTAGTGTCTCAAATCTCTTAAGGCCGTTCTACCTTGATATTAAATCCAATAGACCAGAAAATTAATTTATGCAATTTAGGATCTGACAAATCAGATTATAGTTATTAGAGATTGAAGAAGTCTTTTGTTATTTAATCCAGTACCCTTAAAACTTTAAACATTTAACATTAAATAAGCAACTAATATAACTAGTCCTAGCTTAAAACACACTGTACCTATAAACTGCTCATAACAGTTAGTGTTACAATGCCCTTTATCTAAGTGTTAGTGTTACAATGCCCTTTACCTAAGTGTTTAAGGCAAGAATACTTGTCAAAATGAAAACTAAACAATAGTATGAATGCTGCATAAACTGGATGTTGCAGCTACAAAAAATTTTCCTGACTCATGCTTGCTCCACAGAACTCGCACCCTTGGGCAGCCCAGGCTTTTCAAGGAGTGCAGTGTCCTTTCCCCACGATGAAATTCACCAGCCTCTGGCCCTCCACCAAGCCCCCTCAACAGCTGTGAGCACTGAAGCAACTGTAAGCACACACAGTTTGTGAAACAGCAGCTGTCTCAGTTAAAAATGGTACAACAGTCAAATGAATGTTACCAGGTAAATCCCGGTGTCGTTTAAATGTGTGTTAGCAACCTGTGGTATACTAGGTCCCTTGCAGCTGTCACCTGCAGCCAGTGATGTTTCTCTTCTGGTGCAAGTGTTGAGGTTTTCACCAAACAGGTGGCCTGGGCTTTTCAGGGAGTGTGGTGCCCTACCCCCACAATGAAATTCACCAGCTTCTAGCCATGGAGGTGCAATATCAGGCCAATGGCATACAAACCTGCATTTTTTGCATACACGTGTATACTGAAGGAGGGTACAGTATGAGGGTAGATTCTTAGAAATATGGAGAAAAGAAAAGGACCCAGAACTGAGCCTTGCAGGGCCCTATTTAGAGGGAGTAGAGATGAGCCCTACTACAAGAACTGATTAGACCCTGTTAGGTAAGAGTTGGGTTTAACAGCAAGGGGAGATTCCATGGATGAGGGGGAGAAGTGGAAGACAGCAGCTAGGATCTGGTTCTTAAAGGCCTGCAAAAGTTTGTTTTTTAGATTGAGCAAGGAAACTTGGCCCAGACAGCAGTGTGGTCTGTTGAATCAAAGATGCTAATGAAGTTGGCATTGCTAGGATTAAATGTATCTTACTGTCTTGCCACAGACAATGTACTGTAACTGGTAATGTTAACACATACATGAGACGTGTGGGGTAGGGCTCTCCTGGGTTGCCCTCTTTCTGCCTCCTTGGGTTTAATGTAAGTGAACTACATGATAATGTTATCTTGTTACCTGTCGTATCACCTTAGTTTTTCTAAATGTTAGAGTTACTGCAGATAAAAAAAAAAAATTGGAAGAAGTAAGTGCCATCTATTATTTATATGGTTTGATGTGGAGGAATTCTGCATAGAAGAGATACCGCTATTGTAGCTGTTACATCAGTATACTTATTGTATGTACCATGCAAATTAATAAAGTAAGTATTAGAAAAAAAAAGACGGGTAAGAGTTGAACCAGGAGGTAGCTCACTCAACCCACACTGGACAACTTGTTCAGTAGGAGAGAGTGGGAGACCATGTATTAGGTTGGAAAGAGCTCAATGACCATGGCAGTTCTAAGGAGACCCTCATTTATCCCAGTGAAGATGGAGTCACTCATCCTTAGATGGGAGGTGACTTTGGAATGGTTGAGCCTGAAGCCAGACTGAAATCTATGGAGGATGAGAACAAAAAGGTGGTTTGCTGCAACTTAGCAAGAGCAGGAAAAGAGAGAAAAGGGTCTGCAGTACCCATGTATAAGCTGGGTCACCCCTTGTGAAAAGTAATGACTCTGATAAGCTCCTGAGCCTGGGGAGCAATGGAGGAGAGGAAGGGAAGGGAAGGGAAGAGAGGAGTGGCAATCACCAAAGTGGCCAGGGACAGATGAGATAGAAATGCCAATCACTGAAGCTGCGAGGTAGAGAAGAGACAGCAAAGGCAATCACTGAAGGAGGCATAGAGAAGAATGCCTGGTTCAGGCCGCCAGGGCTGTTTCTCTTTGCAGGGTCAAGGGCTTGCAAACTTTTAGGGTGCCAAGAAGAAAGATAGAAAAAGTAAGAGAGACATGGGGAGGATGAGGGAGCAGGTAGGGGGATTTGGCACAGCTTGTGAAATACTTGTTGAAAGCATCTATAACTTCAGGTGGGGGGAATGTGTGGAGGAAAAGGAATTCTAACTTGCAGTGAGGGGATGGCAGATTGAGGATGGGGGGAGGGTCAAACAGACTGAGAAAAACACTTTCCATAATTTAGATGGCTGGAGTAGGGAGGTTCAAACAGACTGAGAAAACATCTTCTAGAATTTAGATGGACTGTTTATATTAGATTGGAAGATGAATTAAAAATTACTTGCCTTGGCTGCTCGCAGCAGTTTGAAGCAAGTGTTTCAGAGGTGCTTGTAACTGAGGAGGTTGGTGGCCTTTTGAGAGGCCCAGGCTGAAGCCTTACCTAATACAATGTTTGCCAAGATCAAGAAGATGTAGTAGTCTTTCACCATAGTTTTATGGAAGGGAAGCTACATGTCCCAGACCTTAAAGAAGATGTTGTGAAAGTACACAAGTGCATCATCAACACTAAGGGCACTTGTAATTTAGGCCTGTGAATTCTTCTCCAGCAGAATATGAGACCATGGTCATTAAAGATATCTGGAAGAACACTTGCAATGACTTTCCTGTGGGGGTGAGAAGCCAATGAATAAAGGAATGAACATAGAAACTAATGGCAGATAAGGGCTGCATGGCCCACCCAGCTGGTCCATTTTCATTGTGACCGCTTATGCTGCAGACCCTCCTATTCTACGGCACTGTCTCTTCCACCCCTTTCCTTTTCTCTATGCTTCCCTTGTGCCTATCACAAGTTTTTATGAATCCCACTAGTTTTATCCCTAACTACCTCCTTTGGAAGGCTGTTCCAGGCATCCACTACCCTTTCTGTGAAGAAATACTTCCTCACATCTCTTCTAAATCTACCCCCCAGCTTCATATCATGACCCTTTGTTCTAAAGCACCCTTTTCTCTGAAAAAATACCTCCCACCTGTACTTTATTCACCTCATGAGGCATGTAAAGGTCTCAATCACATCCTCTCCCCCGGCTCCCTCCTCTCCTCCAGGGTGTACATATTGTGCTTCTTTAACCTCTCCTCATAGGGCTTTTGATGCAGACCCTGCACCGTCTTGGTAGCCATCTTCTAGACCGTGACTGCCTCCACTCTGTCTATGTCATTCCTGAGATGTGGCATCCAGAACTGGACACAGTACTCCAGCTGGGAACTCACCAGTCAGCTATACAGGGGCAACACCACTTCCCTCTTCCTTTGATGATTCCTCTCCCTAGGTACCCCAGCATCCCACTAGTTTTCCCAATTGCCTTGTCACAGTGTCTGGCCACCATTAGGTCATCAGATATGATTACCCCCAAGCCCCTTTCCTGCTTGGTCATTGCAAGTATCTTTTCTCCCATTTTGTACTCTACCCCCGGGTTTCTGTGACTCAAGCGCACTTTTTTTTTTCACTTTTTTGCATTACACCCTAGTTGCCAAACCTTTGACCACTTCTCCAGACATTTTAAATCTCTTACCATCCTTTGCAGCCCTCGGAGTGTCCACTCTGTTGCAGATCTTGGTGTCATCCACAAAGAGGCAGACCTTCTCTTCCAGCTCCTCTGCTATGTTACTGATTAAGACATTAAAGAGAATTGGCCCTAGCACTTTCCCGAGGTACCCTGCTGGTCACTCTTCCCTCCTAGGAGCAAACTCCATTTACCACCACCCTCTGCCTCCTATCCTCTAGCTAGTTTCTTATCCAGGTTACCAACTTATTACCCACCCCCATGCTACTCAACTTGTTACCAGTCTCTTATTGCTGGAATCTAGGTAGGCCATATCCACCACTCCTCCCTGATCCAACACCTTGGTCACCCAGTCAAAAAAATCTATCAGATTTGTTTTGTACAACCCTTCCACTGTGAAACCATGCTGCCTCAAGTTCTGCAGTCCATTGGATTCCATGTATGCCACAATCCTTTCCTTTAATAGTGTTTCCATTAACTTCTCTACCACTGAAGTCAGGCTGATAGGCCTATAATTGTCTGCCTCCCCCTTGCTACCACTTTTGTGAAATGGGGCTACATCTTCTCTTCTCCAGTCCTCCAGGACCATGCCGGTCTCCAATGAACTGTTATACAAGTCTGCCAGGGGTACAGCCAGTACTTCACTGAGTTTACTCAGCACTCGTGGATACACCCCAACTGGCCCCATGACTTTGTCCACACTCAGATCAGTGAGTGCTTTCCTAACCCCCTCCTCAGAAAATGAACTGGAGTCCACTTCCCTCCCCTCAAAGTTCCTGGTGCCTTTTTGTGGTCCCTCCCCTTCCCCTGCTACTGTGAACATTGAGCAGAAGTATTTGTTTAAGATGTTTGCCTTTTTTTGGTCCCCTTCCGTAAGTCCCCTTCCCCTTAACTGTACAATCCCTCCCATTGTCTTCCTTTTCTCACTCACAAACCTGAAAACTGCCTTGTCTCATTTAGATACAGCCTAGGTCATTTTTTCTTCCATCTGCACCTTTGCGCTCCTTACTACTTTGCCTGCCTCCTTCCTCTTCCCCAGACATACTTTCCTATTCTCATCTCTCTGAGTCTTGTTATACCTTCTGAATGCTACTATCTTTGCCTTTACCTTTTTGGCCACCTCCTTCGAGGACTACAACAGTCTCCTCTTCCTTCTGCTTACTAGCTTATAATACAGGTTTGTTGCCTTTACTACGCCACCTTTTAGTCTGGTCCATGTGCCCTCCACCCCCCTCAAGACAGCTCCTTCTGCCAGGTCCTTTTGAACAGATTCTCTCATCTTTGCAAAGTCAGCCCTTCTGAAGTCCATGACCCTTGCCCTTGTGTGGTTGATTCCGTCGCTGTTCTTATATTGAGCCACACTGTCCGATGATTACCAGTCCCCGGATGACTTCCCATCCTGATATCTGCAACACTGTTCCTGTTAGTAAGCACCAAGTCCAGTATTGCCTCATCCCGAGTGGGTTCACTGACTAGTTGTCTGAGGAATGCCCCTTGCAGTGAGTCTAGGATGTCTTTACTTCTAGCTGACGCTGCAGCATGGAGGCTCCAATCTACATCTGGCAGATTAAAGTCCCTTACCAGCACCACCTCCCCCTTTTCAGCCATTTTACCAGTTGCTTCTAACATTTGTTTAAGTACTCCCCTTGTGTGCAAGGCCTATAGACCACTCCTGTCCAAATAGTGGCTCTGTTTCCTGACTTGAGGATAACCCACAACACACTGACACCCCCCTTGAATTCCCTATATCTTTATCGCTCTTATATTTTCTTTAACATGAAGAACCACTCACCCTCCTTTCCTTCCTACCCTGTCCCTTCTAAACATCATGTTGCCTGGTACAACGATTTCCCAGACATGGCTGTCAGTGCTCCATGATTCAGTAATGGCCACAATACCGAGGTCTGCCTGTGCCATGATGGCCTCCAGGTCTGGGATCTTATTTTCCTGACTTCTAGGATTGACACATATGACTTTCCAGATTTTGTTAGCCTTTGTGGACCATGGGCTTAAACAGGTAGGTCAGACAGGTAAGACTAACTAGAGTGGTTGGCACTTACCCATAGATATTCACTAGACTAATAGCAGGGTAAGCAGCACCACTTATCACTGGGCTCGGGGCTCGATCCCAGACTAACAGCAGGGTAAGCAGCACCACTTATCACTGGGCTTAGGGCTTGATCCTAGACTAAAAGCAGGGTAAGCAGCACCACTTATCGCTGGGCTCGGGGCTTGATCCTAGACTAACAGCAGGGTAAGTAGCACCACTGATCACTGGGCTCAGGTACGATCCTAGACTAAAAGCAGGGTAAGCAGCACCACTTATCACTGGGCTCAAGTACGATCCTAGACTAACAGCAGGGTAAGCAGCACCACTTATCACTGGGCTTGGGGATTGATCCCAGGCTAACAGCAGGGTAAGCAGCACCACTTATCACTGGGCTCAGGTACGATCCTAGACTAACAGCAGGGTAAGCAGCACCACTTATCACTGGGCTTGGGGATTGATCCCAGCCTAACAGCAGGGTAAGCAGCACCACTTATCACTGGGCTTGGGCTCAATCCCAGACTAACAGTACGGTAAACAGCACCACTTATCACTGGGCTCGGGGCTCGATCCCAGACTAACAGCAGGGTAAGCAGCACCACTTATCGCTGGTCTCGGGGCTTGATCCTAGACTAACAGCAGGGCAAGCAGCACCACTTATCACTGAGCTTGGGACTCAATCCCAGCCTAACAGCAGGGTAAGCAGCACCACTTATCACTGGTCTCGGGGTTTGATCCCAGATTAACAGCAGGGTTAAAAGCACCACTTATCACTGGGCTTGGGGATTGATCCCAGCCTAACAGCAGGGTAAGCAGCACCACTTATCACTGGGCTCGGGTACGATCCTAGACTAACAGCAGGGTAAGCAGCACCACTTATCACTGGGCTCGGGTATGATCCTAGACTAACAGCAGGGTAAGCAGCACCACTTATCACTGGGCTCAGGGCTGAATCCCAGACTAACAGCAGGGTAAGCGGCACCACTTATCACTGGGCTCGGGAACGATCCCAGACTAACAGCAGGGTAAGCAGCACCACTTATCACTGGGCTCGGGAACGATCCCAGACTAACAGCAGGGTAAGCAGCACCACTTATCACTGGGCTTGGGCTCAATCCCAGACTAACAACAGGGTAAGCAGCACCACTTATCACTGGGCTCGGGTACAATCCTAGACTAACAGCAGGGTAAGCAGCACCACTTATCACTGGGCTCGAGGTTTGATCCCAGACTAACAGCAGGGTAAGCAGCACCACTTATCACTGGGCTCGAGTACGATCCTAGACTAACAGCAGGGTAATCAGCACCCCTCATACGAACATACATACAAATATGCCAGTAGATAAAGGCCTTATGGTCTATCTGGTCTGTTCAAATGTACAGTTCCCACTGCTTTTCACAGAGGGAATTGTCCCCACGTATCCCCCTTCACTCCTGTCAAATACCCCCTCTGACTGCAATTCCCCCCCCCCCACATCCTGTCGCTACCTCTCTTGAAGTTTTCCACCATTTTTAGGAATACCACCTCTTCCAGTAACTCATTCCACTTAGCCACCACCTACTCGGTGAGAAAGTGCCTACTCATCTCCCTTCTGAATTTACTCCCCGACCAGCTTTAGGCTGTTACCCCCAGTGGTCTTGTTTCCACTAAGGCTGAAGAGGCCCTCTGTGCTCATCCCATTTATACCTTTAAGGTATTTGATGATCCCAGTCATGTCCCCCTCTCCATTCTGTCCTCAAGAGAGTACATGTTGAGTCCCCAAGCCTCTCCTCATAGGTGTTGCCTTGCTAGCCTTGGATCATCTTGGTTGCTTTTCTCTGCACCACTTATTCCAGCAAGTTAATATCCTTCTTTAGTTAAGGGCGCCAACCAATACTGCACACTGTACTCTAGGTGCGGTCTCACTAGAGACCTATGCAGTAGCAAAATGACCTTTGCCGTCCTGCTGGTGATTCCCCTGGCTGTGCAGCCCAGCATCCACCATCCAGTTTGCTTTGGATGCAGTCTTCCTGCATTGTGCCAAGTGTTTCAGGTCACTCTTGATAATTACACCCAGGTCTTTTTCCTCCTACATGGCCAGAAAATCGGCACTCAGCACAATCCAATCATTCTGGTAGACAAAAGAACATTTTAAAAGTACTTTATTGTGGCATGTTTTGGGAGGCAGTATAGCACAGTGGTTTAAGGCTCTGAGCTGCAAACCTGGAGACCTGGGTTTGAACCCACAGCCCCCACTTGCAAACTGTGTGTCCCTGAGCAAGTCACTTAACTTCCCTGTGCTCCCAGGTCACACCTGTAAACAAACTTTCAGCTTAGTGTGTCTCTCCTGGTTAAACAATGAAGAAAAAAAAAATGTTCAGAGAAGCTGACTAGAGAGCAGATCCCCGACACTTCAACCCTATCAGGGCCTTCGTCAGGGAGGCGGATCTAGTGGTTGTTAGGTGTGTCCACCTTCTGTCTTGTAAGTGTGCATACATTTAAATATAATTTACATCCATGAATATCAAGCATACAACAACCTGTTACAAAAGTGTTAATTTTCACATTTATTCATAGTCAATCACATTACACAAGTGGATTACATGACATCATTGCAAAACATTTCCTCATGTGTTTTAAATATGTTGCACCAAAGTTTTTTTTCCTATTTGGTACAGAATCCCCTCATCCTGATTTTTATGTCAAGCTGCAGACATAAAAAGAAACTACAGTTGTCATACTAGAAACCATATTAAAGTGAATGCCAGTTGGCGAAATCAAGAGGAAAAAAAAAGAGAAAAACAAAAACATTTCCTTCCGAGCACAAACTGACGAAAATCTTTCACCTGACATTCATAGATGGAAATAAGGAGGGTGGGGGATTTGGATTTAGGATTGATAGGCAGACCTGCAGAAAATATCCAATTCTCAGGTTCCCGGAAGGAAACAGTAGCAAATGTAGGTTTGCATGCTGAACGTGCACATCCAAAATGCTTAATTTCACCTGTCCCTCATGGAAAAATGTTGAGACTAAGAAGGAATTGTTCAAATGATGAAACCTCCCTAAAACAGGTTGATGAACTAAGAGAAAGATTTATGTCAAGAGGTTATAATACAAAAGTACTGCAGGATGCATTTGATAGAGTCAAAAAGATGGATAGGAATGTTTTTATTTAAAAGTTTTACCAGGAAGGCACACTGAGAAATAGCTAATTTCCAGGTGCTTTATGGGGAAGGGATGGAGGGGATACAGTAACAAATATATATATGTTACAATGCTATATAACAGTAGTACAACAACATAACAAGCATAACAAGCATTTGTCAATGCCGAACGTTCGCTTGCAGGTATTTGCAGTGGTGTTTGGCATGTATGGTGCTTTACCCTAATGCCCTGTGCGATTGCTGGTATTTGCACAATAAATTGTCAGCATGACCTTTTTGTTACCCCCATTGTGCGCTACATAGGCGGAAACACATTTTGGGCAGGATGTGAAAAATGACAGCTGTACTGCTCATAAGGAAGTGTGGTAAAATAGCAATGTTGAAAATCTGGAGTGGAAATATTGAAAATTCGCAAACCTAGGAGCGTGCGTGGGAACTGTGCAATGCACGCTGGTAAAACAGTGATTGTTAGGAATATTTTCACCAAATTGTCAACATTGGCAGTTTAAAACCTCTGCTAATGAACAGTGACACTGTGATTTTCTTAATGTGCCCCATACACTGAGTTCGCACACCGACTGTGCCATTGTGCGCTACATGGGCGGAAACATGTTTTGGGCAAGATGTGAAAAATGACAGCTGCAGTGCTCATAAGGAGGTGTGGTAAAATGGCAATGTTGAAAATCTGGAGTGAAAATATTGAAAATTCACAAACTTACGAGCGTGTGTAGGAACTGCGCAACGCAGACTCATAAAACAGTCATATTTAGGAATTTTTTCACCAAATTTTCAGCACAGCCATTCTAAGACCCCTGCTCATGATAAGTGTCACTGTGATTTTCTTAATGTGTCCCATACATTGAGTTCGCACACCGACTGCGCCATTGTGCGCTACATGGGCAGAAACATATTTTGGGCAGGATGTGACAAATGAAAGCTGTACTGCTCATGAGGAGGTGTGGTAAAATGGCAATGTTGAAAATCTGGAGTGCAAATATTGAAAATCCGTAAACATACGAGCGTGCGTAGGAACTGCGCAACTCACATTCGTAAAACAGTCATTTTTAGGAATTTTTTCACCCAATTTTCAACATAGCCATTTTAAGACCTCTGCTCATGAACAGTGTCACTGTGATTTTCTTAATGTGTTCCTTACATTGATTTTGCACACCAACTGAGCCATTGTGCGCTACATGGGCGGAAACACATTTTGGGTGAGATATGAAAAATGACAGCTGTACAACTCATAAGAAGGTGTGATAAAATGGCAATGTTGAAAATCTGGAGTGAAAATATTGAAAATTCGTGAACTTACGAGCCTGCATAGGAACTGCATAGCATGCCGCTCGTAAAACAGTCATTTTGGAATTTTTGCCAAATTTTCAACATGAAGATTTAGGACCCTTTTTCATGAATAGCGTCACTGTCATGGTGTTATTCAAGGCGAAGGGTGATTTCACACAGTGACTGCGCAGTGCCTGTAGAAATCACCCTTCGGGCCGAATAACACCATGACAGTGACATCATTCATGAGAAGGGGTTCAAAACCCCATGTTGAAATTTGGTGCAGAAATTCCAAAAATGACTGAGATATCTAATAAGTTGAAACCCCTATCTAGCCCATTATACAGCGTACGACATTTCCTCAGTTCGCGGTCACCTTTGAAAAGTGCAGGCGTGTTCCCGGTCCACCAAAGATCGTCGCCAAAAAGTCCGGAGGTAAGTATGGGGTGAGGGGTGTGGGAAGGCTGGGTGTGCAGTGGGTGGAGTGCGGTTGTGGGAGGGGTTGGGAGGCGCGCGCAGGACAGTTTTGTTTTACAGGTTTGAAAAAAAAAGACAATGTGGGACATTTGCCACGCTGGGGTGGGCTCCCAGCATGGCAGAAGATAGCTGGGGGCCGGGGCCGACGGGGTTGGGCACCCGTCGGCAAACTACACAGGGGCGCCGAGGAGCCGGCGAGGGATTGGGCACCCTGTCGGCAAAATAAAGCAAACATTTGCCACGCTGGGGTGGGCTCCCAGCGTGGCAGCAGAGATAACTTTGGGGAGGGCGTGGGCCGAGCGGGGATTGGGCACCCCGTCGGCAAACAATGTTGCCACACTGGGTGGGCGCACAACCTGGCTGAGCTTTGAGGCGGCGTGATGGGCGTGCTCGAGGGAGGTAGCAGCGTGATGCAAGGGAGGCAGTGCTCAGTATGGCAGCAGTGTTTTGTTTGAAGCAGAGGAACACGCTGTCATGCTGAGCTCTCGTGGTGCAGGACGCATTCACATGCCCAAGGGAGCAGTGCATTGGGTGGAGGCACACCTCTAAGTGTTCTACTCCCAAGCGTTCCTTTCGCGTAATGTGCGCAAGCTAACGTAAAAATGTGGGATACAATGATCAATAAAATGAGTGAACCATGAGCAACATTACTGTTAGAAGATATACAAAACATGACAGCTAAAGGGGAGGTTCTGATAATGGGAGACTTCAACATGCCGGATACAGATTGGTCAATACCAGCAGGAACATCTGCCAGAACTAGACTCATAGTGGATTCCCTGCAGGGGGAGGGCCTCAAACAACTGGTACAGCAACCCACAAGAGACAGGGCTATCCTAGATCTAGTACTGACTAACAAAGAAGGGATCACAGATCTCTAGGTAGAAGGTCACCTGGGAGCCAGTGACCATCACATGGTATGGTTCAATTTGGCTACTACATCTAAATCATCCCATTCCAAGGCAAAAATATGGGACTTCAGAGGAGCTGACTTTGATAAGATGGCCAACAGAGTTAAGCTAGCCCTGGCAAAAGAAACACAGGTGAGGGGTACACAGGCAAAGTGGGCAAGCATTAAGGATGCAATACTTGAAGCAACATCCCATTGTGTTAGACAGAAAGGAAGTGCAAAGAAGAAGGAAACCACTTTGGTTCTCAAATACAGTAGCAGAAAGGTCAGAGCCAAAGGCTGGCCTTCAGGAAATATAAGGGAACACAGCGGAATGAAGATAGGGAGGCATACCAAACTGCCCAAAGGAAGCAGGTAAGGCAGTAAGGCAGGCAAAGTCCCAAACTGAGGAAACACTAGCACGAACAGTAAAGAAGGTGACAAGACTTTCTATAGATACATTAGTGAAAGGAGAAAGAGTCAGAGGGTGCTAAGCTTAATGGAGAAAAGGGAGCATGTGAGGAGGAGGACCCTGTAAAGGCATCTATCCTAAATAGATACTTTTGCTCAGTATTTACTGAAGAGAAGGTAGGGCAGGGCCCACATCACGGACACAGGGGGGAGGGAGGTGAGCACTACTCCCTTCACAAAAGAAAGGGTCCTACAAGAGCTTGCTAAGCTCAGGGTGGATAAGGCAATGGGACCTGATGGCATACATCCCAGGGTACTTAAGGAGCTAAAGGAGGAACTAGCAGAGCCATTAGCAGAATTGTTTAGTGAGTCTCTGAGCACAGGAGGGGTCCCAGAGACTGGAGAAAGGCTCATGTGATCCCGCTCCACAAGAGTGGTAGCGGAGGAGGCGGGGAACTACAGACCGGTCAGTCTTACCTCAGTAGTGGCAAGATTATGGAGGCATTCCTTAAGGAAAGGATAGTGCAACACCTGAATCCATAGGGGCACAGGATCCAAGACAGCATGGGTTTACAAAGGAAGGTCCTGTCAAACTAATCTCATAGATTTCTCTGACTGGGTAACCAGAGCGGTGGACCAAGGGGAGCAGTTGATGTTGCCTACCTTGACTTCAGCAAAGCTTTTGACACTGTTTCAATAGAAGATTGATAAATAAGCTAGGTAGGCTCGGGTGGGTCAAGTGTGGTCAGCTGGGTGGCAAACTGGTTGGACGGGCAGAAAACAGAGAGTGGTGGTAAATGGTATACAGTCAGAAGAGATGCAAGTCACAAGTGGGGTACCTCAGGGATCAGTCCTGGGCCAGTCCTCTTCAACATCTTCATTAGTGACCTTGCAGATGGACTAGAGGGTAAGGCTTGTCTGTTTGCAGATGACACCAAGATCTGCAACAGAGTAGATGATCCAGATGGGGTGGGCAGAATGAGAAGAGATCTGGATAAACTAGCAGAATGGTCAGAAGAGTGGCAACTGGGATTTAATGCAAGAAGTGCAAAATCATGCACATAGGGAAGAGAAACCCTGAAGCCACCTATAGGCTGGGAGGGGAGTTGCTAGCAGTCACAAAGGAAGAAAGAGACTTGGGCATCATCATCACTGATGACCTGAAATCATCAAGCAAGACCTCTAAAGCAGTAGGTAAGGCTAGGGGGGTGTTAGGGTGTATTAGTAGGGGTATCACAGGTATTAAGAGGGAGATAATAATCCCTCTTTACAAGACACTGGTTAGGCCCCATCTGGAGTACTGCGTGCAGTATTGGAGGCCAGCACCTTCGCCAAGGACATTAACCAAATTGAGGCAATCCAGAGAGGGCACCAAAATGGTGCAGGGACTGCATCAGAAGACATATGAGGACAGATTAACGGAGCTCAATATGTATACCCTTGAGCAAAGGAGGAGAGAGGTGATATGATCTAGGCATTCAAACACCTTAAGGGAATAAACAAGGTGAAAGAGTCTAACATGTTTAAATATAAGAAAATAGCAGGACAAGAGGACACAGCGTGAGATTAGAGGGAGGCCGATTAAGGGGAATGAGGAAATTCTTTTCACAGAAAGGGTGGTGGATGCATGGAATGGCTTACCACAAGAAGTGATGGCTATGAATACAGTGCAGGGCTTCAAACAGGCATGGGATAGGCATAAGGGAGCAATACAAATGACTATGAATAGATAGGCCACTGACAGAGCAAAGGCCGATGGCACATTTATAAGGTAGAAAAAGAAATGGGCAGACTGGATGGGCCTTGCGGTCCTTATCTGCCGTCAATTTCTATGTTATGTTTCTATGTTTCAATACTGTTTCGTGCAATATGAACAGCAGAGTTATTGAGAATAGGAAAGCAACAAAAACCATAAGAACAGTCATAGGAGACAGCAGATAATGCTGGTTTCATTTTTAAGGTTTTTTCTGAGCAAGGTAACTATTGGGATGCAACAGAAGGAGAAGGGAGAATGAGAGATTAGCAGCAATTACATGTAGGGGAGTGAGATTATGAAGGAAAGAGGAGAGGGTGGAGGGGAGCAGGCATGTCAGAGAGCCACAGGGAAGGAGTTCCACAGTTTTTTAGGTAGGCAGTAGGAGAATGCAGACTGGCTGCGAGGAGAATCTAGGGGGAACAGTCAGAGAACAAGAGTCATAACTCCGGAGTGAGTGTGTGTGTGCGTGGGGGGGTTAGGGGAGATAAGGAGGAGGAAAGGTAAGACAGGAAGGAGGCAAACCAGAATTTAGCCATGAAGGAGATACAGTGCAAGCATTGCCTTTCCTCAAGGAAGAGGCAGAAGAGGGAGTTGTAGAGATCACAGTGGTGGGTGAGAGGAGGAGCATTTAGGGCAAAGCAGCAGAAGGAAGTGAAAAGGGGGGTCCAGCCTGGTAAGAGAAGTTTGGGCTGCAGCACTGAAGACTACATCATTGTAGCTGGCAACTGAGAGGATCATTTTCTTGACTACAGCATGGTGGGCAGGCAGTGGGATGCAGCTGCGGTTTCTGTAAAGGGCACCATGCTTTGGGTGCAGTTTTTTAGCAATCACATCCATATGTCCAGAAAAGACTAGGTGCTGGTCGTGCCAGTCACCAAAATACTTTACAGCGGAAGTATCCTCCAGTTTTGTCCCATCAAGGATGTGGAAAGAGGGCATGGATGGAAGCTGAGACAGTCTCTACCTAGTGCCAAAGGTCATTGGGACAGTCTTTTTGCCATTAAGAAATACAGTAACTGGTGAGAAACTAACCAACGCTGAACATTATCAAAGTCATGTGGTAGGCTAGCAGTAACCCTAGAGGGGGAGGGACCAGGCGTGTACAAGACAGTGTCGTCTACATACGTAGGGATGCTGGAAGAGGAGCAAGCAGTAGGGAGGTTGTTAAAGGGGAACTGTCAGCAGTAAGAGTCTCACACCCAAGTGTGAGGCTGATCACAATTAGCCCTTTGTGTGCAAAGACACTTCTTTTTACCTATTTATTTATTTATTTGAAGAGCAGTTTGGAAAAACCTTTGAGCCAGAGACTCATTTACAAAGGTACCTTGTCACAGGAAGACATAACACAGTACAACAGTAAATTACGACAGTAATAAGCACAACAGGGGAAAATACAGCAAGTTGGTACAAGCAGGAGTGATGCGACAATAACAGGGTTTAGGCAATCAATAAGCAGCTTAAAAGGTAGCTTTGTCATAATGATTAGACTAGGGGCAATTACAGCTTCAGGTATTAAGTAGGTGATTCTGCAAGGACATTTTGAAGCAGGATATCGATGGGGCCTCAGAGATGGAAGGGGGCAGTGTATTGAACCAGGAGGGGGCCCTGTAGCTGTAGGCTCTTTGACCGTGTGAGGTCCTAGCTCTAGGAATAGATAGTGAGGATTTCCCAGAGGTACGAGTTTGAACTAGTGGTATAGAAGCGGATAGTAGCGATCAGCCCTGGTGGGGTTAGCCCAAGGAGGGTTTTTTTTAGTAAGGATACAGGTCTGATATTTGAGGCGCTCATCAAGGTCAAGCAACAAGGCTTTAGAGTATAGCTGACAGGTGTGTGTTAGCCTAGGTGCCCCAGTAATTAACCTGCAGGCCTTGTTTAGAATAGTGCGAATTTTATGGAGCACAGTCCGATCAGCAGCACCATACACTGGCAGCCCATAGTCCACTAGAGACAGGATAAATGAGGTGACTGCAAGTCTTAGGGCCTCAGCGGGGAGGCAGTTTTTAAACCAGTGTAAGATGCCTAGCCGGATATTTGCAGCTGTGGCAAAGGCAGAAATGTGTCCATGGAAGGAAAAAGTGGGGTCGAAATGGACCCCCAGGTATTTATAGGAGCAAACTTGTTCGAGTGGGAACAAGGACCCAGAGTGAATGAGAAGTTTGAAGTTGCAGGACTTGTTTTGAGGGTGAGCAAAGATCATGGTTTTTGTTTTTTTAAGATTTATCACCAGTCTGTGTTCCTTGAACCAACCCTCGGTTTCATTGAAAGACCTCTGCAGGGAGTCCTGGAGGGCGATAGGGTTATGATCTGTGGCAAAGATGACAGCATCGTCAGCATACAGTAATATGTTACCAGAGCAAGAGGATGGAAGGGTGTTAAGGTAAAGGGAAAAGAGTAATGGGCCCAGAATGGAGCCCTGGGGAACACCAGAATGGATGGGACAGATGTCTGAGTGAGTCCCGTTCATTTTTACACGCTGTGAGCGGGCAGACAAACAACTGGCGCACCAGGAGACGGGCCCAGTTGTGAAACCGGAGAGACTAAGGGCATCCAGAAGGAGGCGGTGGGAGACAGTGTCGAAAGCTTTAGAGAGGTCTATGAACACAGCACCAGCCAGAGAGCCTGTGTCTAAGGAGGAGTGGAGAAAATTGGAAAACTCTAGGAGGGCAGTACTGGTACTATGGCCAGCACAGAAACCGTGCTGTTCAGGACAGAGGGCATTGTAGTTGGTGAGGTAGTCAGTGATTTGAGAAGCCACCACCTTTTCCAAGGCCTTGGAGAGAGGAGAGAGAATGGAGATAGGCCGATAGTTTCCAGCCACAGACCTGTCACCACCTTTAAGAATGGGAGTGACTGTGGCGACTTTCCATACAGATGGAAATTGCCCCAGGCAGAGAGATCGATTGACTAGGCATGTGATTGGGGTAAGGACCAGGTTTAAAACCAGCCGAAGGATACATGGGTCCAGTGTTTCACTGCCCATACTATTATTCCTGAGGGCATTGACTAGGTGAGGTCTGAGTTCTTGAGCAGAGACACGGCGGAGGTGAAAATACAGGCGTGCAAGGCTTATGGCAGGCGACGGGGGTTGAAAAAATCAGTAGGGAGGATAGGGCTAAGATCCGTGAAGGAGGCATTGAGGTAATTGGCTATAAGGGCTGGGTCTGAGGAGATAGAGCCATTGATGTTGATCTGGGACGGTGGGGGGGAGCGTGTGCTCCCATTTAACTGTTTGACATTATCCCAGAAGGTTCTGGGATTCCCCCAGGAGGCAGTAAGTGAGGACTGATAATGATCAGCCTTGGCCTTTCTGATGGCCCAGGTGTACTTGTTTCTGGCGGCAGCATACATCTGCCTATCACTGGACCGGCCAGTCTCAGTGGCACGGTGCCATAGGTTATCCCTATGTTTGAGTTGTTGGATCAAGGCTGGGGTTACCCAGGGAGCATTCTGCACTTTGGTGCGGTGGGTCGTCAGTGGGGCAAAGATATCACAGGCTTTATTAAATGTCTGGATAAAGAAGGATAGGGCCGTGTCAATGTCAGGTGCAAACTGTATAGGAGACCAGTCAATTTGGGAAAGAAGATCCTTGAGTTTCTTCAATCCACCAGGTTTCAGGCGTCGCTGACGTATGGATTGAGCTACGGGTTTGGAGACTGTGGATGACCAGCGAAACAGAATGGGGGAGTGATCACTGAGTGAGTCAAGGAGGACTTGGACATTGAGGATCCGATTAGGGCGGTTGGAGAGTACCACATCGAGTAAGGTACTAGTGCCTCTCTTAGAGTTAGTCCTAGTAGGGTGGGTAACAAGTTGCGTCAAGTCTACTACAGCAAAGGAGTCACGGGCAGAGGAGGAAGAAGGGCTGAGCCAATTTATGTTTAAGTCACCCACTAGTATTTGGTCCGAGGAGGGGGGTAGTGAGGAAAGGTACTCCATAAGTGAGGCAATAGCCTGCGTTTGGTCCCTGGGAGGTATGTATGCAGTAGTCAGATAGAGTGGGCCCTTTAAAGGGTCAGGGGTCAGTTTCAGAGTAAGCGCCTGGGCCCTGGAGTCAAGGACAGGTGCAGGTAGGGCAAGTCCAGTGAAAGATTCTTTGATGTAAATAGCACAGCCACCACCCCGTCTCCCAACCCGGTCAGTCCGGAAGAGGGAGAAACCTGGGAGGGAGACTAAGGAGTCTGGGGTGGATTTTGTCAGCCAGGTCTCAACCAGTGCGATGACATCTGGGTTAATAGATGTGACCAGGCATTGTAGGGAGTCAAATTTTTTCAAGAGGCTACAGATATTCATAGAGACAACATTTAAACCAGGGGGGCCAATGGAGGAGCTCTTGAGAACCGGGCCAGGGTTGGGGTGAATGTTCCCAGACAGGAGTAGTAGCATAATTGACACCCTGGCCAGGTGATGGCGAAAGGTATTTCTACGCCCGACACAAGGGGGAGGAGGGGAGTTTAGGGATGCAGGGGGTGGTTAGAGTAGTACAGGATGGGAAAGCAAGAATGAGAAGACTCCCATGAGTGTTAGAGGAGGGAGCGTGGGGGAAGCTGGAGGGTGGGCAGGGAGGGCCGAGACACCCAATGGTCCCAAGGAGCGTGAGAGCAGGCTCGAGAGCATGGTAGGGAGGGGTGCCAGGGCACCGAGGGGAGTAACATACAGGCATGTGGGCAATTAAACTGAGACAGACGGATAAGATAGTGGAATCAGGCACAAGCTGAGCATGAGGCAGGACCAGTGTAGTGCGGAGTGCATAGTCCTAGAGAGCTAGTCCTGGAGAGCTATGGAGTAAAAGGTAAGTGGGGGAAAGAAGTGATTACTGAGTAATGATTACTGTAGTGTAGTAGATTGTATCAGGCTAATTTCACTGACTTGTAAGCTGACATTTCCTGTAACCAGAAATGCCAGACTCCCTTAAAGCTGACATCAGAGGAGGATTGCCGCAGTGGGAGATT
Source organism: Neoceratodus forsteri (assembly GCA_016271365.2). Lineage (NCBI taxonomy): Eukaryota > Metazoa > Chordata > Ceratodontiformes > Ceratodontidae > Neoceratodus > Neoceratodus forsteri. Next base: position 485,917,962 of record CM028131.1, on the reverse strand, counting down.
CTATAGCCTACCGTGAATGTCAGAGTTTTTTTTTATAAGCTATAATCTTCTGTTTGCTGGTCTGCTGTTCTCCTGGGGCTGAATATAGTCACAGAGAACTGTACTAAGCCCCATAAGCATAACAAATCCAGCAGGACCAGCAAACATCTGATTTTAGCTTACAAAATGTTTAACATGTATACTATGGGCTACTGAATCTCCCAGCTCTGCAGTCCTCCTCTGATGTCAGTTACAGGGGGCTCTGGGATTTCTGGTAACAAAATTAGACTAATAAATTCTACTGTACTGCAGTAAACGGTAAGTAAAAAAAAATGTTTTTATACACAAAGTGCAAATTAGAATCAGCCTCACCCTTGGTTGTGAGGCTGTTATTGCTAACAGTTCCCCTTTCCCCAGCCCTTCTCCACCCATCTCCAAGAAGTGAGGGAGGAAGTGAGCAAGCTAGCTCTCAGGAAAGCAGAGAACAGTCTTTGCTCTATTAACCAAAAGTACTATGAATGGGGTAACAAGGCCAGTTGTCCCCTCACCTTATGCCTTACAAAGCATGAGGCAGGGGCACATGCACAGTACCAGTCCCGATGGCAGCTTAAAGCAGCAGTACTAGATAGAATTTTTTTTTTCAGTATGTTGTTTCCCCTTGCCCCTTGGGCACTAACCTGGCTTTCTTTATTCTCTGAGGTTAATTGTCACCCTGTAATTTGCTCCATTCTTTTTTTTGGCATGTTTACATTTTGATCACACTCCCTGTTGACCTTTTCCCAACAGCAGCTGACCACGCATGCACAAGCCTGCTCAGTGTGTCTTTACATGCTCCAGCTTCCTTTGTTGTGTGCACAGTCATGCAGCTAGGATATGCTTCGCGGTGCCTCACTTTGTGTGCCTGAATATCCATTGCTGCACAGTGTTGGGGGTATATCGATATTATTGTATATAAATTTATCTCACTCTCTGAGTCTGCTAGCTGTCACAGAAGTCCCAGTACTACACTGGGACAGTGGAAACTAACAGCAAAGGGTCCCATGGAAGGAAACAACAGACATGCTGTGACGTGAGGTGGGAGTTCGGCTTTAAATGCAGCACCAGCTATATTTGCTGTGGATACACCACTACAGAATTAAGTTTTAAATATCTAAAAAAAAAAAACTGCTGGCCCAGTGGCACTGAGGGTTGAGGCGCTGGATGCCACATCTTGCGCCATGCCGATGACCCGGGGTCAGAAACAACCTCAGGTGTCAGAAGGTTGGCCAGGGGGAGGAGGATTGAGTATCCCAGGGACTGCTCTCCTCCTCTGGGGAGGGTGGGGTGGATTACTGCGGCTGTGCTGGCTCCTGGTGGTGACTGGGGTCAGTGCAGACAGGCAGTTCATTGTGGAGATGGCACAGATGGCGCTGGATGTGTAGTATGTGGAAACATGCAAGGCAGCATCACTGATGCCTTGCACGTCCATGCCATGGGGTGGGGAACCAAGCACTGAAAAATTCCTCCGACACACTTGATGAAGTCCAGTCCTTCCGCACCACACCACTCTGACTCAAGAAGCTCCCCCCTGGATCTGGACCCTTGGCTTTCTGCGGTGGTGGGGTAACTACCCACCATGAAGCAGCTGGTGAGAGGAATGGAGGAGGGGGTCAAACTCAGGTACTGGGAGTGGTGCGGGGCCGTGGGTCCAGATAGATAGGGGGAACCATAGGTAACACCTCCCCACAACTGAGGAGGGAATAAATAAAGTAACAAAAAAAAAACTGACAAAAATAAAGATTGCTGAGGCAAAAAATTACAACGTTCATTATGGGGCAAGTAATATTCTTCAACAGCAAAAAAATCACCTTTAATGAATTCCCAAGTTTGACATTACAGTAATAGATGCAGTCATTTACTAATTATTTGAGAAAAAAACACGGCAGTCTTGACTGACATACAATGGCAAGGATGGCGGCTGCTCAGTCACAATCTCCCCGGACAGATGCAGCAGAAGTCAAAAGCCTTCTTCAAATGGTACTACAAAATGAGTACATTCAAAACTGCCATCTTAGCCATAGAGGATAAAGGTCAAATTCTTCAGATGAAGGCAAAAGATATAGAAGCCTTGTTGTACATTGATGAAAAGGATACCCCACATGAAGACAGAATTCAGGAACTGGAATAGATGGTAGCCCTCCTATGGCATAGGGCAGAAGACAGGGGCATCATTCCGGGTCCAGGAACCATGTAGTCTCCCAGAAATCTTTTAAATATGGTGCATTCTGGTGGTCATTTGAAACAGATTTTGCTACCTTTTTACCCCCTCCCCATGCCCACTAAGTTGTACTCTAGCCCCTCCCCAGAGTTTCCACAGTCCAGTATGGTGCCTGAACCACCCTCTCCATAGCATTCCAGCAAAACCATAGATGTTGCAAGAGCATCAATGAAAACCACAGATTAGTCGATGGTGACACCCATGCCCATTCTTACATAAGGTACTTAAGTTCCTGGTTATTTTTTATATTTAACATTAATACTCAGCTCACTGGACACCCCAATAAGTTTGGTACCTTTTTACTTTTAAAAATATTTACTAGTGACATGTTCTGTTTCCTTTGCTTGGGTCTTGAAAACTGAACTGGTAACTGACTGGGGACAGTGCCAGCAAACTGGACTGGCAGCTGACTGGGGACACTGCCTGCAAACTGGACTGGCAATTGCTTCAACCCTTCCTCCCCCGCTCCCCACCTCCATACCCAGTGCACGAATTCTTGTGAAGCTTGTGCAAAACTTGAGCTGTTCCTAATGGCACTAGTATTATGCCAAAATCTATTACTTGAGCTACCTCTGATAACATTAGTTCCATGCTACAGGTTGTAAAGCATAGATTATAGGATGGAGTTGTATTTCAGTGATTCACTGTTTCACCCCCCTTCCCCTTCCACGGCCAGTGTACTAGTCCCATGTTAAGACTGAGCAAAATGTGTGCTTCCCCCAATGGGTATTTAGTATGGGGGAGATATGGAGCTGGAGTTTGGGTACAGTAAATGTATTACATACTGTATTTTTATTTTTTTATTATATTAATTTATTAGGAAAGTCGGACGTGCATCCTTTGAGCTAAAAGCTCTTTTACGAAGGATCCTCATCATACAATAAAAAAAGGGAGGACAGGTGGGAACATATGCAGCTGTGATACATCGTCAAAATAAACAGTATTAAACACATAGATTATACAGTATCACAGTAATGTCAACAATATTACAGAGTTCACATGTGTTGCTGGAGCTATTCCAATGGCATGCCTTCTTTAGCTGGCATTTTCAATCAATCAATCAATCAATCAAAATCTTTATTTATTCAGGCGAACATCATTGAGCATAGCTCATTTACAAGATGGACCTGAGTGGTCATAACAAAAAAGGTTACAGAGTGTATACAAAAACATGATATTGAAATAGCACAAATACAAACATTTATGAGTGAGATAGATGTACAATTATTTACATATATACAAGGCAAAGGACAGTAAACCAAAAACCTATAAAGGTGAGAAACAAACAGTCTGGTAGGGATAAGGCTTGGATAATGGTACATGGGTAGGCATATATGTTTGAGTTTGATGTGGAAAGGACCAGAGGAATGATAGAAGAATAGGGAGGAGCTTTAGAAGGGGAGAGAGAGGTGGGGGGGTGAGGTGGGAAGGACTAGGCCTTGTGGAAGCAATTGCATGAATCTGGGATTAGGCTGGTGTACAGCTTTTGAAGGATGTAAGGGGGATCAGTGTTTCCATTTTCAATGTCTTTTGGATAGAATTCCAGATAAGTGCCAGGGAATAACTGATTGCAGCTCTTCCATACTGGGTGCAGGTGATAGGAATCTTCAGCAGGATCAGTTTGTTGATCCTCAAGGTGTAGGGCCTGGATGTGATCTGGTTGAAGCAGACTGAGATGTAGGAAGGGAGTTTGTTTGTCAGAGCTTTGTAGATCCAGGTAGCAGCATTTTTTCTTCTTCTTCTATGTTGCAGGGATGTCCAGCTGACTGCATTGTAGAGAGCAATGATGGGCGCTAGAAGGAAGGTCAGTAATGAATCTAATAGCTCTATGATACAGGGTGTCTAGTTTGTTTAGATGGGAGAGGGAGCAATGACCATAGAGGAAGTCAGCATAATCAATGAGGACATGAATGATGCAAGGATTAATCTTTGTTTGGAATCTTTGGTCAGGTAGTGTTTGATTCTATAGAATAGACCAAGTCTTTGTCTTAGCTTTTCAGGAGCTCTTCAACGTGGGTAGTATAGTCTAGTTTATTGTCTATCCATACTCCTAGGTATTTGAATTTGTCAACATATTCCAGATTTTCACCAAGGATGGTAGAGAGTTGTGGGAGGGTGAATGATGGGATAATGGAAGAACAGTTCTTGGGGCAAGAACATAGCTTTGGTTTTCTTAGCATTTTAGTAATAATTTCTTTTTAATAGGTTATGCTGGAGGAGCGAGAATTGAGACTGTAGGAGCTCACAGGCTTTTGATGGTGAGGATCGCTCACATAAAGTACAGTGTCATCTGCAAAAGGTGGATATTAGAAAGAGAGTGGAGTCAATATTGTTGATGTAAATGGCAAAAGGATGGGACCCAGGATGGAGCCTTGTGGTACACCTCTTAGGAGTGGCTTAGGGTAGATAGATCACCATCATTCTTTACCAGTTGTAGCCTTCAGAGAGATAGCATCTGAACCATTTAATAGAGAGTGAGTCAAGGCCTATGGAGTTTAGTGAGGTGATTAGAAGATCATGATCCACAGTGTCAAAGGCTTTGCTTAGATCCAGAAACACAGCACAGGTATTATTCTTTTGTCTAGGGCAGTCTGCCAGTCATTTGTGACTTTTCCTAGTGCAGAGATGGTGCTATGCATAGATCTAAACCCAGATTGAGCTGGATTTAGGAGATTGTTGGTATCAAGGTAGGCAGTTAACTGAGAGTTTACCAGCTTCTCAAGCATCTTGGATAGTATTGGTAAGATGGAGATGGGCCTATAATTATTGAGGTCCATGGGATCACCTGCCTTAAGTAATGGAAACACTTGAGCTGTTTTCCATATTGAGGGGATAGTACCAGTGACAAGTGATAGATTGAAGAGGTGGGTGAGGGGGGCGGTTAAGGCATACAGTGCTACTTTTAGAAAGTAGGGATCCAGGGAGTCTGCACCTGCACTTTTGGTGGTTTCACAATACCTGGTTTGCATTTTACAAGCAAACATTTAAGTGTTCTATGCAAACTCAGTATCTGACACACCCAAACTGAACACAAATACTTCAGCAGTTTTGTGTTTGATTAAATCAGAGGCAGAATGTGGTCTAGTGGTTAGAGCCAAAACCAAGAGATCATGCTTTGAATCCCAGCTTACAGTAGGCACCAGTTTACTACTGGATCTTCACCAGCACATCAATGTACTATGCTGTCATCCCATGTGTAAAAGAGATTGGGAGGGGACAGCAGGGGTTAGATGGGCAGGAGCCCACAAGAACTCAGTTCCACTGTATGACAGTTTCACAACCCGTTACCTTTCTCCATTGACTACTATAGGAGAATTCCACCACCCTGAAATCTTGACCAAGTCCCATCACCTAAATATTTCCAAGTTTAGCCACTGAGAGGCAGGACCCCACTGTACATTAAATATTGCTTCTTAATTAGGATGCCATGTGCAAATAAATTCTAAGTAAAAAAAAATGACAAATAGTATCATATTCACTGTAATCCAGGAATCAGAGTAGCACAGACAAATCGTAAACATGGCATTGCAAACTGTAGCAGCAAAGCAGTAGACCCCGGAGTCAGTTGAAAAACCAATTATGACTGACATACCACACATTATGACTGATTTTTTTCAACTAGTTTGAAATTTCTGACTTCAACTAACTGAAGAAAACCCAATCAATTTTTTAAACTTTCACCATTGTTGAATTTTATTATGTAGCAGTTTGTCATACTTTTTTAACTTTGTATCTTTTCTGAATTAAAATTTCAACTTTGAAGTTAATAAAATGTAAGAAAAAGTCCCCACATCCCCACCCCGAAATCAATGATTGTATGCTGCATTTAGCCCTTCTTCTCTCTGACATCATACAAACAGGGCTGTATGTGCCTACGTGGGAGTGTGTTGGTGGGTTAAGGTCAGGAAGCAGCTCTGTTTTAGCATTTGGGATTTAGCTGCATTATAACTTCAAAATGGGCAGAAACAAAGGAATTATTTATGCCCTCAACTCTGGGACAGGTGAGGTATTGCATATGTTGGAGGAAGTTAGAATTAGCTTGAGCAGCTAAGAAGCTGGCTGCTCTTTTTAAAATGAAAAAAGTGCAGTGAAACAAATCTACACACAGCAGGGACCCACTAAAGCACAATAACCAGTCAAAACAACAACAAAATATACTAAGTCCCTGAAAGTAACAAGTTGAAGCAGGGCAGTAAAACGGTATACGGTATAGAAAATAAGCATCAGTAATACAACTTACTTTGAAAAAGAACTATGAGTCTAAAATAAAGTATAGGTAGGGCCTCTTAAACACCCTACAGAAGCTAGAAGGTACCTTTTGCAAACAGAGGTAACCATCAATATATATTAGTTTACTAGTAGTCATAGAATCTATGAGACTAAATACAGTTTAAGGGAGGACCCCTAGAAATAATTCCTGTATGGTATACAAGAACTGAGATGTATCCATAGTTTAAATTTAAAGCTAAAACAAACTTCATGCATATTAAAAAAACATTTTCTGACAGTTTCTAAACTTGTTTTAGCTTTCAGCATGTACTGTACACTAATGTGTTTTGTAAAATTGTATTCACCTTGCCGTGAGGACTTTAATATGCTTGACATGAAGCTGGTTGGTCTTCTCCTCAGTGAACTCTCTGGTCCTCTTACCATGGTTTTCAATGCCTCTCTTAAATCGGGAGTGTTCCCAGATTTATGGAAGTCAGCAATCATCACACCTGTCTTTAAAGCAGGAGACAAAACACAAACATCCAACTACAGACCCATCTCCATCCTACCTCCCCTATCTAAAGTACTTGAAAGAATGGTCTCAGAGCAACTTATGGAATACCTAGATAAACATAATTTACTCTGCACACAGCAGCATGGCTTCCGAAAAAAGCACTTCACACTCACCGCACTAGTGGACTACTCATCCCACTTACACAATGCATTGGACAATGGGCATGCAGTTGGTTCGGTCTTCATCGACCTTACGAAGGCCTTTGACTCTGTAAATCACAACCTCCTCCTAAGCTGCATTCTATCCACAGGTCTATCTCCTGAGATGGTAAATTGGTTTGGCAGCTACCTCACCAACAGGCCACAATGAGTCAAAATAGGTGATACCCTATCTGCAGCTAATGAGGTGACCCTTGGGGTCCTGCAGGGGTCAATCTTTGGTCCTCTACTCTTTAGCATTTTCATCAACTCTACCGCTATAGCATGCTCAGCAAGCACAGTTCTCTATGCTGATGACACAGTAATATTAGTCGGTGGTAAAGACCTCCACTCCATCACAACAGATCTCCAAAGCAGCTTCCTTAAACTTGAATCGTGGTTCACAGAAAACAAAAGTACAGTTACATAAGAACTTACCGTAACAGTAGATCTTCAAGAGAGGCTCTTGCAGTAGGTAATTACATATAGGACTGAAGCCAGCAGGCGTCAGAACCCCACAGAAAAATTTCTAGCTAGCAGTCTCTGGTGGGGGAGTGCCCCCACGTCAGGTGACCGACGTCATGCGATGTCAGTATAAATGGGCGATCCTCCACGCGCGCCTTCCAGTTCTTTCCCATCAAGGGCCAAAAAGGCAAGACGAGAGAAGTGGGTGTTTCCTTCCTGGAAAAGGAGTTGAAAAAGCTTTGGGGATGGAGGGTGGAGCAGACATTTACTGCAAGAGCCTCTCTGAAGATCTACTGTTACGGCAAGTTCTTACGTAACTGTACTATTCTACTCGAGAGGGCTCTTGCAGTAGGTAATTACATATAAGACTGAGTCCCAAGCAGTCTGGAACAAGGAAGGAGGAGGAGCACATGGAGGAGGAAAACTACAACCCTAGAACCTCTGGCTGTAAGGGTCTCACGAAAGGAGACCTTGCAGAACAGCCAACCCGAAGCCTGTCCTACGACGAGAGGCAATGTCCAAACTGTAGTGTTTTGTAAAGGTATAGACAGAAGTCCAAGTTGCAGATGTGCAAATGTCAGCTGCAGACACATTCTAAAAACAAGCCGCAGAGGCAGCAACACCTCTAGTGGAGTGGCCTCTGAGTTGACCCGGCAGGGTATTGTGATACTTGTCATAGCAGAAAATGATATAGTGAGCCAACCATTTAGACAGGCGTTGCTTGGTAACGGCATTGCCTTCTCTTTTGTGAGCAAAAGAGACAAACAACTGATCAGATTTTCTGAGATCCTTCATCCTGGTGGCGTTGTATCTCAGAATTCTATGAACATTCAAAGTATGCAAGAGGTACTCCCCTTGATTGGAGTGTTACGTAAAGAAAGCAGGTAGTTCAATGGATTGATTCAGCATAGATTCTGCTACCACCTTAGGGAGAAACTTAGGGTTGGTACGCAGAGCCACACATTCCTTGTGAAAAACCAAATAAGGGATTTTGCACATTAGGGTCTGATGCACAGAAATTCGACAAGCTGAAGTAATGGCCACTAGGAAGAGAGTCTTCCAGGAAAGGAACTTTAGGTCTGCTGAGGCTGCTGGCTCAAAAGGAGGCAGGGTGAGCTTCTCAAGAATGAAATTCAGACCCCAAGAAGGGGCAGGAATATGAATAGGGGGTCTCAAGTGGGAACCCCTCTAAGACAAGTCTTAGAGACTTCCAATTGTGCGAAAGTTCTGTCCCCAGAAGGAACATGGTAAGTGGAGATGGCCACCATGTGAACTTTCAGAGAGGAATGACTGAGACCCAGATCAAAGAGATGGTGCATGTAGTCCAGAAGTCTCCCAAAAGGGCATGAAAAAGGCTCAAAATCTTTGGAAGAGTCCCAAATAGAGAACCATTTCCATTTCATGGCACAGATAGATCTAGTGGAGGGCGTTCTGGCCTCCACCAGAATCTCAGCCACAAGGGTGGAAATCCCTTATTGGGCTTGAGCTTTGTCTGCAGGAGCCATGCATGCAACTGAAGTGATTTGAGGCCTGGATGAACCATGGTCCCCTGATCCTTGGCCAGTAAAATTTGCGACAGAGGAAGAGGAGGTTCCTCTGACTACTGTTGCAGAGGAGAGAAGCAAACTTGCCTGGGCCAGAAAGGAGCGATAAGGATCATGCAAGCTCCTTCTCAGCTGAGTTTGTGTAAGACCCTCGGAATAAAGGGAATCTGGGGGAAGGCATAGATGAATCTGCCCTTCCAGTCTAGAGACAGAGCGTCTCTCCAAAACACGTCTCGTCCTGGAGCAAGCGAGCAGAAGGCGGGAAGTTTTGCATTGAGAGGAGACGCAAACAGATCTACCTGAGGTGCTCCCCAATGTAGGAAGATGTAGTCTGCTACCCCCGATCCAGTTCCCACTTGTATGCCTGAGCAGACAACCAACTGAGGTGGTCTGCCAACATGTTTTCGACTCCCAGAACATGAACTGCCATGAGGTGAAGGTCGTGTTGCACCGCCCAATCCCAAACCCACATCGCCTCCCTGCAAAGAGGGTAAGAACGAGTTCCTCCCTGTTTGTTGATGTACCAGACTACACACATGTTGTCCGTCTGGACAGCCAGATGACCGGGAAGCAGATACAGATGCAGAGCTTGTACAGCATACAGCATGGCCCTGAGCTCAAGAATGTTTATGTGAAGAGTCTGTTCGAGCCTGGACCAGGAGTCCTGGGTCCTGTGAGACCCAAGGTGGGCTCCCCAACCCTCCCCCGAGGTGTCTGTTGTCAATATTTGGGAGGGGGGAAGAGGCAGAAGGGAACTCCCCGACAAAAGTTCTCCTGAACCATCCACCAATTCAAGTCCTGAACCATGGGTTTGGAGACCAGGACTTCTTGATGTAGGTCGTCCACTAATTGATCCCACTGAGACCGAAGCGTCCACTGAGAGATCCTCATGTGGAGCAGAGCACAACGGACTGTTGAAATAGCAGCCGCCATGAGCCCGAGGAGGCAAAGGACAGACCTGGTGCTGGACCCACCCGTGGACTGGACAACAGGCTTATGTGAGCTTGGAGGGTGGCCACCCTGTCCAGAAACAGGAAAGCCATGCCAGAGGTCGTGTCCAGGATTGCCCCAATGAACTGAAGCCTCTGGGACATGATCATATGGGACTTGGCCTGGTTGATGGTAATACCCAGGCTGGTAAACACCTGCAGGGTAAGGGAAAGGGACCACAATAGCTCCTCCCTGGATGGGGCCGCCAGGAGCCAATAGTCCAGGTACGGGAAAACCTGTACTCCCTGGGTACGCAAGTGGGCCGCTACCACAGAAAGGCATTTGGTGAACACTCAGGGCATCGAGGAAAGACCAAATGGGAGGGCCTTGAACTGGTAGTGGTCCCCCTGAAACAAAAAACGAAGGTATTTGCGGTGGTAAGGGCCAATAGGGATATGCAGGTAGGCATCCTGCATGTCCAGAGCACACAGCCACTGTCCCAGCTGAAGAAGGGGCAGAAGACTCTGCAAAGAGAGCATTCTGAACCTTTTGTACTCCAGAAAGAAATGGGAGTAGTAACCTGTCCCCCGAAGGTGGGATGGGACAGGCTGTATTGCCGCCTTCAGCAGAAGGGAGGATATTTCTTCCTGAACCAGAAGAAGATGTTCTGGGGTGTAGGATGATTTGGGTGGGGGGGGGTTTCTGTAGAAACTCGACTGAGTGTCCTTCTGCTATCAGCTGGAGCACCCAAGTATCTGAAATTATCCTCTCCCAACCCCGTAGATGGAGGGAGAACCTCCCTTCTACTGGTTCCTCTGGAAGGTCCAGAGGCTGTGGGAGAGGAGAGGAGTCAGGAGGTGTAGGGCAGCGCCACGGCTGAAGCTCCTGCCACTTTTTTGGGTGGGGGGCTTGGTAGCTGGAGGGGCCCAGTGTTTATTGGCCCGCTTGCCCTGAGGTTTCGCTTTGGGCCGAGAACGTCTGCAAAAAGGGCGACACTTACCCTAAGGGGGCCTGTACATAGAGTCCACAGACTTTAGAGCAGTACCCTTCTCTGGCAGATCGGTAATGATATCCTTGACATCGCCACCAAACAGCACTGAACCCCTGAAGGGCGCGTCCTGGATAGCAGACTGCACCTCTGGGACCAACCCTGACACCCGGAGCCAGGCGTGATGCTGCAAACCTATGGCGAAAGCTGAGCTCCGACCAGCAGCGTCCACTGCATCATACGTGGCATTAAGCATGTGCTGACTGGCTGAACGAGCAGACCGGACCAGATCTGCCACTTCCTGCTTAGTCTGAGACTCAGGAAGGGAGTCCAATTTGGCTTCCACCTTGCTAAGGATCACCTTCTGGTAATCCCCCATATGAGTGACATAGTTAAGGGCCCTAATTCCCAGAGTGGAAGAAGCGTAAACCTTCTTCCCATACTGATCCAGAAGGCGGGATTCCTTATTGGCTGGGGACAAGCTCAGATGCTTAGGATTGGCCGAATGGCCGTGAGCGGCACTAATCATAACTGAATCAGCCTTGGGGTGTGAATTCAGGGAATCAACACTCTCCAGAGCCTGGTATAGCCTATCCGCCTTCCTCGGAAGGGGGAATAATGTCGATGGTTGCTTCCAAATGGTGGAAACAAGTTCCGCATGAGGCTCGATCCAGGGTGGAGTCAGTGTTGGAGCGGCCTCGGGCAGATCCAGATGAGCAGCAAGTTTCTTCTGCTGTGGATCTGGCTCCAAAGATTGCCACTGGTGAACCGACTGGATCTTACGCAGCAACTCCAGGAAGAAGGATCTTCTGGAGCAGACTTCAGTGGAGTCCTGGGCCTGGGCTTGTCTGGAGTGCGTGACTTGTCGTCCGGATCGGAGCACCCACAGGAGTCATCCAGGGTCTCCGAAGAGGAAGAGAAAGAAGACTCCTCCCTGCGCAAAGGAGGAATGGATCCCTTAGGCAACCCTCGAGGAAGCGTGTCCTCCCCTGCCCTGGAACTGGAGGGCTCGCCTCTGGTGTCAGGCGGGGGAGAGAGAGTCTCTCGCCTCCGATGATGGGAGTCTGGAACCGGGTCCTGTGTCAGAAGATGACTCTCCACCTCCCTGGTGAGCTGAGCCTTGGCCTCAGCCCACCAGGAAGCCAGAGTCTCCTTCAGGTCCACCAGCAGCTGAGGGGGCAGTGGAGGAGGAGAAGGAGGAGGAGGGGGATACAAATATTGAGGATATCCGTATGGTGAGTATCTGTAGCTCGGACGGTGGTGAAAGCCGGAAAGATCGTACTAAGACCATGCATTGTGTAAGCCGGGCTGGTACTGCGGCGAGGATACAGCAGTCCCGGTAGGACAGGGTCAGATACCCGGGCACCAGGGACTCAATGGAGCTGAAGGCCCTGGGAGAGGCCCAGTGGGCAGGCCAGGAATAGGAGGCCCGGTGGGCATCAGGTGCGGCATAGGGATGGCATCTGGCAAGGGAATGTCATCCAGCAGCATCCAAAAGGACTGGCGTCAGAGCCAGTGTCCAAGGGTCCAACATTAGGTCATCCAGCCCTGCAGGAGGGAGACCTGACAGGAGCATGCCTGCGTCCTCGGTGTTGCCCAGTGAAGGGGGGCTAAAATCCCCGGGGTCCTACTGATGAGACACGGGAACCTCAGACTGCAGCAGTGAGCTGGGGACCTAAGGCCATGCGTCCATCAGAGGAGCCAACGTCTGCCTTACCGGCAGGATCCGGGCAGGCATTGGATGAGCCGGCGTCTGACTTACCGGAACCAGCGCCCGACGAGGAAGAGCGGTTTTGGCAGGCGCTTTGGAGGCCATGTGCTGCCCTGAAGGGTTGGGCGACTTAGCGGCATTGTCCGAGCGGGCGTCAGAGGAGCTGACGTCCGGCTTACCAGAGCTGCTCAAACCAGAAGACCGCATGGTGGCAGTTTCGCTGGGAGCAGCTGTCTCCTTTAATCCGGAGGCTCCTGAAGGGCCTGAGGGTGAGCCAGATGGGAGGGAAGCCTCCAAGACGACCATCGCAGAGCGGTATCCCGGGCGGACGTTACCTTTAGCACGGCGACTCCAGCCAAAGTCACGGTGGCCATGGAAGTGGAGTCCCGGTCCCAGTGCTTCTCCTTCTTTTTTTGGTGACCCTCAAGGGAAGTAGAGGCCTGACGAAGCTTCTTCAGCTCCTTCTCCATGGAGGACATCTTCTTTTTGAGAATATGGGCCTCCAGAGACTGCTGCCTCCATTTGTGGGTGGTGGTGTTGAATTTCAGGCAATGCTGACACTTCTCCATGGGGAGATCCGGGTCCGGGCCTAGGCAGAAGAGGCACTGGGAGTGTCCGTCCTTGTGCAGGAGCTGGGCGCTGCAGGAATCGTACTTGTTCTTGTGCTCAGATGGAGTAGGAGATGACATACATGGCAGTTGAATAAAACTGATGAAATTTCAATGAAAATCGAGAAAATAGTGGTAAAAATACTGATGATAGACTGACGAAGCAATGAACTTAACCATGAGGCACTCTTACGAGCTAACGGCGGGAAAGAACTGGAAGGCAGGTGTGAGGGACTGCCCTTTATACTGACATTGCATGATGTCATTCACCTGACATGGGGGCGGTCCCCTGCCAGTGACTGCTAGCTAGAAATTTTTCCGTGGGGTCCTGACACCTGCCGGCATCAGTCTTATATGTAATTACCTACTGCAAGAGCTCTCTCAAAGTAAGATCTACTGTCAAACGTCCAAAAAACTAAGAGTATGCTCTTCGCTACCTCTCAAAGCAAAAAAAAAATACCTGCCACTGCTGATACATAACCAAAAGGGCAAGTTTCTAGACCAAGTCACCAAGATAAAATATCTCGGCATCACATTTGATGACACCCTCACCTTCTCAAACCACACAGACTCAGTTATCAAGACCGCAAATGCAAAGCTGGGCGTGCTTTACCATCATAGACATTCAATGACTCCTGATGCTCTCAAACTAGCCACTAGTAGTTCAGTACTGTCTACCATAGACTATGGATTGCCTGTTTATGAGGCAGCACAAAAACAGCCCCAAACAGGATCATCACACTCCTCAATAAAGCCTGCCGCCTCACTCTGGGAGCTGCCATTGACACCCATACCTGCATGCTCTACAAAGACACTGGGTGGCTCTAACTCAGCCTTCGAGGGCAATATCAAACTTGCCTGCTTCTAAAAAAGGTGCTGCTGAGTCTGCCGTCTTCCACACTGGAAGGCCACTTTAGGCTAGCTGTCCCTATGAAATCGACCCAAAGTACGGCCTCTGACAGGATGATGATTCCCTTCAAAAGGACGAAACTTGCCCAAAACTCCATCCTGTATCAGGGACCGAAGTGGTACAATGAACTACCCACTGACCTCTCTGAGACACCTAAGATTAGTACTTTCAAAACTGGGTTCAGAACCTTCCTTGGCTCAAAAATTACCTGTACCTGCTGGTACGAGGTAATTCCCTACCTTGAGGTCATCAGAGATGATAACCCCAGGATCCCTTTCCTGCTTGGTGCATGCTATATCCTCACCCCCCAACTGATATATTGTGCCAGGGTTTTTGTGCCCCATATGCATTATCTTGCACTTCTTTGCATTGAATTTCAACTGCCAAACCCCTGACCATTCTTCAGGTTTCTGCAGGTCCCTTCTCATTCTGTCTACACCTTCTGGTGTGTCTACTCTGTTACAGAGCTTTGTGTCATCAGCGAACAGTGAAATTCTGCCTTCTAGGTCCTACGCAATGTCACTGATGAAGATGTTGAATAGGGCCAGTCCCAGCACTGATCCCTGTGGTACCCCACTGGTCACTCTTCCCTCTGTGGAGTGACAGCCATTTACCACCAACCTCTGTGTCCTGCCACCCAACCAATCTCTTTATTACTGAAATAACCAGCAAGCTTAATGTTTAGTTGTAAACAACTTATTAATCTTTTTTTCTTGGCAAACACTAATCACTCTGTGTTATTTCAACATCTGTGGGTGAAGAATTTTTCTGCTGTGCTGGTCCCTTTCTAAACAGTTTAGACCAGGCGCAACACTCATGCAAAGCAGTTCAGCAGATTAAGATTTACTTACATTATTACTGTAGAAGGTACACTTCTTGTTTGTTTACAGGAAACTACACAACCTATATGATGGTGGGGTTTTCAGTATTAGCAGAGAGTAGGGAAGGGCCACTTTTTCATAGGATGGGGTTGACTTAACGTTTCTGTGGGAGGATGCCTGAACTTTTTCGTAGGGTAGCACCCTGAACTTTTCTGTGTGTATGGTTGTGGTAAGGTCCAACATTTTTCTCAGGGTAGGACCTCCTGAATTTTTCTGTCATGAGGAGGGGGGCTGATTTTTTGCAGGGTGGATCCTCTAAACACTCCAGGGAAGGGGGCTAACTTTTTTTTATAGGGTAAGCCCACTGTACGTTTTTGTAGGGGGGTACTGAACTTTTTTGCAAGGCTCTAAATTTCTGTTCACATCCTGGTTTACTTTCAATACCCACCCCCCAACAAACAAAGGAAAGTCTTATGCTGTTTGAGTTGGGGGGATTACCTGATGATAAGCCACCTTGTGCCCTGCCGTAACACTTAAATATAGACCCCGTTTGTTATACTGTGCTCTTCACTGGAACTTGGAGGGCCCTACTCCTAAGAATAACATAACACAGAGAGAGCTCAGTGCAGTATTTATGAATGATATAACGGCATTTCACAGTAAATATGTAAGACAGAAGACTGGCAATTTTTTTTTTTATCTAATGCTATAGACTACTGCTAGCAACAAAGTCATTGTTGTGAGAAACAAAACAAAAAGAAACAGACTGTGACATGCCATCAAAATTTATCCCCCAAAGCAAAACATTCGAGAGTAACACTGATTTATTTTTGGTTGCGATAGGAAGAGGACTATGAACTGGAAAAAAAAAACTAAAAAGTGAAACAAGCAGGGCTTCTGTGGGATTTTTTCACAGCTGTCTGGAATCCAAAGGCACAGTATACACTTACTGTGTTTACATGTATTAGTGATCAATTACCTAGTGTTCAATTCTAGCTAATCGATTACCAGCTCGGTTTGCATTTAGAAGAAGGGCATCAATTGATGCACCCAGATAAGAATGGGTTTACATGCAGGGTAATATTCAATGACAAGGTAACTAATTACCATGTAATCGATTTTAGCCTTCATATAAATGGGGTATAAGTTTACTGAGTGTGTGCGCTGGATCGGTTCTAGCTCCGACTGCATCGGCATGACGTTTTGAGAACCGAAGTCCCTGGAATCACTGTACTTGTTTGGTGCATTTAGTGCAATCTCGAGATCGGTCCTAACTGCATCCAAAGCACTGTTTACACTGTAATCGATTCCAACCCTGCATATAAACAGGGTAACTGGCTCACATGATTGGCCGTTTTCAGGCAGAAGCTGTTGGGGGAATGCAAGCTGTTGGAAGAACAATCACTTGTACCTCCATCAACCCCCATCCTGTCATTTTTCAAACTTGTTGGGGCTGTAGGTCAAAGGGCTGGCTGCACCACCGATAAGGCCCTGTGCTCCGGTGTACAGGAATACGGGATGCAAACAGCAGGCATTCAATTTAGGATATTACCAAGGTGAAGGAAGCTTACTGAATACGAATGCAAGTTACAAACCTAGAGTTGGCCGATACTGAACAGGAATTTTAAGTGCAGAGCAGGTATGCTCAGGCTGACAGTCCAGCAGGCAGCGAGACATTCAGTAACGGAATGGTCCATGCAATCGACTGTGGAAAACAGACATGGATGACAAGTCATGGAGCAAAAAGGCAAAGTACTGTACAAATCTGATGCAGGGGTCCGACCACGACACACTAGCATGACTTGGTGGCAACCAAACACCAGGCTAGCAAGGATGAGAAATGGGCTATGTGGATCCCGTTCTTTTATCCCTTCCTTGCTAATGCTAAATACCTAGGACAACATCATTGAATATTCTACAAAACTTTTGTATATTTACTGGTGAGATGTGGTGTGATCAAATATTTGTATTTGTACGTAAAAATTGTATGGAATGGATATTTTTTATTTTTGCACAGGGCAGCTTAGTAAATAGGTCCTTCGGACCTAAAGTTCATATCCTGTCAAAAAATAAAGTTTTAACTAGCTAATTAACTAACTAACTAACTAACGAACTAAGGAACTAACCTACAAAGTCCACCAAAAGCAGAGGTGTGAAGTGAACTAGGCAACTTAGGAATCCTTAGAATTGGGGGCTGCTTAATGGCAGGGCCAACAGGCAGTTACTTCTGGAAACAGCTGTCTGCTGGTCCTGCCATTAAGCAGCCCCCAACGCTAAGGATTCCTAAACTGCCTAGTTCTGTTCAAATTTCTTTTAGTTTTAGCTGTTTGAATTATGCAGCTCTTTTGTTCTGTGAGGCAGGGCAGGTTGTGGCAGAGATAGGAGAGAGTTCCAACTTTGTCATAGAGGCTGGGCACCGGCAGAGTTCTGGTGCTTATGCTAGTCAGCAAGGGGAGGAAAGGGTCCATGACAGAGAGAGCGGGGAGGAGCAACGGGGGGAGAGAGAGAGAGAGAGAGAGAGAGAGAGAGAGAGAGAGAGAGAGAGAGAGAGAGAGAGAGAAATGTGAGCTGCGGGAAACAACAACAACTAAAAAAACAGTATTTGTCAATGCCGAACGTTCGCTTGCAGGTGTTTGCAGTGGTGTTTGGCATGTATGGTGCTTTACCCTAATGCCCTGTGCGATTGCTGGTATTTGCACAATAAATTGTCAGCAAGACCTGTTTGTTACCCCATTGTGCGCTACATGGGCGGAAACATGTTTTGGGCAGGATGTGAAAAATGACAGCTGTACTGCTCATGAGGAGGTGTGGTAAAATGCCAATGTTGAAAATCTGGAGTGAAAATATTGAAAATTCGCAAATTTACGAGCGTGCGTGGGAACTGTGCAACACACGCTCGTAAAACAGTCATTGTTAGGAATTTTTTCACCAAATTTTCAACATTGCCATTTTAAAACCTCTGCTAATAAACAGTGTCACTGTGATTTTCTTACTGTGTCCCATACATTGATTTTGCACACCGACTGCGCCATTGTACGCTACATGGGCGGAAACACGTTTTGGGCAGGATGTGAAAAATGACAGCTATACTGCTCATAAGGAGGTGTGGTAAAATGGCAATGTTGAAAATCTGGAGTGAAAATATTGAAAATTCGCAAACTTACGAGCGTGCATAGGAACTGCACAATGCACGCTCGTAAAACAGTTATTTTTAGGAATTTGTTCACCAAATTTTCAACACAGCCATTTTAAGATCTCTGCTCATGAACAGTGACACTGTGATTTTCTTAATGTGTCCCATACACTGAGTTCGAACACCGACTGTGCCATTGTGCGCTACATGGGCGGAAACACGTTTTGGGCAAGATGTGAAAAATGACAGCTGTACTGCTCATGAGGAGGTGTGGTAAAATGCCAATGTTGAAATCTGGAGTGAAAATATTGAAAATTCGCAAACTTACGAGCGTGCGTAGGAACTGCGCAACACACACTCGTGAAACAGTCATTTATAGGAATTTTTTCACCAAATTTTCAACACAGCCATTTTAAGACCTATGCTCATGATCAGTGTCACTGTGATTTTCTTAATGTGCCCCATACATTGATTTCGCACACAGACTGCGCCATTGTGCGCTACATGGGCGGAAACACGTTTTGGGCAGGATGTGAAAAATGACAGCTGTACTGCTCATGAGGAGGTGTGGTAAAATGGCAATGTTGAAAATCTGGAGTGAAAATATTGAAAATTTGCAAACTTACGAGCGTGCATAGGAACTGTACAACACACGCTCGTAAAACAGTTATTTTAGGAATTTGTTCACCAAATTTTCAACACAGCCATTTTAAGATCTCTGCTCATGAACAGTGACACTGTGATTTTCTTAATGTGTCCCATACACTGAGTTCGCACACCGACTGTGCCATTGTGCGCTACATGGGCGGAAACACGTTTTGGGCAACATGTGAAAAATGACAGCTGTACTGCTCATGAGGAGGTGTCGTAAAATGCCAATGTTGAAATCTGGAGTGAAAATATTGAAAATTCGCAAACTTACGAGCGTGCGTAGGAACTGCGCAACGCACACTCGTGAAACAGTCATTTATAGGAATTTTTTCACCAAATTTTCAACACAGCCATTTTAAGACCTATGCTCATGATCAGTGTCACTGTGATTTTCTTAATGTGCCCCATACATTGATTTCGCACACCGACTGCTCCATTGTGCGCTACATGGGCGGAAACACGTTTTGGGCAGGATGTGAAAAATGACAGCTGTACTGCTCATGAGGAGGTGTGGTAAAATGGCAATGTTGAAAATCTGAAGTGCAAATATTGAAAATTCACAAGCGTCTGCGGCGTGCGTGGGAACTGTAGCCTTAGCTAAATAAAACAGTCATTTTTAAATGTTTTCACCAAATTTTCAACATAGCCATTTTAAGACCTCTGCTCATGAACAGTGTCACTGTGATTTTCTTAATGTGTCCCACACATTGATTTCGCACACCGACTGCGCCATTGTGCGCTACGTGGGTGGAAACATGTTTTGGGTGAGATGTGAAAAATGACAGCTGTACTACTCATAAGAAGGTGTGGTAAAATGGCAATTTTGAAAATCTGGAGTGGAAATATTGAAAATTCGCAAACCTATGAGTGTGCGTAGGAACTGCGCAATGCACGCTTGTAAAACAGTTACTTTTAGGAAGTTTTTCACCAAATTTTCAACATAGCCATTTTAAGACCTCTGCTCATGAACAGTGTCACTGTGATTTTCTTAATTTGTCCTGTACATTGATTTCGCACACCGACTGTGCCATTCTGCGCTACATGGGCGGAAACACATTTTGGGTGAGATGTGAAAAACGACAGCTGTACTACTCATAAGAAGGTGTGGTAAAATGGCAATGTTGAAAATCTGGAGTGAAAATATTGAAAATTCACGAACTTACGAGCCTGCGTAGGAACTGCGCAACGCAAGCTCGTAAAACAGTCATTTTTTGGAATTTTTGCACCAAATTTTCAACATGGGGTTTTTGGGACCCCTTCTCATGAATGATGTCACTGTCATGGCGTTATTCAGGCCGAAGGGTGATTTCGCACAGTGACTGCGCAGTGACTGCGAAATCACCCTTCGCGCCTGAATAACGCCATGACAGTGACATCATTCATAAGAAGAGGTCCCAAAAACCCCTTGTTGAAAATTTGGTGCCAAAATTCCAAAAAATGCCTGAGATATGCAATAAAGTTGAAAAACCCCTATCTAGCCCATTATACATCTTACCGGCATTTCCTCAGTTCGCGGTCGGCTTTGAAGAGTGCAGACGTGTTCCTGGTCCACCGAAGATCGTCGCGCTGAGCTCCGGAGGTAAGTATGGGGTGAGGGGAGTGTGGGGGAGCTAGGTGCACAGTGGGTGGGTGTGGGTTGTGGGAGGGGCGGGAGACTGCTTTGGACGGTTTTTAATTTACAGTTTTTTTTTTTTTTACAATTGATGACGCGGGACGTTTGCCACGCTGGGGTGGGCTCCCAGCATGGCAGAAGATGGCTGGGGGGACTGTAGAGCCGACGGGGGATTGGGCACCCCCATCGGTTGACAACGCGGGACGTTTGCCACACTGGGGTGGGCTCCCAGCGTGGCAGAAGATGGATGGGGGGGCGAGGAGCCGATGAGGGATTGGACACCCCCGTCGGCAAACAACGCGGGACATTTGCCATGCTGGGGTGGGCTCCCAGTGTGGCACCAAAGCTTTGGGGGGGAGGCATGACGCGGGGGGGCGGCGTGACGTGGGGGAGTGGCGTGATGCGGTGCTCTGTATGACAGCGGTGGTTTTCTTTACATGAAGACCACCGCTGTCATACACAGCTCACACACCCATTGGTGCAGGACCGACACGCCTGCTCAACTGAGCAGTGGATTGCAAGGGAGAGGCACACCTCCAAAGTGTACTACTCTCCCAAAACGTTCCTTGCGCATGCGTGCAAGCAATCGTAAAAATGAAGAAATGTAAGTCAGGAACCAGCCAGCACAGGCAGCCACAGTACAGGGATCGCAAAAAATTCAGTGGGGTCACAAATGCACCCCATAAATGACACCCCTGAAAGAAGATACTGAAAATAGACATTTTTCTGAATAATTTAGGGTTTACTGGATTCCCAGAGGGAGCAGTACAGAGATGTTATTGCCTTTCTTCAGAAAGAACTCTCAAAACATCTCCGACATAGCTGGCCCCAAGGACTTATAGCAGAAAGGGCACATCACTCTCTTGCCCCACCACCAAGACAGGGAGGACATCCAAGACCCATATTTCCCAAACTCCTCCGATTGCCAGATAAATAAAGAATTTTAGCCTTAGCCAGCGATTGGGGAACCCTTAATGTGGAATGGATACAGAATTTATATTTTTGATGACTTTTCCCTAGAATCTGCCCTTCACCAAATGCACTACACAGATGCTAAAAAGCACTTCCAAGCCCTAGGAATTCCTTATCAAATGCAGTACCCAGCCACTCTGAAAATAATGAGGAATGGAATCCACAGTGAATTCCGATCACCAGAGGAGGTAGCCAACTATATACGGCAACACTGGTCAGAGAAAGGAAGGAAGAGAACTACTAACTAAAGCAACAAATACCAGAACAGACCTTCACTATAACAATTTATGCAAGGACTCAAAATCGAAAGAGAAGACCAGAGATGCACATGACCAAGATATGGACTGGCAGGTCAATAAACCAAAATGTCTGGTATGAGCAGCAGGCAGAAGAACTGAGAAGGGCATGGACAGCATGGAGCTCCGTATTGAAGGAGTGGTGACAAAGCAGCCAAGGAATTAACAACCAGCACTGACTCAACAGAAGAACCAGCACCAAAATGACTGGGCCAAAGCCCTCCATCACTGCCTACATCACAAACAATATCAGGTCTTACAACGGCCACAGCAGGATTGACAAAGATCCAGACCCATAGTGCAGACATCCTTAGCACCTCATGGGCTGACACTGTAGAGGGACACACAGCTATCAATGCACAGAGCCCAAAACTACCTGAGATTTCACTGACCACTGATGTACCCTGCTGGATTTTGCAAACCAATGATACTGCTAATAAGTAACTTGCTCCTTGGAATTGACTTGTGTCCCCCCCAACTCTTACTAACAAGAATGCAGGTTAGTGCAGTTTGTAGTAATATTGTGGCTTGATCCTGTAGTGCCATTATTCCTCTGACCACTCTTCCCCCCAACCCCCACCAGAATACTGCTCATTGTTTGTGAGATGTATGGGGAAAAAAAAGGGAAGTGCTATATGTAGATTGGTTGAGGTTTCTGTTCACCAAATGTCATGGGGAAGCCAGGGTAGTGATGCTGAAAATGTATGTGTTCTGTCAGTGTTTAAATTACTGAAGTACAATCACAGTCTAAGTTGCCCGATGACTAAGCAGCCCAACAATGACTGCTGTAAACAAAATAGCGGGAACTATTCCAGTCAATGGCAAGGTGACACATTCCACCCCCCCCAACTTCATTTGCGCAGGATAGCAATGGCATAACTGAAGCATCTCAACTCTTCCTTCTCAAATGCGCACACATTCGAGAGACGGTCCCCTGAGCTGCGAGAGGGAAAGGGGGGAAGACAGCAGTTGTGACACTTGGCCAGCTGGTTATGATTATTGTATGATATTTGTAATATAAAAATATAGTATGTGATTGTCTCACATAAGACAGCCTGTGCTTCCATGGGTGCCCCCCCCCCCATGTTTCAGTGAAGCTACAAGATATGAAAACTGACCAGGAACCATTTAATTAACTGACTTCCTTCAGACTGGCATTTCATTACCATATATGACATGCCTAGGCTTTTTGAAGTGCAAACCAAATTTGACTTTATGACTTCAGAAACAGGACATCATTAGGTTGATTCTTGTTGTTTTTTTAACACCTTGGTGCCAGTGTGGGATTGCTAAGTTCAAAGGAAACGTGTAATTAAGGAGTTATATATAGGAAATGTATTTTTTCTTCTGATGGCACCTTATTTAAAATACCTCCTGAGAGGAAATCATTTTTTGCAATTCTATATTCTAAAAGGATAAGCTAGATGACTCACGGAAGGTGTGTGGAGACACATAGTTTAAACTGATACTTGTGTCTGAAATGCTGTCATATCATCTTGGGACTCTAGAGAGACACAGCTCTCTGATCTAACTTTAAAACGCACTTCCAGAGGTAATACCTTAGACAACAACGGTCTAAATGTACTGTGGTAAGAGTTTTTGTTTTGTACTTTTCCCTTGTTCTTTATGTGATTGTAAGCTCTTTGATATATTGTTCTGTGTTTACATTTTTCATATTTTTGTCATCTTTTAGTAAAGTACATTTTCTTAAGATACTGCCTGGGTGTGTCTTCCAAGTTCTTTTTGCATGTGATGTATACGTGGTTAAGTCTGACAACTGTTTGAAGGGCTTGATGGTGTTACTAAACTGGAAAAAGGTAAGAATATACCTAAGGTCTCTTATAGAGTTAAAAGGGTTTATTTTGGAAGCCTGGCTGGGTGCCCCTGGCAAAAGATTGTACCGCAATCCCTGAAGAGAGTACGTATACGACCCTGTTCATTGGGTATGCTAGCATAAGGTTCACAGTGTGAATCCCCCCAGAACTTGAGACTAAAGGCGATTCGGACCCAAAAGCAGACAAGAGGGTTACCCTGTCTGTTACCTGTTCACACTATTGCACTCTGAGGTTGGCACTGTAGGAGCAGAGGGCCTGACCTGCTGAGTGCATTTGTGGCAGCAATAACCATGGCTCATGCTGCACCAGTGACTTTACTAATACGCAAAGAATGCTAACATATCTCAGTGACACAGTACAAAATACAAAGTGTTTACGGCAGATAAAACATTGTAAGAGCTATACTATATGGTTAGACTAAGAAGTGCACCTCCCTCCCTAAACTACTCCCTAACACCTGCACTCTAGTTCAATGCCATACAACCTTTTTGTTGTCTTCTTCACCCTTCTGATATCTATTATTGGCTCAAACTGCTGCTGCTGTGGGGTGAAACAGGCAGAGCACTACAGTAAATACAATGAATATAGCTAGGATGGCTTCTAGAGCAGGAAACTCCATGTTATGAGTTGTCTGCTATAATCATGTCAGCTGCTCTTTAATTAATGCCAACCTCCCCCCCCTTCCCCCAATGTCTGGGAAACAGCACTGATGCCTGAATAGACCTCTTGCTGTGGAGATCAGCAACCCCACATAACTGTGATAGCCTAGAACATACGATCATAGACTGTGGAATGGGGAATCCACCACTTCCATAAAATACACTAACCTCTCTTCACATAATTGGACAGGCAGGGGAGACCCATTAGAGGTTACTATAGTCTCTCCAACCATTCAGGTGGACACATACCAGGGAGGACAGAATGACTAGTAGGCAGCCTTATGCATCTTCCCCCACCCTTGGAGACAAATGTACATGTGAAGGATGGATGCACAACTATAAGATAGCTAGCAAGGTGTATAAACCCAGGACACGTCTGATAAGTGGGGTTACGAAGATAATAATGCTCAGGTACAACTGCTGAAACCCAAACAGTAACACCCAATTATTGCCTTAGGCACACCATGACTTTGTAGAGAGCAATTGGCACTGCCATTAATCTACCTACTCACCCCCTACCTTCCCCATCCATTTATTGATCCATGCAGACACACACAGCATCAGCCCAATAAAGAGAGCCTAACCCTCCTGCCCAGTAATGCAGCTGGCCCATCACTAGGAAGAGGAAGGATTGAGACCTATGACTGGCACATAGCGGTGCAAACTGGTGAGGGCAGACGATTTAGGGGTTTCTCTCCCTGTCTTATATAGGCTTTCAACAGACAGAAAGTTTCCTATTGTTCTATTCCAAGTGTTACAATGTGTCAAATGTTTTACTACAGTTTTTATATGTCAATTTGATGACTGCTACATGAGAGGGTGGGAATGTGGGGTTTTCTGATGCAGAAATGAAAGGAAACCCAAAACCATAGAGGGTTTCAGATAGTCCTGAATTTTAGACATGCTGCTACAGAAGGCTGCATGTAATAAGTAGAAGACCATGAAATAAAGCATGATAAACAACCTATACCACATAATTTGGAGAGGCAGATTACACAATACATGTGTCTAATACTCATATTAACCTTACTTCATGGAATGTTAAAGAATTTCACTTTTCCCTTACAGAGGAGGAAAATATTGAGTCATTTGAGCAAACAAAGTCAACACAGCCTTCCTCAAAGAAACCTATCTTCTACAAAAATAAGTTAATAAGCTGAAGACTAGTTGAGTGGCAGAGGTGTATATATCAGTCCCATGTAATTCAAAGAGTAGAGAAGTAGAAATCCTGTTATGGAAAAGGCTTAACTTCAAAGAAGGAATGGTATTAACAGACCCTTTGGGCTGATTCCTCATTCGTAAAGGAGAGTTTGCGGTGAACAAGTCATCCTCTGCAATGTCTATGCACCAAACACCAACCAGAATTTTTTCTGTCACTGACACAGTGACTAACAGAGGTGACCCAATGTCACCTCATAGTGGCAGGGGAAGAAATGAATACTACAGTGGATCTCTTTTTGAACAGGAGTAAAGCACCACTGAGAGCAGGATCTCCAGCCTCAGATGCACTGATTGCCATATGCACAGAACTGGGCCTTAATAACATCTTGTGAATTGTGCACACCAACAGTAGGGCATACACCTTTTTCTCCCATCCACATCAGTTTTATACTAGGATAGACATCTGGCTAATCCTTCATGAGATTATTGCAGAAGTAATAGAAGCAGACATAAATCAGATATTTTTTTTCCAACTCTATTTGTTCTCCCCACTTGCGGCGGGGATGGCGCCTATCCCCCGTCTGCCCTGTAAGTGGACCCGCAACACTCCCCCAACTGGCCTCCACCACAGCTGCAGGGACAGGGAAGACTGTGGCTTACCCCCATGGAGGGCCCCCCTTTGGCTGGGAATGGGGGGGACCAACATCACCCATGAGCCCCTGCCCTCACTTACACTGAGCTTTGTTCAGCCAGATGGAGCAGGAGTCCATCGGGGGGCTTCATGGCGCTTGCTTATGAGGGGCTTTTCTGCTTGTGTGTCCCTGGAGACGCGGACATGCAATGACGTCACACACAACGGTGCCCGCCCACAGGATGTCTGCTGCCGCCTCTGCCCCATTCTCAGCGTTCCCCAGCTTCAGCACCCTAGTCTCCACTGGGAGTCACTAGTTCCTGGGAATGCACATCCCCAAGAGAGGAGAGCAGTCCTCCGGATGCTCAGTCCTCTTTTTCCCCGGCCGCCCCCCAATGACCCAAGCTGGCTTCTGAACCCAGGTTGCTGGCATGACACGAAGAAAGGCATCCAATGCCTCAGCCCTCAGTGCCACTGGTCCGGCTATAAATCAGATCTTAATCTCAGACCATGCCCAAGTAGCTGTACCTGGCTACCCCCGAAAAGCCAACCCAGAGGCAAAGGTCAGTGGCATCTTAACATCTCAGTCAGTGGCATCTTAACATCTCTCTCAAGGGATAATTCATTTAATTAAGCCCTGTTTACACTGCCAACTTTAAAGTGCATCAACCCATGCACACGGGTTAATGCGCTTCAAAGTCACAGTGTGGACACTTATGGGAGCATCCTAAGAGTGCTTCACATCAGGTTTCTGATTCAGCTCAGGAGAGAGGACATGCATTGGAGCAAGCCACTTAACAGTGCATTACCTGGTATGTAGACAATTTGCAGTGCTTGCTCCGATTGAACGTCTCCTCTCCTGGCATCCTCCAGTGGCCCCATGAGTCTCTATGATGCTCCCCCTAGCACTTCCTATATTCAAGAAGACATGTCTTAGCACACCCGAGTTCAGCAAACAGCATTTCTGAAGAACAGAAAGAAAGCTGAACTCAAGAAAGTGCATGAAAATGTAAAACAAGGGCTACAAGTATTATGAATTAGTCATAGACTGGGACCATGATTCTGGGCATGAGCTAATACATACACATATCCTCTCTCTCCCCCAGGGATTTGCATATTCATTCTTGAATATCCAGTATCGTGGTCCCAGTTTACTACCATAATCTGTAATACTTCTAGCCCTCATTTTACATTTTCATGCACTTTCCCAAGTTCAGCTTTCTTTCTGCTTTCGAAAAATGCAGGGTACAAGCCTTCTGGCACTGTAGCACCTCTTGCACATCACCAGCTTGTCACTGCCACGTCAGCAAGGGGGCACAACCTCTAGAACAATCGACTCTGTAGACATAAAATTGAGCCAGTGCAGCCATCGCAGAAGGAGTGGAGTGCTGCAAATTGCGGAACATTTCGGCACTGTAAACACGCCATTAATCAGCAATTAGCTAAAGAGAACCACACCTTCCTAGAAATAAATCAAGAGACACCTGAAAGGCAACTAGATGGGATGCCTCGAAAGCATATGTTCAAGGAAGGTGCATTAGTCACACCTCGTACAACAAAAAGACCAGCGCTAAAGCACAGATCACTAGTTCTCACACTTTATGATAATGAGCCTCCCCCAAGCCATGGGAAAGATATTGAGCCTCCCACAAATTTGGAAAAAACTTTGGGCCTCCCCATAGAAAAAAATATAATATTTTGCACAGTACACCAGGAATAAAGTGAGACTAATAAAGGTGACTGAGTATATTTCTCTTTTTATTCAACTTATTGTTCTCCACCCCCAACCCCACACCCCAGGTTATCCTTGTCACTCCACTTTTCTGATGCTTTGGCCTTTGTTACTCTGTTTCCTCTCTGTCTGGAACAACTAACCTAGCCACTTCATTTCTCCCTGTCTTATCCTGTTGTTAAGCATGTTCTTTGATAAAGAAAGTGTTCCGAAACGCATTAGAGTGTGTTTTTATTTTACCTGGCACCTTAAAGGTGATACGTAAATTACATAGATCGTGTACGGCCAATTGGTCCCCAGACAAAATGTCACGGTCAGAATCACGCAGACATTTCATTGAGGGGACAAATAAAGGCCGTACATTCGGTCGCCGACATAACTCGTAGGTAGGTGAAGAAGTCGCGGTAAAAATATATAAATAGTCGCTATTCATGCTCTTACTTCTAGCTGGACTACCCCCCAACAGTGCCTGAACTTTTAAATTAGCACAAGAATTCTGCTTCAAAACAAGGCTTAGTTGGAGCTAGGCAGCAGGGCTAACAGTGCCAAAAAAGGCAAAGTGTAGCAACAGCCTAATCGCAGTGCTGGCAGAGAACTCGCAGCCAATGGTAGCCTTCAAGTTAAAGGCTTGCGGCCAGTCTGAAATCGGAGTTTGGATCTAGGCTGGAATAAAGAAGCAAGCAGTCATACCTGCTATGGTGAGGCAGCAAGGGTCATAGAGTGGCTGGTGGCTCCTGGGAGGTGCCACAAGTAGGTAGATGCCCGATTGGGGGTGGTGATCTGCTGTGGTGAGGCAACAAGGATTGTAGAGCAGCTGGCAGCTCCTGGGAGGTGCCTCAAGTAGGTAGATGTAGGCAAATCTTTCACTCTTTACTGCAGCTCATTGAAGAGTGAGGGGTAGGTTTGCGATGTAGTTAATTAGTTGCCATTTCATGTATGCTGTTAATATTGTTGCCGTACATTGGCAGACAAAATGTTGTGGGTATCTGGTTGTGGTGGCTGCATTATGCCCGCTACCTGTTGTACCAACGACAACATTACATTTCAATGAAATCGGCGCTACAGTTTGACCGCGACTAATTATACCGCGATGAATCGACCATATGCCACATAGATAC
This sequence comes from Neoceratodus forsteri, assembly GCA_016271365.2. NCBI lineage: Eukaryota > Metazoa > Chordata > Ceratodontiformes > Ceratodontidae > Neoceratodus > Neoceratodus forsteri. The sequence goes on along the minus strand of CM028131.1, from coordinate 485,889,029 downwards.
ATAGATATTTTCAGCAGATAAGGGCCATCGGCCCACCTAGTCTGCCCATGAATGCTAATAACTGTGCTTCTTCAAGCTTTCTGGTATTAGGTTGTCCTTTCCACTGAATATCAGGATCTCTCTATCTATCCCATGCATTCTTAAATCCCATAATCATTTCTGCCACTACCACTTCTTTTGGCAGGCTGTTCCATATGTCCACCACCCTCTCTGTGAAGAAGTACTTTCTCACATTCCCTCTGAAGCTCCCTCCCTCCAGTTTCATCCCATGTCCCCTTGTCCTGGAATGTCTTTTTCTTTTTTTTATACTTTCCTTTTTATCCCATCTTACTGCCCTCTCACCCCTACTCCTTCAGACTTGGTCAATCCCCCTAGTGGTTCCCACTCACGGTGTCTGCCCCTAGAGTGCCCGGCCAACTCCTACTTCAAACGTCCTCCTCCCTCAGAGTGCCTGCACAGTGGAGTCTTGCCCGTCAGTAGGAGATCCTAGGTGTGGACCAGTCATCATCCAGGGATGGGAGGGTGTTTTTCCATTTTTCTCCATTGTTGTTCCCTCTACCCCTAAGGACGTTGGCACGCAGCACTGATGTCCAGACAGACGGCGTACTGATGCATGCCATTGTCAAGTGCCCCAGACGTCCTCCCCTCCCCGGCTCCATAGAGCCGCCTATACCCTGGTGCCCATGCTGCCACCGGCACCGGAGCATCGGGTGCATGAAGCACCCGTGGGATTCCACCCCTGAAGGAGGAGAGCATCCACTGAAACACTCAATCCTCCTCCTCCCATCCAATCCCCAGCAACCCGAGTCTGTTCCTGAACCCGGGTTGCTGGTGTGGTGCGAGGTGTGGTGTCCAGCGCCTCAACCCTCAGCGCCACCGGGCTGGCTTGGAATGTCTTTTTCTATGAAAAATTGTGTTTTCCTGAACCTTATTTTTCTCTGTGAGGTACTTAAATGTTTGAATCATGCCCTCTCTCTCCCTTCTCTCCTCCAGGGAGTATATATTCAAGTCCTTTAGCTTCTCCTTGTAGGACTTGTGATGCAATCTTTGCACCTCTTGGTCGCTCTCCTCTGAACTGCCTCCACCCTATGTCCTTATGTAGGTAAGGCCTCCAGAACTGGACACTGTACTTGAGGTGTGGCCTCACTGATGTCTTGTATAGTGGAATCATGAACTCCCTTTTCCCGCTGGTGATACCCTTGCCTATGCCTGTTTGCCCTTCCTGCTGGTTTGTTGCACTGACTTCCTACCTTGAGGTCATTAGAGAGGAGAATGCCTAGATCCCTTTCATGCTTGAAGCACTCTGTCTCCTACCCCCAGCTGATGTGTTCCTGGGTTTTTGTGCCCCATGTGCATTATCTTGCACTTTTTTGCATTGAATTTCAAATGCCAATTCCCTGACCAGTCCTCAAGCTTCTGCAGATCTCTCCTCATTCTATCCACACCCTCTGGTGTTTCCACCCTATTGCAAAATTCAGTGTCATCAGTGAACAGGCAAATGTCCCTTCTAGGTCCTCTGCAAAGTCACTGATATAGATATTGAAGAGCACCAAATCCAGTATGGATCCTTATGGTACCACACTGGACACTTTTCCCTTTGCAGAGTGACTGCCATTTACCACCACCCTCTGTGTCCTGTTATCCCGCCAATTCTCCACCCACTTTACCACCATCTTACCCACTCCTGTGTTCCCCAGCTTGTTTAATAGCCTTCTATGTGGCACAGTGTGAAACGCCTTGCTGAAGTTCAGATAGGCCACATCCACTGCCCCCCCGATCCACCTCTCTGGTTACCAAGTTGAAGAACTCAATGAGGTTAGTCTGGCACAACCTCCCTCCAGTAAAACTATGTTGCCTTGGATCCTGTAGACCGTTGGCAACTAGGTGTTCCACTATTTTTTCCTTCAGTAGTGTTTCCGTGATCTTTCTCATTACTGAGGTCAGGCTGACTGCTCTATAGTTTCCCACTTCCTCCCAGTTCCCACTTTTGTGTAGTGGGACAACATCAGCTCTTCTCCAGTCTTTGAGTACCTCCCTTGCTTCCAATGACAGGCTAAAGAGGATTGCCAGAGGTTCTGTCACCACCTCTCTTAGCTCCCTCGGCACCCTGGGGTGTATCCCATCTGGACCCATAGCCTTATCGACTCTTACTGCTTCTAGTTCCCTTAGGACCTTTTCCCTTGGAAAGGGGATTGTATCCATTTCTGTGCCCTTCATACACTTTCTACTCATTTCTGGCTCATATCCTTCCCCCTCCTCTGTAAAGACTGAGCAGAAGTATCTGTTCAGTATGTCTGCTTTGTGGTTGTCATCCTCTACACTGCACCTGCCCTCCCCTTTCAGCCTCACTATCCCTCCCTTAGTCTTCCCTTTTTCCCTGATGTACCTGAAAAATGTTTTGTTCCCCCTCACCACTGATTTAACAATGCATTCCTCTGTTTGTGCCTTGGTTTCCCTTAATGCTCTCCCAGCCTCCCCTTGTTTCTTCTGGTACCTCTCCTTGTCCCCTTCCTCCTGTGTCTTTTTGTATCGATTGAATGCCCTGTTTTTGCTTTAACTGACTCAGCTACTTCCTTAGAAAACAATAATGGTCTTCTCTTCCTCTTTCCCTCACTAACCTGATTGAGTAGTTGCGTCGCCCTTGTTATTCCGGCTTTGAACACTACCCACTGTTCCTCTACACCCATCCCCCTCCCCAATTCTAGCCAATGCCTCTTCTAAGCATTTCCCCATTTTCCTAAACTCTGCCTTCCTAAAGTCTAGGATTCTTGTTCTTGTGTGACTGGGTTCCACTCCTTCATTTATCTAAATTCTCACTGACCGATGATCATTATTTCCCAGGTGCTCCCCCACTGAAACCCCTGTCACTCTGTCCCCGTTTGTGAGCACCAGGTCAAGTATCACCATCTCCCGTGTGGGTTCTAAAAGCTCCCTGTATTGAGTGCAGGATAAACCTGCTCCTGGCTGTTGCTGGTGTGGGGAGGTGTCAGTCTACATCTGGCATTTTGAAATCCCCAACCAGTAATAATTTTGCTTTTACTGGGGAGAAAATACCTGAAAGACCTAAACCACACATGAGTGGTGCTCATATGTAAAAATTGTTTTAAAAATACATACTTTAAACTAGTTAGCAGCCCCGAGGTAGTGTCTGACCCCACGGATATTTCCGGGGCAGTTCAGCATGTAAAGTCAGCACTACTGCGCGCAGGGCGCTGAATGAAATTTTAACTTACACTGTCAGAGTGCTCTGTTGCTGAATACTGTCAGTTTCTGTGCTTTGGTGCAACTTCTAGTCACTTAACAGCATTTTATTTGGGAGCCCTGCTTACGCTGCTTGCAGGAAGCAGGAAGAGTTGGCTGTAGTCTTTTGGCTGTCCCGAAAGGACTACAAACCAAGTTTAGGTGCGTAATTTTGCTTTTACTGGGGAGAGAATATCTAAAGGAACTAACCACGCATGACTGGTGTTTGTATGTGAAAACTATTTTAAAAATACATACTTTAAACTAGTAGGCAGCCCCGAGGTAGCGTCTGACCCCACAGATACTTCCGGGGCAGTTCAGCATATAAAGTCAGCACTACTGCGCACAGGGTACTGAATGAAATTTTAACTTGCACTGTCAGTGTGTTCTGTTGCTAAATACTGTCAGTTTCTGTGCTTTGGTGCAACTTCTAGTCACCTAACAGCATTATATTTGGGAGCCCTGCTTACACTGCTTGCAGGAAGCAGGAAGAGTTAGCTGAAGCCTTTCCGCTCTCCCGAACGGACTACAAACCAAGTTTAGGTGTGTAATTTTGCTTTTAATGGGGAGAGAATAGCCAAAAGACATAAACCTCACATGAGTGGTGCTTGTATGTGAAAATTGTTTTAAAAATACATACTTTAAACTGGTAAGCAGCCTGAGGTAGCGTCTGACCCCACAGATACTTCCGGGGCAGTTCAGCCTATAAAGTCAGCACTACTGCAAGCAGGGCGAGCACGGGCAGGGCAGAGTGTGGCAGCATGCAAAGACAAGTGCGTCTGGCACATGTTCGCGTGTGCTGTGTAACAACAGAAGTGAAAGAACAACTGAGTGGGATAGCATAATCACACATTCGCAGAGAACAACCTGTGAGTTCACAGTTTTGTGTAAACATCACTGCACATAGTATGAGGGGGTGTTTGATGACCTGATACCATCATCTCTGTGTTGACAGTGTTCCTAGCGTACAATGGACATTGTAATGACCCTTGAAGATGACCGTGGTGTAAAATGTATAGCTTGTAAAATGTTTCTTATTATGGATACAATTCCCAAAGGGGAATACAAGTGCCCTAAATGCTTGCAAAACGAGGACCTTCTCAGAGAAGTTAGTTTATTTAATGAAAGAGTAGAACTGCTTGAAACAAGTCAAAAACAAATGGCCTCAATGTTAAATTCATGCCAAACTGTAATAAGCTTTGAATCATGCCCCTCAGAAGTGCCCTTAGCCCCTTCAGGCAATGCTGGCAACCCTACGAAAACTACCAAAGATACATCTGCAACCCTCCCAATCTTCTGGGTGGTTAATAAAAAAAAGGGCAAGAGACGAAGATAGTACTCTGCTTTCCAAAAATGAGTGGTATACAGTACAAAGCTCTCAGGTGTCAAAAAAGGGAAGAAAAGCAAATACATTTAACCTCCCCCCGCACAATAATTTTGATATCTTAGCCACTGAGTCACCTGAATTTGAGATGGTTCCCCCCCCTTAACTAACACTCATGAGGAAATAGAAATAGACATGTCCTCCACCTTGCCTACAACCCTAGAATCTACAAACACTTTAACTAAGGCAGAAATAGTGCTGTTGGGAGAGTCAATCATTAAACACCTTGACAGGGCAGTTTGTAATCCAGATTAAAACTTCTAGAACCCTATCTAGCTTTAGAGGGGCTAAAGTAATGTATCTAGCCAAGGTGTCCAGCAATATATTAAACAATATTGGGCCTAACCCATTGGTCATCATACACGCTGGAGCAAATGACATTTTTAAGGACTCAGTTGACAGCATTAAAAAAGACTTTGTGGCGCTCGCCAATAAGTTGATGCAGGCAGGCTGTATCCCTGTTTTATCAGAAATCTTACCAATCCCCAGAGCACCTTATTGTTACACTTCAAAAATTGAAAGTATAAGCGAATGGATGCAGAAATGGACATTAAGCAAAATATATCCTGCATCACACATTGGGAGGAATTCTCCCATCGTGAAGAGTTGTTCTCCTGGGATGGATTACATCTAAGCAGGAGGGGCAGTTCCTTACTAGGGAAGCATATCACAGACATGATTGACAAGATTTTAAACTGACTTCCATGGGGGAAGGACACCATCAACCATGCCCTCCTAAAACTAGACAACTGTATATAGAAAATTCTAATTATGACGACAAAGAAAACATCATAACAAGAAACCATGTAGGGACGCAGGAAACGTTACTATTCTGCTTACCAATGCCCGCAGCTTATCCAATAAAACTGAAGAATTAAAACACATTATGGCTAAAGACAATGTGACCATTTGTGGAGTCACAGAAACCTGGTTCACAGGGCAAGAATGGAACACTGAGATCCAGGGGTATACAAAGTTTAGCAAAACAGAGTCGACTCCAGAGATGGTAGGGTGGCACTTTACATATCTAATAACTATGTGGCCCATAGTATAACCCCAGTAACTATCGCCAACAGTAAAGTAGAAGCAATCTGGGCACAAGTTAACCTACATAATGAATCACTTGTTGTAGCACTCTGTTATAGGCCTCCCAGTTCATCCCTCACTGAAAATAAAGAACTATTAACAATCCTTCAAGATATGGAATCTGTACACAATTACATTCTTATGGGTGATTTTAACTTCCCTAGAATTGACTGGCAAAAACTTGAAGGCCATGGCCATGTTTAATCTGCATTTATTGAGCTCACCATAAATCAAAAACTATCTCAAATAGTTACCAAAGGGACTAGACAGAATAACATACTTGATATCATTTTTACAAACATAGAAGACAGGATGTCTACTCCAACTATTGACACACCTTTGGGAGACAGCGATCACAACATGGTTTCAGTAACGTTCAACACAAACGATGACACCATAAATGGAGTGACAGTAGTTAAACACTACAAAAGCAAACTATAATGAAATCAATAAATATTTAAAAGCTTGGGACTGGAAAACAGACCTTTATCGTTTTGAGTTACAACAAATTTGGGACCACATAAGTGTAAAGATTAACCACTGCCTAGATATGTGGGTTCCAAATAGGCTCAAATATAACAAAGGCCTTATTATGGCGGAATAATAGCATAAAGAGTACCATTAATAAAAAAAAGAGCTATTACAGGAAATACAAAAGAAATCCAACTATAACCTCCTATAACTCATATAAGGAAAAAACAAACAAAGTGAAATATAGTATCAGAAAAGCAAAAAGGGAGTTTGAATTAAACCTAGCTACTAAAACTTTAGATAATCATAAAGACTTCTTTAACTATAGGCTCCCTAAAGGGTAACTATTCCACAGTAGGCCTGATTGAAACCAGCAAGGGTATCATAAGCAGTGAACCAGCTACAGCCACTGAGTTTAATAATTACTTTATAAGTGTTTTTACACCTACTGACATCCTGCAAAAATATATGAACTACGAACAGAAAGCCTATCCCTTACCAATTACCATATGGGAGGGAGGTAGAAAACTTGCTTCAACAGCTTAGACCCCACTCATCCCCGGGGCCCGACAATATACATCCTAGGTTCCTTAAGGAAGCATCCAAGGTTATTTGTGGTCCCTTGGCAGTCTTGTTTAATGCCTCACTGAGTCAAGGCGAAACAATTCATTTATGGAATGAGGCTCTTATTACTCCGATATATAAGGCTGGTAATAAACAACTTGTGTCTAACTACAGACTCATTAGTCTCATGTCAGCTATTGGTAAACTTCTTGAAAGTTTGTTACTAGCCCGGATTGAAGCTCATATCTCAAGTCACTATTTACAAGACTTAACTCAACATGGTTTCTCTCAAAAGAGATCCTGCCTAACTAATCTGTTGAATTTCTTTGAGAATGTTAGTGCATTTCTTGACCTTGGACTCCCTGTGGATGTCATCTTTCTAGATTTCTCTAAAGCTTTTGAGAAAGTTTCCCATCAAGTCCTGATTAATCACATGTTCAAGTTTGACTTTCACCCTAATATAATAAACTGGGTCACTTCTTGGCTACTAAACAGGCACCAACGCATTGTCACCAGAGGTCACAGTTCTCAATGGGGAAAGGTTAGCAGTGGGGTCCCACAGGGTTCCCTCTTAGACCCCATCCTTTTTAATACATTGATATTAACAATGCAACCATCTAACAATGTTTGGATGTCCAAGTATGCTGACAACTGCAAACTTGGTCACATAGTCAATAATATACAGGCTGCAAACCTCTTTCAAGATGAATTAAACAGGATGGGTACCTGGGCAACCGAAAACAAAATGTTTTTTAACGAACAGAAATGTAAAGTTATGCACCTGGGCTATAACAACCAGAACTTCATTTATAAAGTTAATAATGTGCAACTTTCGTAACAACAAATGAAAAAGACCTAGGAGTCTTAGTGGATAACAAGCTATCTTTTGATATTCATACTTCAGCCAAAGTAAAAACGTGCCATAGAATTGTTGGCTGCATTTTTAAACATATTAAAAGTAGAGATTCCAGGGTCATTCTCTCCCTTTACTCGAGTTTGGTTAGACCTCATCTAGACTATTGCTCCCCTTTTTGTACACCAGTCACCAAAAAAGGAAAAGAACTTATTGAGGGGAGTCCAAAGAAAGGTAACCAAATGTATTATGGAAATGAACTGCCTAGAATACGAAGCAAGGCTTCAAGCATTGGGCCTCTTCTCACTGAAATACAGACAACTACAATGGGACCTTTGCTTGACCTACAAAGCAATTTGAGACCCATTTCTCTCTGAGACACTAGGCCTAACGAGGAACTGTTTCTGCACTCTTACTCGAACACATACCTTTAAACTTAGGGGACACAATTGTAAAACCTACAAATAGATATTGGTTCACCCAGGAGGTGGTGACTCAATAGAATGCCCTTTCAAGCATAGGAGCCAGGTTTGTAAAATTTTTGGTGGGGCCTAGGGGTCAGGGGTCAAGCCCCATCCCGATCTAGGGGTCAAGGCCATGCCCCCTGGCCCAGGGGTCAAGGCCACACCCCCTGCACTGAACAAAGTCCAAAACAGAGCAGGATACACCAGGTTTTGATATCTGTAGGCTAGTAGAGGAGCAAATAGTCATGAAAGACTCCTCATCCCCAACCCTCCAAGTTCCCCACAGCAGGTTACTCATACAATTTCTTAGCACAGTGCATCCCCTTCCGGGATGCCCTGTGTGTTTAGCAGAGGTGGGAGAGACACATTGCAGCATAAATGGAGTCAGTATTGCATTTCACTGCATACCCATATATGCCATTATTACCAGGTAAGTAGGTTACAAAGTGTCAGAGACTCTATGTGCCCATGGCCAGCTATGTCCAAATAACAGGCACTTGTGCCTAGTGAGCCTTACCTGGTTACCAAAGACTAAAATAAAAAAAATTAAAATTTCCAATGGTACAGTTGTGTCCTAGCAATTCAAGAGCCATTATATACAGTAAACCTGCTTTTCAGTAGTCACAGGTCCACATAACAACAGTGAAGAAGTAAGAGCCCTAGAAATAACTCAAGATAGCTGGCAGGTATTGCTTTTTAATGTTTCGCTGTGCAGTTTAACAAGGAATGCAGCTGCCTTTTTTATTTATTTATTTTTTTTACTTTCTCATTATGCTACAATGGCCACACTCTCCAGCTGGGTTTTCTGACCCCTCTCAAGACACACCTGTGCCCCCATCTCATCAAACCATACCACTTTCTTCTCCCACTGCTATATAACTTGGGGAGTGGCAGTATAGTGCAGTAGTTAAGGCTCTGAGCTGCAAATCTGGAGATCTGGGTTTGATTCCATAGCCCCCACTTGCATACTGTGTGATCCTGAGCAAGTCACAACTTCCCTGTGCTCCCAGGTCGCACCTGTAAACAAGCTTTCAGCTTTGTGTGCTACTCCTGGTTAAACAATTGGAACCCCCGAAATCTCTGTCAATTAATGTTGACAAATGCTTTAGCAAAAAATGTTTCCAACATACAGTTTTCAGCCCAACAGAAATATCACTGAACTGGGGTTTATTTCATCTCACTAGCACATATTCCACTAGGAGCAAGTCTGTCATGTTCGATTATATCTTTAAGTGGATTCCCAAACTTTTTGTAAATCACAATCTGAAACATGGCAAAGACTATTTCATCAGGGCATGAATACTTCACATGTAACATATAAGCCCGCAAGCTTTAATTAGAATTTTACTGTTTGTTTTCTGCCCCTTGAGCCTGACACCTTCAAAAAACAATCTTTATTCTTTATTGCTAATAAGCATTTTTTCTTTTCCCCTGTGGTATTTTCAAGAAACTGATAAGCAAATACATATTAATCACAGTAGTGGTGGGAATAATTTGTTAGCTGAATATGAGAACAGGCAGATGCAAAACAATGATCTGATTAAGGCTGTGACTGCACTGGCAGGAAAGTAAAGGATGCTCATATTTCAGAAACTAACTACTAGTACTACATGATTTTATTCTTGTATTTCCCGGACAGAATAAATATGCCCCGGCTGTGTTGCTGCTTACCCCATAACAAGGCCTTTAGGATGGAAACAGAGACCTAGTGTACTGGCTACCTTACTAATTTGCTTGCTGAAGGCTTCAGCAAGACAGCAAGCAAGTTAGCAAGCTAGTCAGTAAGCCAGGTCTCTGTTCCCATCCTGAAGCTCCCCAGGCTGCTCCCCCCAATGCATCATACATTGCAGAGCTGCCAGAGACAGAGTTCACCCCCATGCCCATCAGAGTAGTCACACACTGCTCCAGAGACAGACCACCAGGTCCACTTCAGTCACTGAACTCAGCATCCCTCCCATCCATCCCCACAGAGGCAACATCAGTATCCCTCCCATCCCCATAGAGGCAACATCAGTATCCCTCCCATCCCCATAGAGGCAACATCAGCATCCCTCCCATCCATCCCCACAGAGGAAACATCAACATCCCTCCCATAAAATAAGTGTAAATGTGCCAGACCCTCTTCCAGCATGAGTTAAGCAACCCACGGTATACCATGAGCTGAAGGGCCTGAGGAGTAGCTATGGATTGGTTTCCTAGCCTAACTTCCAGGAGGCACTCTACTGTGATTGAATGTGCACCCCACGGAACAGTTCTGCTGTTGCTGGCCTACCTTTGCTTGCTGACTGACGCTCTCCTCCTCTGCTGCTCCTCGAGATGACTTGCTCTGTGCTGCCACCAGCCGCCCAGACCGAAAGACCCCACCCGGCCACTTGTAGGCCTGCCACCTGCCCTATAATCTCCCTAACCAGCGTGCTTAGGTCACCCACTCACTCTACTCCCCTCTGCAGCACTAGTCTGCTGCTCAGCCTACTTGTGCTTGTTGCTGCTGCCCACTGGAGACCACATCCACAGCAGGCCTGGTTCTACTCCGCAGCTGCCTGGCCATGGGTCCTTCTCTCTCTCCCTCAACGCCGGCCCGGCTCCTCAGACTACAACTTGCCTGTTGCACTGCCTGGCTGCTGCTGGTATGGTGTTGTCCGAGTCCTCCCACATGTCTAGAGTGTGCAGAACCAGGGGATTAGTCCCTCCCACCACCTTATAAGCATGTTTTCCATCTGGGCCCAGATAAACTGACAATTGAACTCTCACATCTTCTCCCTTCAGAATTCACCCACCTTGCCTCCTCCCCATTGGTGACCCAGTCTTGTACATATCTCTTTTATGTGGCAACACAAAATCTCTGAAGCCCCAGGAAAACCCAATCCTCCCTGCTCCCACCCATTCTTAGGCCACTGCAGGCTCATTCTAGGCCTCTTATTTTGACAAATAAAGACTGAAAAAAAACTTTCTTGAGCTTCTTAAGATCCTGTTTAGTGGGCTCCATTGGTAACATCGGCATGACCTAGAGAATGTGTGGTAGTGTGTTTATCTTTAGTAAGTTTATGCAACCCATCCAAGATAAGGTAACACCCTCCATTACTCAAGTTCTGCCAGAACTGTGCTATACAGCAGCTTGTAATTTAGGGCATACAACTACCCCCAACTTACTTTCTACCTACCTTCACTCCCAAATAAGTAAGGGCCATGCCAATTGTTTTGAGACCCCATTGTGCTCTCAAGCCTTCTGGCAGATCCGGACCTAAGCTCATCAGTTCTGATTTATGCAAATTAAGGCGGTACCCAGAAAACTCCATAAACTATGTAAGTATCTGTAACAAACGGGACTTAGTGTTTTGTGGGTCCATAATAAATGGGAGCAGATCATCAGCCTATAAAGTTAGTTTATGCTGCCTACCTATATGGCTGTGGATCCCCTTTATCTACTCTGTTTCCCTGATTGCCAAGGCAAACAAAAGTGGGGAGAGGCAGCATCCCTACCTTGTACCTTTGCCTTTCCTTTGATGGTACTCTGATGTCTCTGTCTGTTTCTATGTTGATTTTTAAATGTAAGTTTAGGCCAATGGGTTTCTTAACAATTTTTTAACTGTTTTTTTTATGTCTGATCTGGGTTTAAGAAAGTGTATTCTTCTAAAACAACCATCATTGTTTTCTGACGAAGAACCCTGTGTAGTTTGAAAACTCAAAGCACCTTTTTTCTTTTTTAACATCTCTGTTGGTACAATACAAGGTATCATCATCTATTTTTGTGGATATTGTACCTTTGTGTAAGCTAAATTCCTCCAAAAGGGCTCCATTAACCAATATCCTAGCCATTTGTTTCTTTTTAATTTATTTTATTTTTTAATTCCTTTATTGAACATTTAGAAGTGATACCTTTGCTGTTGTACTTTTATACTTTTTTTTCAATCTACATTTTATGCCCCTGGTATTTCTGGGAGCTGGCAGGTGGCTGGCTCCGGCCCCTCCCTTTAGGGGGTTCATTTCTGACTTCCGGTTGGCGATCCTATCACTGGGAACGTCACCAGCACCATCATGGAGCCTACAAGCTCTATTTTTTCTCCCCTTCCCTGCTGCAGTCACTCATGAGCACGTGGAGGCATGTGCATGCAGCAATCCCTAGCACCCTCCCTATTCTTGCCTCTCTCTCTGTCTGCACTACCCTCGGGCCTCCACCCGGGGGTAGCTGTGTGTCACGAACAACTAGATACCTCCCGGGAGAGAAGAGCTACCTTGCAGCCACTCAGTCCAACTCCCACCCTCCCCCAGCCAACTGTCAATGACCCAGGCTCATTCCCGAACCCAGGTCACCAGCGCAGCGCAAGGTGTGGTGTCCGGCACCTCAATCCTCAGTGCTACTGGATGGCCACTTTTATACTTTTTTAATCTACTTGTCACATTGTGAAACTATAATGGTTTTTATTTTCTTCCACATGTCTTCAACCGGTTTGTTTTCTAGGGTAATTCCCAGTTAATGTTATCGATAGCATTTATGACATTAGCTATGTTTTCTGTGTTGTATAAATAAACTTCTCTGCTGCCCATAATTAGTGTGAATTTGAGCTTCACATTGAATCTAATGTTGTTATGATCACTTTCCATCAGTGGCATTCCATTCTGAGATGTTGACATTTTCAGAGCGGAGTACAATATCTAGTATCCTGGAACCTTGAGTGGGCTGCTTGACATGCTGCACCAAGTTAACTCAGTTACATGTTTCTAAAATATCTTTACCGGGTCTACACATGGTAGAATTAGATGCCCATTTGATGTCGCCAAAGCTGAGATCACCCAGAAATATTACATCACCATTATCACATGCTCGCTCTAGTTCTGTGTTGATAGTTTCATTTATGAACTTGTCAACATCACAGCATGAGGATGTCTATAGCATAAGCCAAGGGTTTTAATACTGGGGTATTATTTATTTTTTAGCCATATGGTTTCCATCTTGGATTGGGTTAGTTAAATTTTTTCTGAGATGTGACAGATGTCAGTAACCGTTATTTTATTAGAGACACATCACACAGTCAGTGCAACTAAGTTACGTGAAGAACGTTTCTGAAACTTTAAGAAGATGCGTTAGATGTTTATGTAACATAACTTTTTTTTGTGAACTGACCTTTAAAATGTTGGGTATTTCTTTCTGCTCCATTAAAATTCCAGCTGAGTATCCTTCATTACCCGCAGGGGTATTGAAGTCCCATTATAATGAGACAGCCTGTCTGATAGAGTCTAAGCTTTGCAGTATTAAATCTCCAAATACAATTATGTCTTGAAATATTCGACAATGTTATTGAATTTATGAAGAACAGCTTCTTAATGAAACGTGTGCTCCTCTACTATAGTTGATTAGTTATCTGACGTTGTGCCTGAAGTTGAATGTGTTTTTTAAGGGGGGGGGGGTCCAGATTTGTAGAATCATACAGTTGCACTAGTACACTTTTTTGTGGTACTACCTTTTATAAGACTGGACCAACTGAAGATTTTTTTTTTTACCACAGTTACCACTTACCACAAACAAGGGTACTAGATTTTCCTGAGACTTAATAGGTACAACTGACCTGCAGCAATTGCACTACTGGGGCACTTAATATTTTCTGTGGACTGGAAGTATTACATTTTCTGGTTCTTGGCATTTTTGCAGTGCCTATAGTTTGCAAAGTGCCTAGTCGTGTAATTTACAAAAAGCAGCCAGTGAAGTGTAATCTGTTATTTAAGACGTTCAGTAATGGTACAGTACCGTAAGATCGCAGTCCATCACCCGTTGGTTATGTTACATATTAAAGAAAAGGTTTTATATTCACCTTTTTGTATAAACGAATATAACGCAGAGGCATGCTGTTTGCTTATGATCTACATTAAACGGCCGAGGAAAAGGTGGTATTTAAAAAAAAATACCCTCGATCCTTTTGTGTTTTTCCCCTATAGGTTTTTCTTATACTGTAGCTAGTATTGGGTGGAAAATATGTCCCAGCAGTCTTCCGTTGTGAGACTTGAAGTGTGCATTGTTATACTGCTACTTGGAGTCGGTGCCAGCTCTGACCACTTAGGGTGTCAAATGGGGGGCTGGGACTCTGGGACCAGCCTACACAGGCTGCAAGGAATTCCAATTCTTTATCATACAAATTAACGGAGGGGCTGGATAATCCACTGGGCTCTGGATTTCTATGGATGAGCGGACATGCTAGAATGGTTTGGCTTGTTGAGTCAATGAAATGCTGTGCCTAGTGAGTTAGACTGGCTAAGGATTTTCAGAATACCCAGAGGGCTGGATATACCTGGACTCCCGCTCAACTGCCGACTCCTTCTGCACCACCACCAGTCTTTGGCTGCTCTCTCCAGCTCCTCTCTCTTCTGGCTGGATGCCTGGACCACCGGTCCACCATTCTCTTCTTCCAGGCCAGCCCCGCTGCTCACTGTGTCCCGCCACCACACAACAGAAACCATCACCCCTACTGACACATACAGAACTGCCCCAACGCATGCACGCATATCGCGCCCAATACAAGCCCTCCCCCTGGCCAATCACAGTGTGGCATGCTGAAAGATTGAACCCTAACGATTTTCTCGGGGGAAAGCACAAGGCAGCTAAGGGGAGTGATGTAGCAGGGCAACTGTGCCAGTTTTAAACAATGTCAGCCGCGGCCCACCTAATTAAACAGCTGTAGCACCGTGGGGGGGTGCGGGCGTCACATGCATCACAGTCAGCAGCAGAGGGCATGCACAGAAAAATCAGGAGGATGAAAAAATGCCTTAAAAAAAAAGGCAGTTTGTGGCAAAATATTGCTGGGGCTCAGCCCAGATCAAGAAATATTGCTGGGGCCAGTGTCCCACGGGCCCATACAACCCGGCGCCTATGCTTCCAAGAGAAATAGTAGAAAGTGATAACATGGATCTATTTAAAAAACAGCTAGATGTCTATATGGGCAGCAAAAAGACATCTTACCTTCAGTAGAATCCTGCTTCCACCATATTGGTGGTGAGCTCTACAAAAGCCTTGAGCCTCCTGAGCCCATTACATCCTATGAACCTATGAACCTATAATACCGCCCCTCTGTGCACTATCTTTTGGATAGCTAGCATCATCTCCCTACCTATCTTATCCCCTCGGGCTGGTGGTCTACATATTATCCCTGTGCGGTTGGCTTGTTTTTCTTTCTAGCTTAACCCAAAGTATCTCCCACCTCCTTGTTCCCCTTAAATCTATTTGGCCTTTATCTTATCCTTCTTATAAAGTGCCACTCCTTCCGCCCCTTCCCTATTTTATTGCTTCTATGGGGGTCTTGATGCCTAAAAAAATACTTACAGCAACACCTGGACATTGCTGTAAGTATTATTTTAGGCATCAAGACCTCAGAGGAAGTAATAAAATAAGAATATTAAGCCCCCCTCCATTGCTGCTACATTGAGAGCAGTGGTGTTTGCAACATCACTAAATGGGTGGAATACCTATGAAAACTTGTGCTCATTTGATCGGGACCCAGGCGGTGCTTCTGCATTTGCTGAAAAGTTTCAGCAGTATTTTAAAATACACAGATTATTTTGAAAATGTTCCTGATAGCAGCCATGGACTCCCAACACAGCTTAGAAAGGTATGTGGGATGGAAGCAGGCTACTGTATTTAATTGACATTTATTTATTTAAAAGTTTCACCAGGAAAGGCATACTGAGCAGTGAACTGCTCGATTCCAGATGTATCCTGGGGGCAAGGGGATGAGGATATAGTATACCGTGGCATAAGACAAATACACAAAAACATACAAACAATACAGTAAAGGAAATAATATTTTTTTAGTGACCACAAAACAACAATCGCTATTATGACGAATACATGTGCCGAAAAGCAAATTGGCGATATACTCCTTCTGACTGTCTGACTTCCTGTTCTAAATAAAGTATTTCTACGGGGCAGCGCCTCCATGCCCCCCTCATGGAAGCTATTGCTTTTCGTACTTCGGATTAGGATTCTTAACTCCAGGGGGGTGCATGTCGGGGGAAGGGGGCAAAATTTATACCTCACCAAAAATTAAGTGTCACAGCTCATAGCTGCAGCAAAATGTAACCCGCTCCCAGACTAGAACCCAGTATCTGCACTGCCAGAGCTAGCCTCCCACACCACTACACCACATAGCTTGCTCGGCAGCGGCAGGTACACCAGTGCCTGACAACCCCTTCCGTGTCTCTCCCTTTCCCCTCGCTATTCTTCCCTTCCATTCACCCTTAACCCAAGTCACTTTCGCACACCCTTGCTGTTCTGCAGGGTAGCCCACAACAAAAGTGCCCAAAATGAGTCGCTATATTTCTAGTCATTCATTCTGGCTCGCTCATATATGTGATACCAAATAATATATACACAATGCAAAACAGGATGACGATGAATTAATTTTAGATCATGTAGAAAACTCAGTAAGTGCTAGGATACTATATAAAACAAATTTAAATGTAAGAGAACTGAAGGATAAGTGTTAGCCTGTAAGCCGACGTACAGTAGAGGCAAATAAGGAGATGGGAAGTAATTAATTAAACACAATTACAGGAAGGGTGACTAGGTCCTAAAGGAGGGAGGGAGTTAAGGACATCAGGGGAGGCAGCGTGGCAGACAGGAGTGGGGAGGGTGTTCCAGAGTTTTGGGACACAATGTGAGAATGCTGCCTGGCCAGCTGCGGCGGACCTGGACAGGATGGAGAAAGAGTGCAGTGGCCTAAGTTTCTAAGTGAGTGGGAAGTAGGCGATTTATGAACATACAGTATATATGAATCGGCCAGCAGAAACAGGCCTCATAGTCTATTAAGTCTGCTCGAATGTGCAGCTAGCCCCCTAAATTGCAGATGCCACTCCCCCTTCAAAGTTACCCCCCCTCTCTCTGTTCCATCCCCTTTTAAAACTGCCCACCATCCTACAGGATACCACCTCCTCGAGCAGCGCATTCCACTTAGCCACCACCGCCTCTGTGAAAAATGTCTCCACATCTCTCTCCTATATCTTCCCCTCCAATCTGAGACCATGCCTCTTGTGTCCCTCCCCTCCTCAACTTAAATACCCCTTCTGTACCTGTCTTGTTTATCCCCGTCATGTATTTAAAGCTCTCAATCATATCCCCCCCCATCCATTTTCTCCTCCAGTGAGTACATAATCAACTCTCTCAGCCTGTACTCATAGGGTCTGTCCTCCAAACCCTGGATCATTTTTGTTGCCCTGCGCTGTACCCCCTCCAGTAATCTGACATCCTTCTTCAGAAATGGGTGTGAGAACTGCATGCAGTACTCCAGGTGTGGTTTGACCAATGACCTGTACAGAGGCAAGATCACCTCCCTTCCTTCTGGAGGAGGTTCCTTTCGCAATACACTCCAGCATCCTGTTGGTTTTAGTTGCCACCTTCCTGCACCAAGCTGAGTTGTTCATATTCCTTGTAATAACCACGCTTAGATCCTTTTCTTGCCCTGTGGTACCTAACTGAACCCCTCCCAACTGGCAGCTCCTCCAAGGGTTCCTTGCTCTGAAGTGCAGTACCTTGCACTTCTTAGCACCGAACCCCAACAGCCATGTTTCCGACCACTCTTCCAGTTTAGTTAGGTCATCCTGTAGCCCTTAACACCTTACTATGCCATCACCACCACCCCCATCTTGGTATCATCAGCAAACAAACTGATCTTACTCCTGATGCCATGTGAGATATCTAATATGACCAAACAGCAACAGGCCCAGTACTGAACCCTGTGAAACCCCGCTCATCACAGCCCTTGGGGATGAGTGTCCCCCCCCCACACCACCCTTTGCTGCCTCCCCTTCAGCCAGTTCACAATCCAGTTCAACATCTTTGTCCCTGCCCCCACACACTCCAACTTTCCCCCAACCACCCATGAGGCACCGAATCAAAGGCCTTGCTAAAGTCCAAATACAGGACATCCACTACGTGGCTCTTGTACAGTTCCCTCATCACCCAGTCATAATACTCATCTAGGTTGGTCTGGCAGGATCTCCCTGAGATGATCCCACATTGCTGACTGTCCTGGAGTCCATTGTCTTCCAAAATGATCACCCGCCTCTCTTTCAGAATTGTCTCCATTAGTTTCCCTAACATGGATGTGAGGCTTACTGCTTCTGTAATTGCCTGATTTATCCTTTGGGTCACTTTTGTGGAGGGACATCACGTGAGCCATCCTCCAGTCCTGTGGGATGCATCCTGTGTCCAGGAAAGTATTGCACAGGTCTGCCAGTAGCCCAACCAGGACCTCCACCAGTTCTTTCAGCACCCTAGGGTGAATGCCATCCGGTCCTGGTGCCTTATGCACTCTCAGAGACTTCAGACCCTCCAGCACCTTGGTCTTTGTAATTATCTTATCTGTCACCCCCCTTCCCACCCTTGCCCACCTTCTCCATCCCCTGGGGTAGCTGCCCACCCTTCCCTTTTGTGAATACAGAACAGAATTACTCATTTAGTGCTTCTGACTGATCCATCCCTTTCTCCTCACACCCCCCGTCCTTTCTAATCCTCACTATCTGGTCCTTGCAGCTCCTTTCCTCCTTTATGTACCTGAAGAAGTCCTTTCCCCCATCCTTGATGCCCTTTGTCAGCCTCAGCTCTCTGGAAGCCTTGGCTGCCCTGATTAGTCTGATTACCTTTTTGGACTTCTTCACATATATTTCCTTGTCCTCTCCCCTCCTGCATTTCCTGAACCTCCTAAATGCTGCTTTGGATTTGCAGGAGATAGAGGACTCTAGATGGGGGAGTGTGAAACCTGAATTTAGCAAGAAAATTGGAGCAGTGAATATGGCATCTGAGAGGGAGAGAAAGGAGAGAGACTGGTAAAAGGTACAGTGATAGGTATGGGAAGGACAGTCAAGGGCGAAACGACAGAAGGAGTGGAAAAGAGAGTCCAGCCTGGTTAGGGAAGATTTGAGAGCAGCACTGTAGACTATGTCACCATAGTCACAAACAAGTAGTATCATTTTCTGGACCAGCAATGGAATACCACCACGATTTCTGTAACATGTCACCTTTAATAAATATGGCATTTTTTGCACTGTAATTTTTTTTTTACGTTAATTTCTTTTATGCTTCTGCCCCCAACCATCTTCCGTCTGGTCCCCCCTGCCCTGTCACGCCGGCATATACTGGACTTACCTCTTACCTAGCGAGGTGCTGGGCTTCATCCTGCCAGCAGACATCAAATTCCTTCATTTTTCACCCAGCCCCCTGAGTGCAGCATGGCGGCGTGCAATGACACCAAAGACAGAGCCACCCATGCTTCTATATGCGGCACACCAGGCATCTGCCCCACAACCGCCCCCTAAGTGTGGACCCACTGTGCCAGCCCCCAGCCACTGCTAGGGGTAAGGTAGGCAGTGGACTCCATCCCCACTCCTCCCCGGGAGAGGAGACCTGTCCTTCGGATGCACGACCCTCTCCCTCCCCAGCCAACCCCCGGCGCCTGCTCGCACCACGAACATGGGTCGCCGGCGTGGCAATAGGTAAGACATGGTGCCTCAACCCTCCCGCCACTGGGCCGGCTATGCACTGTATTTTTTTTTTTACTTTATTTTTATTAGTTTGCAATGCAATTTACATTGCAAAATACATTTCCTTGGTACAAATATAGCAAATGTTTATCAGAGTCAGCAATATAATGTTAGGATACAATATTTGTCATCCACTGTTACTACATATAGGGGATACATTAAACTGAAGCCATCAATCAAATGAAGTCTTCAAATAAAGTAGTAAGATGTCCTAAATGTGGCTTCTGCAGCATACTTATGGACAGATTCTAAAATTAGTAAAGGAATCATTACTAGGTGAAGCAACTCACCCTATAATGCCAATAACTGGCACTTTATTGCCCAATAATCTACACAGACAATAATAACTGCTTAAATATAATGGGACACAGCAGTATAGTTTATTGTTTATTCAAGTCTAGGATTACAAAGTACCTTTGAGCCGAGGCTCTTTTACAAAGGTTTCTCGTCAGGGTGTACAGTCTTGGAGTTACAATATCAGTATAAAGCAATCACTAATGAAGGAGGTTTTGACATGATTAATACAAGGTTTCTTACAAGTGAACAAACGAAAAGAGGTACATAGAGGTCAGGAGAGGCGTGGAGAAGGAAACATTGAAAACTGGAGGGACGCAAGGGAGGGGGGGAGAGGGGGCTAGTATGTGGCAGCCAGAGGCAGCTTTGTCAAGAGGAGGATAGGATAAGAGCATAAGCTGGGCTGAGGAGGTGTAAGTGCTGGGAGGTGGGGTAAATGGGGAGTCAGTTTGAGGAGGGATTGGTTAATAGTAGTCGCAGGAGTTAGAGGCCAGAAGAGCTTTGCGGAGTCTGTTCTTGAAGGCACCCATAGTTGCCAGGGTAGTGATGTCTACTGAGATTATTTACCCAGCTAGGTGCCCTATAAGCAAAGGACCTTTGGCCTTGGGAAGTGCGACAGTGTGGGATTTGCAGCAGGTGTGGTTTGGATTTCCTGGTGTTGCAGTTGTTAGTCTTGAGACTGATGAGAGAGCAGACTCCTGGAGGGGCATTGCCCATCATTATTCTTTTGGCTTTGATGCAGGTTTGATATTTAAGGCAATTATTTAGCAGTAGCCACCCCAATAGAGAGTAGAGGTCGCAGGTATGGGTGAGACGGTGAGATCCGGTGGCGAGACGGCAGGCCTTATTGAGGGTGGTAGAAATCCGCTTGAGGGAGGAGGCGGTGGCAGAGCCGTAGATAATTAATCCATAATCAATTATGCTAATGATGGAGCTCTGGACGGCAGCTGTTAAAGTTTCAGTGGTTAGGTGTTTCCTGTGTCAGAACAGCAGGCCCATCCTGATGTTAGCTGCTTTAGCCACAGTATTTATATGGGCAGTGTAGGAAAGGTGGGAGTCGAGGGTGATGCCAAGATATTTAAAGGATTGTACTTGTTCGAGGGTGACTCCTTGCTTAGTTTTGATGGTATAGAGCTCCGTCTATAGGGGATTACCCCAGTAGTAATACAGATACACAGTAGTTGCAAGTTTAACCTTCTAGGCTCTCAAATACTCTGTATACTAATATTTTGCCTAACGTATATCAGCTTAATACTTCCTATAAGCAAAGCTTCCATAAGCTTCAGGGTAAATAAAATTGAAAACGGTATTAGAAACTACCTGAGGCTAGACAGATTTAAGTAATAGCTAAGGACATATGCCACAATATACCCCCAGAAAAATACGTCTTGGCTTATGCAACCAGGAACTGATTCATATTCCACAGTCAGTTGTTTCCTTTAAACAAAACACAAGAAAGCGATAAACACTTGTGCAGAGTTACAGTTAAATTGTGGCAGTCTCAATTTCTTCTTTTACTTGCAGATAGCCCTTACTATTTAAGTATGAAAGATTATACTATCAGAGTTCAATCCTCCTCATCAGAAGGTCTCGCACAGTGGGAGCGATGAAAGTCCTTTTTAATTAATTCAAATTTCTTTCCTGCTTCCATCAGGTTGGAAAAAAGAAAAGTCTTACCAGCATAGTAGATTCGCAATCAGGCCAGTTGTTGCAACACGTGCATTATACCCAGTGCTTTCAGGCCTGCCCAAACACCATCAAAGGCCTTTCTGCATTGTCTGGTGGAGTAGCTCAGGTCAGGGAAAAAGTGGATCTGGGTCACCCCAGCTAGCTTCAGTGGAGCCCTTAATTTAGCTGCCTCCAAAATTTGATCTTGGCTGTGTGGACCGCTAGTCACAATCATTATTGTCCTGGGAAAATTCTCCGGAACGGCTCTCCGAGGGGTAATCCTATGCGTTTTAAGTACATTCAGTTGCATATCTAAATCCAAGCACTTCTGGAATAGGGCAATAACATACCCCATAAGATCAGTCCCTTCTGTGTCTTCTGGAATGCCCAGCAATCGGATGTTAGTTGCCCTCACTCTGTTCTCCAAATTTTCTAAATGGAGACAGAGAAGCTTATTTTCCGCGATAACTCCTGCTACAGCCGCTCCAGATTTATTAGCCATATCAGTCACTGTTTTGGCCTCTGAGGATACCAGGTCCATTCTTGTTTTCAGGCCAGTGAATTGTTTTCCCAAAGTATCTACCTTTTTAATGAGTTCTCTAATAGCCTACAATAAAGCACAATTCAGGGCTGGCCTTAAGGATAGGTGAACTAGGCAGTTGCCTAGGGCGCCGTGTAACACGGGGCGCCAAATGTGAATGGTAAAATATATTTTTTATTATTTCCCTTTTTTCCCCACTGTCCAAATGATGGTGCTTTTAAATATTTACCAAAATGATGTGTTTTCAGGAGTGGGGGTCTGCAGGCTGCAGCTCCGCTTGCGGCTTAGTCCGCTCCTGATGCTTGCCATCAGTCAAGGAGGACCCACCCAGCACAGCAGCAATTAAGAAGGAGGCAGTATTAGTGTGTGCCCACCTATGGTGCTAGCGCCCAGCCCAGCTGCACGTCTGCATCAGTCCCGTCATCCGTTCGTTGACAACCCCACCATAGCCCATGCTCCTACCCTAGAACGTGCCAGCCATGAGCCACTCAACTGTTGTGCCTGCGTGCTGTGCTGTCTACAGCATATTGCTGCCTTTGAGAGAGTCTTGTCGACAACACAACAGACTGAGGAATCATTCGGCTGGACCTGGGACCCATCATCCACTATGTACCACGTGTGTGTAGTGTCAGAGTCGGCAGCTGTGGGCCCGTGGCAGCAGTTGGTATGAACAGTGAGACTGACTCAGTCAGTTAGACGATGAGTAAAAATTAAATATGGGCCGCGTGGTGACTGGAGAGCAGATTTAGTAAGTAGCCCTTCTTGAGCTTCTCCTTACATAAAAGGGACTGTCTGTTTATTGTGTGGGGCCCCACTATCACACTATGATGTCTACTGTATGTCTTGTGCTGAGCAAAATGGCAGTTTTGCCGTTGCAGGTAGCCTCAAATACATAGCCATTGCCTGGTTATGTGTACCAGCTTCAGAATAGATTTCTGATTTGGGCCTATTTCTTAATCAAGAGATAAAGGGAGACTGTCCCTTGTGGTGACTGGCATGATGATGTGTATGAAAGGACTGGTTCAGGGGGGTACATCTTTAACTCCCAAAAGTACAGAAGTCAGATTTCATTTGGCACAGAAAGATATCAGATGCCCACTGGTCAAGGGGACACTGAGCTGAAATTTCACCCTCTGTGCGTGTGTGCAATTTAAAATCATCAGAGAGGGTAAGGCACTTTTGGTCTTAATGTGAGCGTAATTGTTTCCATTCCGTAAACTGTTTAAACTGTTTTTATTTGCAGTCCCTATTGTGTGTTTATTCTTTTTGTGTTTACAATATATTCTGTAATTTAGTGGTGCACATAGTAAATATTCTCTGTGACCACGTAGTGCTTTTAGAAACATAGAAACATAGACTTTGACGGCAGATAAGGACCGCTTGGCCCATCTAGTCTGCCCATTTCCCTACCTACAGGATAGGCCGCAGATTCTAGTTAACCAACAGCCTATTTCTTCCTACCCCCCACAAGAATTGCCTTATGTCTGTCCCATGCATTCTTGAATTCTCCCATAGTTTTAGACCCCACAACCTCCTCAGGAAGGCTGTTCCATGCATCCACTACCCTCTCTGTTAAATAATACTTCCTCACATTGCCCCTGAACTGCCCCCCCATCTTTAAATTGTGTCCCCTTGTTCTTGCACATCTCTTTTTCTGAAAGATGCTGCCCTCTTGGACTTTGTTGATTCCACTGAGGTACAGACAAAATCCATTTCTGATGAGCAGCCTGATGTTCCACTACCTAAGAGCACAGCTACCAAGTTTAAAAGTAGCTAATTCCAGCAATCATAGCTGAAACTGGTATAACAAAGAACTGAATAGCTTGCACACCTGTTATACTCCAGTTATCACCTTGAAAAAGTATACATTCAGTGTGAAAAATTGATTTGTGGTTGCTGCTACAGCCAGCTCTGTGAGTTTTCTCTGCACTATGTCTTTACTCTGTATGCAAATAATAAGTTTAAATTGAAACACTGTCCTGGGGAGATTTTTATCTTTGGTGATCAGTGGTGGTAAAAACATCAATTGTTTGTGGTATATGTGAGTGTACAAGTAACCTTTGTCAAATACAGGAGGGTGTGAAGTTCCTGGAAGTGACCAAGGGGGTGGTTCTGTTGCCTAAAATTAAGGTCTTGCATTAAATGAGCAGTGGCTAGTAGTGGGGCAAGAACCAGAAAGAGATACCCTATTAGTCAGCCAGGTGGTGGCAGCGTTGGAACTAAAAGTAAATGTCCAGGCATCTGGTGGCTCATGTGTGTGAGGTTATGCCAGCACTGGTTGCTCTTGAAGGCACATTAGTTAAAGCAATTGTCTGGTTTTCCTCATGCCTGTATAGGGAAAATAATAGCAAAAATGTATTTATTTTGTGTTGCTGCTCTGGACCTGCAAGTGAGCACATGTGCTCTAAACAAAGGGTTATAAATGGGGTCATTATATTTCCCCATGTTCAACAGCATTTTGCTCATAGTAGAGTATGACCCTCCTCATTTTTATTTATTTTATTTAAACAGCAGTTTGGAAAACCTTTGAGCCATAGGCTCATTTGCAAAGGTACCTTGTCACAGTAAGACAAACGAAAATACACAGTATAACAGTACAACACATAAGTATAACAGTAACTTAAGACATAGATACAAACAAGCTGGTACAGATAGGATTGATGCAAACAATACCAGAGTTATGTCGTCCTTAGCAGCTTAGTAATAAGCTTTGTCATAAGTATTGAGTACGGCTTTGACTAGTGGCAGTTACAGCATCGGGTGTTAATAAGGTGGTTACTGTATGAAGTTTTGAAGCACGATATAGTTGGAGCTCGGAGATGGAGGGGGGCAGTGTGTTGAACCAGGAGGGGCCCTAAAGCTGAAGGCTCTTTGGCCGTGAGAGGTCCTAGCTCTAGGGATAACAAGAGAGGTTTTCCCAGAGGTCTGAGTATGAACTAGTGGGACAGAGCGGCATATGGTGGTGGTCAATCCTGGTGGGGATAGCCCAAGGAGGGTCTTTTTTGTAAGGGTACAGGTCAGATATTTGAGGCGCTTGTCAAGATTAAGTACCAGCGCTTTAGCGTACAGTAGACAGGTGTGTGTCAGCCTAGGTGCTCCAGTAATTAACCTGCAGGCCTTATTCAGAGTAGTACGAATTTTATGGAGTGCGGTCTGATCAGCAGCACCACACACCGGCAGTCCATAGTCCACTAGGGACAGGATAGAGGAGGTGACTCATGAAGTCAAAGAGCCTCCGGGGAGGCAGTGTTTATACGGTGTAAGATGCCCAATCGGATATTAGTGGCAGTGGCTAGGGCAGCGATGTGTCCATGGAAGGAGAGGGAGGGTCAAAATGGATCCCTAGGTATTTATAGGAGCAAACTTGTTCGAGTGGGAAAGAGGACCCAGAGTGAATGAAGAGTTTGAAGTTGCAGGACTTGTTTTGGGATGAGTGAAGAACATGGTTTTGTTTTTTAAGATTTATCACCAATCTATGTTCCTTGAACCAGCCCTCGGCTTCAGTGAAGGACTTCTGCAGCGAGTCCTGGAGGGCAATAGGGTTACGACTTGAGGCAAAGATGACTGCATCATCAGCGTACAATAGAATGTTCCCCGAGCAAGAGCGTGGAAGGGTGTTAAGGTAAAGGGAGAATAGTAAGGGGCCCAGAATGGAGCCCTGGGGAACCCCAGAAAAGATGGGACAGATGTCTGAGTAGGTCCCACTAATTTTTACACGCTGTGAGCGGTCAGATAGATAACTGGTGCACCAGGAGATAGGCCCAGCAGCAAAACCAGAGAGACTAAGGGCATCAAGAAGGAGGGGGTGGGAGACAGTGTAGAAAGCTTTCGAGAGGTCAATGAAGACAGCACCAGCCAGAGAACCAGTGTCTAAGGAGGAGTGGAGAAAGTTGGAGAACTCTAGGAGGGCCGTGTTGGTACTGTGGCCCGCTCGGAAGCCATGCTGCTCAGGACAAAGGACATTGTAGGTGGAGAGGTAGTCAGAGATTTGAGAGGCCACCACTTTTTCCAAGGCCTTGGAGAGAGGAGAGAGAATGGAGATTGGTCGATAGTTTCCTGCCACAGTCCTATCACCACCTTTAAAGATAGGGGTGACAGTGGCGACTTTCAGGCAGTTGGAACCTTCCCAGGCAAAGAGAGTGGTTGATGAGGCATGTGATCGGGTAAGGACTGTGTCTAAGACCAGCCGTAGGATACACGGATCCAGGTGTCACTGCCTGTACTATTACTCTTGAGGGCAGTGACAAGGTGCGCCTAAGTTCTTGGGCAGAAACACGGGGAGGAGAAAATAAGGGCAAGAAAGATTTACTGCAGGTGCTGGGGAGGAGGGTCAAAAAAATTTGTAGGGAGGATAGGGCTAAGGTCAGTGAATGAGGTGTTGAGGTGGTTGGCTATGAGGGCTGGGTCTGAGGAGATCACACCATTAATGTTGATCTGGGTGGGTGGGGGGGAGTGTGCAGTCCCATTTAACTGTTTAATGTTATCCCAGAAGGTTCTGGGGTTCCCCCATGAGGCCGTGAGTGAGGACCGATAGTGCTCAGACTTGGCCTTTCTGATGGCCTGAGTGCACTTGTTTCAGGCGGCAGTATCAACCGCCTGTCATTGGGCCGCCAGTCTCAATGGCACGGTGCCATAGGGTTGTCCCTATGTTTGAGCTGGTGGATCAAAGCTGGGTTACCTAGGGGCATTCTGCCTTTTAGAACGGCGGGTCAACATTGGGGCTAAGATATCACAGGCATTATTAAAAGTTTGGGTAAAGAAGGAGAGAGCTGTGTCGATGTCAGGAGTTGCCTGTATAGGAGACCAGTCAATTTGGGACAGAAGTTCCTTAGTTTTATCAGTCCACCAGGTATTAGACGCCGGCATGTGTGGACTGTGCTATGGGTTTGGGGACTGAGGATGACCAGCGGAATAGAATGGGGAGTGATCACTGAGAGAGTCTGGGAGGACTTGTACATTGGGGATCCGATTAGGCGGTTGGTGAGTACCACATCAAGCAGGGTACTGGAGCCCTCTTGGGGTTAGTCCTGGTAGGGTGGGTAACTAGTTGCGTAGGTCTATTGCAGAAAAGGAGTCTCGGGTAGAGGAGGAGGAGGGGCTGAGCCAGTTGACATTTAAGTCACCCACCAGAATTTGATCAGCGGAAGGAGGTAGAGAGGTAAGGTAATCTGTAAGAGAGGCAATGGCCTGTGTTTGGTCCCTGGGGGGCATGTATGCAGTAGTCAGATAAAGGGGTCCCTTTAAAGGGTCAGGGGTTAGTTTCAGCGTAAGCGCCTGGGCCCTGGAGTCAAGGATAGGAGCGGCAGGGCTAGTACGGGAGAGATTCCTTGACATAAATAGCGCAGCCGGCCGCCTGCCTCCCAACACAGTCGGACCGAAAAGGGTGAAACCAGGAAGGAGACTAGGGAGTCAGGGAGGATTTCGACAGCCAAGTCTCAACCAGGGTGATGATATCAGGGTTAATTGATGTGACCAGGCATTGTAGTGAGTCAAACTTTTTTAGGAGGCTACAGATATTCATGGAGACCATGCATAGGCCTGTGGTGCGAGCTGGGGAGCTCCTGGGAACCGGGCCAGGGTTTGGATGAATGTTCCCCGACAGGAGTAGTAGCATGACTAACACCCTGGCTGGGAGATGGTGAGAGGTTTTCCTACGATTGATATGGAGAGGGGGAGGGAGGTTAAGGGAGCAGGGGTGGGCAGGGAGGTACAGGAAGGAAAGCAAGAATAAGAAGACACCCAGATGTGCCTGAGGTGAAGAGAAAGCTAGGGGGAGGGCAGGGAGGACAGGGACACACAGAGGTCCCAAGGGGCAGGAGAGCAGGTTCAGGAACAAGGGGAGGGAGGGGTGCCAGGGCACAGTGCAGACTAGCAGATGGGTAAGTGGGTAAGTGCACTGCTAGTGGGGATAGGCACAGGCAGAGCATGAGGCAGGGCCAATACATTGTGGTGAGCAAGATCCCAGGGAAGTAGTGCTGTACAGGTAGGGAGAAGCAGTGAGGAACATAGGTCCTCTAGTGGCCAGCAGGTATAACCTGCAAATGGGAAAGTGGGGAGATAGGTTCTGGGCAACAGGACGTGATGTCACCGGATGTGATGTCACGGGTGGATCCTAAATTGACAGCTGCCCTGGGTGGGGGGTTGTTTGGCAGGGGTAGACGGCGCAAGCGCTGCTGGGCTAGCACCCTCTGCAGGCGCCCAGATGAAGAGAAGAGGCTCTCTTTACCTCGAAAGTTATCAGGCTGGAGATTCGGCTTCCTCGGCTACTCAGGTGAGCTGCTTGTGTTGCTTCAGTTGCTTGATTGTCCCGAGTGCCTAGCTTGGGGGAGCTGCCTATGTAGTGGAGAAAACACAGCCTCTCATTACTATGCAGCGGGAGAATATGTTGTGACTTAAACAAAGGAGCTCCACTCTAAGCAAACAGGGCTATTCCAAAATGAGGTCACACTAGGACCCAGCTAACCTAATGCCTTCAGTTACAAACACAATTAGCTCCAATACCACCATATTAAACATTTAGAAGTTAATGGTGCAGCCTTAAACTTTTCACTATATTGGAGCTGTTCCCTACTTGGTATAGCCTTTGGGTACTTAATGAGAGCCAGAGAAAAAAGAAAATGTGTTCTGCAGTTCCAGTTGATGCTGGGGAAGGATTAGAGGGTGTTCTTGGGTGACAAATGGCTGGCAGGTTCCTTTGGTCTGTGTTGGTGAAGCCCACCCTGAGGCCTGGCTGAGGGCCCTCAACTGATGCTGGTCCCTGGGAGCCTATGGCTCTACGGATGTAGATAGCAGAACTAAGCAAGTAGTGATCATGTTGCTGGGAGAGTATTCTGGCCAGGGGTAGAGTAAGGCCCAAGGTTCAGTGGCCCTTCATACCTTGTGCTCTTACTGATCTCCACAGGGACCCTGGCAGACATTAGTGGTTTCCATGCCCAGCCGAAGTGGTCATCTAATTTGCATGTTGAGGCTGAATATAGTCCACAGGAGTCTTGGTACTGTCAGTTCTGGGCAGTGCTGCTATTCCCTGTGGGCTATATACAGTCCAGGCCTTGGGGGCCCCGTGACTCCCCTGAAGAGAGAAAGACCCTCATGCCTTTACACCCTCCTGGTGTCTATGTATTTCCACAATTAATGGTAATGTAAAACACTTGCCCACAAATCCCTTATCTGGGATCTCCACTGCCATTGGGATTGTCCCTGGAGGCTGCTAGGTGACTGGGTGTCAGAGTGATTTGGTCTAGGTCTGTACCCATTGATGGGTGCAGGGTTCTTGCCTGTCAGGTGAAAGTTCTGACAATTTAACTGAAAGTCACTCTGACATCTTTCTGTTTGCCACTATGCTCCACCTCCACCCACTGCACTAAGACCATTATAGAGTAGACTCTGGGTCTAGCACTCTGATAAAATACACCTCATCCTGTAGAGTAGTTGTAGTTGTAGGAAGGGGTTGTTACAAGTCAACACAAAGAACTGCCCAACACAAACATCAGAAGTTCACATACTGTAAAAAAGGTAAACCATTGGTCGTAATTATTTTTAATGAAGTGATCTGTCATTAAGAATGTCATGGTTCATATTGGGGTGAGACTGAAGACTGTAAAAGAAAAATGGGGGGAGGGGCACCACTAGCAAGTTCACCTAGGGGTGCCATATACTCTAAGACCAGCCCTGCACTATTTGAAGAGTTTCTTTCTTCCTTGCCAAACTAGTGAACAATGCATACGCCATATTCCAAGAAATATTAACACATGCCCTCAATACCCACGCTCCACTGGTCAAATCTCATTTAAAGCCTAGAACCCATCACTGGTTTACCCCAGACCTTAAAGCCGCATTGCTAAAAAGGTACAAACTTTGGAAAATCGCTCGTAAGTCACAACTTCCCAAAGACTGGTGTCTTTTCGGATCTGCCAGGAACTCCTGCACAAGGTTAATCAGAGAGGCCAAGTCCAAATTCTACCGCACAGAGCTAGATGCTGCCTCAACTTGCTCCACCAAATTCTGGCCCACAATAAAAGACCTCTGTGGTCACACGTCAGGAAGCGCACTACCCTCAAAAATCTCCTTTAACAATGTCCTCCTCAACGATAAAAAGGAAATCTTGCAAGCATTCAATAACCACTTCACATCAGCGGGATTAGCCTTCAATAGTTTGCCTGCTTGCAACCTGCGCCCTCAAATGCATACACCGCCTCCTGAGCCAAATCTAACAAACGCTACCTTCTCATTCTCTCCTGCTACTCTAAAAGAAGTTGAGGAATTACTACTCCACTTGGATACCAAGAAAAGCGCAAGGGCGGACTTGCTAGACCCCTACTTCATAAAGGTGGCCTGGCACGTGCTGGCAGTGCCCATCACTCATTTGTTCAACTTGTCACTATCTCAGGGGATTCTCCCAAATGTACGGAAAACTGCACACATCATTCCCTTTTTAAATCTGGGGATCCCTGTGACCTAAATAACTATAGGCCAATCTCATTACTCCCCATATTACCTAAACTGCTAGAAAAAATTGTGAATGCCCAGCTATGAGTCTTCCTGGAAAGCACAAACTTCCTAAATTCTTTACAGTCAGGCTTCCGAATGAATCATAGTACGGTTATGGCACTGGCCAAGGTAACAAATGACTGGCAAATTGACCTTGAAAGCAAAAAATTAATCTGCGCTGTCTGTCTTGACCTAAGTAAGGCTTTCGACGCTGTCGATCACTCCCTACTTCTTTCCTCCCTAAAAGCCTTAGGTCTAGACTCCACCTCCTTTGGATGGTTCCAGGACTACCTAACGGACAGGCACCAGCAGGTCAAGGCAGAAGAGGAGCTATCACCCTCTAAACCGTTAGTAAGAGGTGTCCGTCAAGGTTCCATCCTGGGCCCAATACTCTTCTCCATATACATCAACAGCATAGACCTCAGCATAAAAAAAGCCAGTACTCACCCGTTCGCTGACGACACAGTACTATACCTAAGCCGGCCAACACCTGAAGTTGCTTGTGCAGATCTGCAACACGACTTCGACATCCTTCAGTATCAGCTACTTAACAAGAAGCTACTCCTTAATGCTAAAAAAACCAAGGCAATGATCCTTTCCCCAGGCAACCTACAGTCTTACCCAACTAGTGGCATTATACCCTCCATCACCACCTTACTGGGGGAAAACCTGGAGTTCTCCCCCAAATTTAAATACTTGGGAGTTTGGCTAGATCACAAACTCTCCTTTGGGGAACACCTGGAGGACATGATGAAAAAGCTAAAGCAGAGGCTGGGGCTCTTCTGCCGAATAAATCGCCTTCTGACTCCTGAAGCAAAAACAGCTTGTTCAAACCACTTTCATCTCCTTACTAGACTACGCTGACTTCATCTATAGTCACTGTAATGCCTCATACCTAGACAAGCTGGATGTCTTTTATCACAAAGCATTGCGTTTCATCACCAGCCTCCCCTCCTCTACCCACCACTGCTCCTTATACACTGCTGTGGGGTGGTCTTCCCTACAATACAGACAAAGCAGAAACGCCGCAATATGGACATTAAAAGCTATTATTCGCAAACTACCACACTATATTTCCGACCTACTGCCTCTAAGTGAACTCCAAACCTATGCCCTAAGAAGCTGCTCCCTAATCTCTCTGAAGATCCCCAGGGTCCACACGCGCCTTGGGAGAGCGGCCATAAGCTTCTCGCTGCCAAATCTTTGGAACGAGATACAGAAATCATTGAAACTAAGATTTCCAGTAAGCATCGCAGTATTTAAGAACTTGTATGCAAAAGCAATCAGAGAGGTATTTCACTGCTTTCACCACCTATGAATTAAGACTTCCTCACCCGTCAAGAGCTCTCTACCTTACTGCAGCTCTTTCCACGGTTACCCGGCAGTGGCACCCCATAAGCCGATGCTTGAGACCACAAGTCTGGATCCAAGCCACCTAGAGTCGCGGTAAAGCCGTAAACCCATTGCAGCGTGAGCACTTTTGATGTGTACAACCAAATTGGCTCTTCATTTCACCCATTCCATCCCTTACTTCCACCTCTTGCCTCTACTCCTTTCTCACAGTGCCAAACTGCCCCTCAGAATACCCAGTGTAGACGTTCCAAGATCTATGGCCACCAATGGTCAATGTCCCCAAAGCCGCCCCCGAGAACCAATAAACAGGATTATGCTCCTCTAGCACTGTGAAGGCCCTAGTTGCCCAGCCAGGACGTCGCATGTACTAACAGTGCCTACGCCACCGAAGCCATTGTCTGTATGCTGCTCCCTGAGAACTGTGTCCGCAGCTCACTTATCCCAAGTAGCCAATGACATGGCCATCAGCGGTCGTCGGACCAGAAGCCGCTCCAGCGCTCAATGACCCAGAAGCCGCTTCTGTGAAGCCATAATAGGATTTATCTCTTAATACTGCATTCTCTCCAGTTGCCCAGTCTGTTGTCGTATGCACCTTCAGTGCCAAGGTCGTCAACGCCTCCGATGACATTGCCTGTACCCAGCTCGCTCAGAGCTGTGTCGGCAGCCCAGCCATCCCATATAGCTAAAGCTTATGGGTATTCAGTGCCACAATAAGCCTACATCATTTAGCTACAAGGTACAAGTAGGTATTCAGTACCACGCCACAATTAGAACTTGTTGCCCCTGCCCCATCCTCCCCACCCATGCACCCTACACCTTGAGACTCATCAGCTTTCGCTTTCCTTGACGATTCCACCACCTGTCATGCATAAAACCAGATACACCTTCAGGTGCCTCATACATCACAGTCTCTATCGTCCCCATTAGTTTATTTTTCTGGTCTAGGAAACACGTACTCCAATACTGCCTGCACTTATGTGTGACCATATGCACTGTGTCTCCTCTTTTTCTCTGATCTTACTGTTATTTACTTTTTTTATATTGTCAATTCCATGTACTGTCATAATGCCTGTATATATGTATGATTATGTATATTTGTTTGATTATGACTTGTGTGATGGAGGTCCACCTTGCAAATGAGCTTGCTCAATGGTACCCGCCTGGATAAATAAAGATTTTGATTGATTGATTTGATTTGATTGATTGAAAAGGGTCCCCTGCCACGGTTTCTGCTGCTACACTGTTTGCAGGTTCTCCAGGCCTCTGGGCTTTGCTTCTACCTCCCGGGTCCGGCTCTATAGTCGCCGCATTTCTCAGCTTTCCCATAACTTTACAAAGATGAAAATCTTCCAAAAAGTAAGAATTACATCTCTCAGACTGGTGGAAAGGTAGAAAGGCTATCAATTCTACTCTAAATTAGTTTTTTCCGTATATTTATTAGCTGAAAGACAGAGCTCCATACAGATGCGTCTGCTCTTGTTGGCTGCTGGCCACGCCCCCCCCATGCACTGTATTTTTAAGAGCCTGTGATCTTCATTGAGGTTGGTGAGTGCTGGATTGTATGTTTTTGTTATCAATTTGGATATCCTTTAGCACGTCCATTCCCAGTGTGTTGCCCTGGTTTATTTTTTTGCTCCTGTTGTTAAGCAGCTTCCTGTACTCTTACCTCAGGTGAACACTTGGAACAAACATTGGCTCTGTGCACCTTTCCCAGTCACTAATTTATATATACATAAACACATCCTGTAGAAACAAGCCTTGGGTCATTGTGCCTTTACCAGTCAATCATTTGCAGATAAACACCAACTGTAGAAACAAGCCTTGAGTCATTGACATTGTGCCTTTCCCAGTCACCCATTTACATATCAACAAACACCTATTGTAGAAACAAGCCCTGACTTGGTATGCCTTCTAGTCACAAATTTACATTATAAATACACATCTGGAAACAAGCTTTGGCTCATTGAGCCTTTCCTGGTCACCAGTTTGTGCATAAGTAAAGAAA
Organism: Neoceratodus forsteri; assembly: GCA_016271365.2. Classification (NCBI taxonomy): domain Eukaryota; kingdom Metazoa; phylum Chordata; order Ceratodontiformes; family Ceratodontidae; genus Neoceratodus; species Neoceratodus forsteri. The sequence continues at coordinate 485,855,096 of CM028131.1, read as the reverse complement.
TTCAGCTGTCATTATCCATATTTAGTTTGCTTCATCCCATCACACAAAACATCTGAAACTTAAAATTTAAATACTGTATGTTCTCAGACTTGACTGGGCCTCCCCTTGAACAGTATGGGGCCACCCTTGAGAGGCCGGCCTCACCATTTGAGAACCACTGCACTAGATGAACTACAAAACAAACTTAAAGCCCTAGAAACTAAATACTAGAAAGACCCAGAAACCAAGGCCAATCTGCTTCCAGATATTATAGGCAGTAGATATCAGATCAACACATACCTGAACCAAAAGGCGAAATATGCCATGTTCAGGATGAGACAAAGCTTCTGGGAGGCTGCAGAGAAACCTGGCAAATTACTGGCTTAAATTCCAATAGCACGAAGTAGACTGTTTGGGGGAGAGGTTGGTGTGCTGTTACTGGCTGAGTTTTAATTTTTTTTCATTAAAGCTTTGAATAATTTTAAATAGTGTGGATCATTTCAGAGTGTGTGAAGGGCCCCACCCTTGGTTGCTAAATTACTGGCTTATCAGCTTAAAAGAGACAGGGGAGGTCCAGAATACTGGGCATCCTAACCCATGATGAAGTGCTTCATAGGGACAATGACAACATTAATAAACCTTTCTACATTTCTTTAGCAACCTATACAAATCTAAAAAATGAGCACTACCACAAGGAAAATTGACATGTTCCTCACCCGTCTAAAGCTTCCTACATTAACACAAGAACAGAGAGAGACTTTAGATAAGCCCTTTCAAGCCTTGGAAATGACAATAACCATCCATCTCATGGCGAAGGGGAAAGCCCCAGGACTTAATGTCCTACCGGTGGAATTTTACACTACCTTCCAACACAAGCTTGTACATACCTTACTAAAAACCTCTAAAGAAGCCAGATAAGGGGGGAACTTCCACAATCCATGTGCACTGCAGTGATTACCTTGATTCCCAAACCAGAAAAAGATCACACGTGCTAGGGTAACTACCACCCCATTTATCTGTTAACCACAGATTGCAAAATATATATACTACCCTCTTTAACAAATCATGGGAGGATGGGGTGGTACCCAAGGACTGGGGGAGGGCAGATGTGATTCCCCTTCACAAAAGTGGGAGCAAGGCAGAAGCAGGAAACTACAGACCTGTTAGTTTAACCTCAGTGATAGGGAAAATGATAGAATCACTTCTGAAGGAAAGAATTGTCGAGTATCTAGAGGCCGGAGGGGCACAGGACCCAAGGCAGCATGGATTCACAGTGGGAAGGTCATGGCAGATGAATCTGATATATTTCTTTGACTGGGTGACCAAAGTAGTAGATCAGGGAGGGGCTATGGACATGGCCTACCTAGACTTTAGCAAAGCATTTGACACAGTCCCACACAAAAGATTAATATACAAGTTAGCTAACCTGGGAGTGGGTCCCAAGATGACAGCCTGGGTAAAGAATTGGCTGGAGAATAGACACAGGGAGCAATTGTAAATGGAGTCCACTGAAGAAAGGGGTTACTTAGTGGGTACCGTGAGGTTCAGTATTAGATTCGGTCCTCTAATGTCTTTATAAGGACATTGCAGAGGAACTGGAAGAAAAGTATGTCTCTTTATAGATGACACAAAGATCTGCAACAGAGTTGATGCACAAGGTGGGTGAAAGGATGAGAAGGGACTTGGCAAGGTTAGAGGAATGGTCAAATGTATGGCAGCTTAGATTCAATGCTAAGAAGTAGCAGGTAATGTACCTGGGAAACAAAACCCAGGGAAGAGTACACAATTGGGGGTGAGATACTAACAACAACAAAAATGGAAAGGACCTTGGGATAGTCATATCAGATGACCTAAAGGTGGGCAAGCAATGTGAGAGGGCAGCAAGGAGGGTTGAGGGATACTGGGATGCATAGGGAGAGGCATCACCAGTAGAAAACAGGAAGTTATTATCCCTCTGTACAGACAGCTGGTGAGACCCCATCTGGAGTACTGCGTGCAGTTCTGGAGACCCAATATCCGCAAAGTCACAGACAGGATGGAAGCTGTCCAGAGGAGGGCAACTAAAATGGTGCAGGGTCTACACCGAAGGCATATGAAGAGAGACTTAAGGAGCTTAATATGTATAGCCACAAGGAAAGGAGGGAGAGGGGACATGATAGAAACTTTCAAGTACCTCAAGGAATCAACAAAGTCCAAGAGGGTAGTATCTTTCAAAAAGAGGTGCGCAAGAACAAGGGGCACAATTTGAAGATGGGGGCAGCTCAGAGGTAATTTAAGGAAGTATTTTCACAGAGAGAGTTGTGGATGCATGGAAATGGCTTCGGGAGGAGGTTGTGGAGTCAAAAACAGTGGTGGAATTCAAGCATGCATGGGACAGTCATAAGGCCATTCTAGGGGGTTGGGGTAGGAAGAAGTAGGCTGCTGGTTAACTAGGATCTGCAGCTTATCCATTAGGTAGGGAAATGGGCAGACTGGGTGGGCCAAGCGGTCCTTATCTGCCATCAAATTCTATGTTTCTATAAAATCTGGGCACGTCAGTTAAAACAGCCTCTACCTAACTGATCTCCAAAGATCTGGTGGGTTTCACTCACGGATGTAGAGGTACTGATAACCCCAGAAGACTTCTCAATTTGTTTTGACACTCCAAAGTAACTGACTCAATCATGATGCTGTTTGCATTAGAAGCAGAAAAGGCCTTTGTCAGGGTCAAATGGCACTATCTTTTCCATGTACTGTACTTGCACATGCATCTAGGATTTGGAGAAGGGTTCATACAAGGTACACAGACCCTATACAATTGGGCATGAACATCAGTAACTACTAACGGTGGAAACTCTGAAGCTTTCCTCCTGTAGATAGGGACCAGACAAGGGTGCCCCAATCACTGCTACTCTCTATTATGGCATTAGATCTGCTACTTCAGATGATAAGGCAACATTCTCAGACCCATGGCCTTAAGATGGGAGAATGGGGGAAGAGCATAAAGCTCAGGCCTATGTGGATGCTATTCTACTTATGCTGACTAATCCGCAAGAATCTCTCCCAGCCCTACTGCAACTAACTCAGGAGTCTGGGGGCATCTCAAGCTACAAACTTAATGTAGCTAAACCAAATGTTATTATCTCATAAAGCTGCAGAGAAACTCCCACATAGCCCATGGGGGTTTCAACCTGCAAAGCACCACATCACCACCTCAGCATAGACTTCAACTGGGACATTTCCCAACTAGGAACTTTGAACCTGACCACCCTCATTAAGACGTTAGATGCTGATCTAGCAAGATGGATCCATTTGCATCTGTGACACTGGGGTAGAGTACATGCATACAAAATGATGGCAGCTCCTAAGATACAATACATACAGGACATTCTAGTGATACCCACCCCATGAACCACATTTGCACAATAGCAACATCAAATGTTGTATTTCTTTTGGGCCAAGGAATCAAGAAAGATTAATTTCCCAAAAGTTAAGACAACATCCCTTAAGCAGTTGTCTCAGTCTTCCTGACTTTCAGCTTAAACACAGAGCACATGCAATTTTTCAGATAAGACAAACAGGCCCTCTGAAATGTGCACGCCAGAGTGCTGCATGGGCAGGCAGTGAAGCACATATACTTGGAGAATCGCTATATAGTGCCATCCTATTCAAATGAGGCACCTATGAAATGGTGGGGGGGGAGGCTCAGTCACCTTCTGGGACACAGAACCAGAAAACAGGGAGGCGAAGGCAGAGAGGTCCGAGAACTGTTTATTAAAAGCATTAGCTATAGTGCTAGGGTTGTTACAATTAACCCCATCAATGAGCATATCATTGATTTGGTAATTTTGAGAGCCACCATTAAAAATAGAATAATGAATAGGTGAGTGTGTATTACAAGGCAGTAAAACCATCGAGAGGTTCTGGGGACAAGGGAACCTCGAGAGCGAGCTGGTTTTACTACCGAGTCATACACACTCACCTGTTTTTTATTTTTTTTAATATATGGATCCAACAATTTTTCTTATGAAAATAATGGGCGCCCAACTACTTTGGTAAGCCTTCGGCTCAAGCGCCCGACTGTTACTCTTACTACTCTGCACTGCACTGAAGACTTGCTTGTTCTGAGTCTTACCTGCATTTCTGTGATGAGATGTGTGAAAGCAGGATCAACCAGATATTTTTTGAGGCACTGGACAAGGAAAAGAAAAATTAAAAAAATAAAAATAGCACGGTGCTAGCCCGAGGACATTTTCTCGCTAAGCAAGTGAAAGAGCCGCCATCTTTTTCAAAATTGTTCTGCCCGACCACACTAGAAAAGCGCCCAATAGGAAGGCACATTTAGGATGATGCCATTGTCAAAGCTGCACTTGCACAGTTGAGGTTTATTGATAATACTATCGTTCAGGTCCCGAACGATGGTATTACGGCACCTGAATGATAGTATTATCACTCGTGAACGGTGGTATTATCGCTCCAGGAGCGATGGTATTACCAGGAATCTTTTGTATACTTTATAAGGGTATTCTTTTATGTATCCATGTATTAAAATGTTTTATAACATGAGGTAGGGAGCGGGAGCTAGGTGACTGGTAGAGTGCTGTCAGGTGACAGTGCATTAATGCGCATTATCGGCACAGTAACAGGGTCCCCAACATACAGAATCACTGGGCAGAATGGCTCTTCTTTTCTGTTTGTGGAATCAACATCAAAGTCAGCTATTTGTAACAGGCAACTTAGCAAGTGGTGCACAATGGCAGGATCCCCACCCTTCCACCCTGCGGATCTCCAGGGACAGAGCGCACAGTGAAGTCGGGTGAGTGTTTTAGAACACAAGAGAGAGGTGCAACACAGAGTAAAACATAGTGAAGGATTTTTTATATGTGCTACAGTGCGGCAAGTGAGAATGAGAGAAAGTCCTGTCCTGTTCTGTCCCATCTCGCAGTTGTAGCCGTCATGCCCCGTCCTGGTTCTTGTTTGCCTTCCTCTCCCCTCCTGTACCATTTGTGCCCACTATACCCATTCATGTGTGTCTGTTCCATCATGTACAGTGAGAGCAGGACACTGAATGAACTGTCTGAGGGCTTCAGATTTCCACGGTCTGCTGTTTGGCACCCTCCCCCCCCCAAGACAGCAGCAAGTTTTCAAAAGTTTCTGTCCTCACAGCGCTACTGAACTACCTACCCACCCGCCCCGTGGATCTGCTTCTGTTCCCCACACAGCCATTGAATTACCCGCTCACACCTACTCATTATGTGATTTCAAGTGGCCGTCCATTCAAGACAGCTCCCCCCCACAGCCACCCTGTGGATCTCCGCTGACCGGGTGAGGAAGCCCCCAGGTGTGTGCTTTTACCCTCCTGTCACTTGTCTCTCAGTGGTCAGCAAAGGATGCTGCACAGACAGAGAGAGAGAGAAAGAGACAGGATAACCGGAGGTGTGCATCTCGCAGCCACAGTCATGGGCAGTGACAGAGAGCAGCACAGTCAGACTCCCCCAACCTACATGATGCACAGTCTCGGCTTCCCACACCTCATCCTCCACTCACGGACAGGATGTAATGGGAACCTGCCACAATGTCATTGGTGTCCCTGTCTCTGTTTGTGTCTCTGTCCAATAGCTGTCAGGCTCGCAAGTGAAGTAACAGGCAAAGACCTAGAGAGCACCACAAGAAGCTACACAAATGGGTAGACAGAGTGACACAGACAGTAGAATCAGAGGGGGACATTTCATTCAGAAGTCATGCTGCGTGCAGTGGTCTGTCTCTGTCTTTCTCTCTCCGTGGAAACAGTGAAAAGCAGAGATATAAACAGCAGGTCAGTTATGCAGGCAGCTTTCATTGACGAGCAACTGAAATACTGTATGCTGTTCCCTCTCAGTGGGCATGAGAGAGAGAGTGAACAGTGAGACTGCTGTTGCTGTTCATTAATATTGCAAAGCAATATTGTAGCAGGTGCTTAATCTGTGCAAGTCACGGGCAACGCTCCTACTTATGGTGTGCCATTCATTAACCTCTACTTAATAATGCTAGTAGTGTATGTACTGTCAGGCTCTCATTGTGAGCGCATTGTATGTACGCTGCAGATTTCCCAGCGATGTATGTGTTGCGTGCACTGCAGAGACCGCAAGGTATGTTTTGCAGTCATCTACACACATACATATGTGATGTTATGCATATCAATGTGACAGGTTTTCTTCTCAGGAGAGTCACCCTGTCGTCTGCCCACACAGTGACAGTCTGCACTATCTATCTGATGGGCCTTCAAACAATGGGACTATTTTGTGTTGTGGAAGGATACCTAAGAAAATGTTATGATTTTCTTCATTTTATATTGACTTTCCTAAATTTTTTTTAATAACAGTGTTATAACCCCATGTTATAAGTGCAATAACCCATTGCAGGGTGTGCTGTTATTGGAGATTAATAAACATCTGGGTGCTGTGAGGGCACTCGGCCTGCAGACTCATGCCTCACAAGGCACCCAGGTATTCATTAATCCCCGATAACAGAACACCCTGTCGTGGGTTATTGCTTACTAATGTTATGCCAGAAGCTCCTAGGGTCTTTAACAGTAGCCAGAAGACAAGATCTACAAAATTCGCCCTTATCAGAGCAGATGGGTTTCTTACATACATTTCTAAGCCATCTGTATTCACTAAGGTTGGACGGAGCTTGGGAGGCCTTATATATGGCCTGACACTTGTCCCTGGATTTCATGAGGGTGAGCAGGTCTCTATGAAGCCATTTAGTAACAGTGCCCCTAACTCTCCTTTTAACAAAAGGCACACATGTATCCTGTAGTGCAGGGAAAATAGCTATAAAGCTAGTCAAAACATGTGAGGTATTGGCAGTGAGCAATACTGAAGACCAATCAATATACCCAAGATCATCAAGGAGGGAGTGAGATTCAAGCTTGGAGAGGTATCTAAGTAGAATAACCTTGGGAGGAATATTTGGAGTAGAGATTTGGAGCAGAAACCTTCCAGACATAATAGATGGATGTATGGTCAGAAACTGAATCAGGAAATGTACCAGACATTAGAATCCTTTCGGCCCTATTAGTCACAGTCCAGTCAAGATAAGTGTGCTTCCCCTGCAGGTTAACTCTGTCTGATGGGAGCAACACTGAGCTGCCTAAGGCCAAAATCAGTAAGCAGAGGTTAACATTGCTTATTACAACTCCCCAGCCAGTCTAGGATAAGGTCACCCCGAATCAACACCTCATCAGCAGACTAACTTTATCAGGAAGATAGTTTAACCTATTAAGGCCTTCGGCAGGAGGATTATAGGCCCAAACTAGGTGAATGAGCAGCGAGTGCAAGAACCCACAAGCCAGAGAGAGGGGATATAAACCAGTTGTAAAAGGGAGGCATTCAGATAACTCTTGTAATAAAGAAGCAGGCCACCCTTACAGTTTTTACCAGGACAGTCAAGCCTAAGAAAATTGAATCTGGAAGGGAACAGACAGAGTCTGATAGCAAGGGTTTAAGACAGGTTTCGGTCAGACAAACAATGTCAGGACTGTAGTAAGCAATCCAGGCAGCAAACTCATCAGCGTTAGCTAGGAGACTCCTAACATTTAGGTGGGCAGTTTTCAGACTTTTTACAACAGACCAGGCAGGAGTACTTACATTCTGGGAGGTAGGAGGACCAGGATTCAATTCAACATCTCCTGCCACAGCAGTACAGAGATAAGCTAGCCAAGACTGACATACTAGGGATACTGAGTTTGTCAGGGACAGAAGGTGACAAGAGTCTGTGCTTAACAAATGCACAGAGTTGTAAAATTACTCAATTGCAGATTAGCAGGCCTGGTTCAGGGTATTTATCCTTAACAGCAAGGTTTGAGAAGGAGAAGTCTACAGATGGGGGTAACAGAAGAAGGGCTAGCAAACACAGTGGTCACAGTGGGGGAAACAAATGAGATCTGTAGCATAAACAATGTAACAGAAATCTCCGTGAAAAAGTACATTGTTAACAGAGACCCCAGGATGGGGCAGGTAATAACTCTATACTTAGTAAAACACAGAAAGCTACCCAGCGGCAATGAGAATACAGTGCAGCATCCACATACAGAAGTAACTAAGAGTTTCTAGTTTAGGACTAAGACTCACTCAAATGGCACCACTAACAACAGAACATAGGACCAATAGCAGACAAGAACACAGAACCAATAACAAAGGTAACCGAGCTGGCAGTAGTAAGGCAGGTAGCTACAGGTCAGATATAGGTAGTCTAGATAGCTAGTGCACATAAATATAAGCTACAGAGTCCTGTTCAACAGTAAGCAATAGGCCAGGTAAGTAAAAGCTTACTAGCAAATTAAAGTAAAATAGCAACAATAAGTATTATAGTTAGACAATATCCCCTTCATAGGTAGGTTCAAGCACATATGGACTTTCGTCCGTGGTGCTTGCCAGTGAGTTTTATTAAATATGATAATATTTCCTTGATATGGAAGTGCCCCAGAATGTACCCAGTAGCCAATAGACCCACACAGTACAAAGTAGATAAGTCTCAAATGCACCTGGACAGTATGGGCAGCCACTGGAAGCCTCCTTTGGCTGACTCCTTTAGCAGACTCCTGTGTGGCCCTTTGCTCTTGGTCCTTCACTCGAGGACTGCAGCGGAGGACCACTAAGGCTGTGATCTTTAACACAGGAAGGAGTAGTAGAAATTGGCAGGCTTTTCGGTGCTCTGCCCAAAGTCCAAGCAGCATCTCTGGTTGGCAGGATGGGCTGGCTCAGAATCTCTCAGATGGCATCTGTGTTTGTGCTGCCTGCCTGATGTTGCAGAGGCAATTGGCATGGGGGAAGGTGAGAGGGACAAAGAAGGATCACTCCCTCGAACCCTGTGGTGAGGCTCCATGCTGTAGGTAATAGCCAGAAAGGGCCAGCATATGTCTTTCATGCCACAGAAGGCAGGTCCTTTCTTTGTTACAATTGGCAGGCTTTTAGGTGCTCCACCCAAAGTCTGAGCAGCTTCTTTGGTTGGTGGGATGGGCTGGAGGGAGGTGCCGCTGTGTCAGAGTCCTCCTCAACAGGATCTCTGTTTGTGCTGCGCCTAGTGTTGCAGGTGAGATCAGCAGGGGGAAGGTGAGAGAAACAAAGAAAGATCACCCTCTCCCCTTTTGTCCCCTGAGGTGAGGTTCTGTGCTGTAGGGAATATCCATATCCTCTGCAGCCATTACTGCTTGCAGTCCATCCATTCATTTTATTACTTAAGCTTGCATTAGTAAACCACTCTCCATCCGCCCTTGCTCCCTCCCACCTCTTGACCTCTTTACCCTATAGAATTTTGATTTGTTTTTTTGTCACAATGTTCCATACCTATACCTGCCTCCCCTATGCTCTTCTGTTCTGCGTGTACTGGGAAGAGCCAGCTTGGCTCCCTTTGTGTTTTCTTGTGTGTTCCTGTGTTCCATCTGTTACACTGCCATGCCATTTGCCTAGTTTATTTTTTTAAGCGTATTTTTATTGAACATTTTCCCAGAATAGAGAACAGAATATCTTAAAATGTTACATTTATTATGATATTTTTCATACATATAATTTAGGTTCTTAGTTTATCTCATTGTAAACATTAAATATAGTTTTACTACAAATACTTATCCCGTAACCCCCCTCCCCCACCCACACTTGCGCAGAACACTGGTGGTTATAATTTAAGGAAAACATATTTTCAAAACCCCTATAAAACATAAGGAAATCTTATACATTAGTCATTACTCATAATTATAGCAGTGGTGGTAAAATTGCTATATCTCTCCATGTAGAGTCTAAACTATCAGTAGGAGATTCCAAATGGTCATATAATATTTCTGTTAGTAAACATTCCTTAACATTATTGGCCCATTTCTTTGCATTCCATTCTGATAGAGACGGGTGATTCCACTTGGCTAAAATCATTCTTTTGGTGGTCATTGTAATCAAGGACAGGATTCTTGTCCAATTCTAATGAATTAAAATCATTCAGTGAAAATATATTTGGGATGTCATGGGAATTTTTTTGTTTAAAATTCTGCCAAGTTCCAAGTGTGTTTTTGTCCACCATTCTAGAATCTTCGGACAATTCCGTAGTAGATGATAATGACCTATCTTTCCTTGCATATTGCAATTCAATGGCCTACGCAGCCAGTATAGTGTTATGCTTGTGCAACTGTGTTAGTTTGGTTTTAGCCATTCGCACTCTCTATTCCAGAGAAATTACCACCCTGTAGGGGTTGCAAAGGCAAGGAACCCTCGAAGAGGGTTCCACCCCTAGAGGTGCCATTGGACGATTCCCGTGGCTAAAGATACCTTAGGAAGGCCCCCCAAAAAATGAAGTATGAAGCATATAAGCAAGCAGTAACTCTGGCATAGCAGTAGATACGCATAGACAGTTTGATAACGTAATGAGATGCTCAGGTTGGTAACGTAAATGAAATGCCCAGGCTTGCGTGACATGATTCTGATGGGTTGCATTAAGAATGAGGGGATCCTCTAAAGAAAGAGGGAACAGCAGGGACACCATCCACCTCCATCCAACAGTGGAACCTACCTAAGAGACTAGGGATACTACTATGCTAACTAATAGTTATGACCTGAGGCAATGGAGGAGAGAAAAAACTCTATGAGGAGGAAATCTCTAGGGATCCAAGGCCTAGGTCGCCTTCCCTCCAAGCTTGGGATGTTTTATTTAGTGACGGCTCTGCAGTTGCAATTAGGAAACCCAATTAAAGGGAGGTGGAAAATATTCCACTTTGAAGGAAGGCTCTCACTCAAAACCCTCTAGCGGGAACGCCGTGGAAGGTTGCGAGAAAACTCTGCAACAAGGCATGCAACTAAGGCGGGGAGAGGACAGCAATGACTGCTGAGGGACTCACCTGGCCTACTCACCCTAAACTCAAACCAGGTAAACCAGAGGCAGTCGTAGGGAGAATGCAGTGAAGGTGCCTTGCTAGGAAAACCACTAAAGCCATGGATAACCATTATAGTGGAACACTAGAGCCAAAGGAGGTAACTGTTTCCACCCTTCACAGCTAGTCTTAAATTCTACACCAGGAGCTGCTGTTGTGTAGTGAACAGCTAAAGCTGAGCCCGGAGCGAAGACATTCCCAACTATGGGCCAGGTGAGAGGGACCCCGCCCCAAATCAGGCACACTCAAGATGCAGACTAAATGTAGAGCAAGACCACTGACTGCAGGAAACCCTGCACCAGAATGGTATGGCTGACATGCCCCAAACTGATAAAGAGCTGAAAAGCTGGTGAGCAGCTGAATGAGTGCAGGTATGTTGAAATGTAGTGAGCATTGAGTGCTGAGACCTTGCAAGGTCGAAAGCAGATTGAGTGCAGCAGACATCCCAGAGGCTGAAGCTGTGGGGTTGCAGTAGGCATGAGCAATGATTACGTAAGCAAAAGTGGACCTGTACGTAGGTCAGTAGCAGAGTAGTAATAGGTGTTCCTGCACTTAGGTCTACATAACATAGTAGCAATGATCAGCACTGAATAGTGGGGCAAGCCAGCCAAGCATCCAAAAACCAATAGAGGTGACACATACTCAGAGGATTTGTCAGCAGCGGAGACAGGATTTAGAATAAGCCACATGAAGCCATGACTCCCCAAACACCTTCAAGTCCCTGCCATAGGAAGAACAAGAAAGTGATGGAAGGGTCAAGACTCAAATGCAGGTACTGAAACTAAGTTACGGCTTCAGCAGTAGCTTTTAGCTGACCTCTGAGCATAACAGGGTGAATAAACATAGAAGCAATATGTGTATGGAGTACGCTACATTGTAAAACTGCAATGGACAGAAGTAAAGAGAAACAATACTCTGAAGGCAGGTGTAACAGGCAATGTAATGAAGCTGCTGCAATAAGGTAAGTAGAATGAGAGCATGATTGAGCTGCATAGCTAGGTTCACAGTAAGCCTGAGTCAGGTGAAAACAATTGAGTATGCAACATGGAGCAGCTATGGTTAAGCTGAAACACACAAATAATGACTGCAGTTGCATTGCAGTAGTTTGAGAGATGTGGGTAACAGAGCAAATAGTAGGAGCTCAGGAGCAATATGCTGGGAGCTTGGAAACAAAAGCTCCCAAAAAACAAAACCAAAGACACAGAAACACAAAAAACAGGGAACAAAAACAGAAGAAGCACACACAGCCGAAGGCAAAATACAAACCAGAAGCAAGAAAGAAACACAGAATGGGCTGTAAGCCCATTGGTCCACAGTGTGGACCAATGGGCTTGCAGGGCATACTGTCCTAGACAGTCACAAATATGTGAATGAAGTCATTCACATATGTGTGACTGTCTAGGACAGTATGCCCTGCAAGTCCATACTATAACCTGTCATTCTGCAGGTGGCTGGGCAGTATGCTGGCAGGTTGCTGCCACCTGCCAATGACGGGGGCAGGTGGGCAAGGGTCCTGTGTTGGTGGGGGTGGGGGTGCCACTGGATCACCAGGGACTGTATTTATGGCATTTCACCTGAAATCGGGCTGGGGGGGGGGGACCACTGGACTACCAGGGAATGTAGATTTGCCAATTTACCGGTGATCGCTGCTATAGGAGGGAGGAGGGTGCCACTAGACTAACAGGGATTGGGGTTTTATTACTAACACCTGCAATCGCATCTACGGGAGGGAGGGCGTGCCACTAGACTACCAGGGATTGGGTTTTTATTACTAATACCCGCAATCACGCTACGGGGTGGGGGATGCTCTCGGACCCCCTCGGTGCACACGTCATTCTGTGCAGGGCGCCAGGTGCATTTTGCCAGGCTGCCCTGCACAAGGCATGCAAATGGAGCCATAATGACATGCAAATGGCCTCATTTGCATCTTGCATATTTTATGGCCTCATTTGCATGCCCTCTTCTGAATATCGCAGATGCTGCACCCAGCACAACTGTGTTTAAGCTGGTGCATCCCCCGTGCTCCCTATCTGTGGCTTGCACCGACACAGTGCCACTGCACCATGCACAATCTGTGCCATATTCAACGGTGCTGTGCCATGGCGCATCACCGTTGAATATCACCTGGTCCCGGCACATCCTAGTTGCACTGCGCCCATGCTTGCGCCACTGCCAGGCGCGGTCTGAATATCTGCCCCCTAGATTCTATCCTAATGCACTGCTTCCTCACATGTCTGGACATGGAGTTGTTTACTGGCTTCTAACACAGATGGGATAGGCACAGGAGACTAGTCCAAACTGGAAGGGGGAGAGTGGGCAATGAAGGAAAGGGGATGAGTTGACCAGGGAAGGAGAACGTAGAAAAAAAATATAGTCAAGGTCATTGGTAGATTAGCTCTGGTCCAGCACTATGCTGTGTATGGATGCAGGCAGGTACTGAGCAGACTCCTTGGGGCTCTTTTTTTTACTGGCAGCATCAATTTTTCTATGTTTAATGAAGGCCATCCTTTGCGAACAATCTTCTATCTTCCCAGGAGCCCAGTCCTGCAAAAAGTGGAACCCCTCCTCTTCACACCAACCCTTTAGTCATGTGTTAAGACTCAACTGATTTTATTCCTTCTACTCTGTTCGACACATGGCAAAAGTAACACCACTGAGAAGCCTACACTCTCTGTTATCAACCTCAGTTTACTGCCTGGACCCTTAAATGGTGAAACTAATCTTCACCTCTTCTACTGTATGCTGTAGTTTGCCAGGTGTTTGGTACTTGAGTGTAGCACAAGCCAACATCTCACCGCCCCCAACCATCTGCTTCTCCAGTCAGGGAGTTTCCTCTTTCGTCACCACTGAGAAACACAGAATGGATCTCTCCACCTAGTTACAATGGCATACCATGGTTGCTTTCCTGTTCAAGCACTGTACTTAGCCTAATCCTGTGAGTGTGTCTGTGTGTGGTGGGGGTGGGGGAGTCGAGAGAACTGTAGCAAGTGGAGTGTGCCAATTGCGTCAACAAGCACCATGGTGTTAGGAGCTGCTGGGGGTAGGAGGTTTTTTTTATTTTGTTTTTTAGCTGGGAATGCACATTACTCAAATAATAATAGAATAACTATAGGATGTCTTTGTAATATTACTGCCATACTTCAGGTAAATAAATACAGAATACTTCATACTTCAGGTGAATAATATAGAATGTATGGCACATTGTACGTTATGAGTTTTTTTAAACACCTGAGGTGTGTGATAACACATGTACACTACGTGCAAAGCACCAGTGATATTATCATACTCAGACTGTATCTAAAAAATGTATAATGACAATGCCCCGTAATTTATTTTACATCTGTGCTGGTCCACAAATCATAGACAATGGATGTCACCTTCGCTTTTTATGCCCTATTAATCCACTTTAAATTGGTGTTCATCTATTTCCAAGAGTCATCGGTTTGAAAGATACACAAAAACAGAACAAATAAAAAAATGGAATGCACCTGACTTGATGACACTCATACCACAGTATTCAGCCAGTTAATATGGATAGAACCTAGTTAATATAAAATTAGATATGCCCTGACCACAGCTGCTAGGCTGATTGTTGCCCAGGGTGTCCTATGGCCTAACATACTAAAACTCCAGCAGAGTAGGCCTCATGGTCTGTCGAGTCTGCTCGGGCTTCAGCACCCTGATTGGTTACTGTAGCCTTCCACCTTGCTCCTTTCCTGCCTGTCCCATCCCCCCTTTCTAACCCCCCGGAAGGCCATCCCCTCTTCACACCTTGCATATACCTGTCCCATCCTCTTGAACCCATCCACAGTAGCTGCCTGTACAAGCTCCTTGGGCAGTGCATTCCATGGTACCACCACTCTGCTAGTGAAGTACCTCCTCCTCCTTTCCCCCTCAGCATTCCACCCTCAATCTTCCAACTGTGCCCTTTGGTGACTCCTCCCTTCTTCAGCTGAAGGATCCCATCTAGGTTTACCTTATTAACTCTCTTGAGGTATCTGAAGACTTCAATCATATGCCCCCTGCCCCTTCTCTCCTCCAGTGAGAACAGGTTGAGTTCCTCAAATGTCATATCCCCCAGTCCTCGGATCATTCTAGTTGCATTCCTCTGAACCCTCTCCAGACGCTAGATGTCCCTTCTAAGGTGCGGCCTCCAGAACTGCACACAGTAGTCCAGATGTGGTCTAACCAGGTTGGTGTACAGTGGCAAAATCATCTCCCTGCTTCTCGAGGTAATCCTCCTGGTGATGCATCCCAGCATCCAATTTGTCCTGACTGCAGCCCTCCTGCACTGCTCTGAATTATTCATGTTGACGCCAACTAGGACTCCCAAGTCTTTTTCCCCTGCTGAAGCCTGCAGCTCCTCTCCTCCCAAGGTGTACATATATTCGGGGTTCCCTCTCCCTAGGTGTAGCACCTTGCACTTGGAGGAGTTAAATTGTAATCCCCAGGTGCATGACATCTTTCCAGAGTATCCAGATCCCTTTGCAGGGCCGAACTCCCATCCTCTCCAGCCACTATCGTCCCCAGTTTAGAGTCGTCCACAAAGATACTCTTTTGCAGCAGATATCCACTCTGAAATTGTTATGTTTTTCTTTTAAAATTTTTATGTACGTATATTAGTATATTATATTGTTTGTATTCACTTGTGTTTTAAATGTGGAACTTTATTTTATGTAGTTACATAGGATTACACAGGTCTGTCTTGCAAACTGGGTTATGTCCAAATGACATGTATTACCTGTATAAAAATACATTTTTACCTACCTACCTGATATCAGAGACGTAGGCATTAAACAGGAGCAGCCCCAGAACTTGACCCCTGTGGGACTCCACTAATGACTTCCCTAGGAGAAGAGACCTCTCCCCCCGACCACTACCCTCTGGGTGCACTCAGTCAGCCAGTTTCCAATCTACCTAACCAACAGCAGTCCCACCCCCATTTTCATCAGCTTCTCCAAATGTCCCCTGAGCGGGACCGAATCAAACGTCTTGCTGAAGTCCAACAGTGCATCCACTGGTCTCCCCTGGTCGAGTACTGATGTCACCCACTTATAGAACTCCACAGGGGTAGTCTGACATGACCTACCTGGTACAAACCCATGCTGCCAGTCATCTATGTATCCCTTCACACTTAAGAAGCCCCCCAGCCTATCTCTACGTATACTCTCCATTAGTTTTCCCACCACTGACATCAAACTGATGGGTCTATAGTTCCCCATTTTTTCCCTTGAACCCCCTTTATGGATGGGCACAATGTGTACCTGCCTCCTGTCCCTGGGCACCCTTCCCATCTGCAGTGACAAGCTAAACAGATCCACCAGTGGTGCAGCCAAGACATCAGCCAACTCCCACAGTATGGATAGCATCAGGATCCAGGGATCTGTCCTTCTTTAGGGACTTGAGGGCTTCCCACACACAGCTGATAGAAATATCAGCGTCTGTTATTTCCCTGTCATTGGCAGCTCCATTCTGTCTCCCTGCCCCAGACCTTCTCCCCCAATTCCCCTTTTGCCAGCAGGTACTCTAACAGGCAGGTCTGCTGCCCCATCTGTTCCCTGCAGCTTCATGTATGGAGTATCCCTAGCCCCCTCCCGAGTCTCACCTATGGGCGTGTACTCCAGTTGGAGGCAAGCAAAGGGGTCCAAAATAAATGGAATACATGTTACAATAACATTTGTTGCTCTGCTCTTTCTATGCCCCGGCTTACCCATCACTGCACACTCTATTCAAGTCTGGGTTGGCTCTCCCCATCTTCTCATCATCTTTTCACCACTGGCTGCACCATTTATAGTATTATCAGAACTGGTACACCAGCTACCATTGCCAACATGGTAAAGCATGCCTCACAGGTCCACTCTTTGTGGTCTACTGACAGATCACTACTGGCTGTCTCAAAATATGCTACTAAGATGAGTGAACAGGCTTTCTTGGCACTTGCTCTCTAGCTCTGGAACTCCTTTCCAATGCCTCTAAGATGCTCTCAACCTTACCAGATTTGTTTTTCCGTATACATTGTTTGGTATTTATGTGTGTCCTTCCTGGTACCATGGTGTACACATGTGTTCGTGTGCATGGAGGAGCACGCCAGGATCCAATGGCCCCTTCCACACCACCCCTGACTTATGTCGCTGCTCCCTCTCACCTACGCTACCCACTGGACCTCCACCTGGTGGAAGCGGAACTATAGATAAGCAGGCATCCTCCCCTGGAGGGGACCCTCCCCCCCGAGCTGGCACCCAAGTGACCAGAGGTCATTCCTGAACCCGGGTTGCTTGCGTGGCGCTAGTTAAGGCGTCCAGCACCTTAGCACTCAGCGCCACCAGGCCAGCAGCCTCACCAGGTTTTAAAGAAAGAACTTTGTAAGTTCCTCCTGTCTAATGATAAGTGCAGTTTAGTTCTTATTAGTTCTTAGTTCAAGTTTATTTGACAGGCATCATGCCTTTACAATATCCAAAATAAAACATGCAAGGTACACAGACCTACCACGCAATTTTGTATATACGGAAAATAAAAAAGGTACAAGAATTCCTTTTAAAACACACAAACGGCTTAGTCTTTCGGATTCTATATAAAATACCAAAATAATAAGCAATTTTATTCACAATGGCCCCTATGGACTTCCGGTGACGTCAGCAGTCTAATGGTGTCTTAGTTCGGAGATCCACATCACCCTAAAGATAATCACTCAGCATCCACGTCTACAACCAAGGAATCCCCAGAAAAGGCAACTCACTCTAAAGTGCTTCTCACAAAGAACTCACAGACCCCAGTACAGAAACTGCGTAATATGTTACAGCAGGAAAAATGGTGCTCATTCTCGGAAGCTATGGGAGAGGAACCTAGTTGGAAATGACGGGCCCGGAGGGAGAAGAATGCTCCCAGCTCATGGCTTCAATTTTGCAACAGCTAAGACAGTTAAAAAAATAGACAGTACTATGGACGAACTAAGGGAGGACATTAACAAAATTGAACACAGAGCAGAACAAATAGAAATAGGCCTGATGAACGTCATGGAGCAGGCCGACTGCCACGACCCTCTGATGCTATACTTGCTGGCCAGAGAGAGAGAATTAACAAATAAACTAGACGACCTAGAAGGAAGGAGCCATCACCAAAACATAAGGGTGTACAGGCTCTGAGGATGGGGCTAAGGACATAATTACTTTCCTGCAGGGAATTCTTCGTGAGGCCTTGAACCTCCCACTAGATTATCATCTAACAATGGACAGGGTGCACCGCTCATTGGTATGGAGACCCACGAACCCAGGGGCTCGACCTCAATCTTTTGTTGCAAAGCTCACTTCTTACAACACCAAAGAAGACATACTGAGGCTAGCCTGGCAGAGAATGGCCATGACATATAGGGAACACAGAATTCAGATTGACAGTGACTACACAACTCAAGTGCAAGAGAGCCGAAAAGTCATGTGGCCCATTATGAAGCAACTAAGGGCCAAGAATGTAAAGGCCCAAATCCTATATCCTGCACGACTGAGAATTGAAATGGAGGGGAGGGGGATCTATGAGGACTTGGTGGCAGCATCACAATACTTGGAAAGCATCGGAATCCTTTCTCCTCACCTGGTCAAAGCGAGATTAGAGAAGGAGCTGATTCCTGCAGCCTGGTTGGTGGCTAGAAGATCCCCAGCGCCTGGTCAGACCACAGTGACTGCCTCATCGACTCTGCGTGCAGATGTTTGTACCATGCTTAAACAATACAACTCAAAAATACAGATGGACACCATAATGGCGAAGGAACGAAGGGACGGAAGAACAACTCATCTGAGCCAAGAACCAGCATGGCAGAAGCGACGACCTGAACACCATACGAATTTAAAGAGGTACCAGTTTTGAAAGAAAACTCCCCCCTCCCTGAGGATCCCTTGTCTCGCCAGTGACTACCAACAGGTACTGTACAAAATGGAGCAGAACTCAGGTGATGGGTAAAGGGAAGAGTGTGGGGGGTTGAAAAGAGACGATTCCAGTCACTGAGGGATTAATTTTCTTTGTGTTGTGCTTCCCTTCCGCCTTAAATTAGCATAATCCAGACTGCACACGACTGACTTTTGGTTCGAATTTCAGAAGCAAATCTGCATCTTAACTCCAGAATGGACTTTGGGGACATTTATACCCCATGCCAAACAAAGGCACCTTGCAGAAAGTTTGGGACCTTTACAAGTGACTGAGTAATGAGACGGTCAGCTCAAAAGCCACATGTTGTTGTTATCGGGTCTTCCTAACAGGCGGTAGGGTTGGTGAACAGAGAAAAGAAAGAAAAAATGTGTATACTACAACTTGCTGTTAGGCTGGGGGCACGATATCACTAGATCTGAAAAAACGGATGCACAACCTTGGAAGGGAATATGTCTCAGCTAAAACAAAATTTAAGTAAAATTCTCCAATCCTTTCCCCCCATGTTACTTTGTATATAAAAGGCGTAAGGGAGCTAATAACAACTCTCTAACGCCTAATGATTTGGCTACTATTAGTACCACTGATGTGGGCTATTTTCTATGGGGAAGGGCCAAGTCCCATGACACTCCCCGGAAAATGGCTTTACCCCATACCACTCTTGGGGCTAAGAGTCCGTGATAGGACTACACCCAGCAAGGGGTTAATACCCCTTGCTAACCAAGGAAGTCAGACCCCAATAAGTTGGGAATTCTCCCAACAAAATAACACAGAACCGCTAAATGAGTGGAATCACCTAACCTAATCAAGACAATGCATTAAGCCGCTTGGTGGGTAGGTAGAGATCTCCTCTCCAGATCTTCTTTGGGGGGAACTAAGAACCTGTACCCAAAACTATCAATTACAGCTAAAACTTCCAGCGCAGCAATTAGTTGCTGATCAGTTATATAAGGTTTTCAAGGTTATACTCCCACCTTGTGGAGAAAGTTGGAACGGTTCTACCCATTTACAGTTATGGAAGTTTATGTTGAATGGTTGGCTATATTTTTTAATGTTTCAGAAGCAAGAAAGGCATTAAGTGGGCCGGCCCATCGGCGCAGCAGTTGGATTTCCGCTTGCGGCGCCAGCAACCCGGGTTCAGGAGCGGACTCGGGTCGCTGGAGGAGAAAGCTCGAGCATCCTACGGACTGCTCGCCTTCTCCATGGGGGAGGGAGGGAGGGACAGGATTTGTGGCTTGTCTGACCCTGGTGGAGGCCCAAGGTACAGCAAGCTGGTAGGACAGACCTATGGGGAGCTGCGTGGTGAACGTCGGCATAATGCCTTGACGTCACGGCACATACCACAGAGAGAGAGAAACAGGAAAAAGCGCCGCCGGAGCACGGGTAGACAGAGCTCCAGTGACAGCCCTGATTGCGACTGCCTGCCTGACCACTGGGGGACCCGACGAGACAAGAAGATGCTGTGGTGTCTGGGCCCCGCCCCATACCCACCTGGGGGTTATAACCACGGCTCCATGGGGTAACACCCGGGGACTCAGGTAGGTCAGTCACGAGGGGGCACTTAGGAATCTCCCGAAGAAGCATAGCTCTGGGGTAGGGGTAAGGAGGAGAAATAGAAAGTTAAAAAAAAAAAAAGAAAGAAAAGAAAGGCATTAAGTTATCTTGATGAAACCTGCTCTAATTTCTCATGGTACTAAAACAGACAGACTAGCAATACTTAGGGGAAGCAGCACAAGACATAGACAGATCAACAGAATAGAGATGTTTACATTCAGGGGAAGGAGGACGACCGGGAGACCCCCAACAGGTTTATGGACTCCCTTAGATCCTAAAAATGGCCACAACTAAAACCAAAGTCCTATCCTATAATATCAATGACATCAATCATCCCATTAAAAGAAAGCAAATCCAGAAATTCATTCAGACCCAGAAATGTGAAATTAATTTTTTACAAGAGACGCACTTATCTCCCAACAAAGCCCTAAAGCTTAAAACCAAGGGTTTCCCGGTCCTTTACCATGCTTCGTTAGAAAAAGGTAGACAGAGAGGAGTTGTTACAATACTGTCTGAAAGTCTTCCGTTTAAAGAGGTGGAAGTGGTAGCCGATGCTGGGGCCCGCTACCTAATAGTGGTGGGGAGGATACAGGAGATGGGGGTGATGCAGGTCAATGTCTATGCCCCCCACCCCGGTCACCAATTACTTTTTACTCGGACCTCTTACAGCTGGTGGCACAGAAAGCGAAGGGGATGGTGATAGCTGGTGGAGACTGGAACTTAGTTCTAAATAGAAAATAGGACTCAACCACTGGTATCCCTACCTTGGAGAGAAGGGTTGCAACATAATTCTCTAGACTCATGAAGGACTGCGGCCTGACTGATGTCTGGAGAGAAAAGTACCCCACTGCAAAAGATTACGCTTACTACTCGCCCAGACATAGGATTTACTCCAGACTAGACATGTTTTTTGTATACAACAAAGATATATCCATATGTCAATCAATGTGGGTAGGTACAGCCACATTATCAGATCACCAGACTTTCTTTCTCGAGGTAGAACTCCAGCTTCCCAAAAAACCCACACACTGGAGATTGAATATAACTCTCCTGAGGGATGAGGAAATTAGAAAGGAGATACAACAAGTAATCAAACAGACCATAGAGTACAGTGATAGGCCAGACACCACACCCCAAATCCTGTGAGATACGATCAAGACCATGGTCAGAGGAAAACTGATTTCCTTGGCCTCTTACAAAAAAAAAAGAAAGGTTCAAACAAATGCAGAATCTCACTGCTCAGTTGAGATCCTTGGAAACACAACAGAAACAATAATGGAGTAGAGAAAGATATATTGACATTAAGGCAACAAAAACTAAAATTCAGAGGCTAAATAATTTAGAAACTGAAGAGGCCCTACACTATTTAAAGCAGACATACTAGAGGGCAGCTAAGGCAACCATCACTGGAAAAAGAGACCCGACCTCAGGAACACTTAAGCATAAATGGGAGCAGATAACAGACTCCTTTGTTTCGTATTATAAAACCTTTTATAGGGACGATCAGGTGACTCCAGTAGCTGATACAACAAAATTCTTAAGAGACTTAGGGCTGCCCAGACTGGGCGTATCCCAAGCCCAGACCCTGATGGCCCCAATATCATCAGCTGAAATTACTGCCACAATTAAAACACTCAATCCCAAACCAGGTAAATGCCC
The DNA here is from genome assembly GCA_016271365.2 of Neoceratodus forsteri. Taxonomy (NCBI): domain Eukaryota; kingdom Metazoa; phylum Chordata; order Ceratodontiformes; family Ceratodontidae; genus Neoceratodus; species Neoceratodus forsteri. Next base: position 485,833,114 of record CM028131.1, on the reverse strand, counting down.
CAGCCCTGACGGCTATAGTAGTGAGTTTTATAAACTTGCCCCAGAGACAACAACGATGTTAAGGGGGGTTTATAATCTAATTTGGCTGGAGGGAGAACCTGTTCCCCCATCCTGGAACTATACCACCATCACAGTTATACCTAAGGAGGGAAAATACCCTAAAGAATGCAGTTCCTATAAACCCATTTTGCTATTAAACATAGACTATAAAATCTTTATGGCCATTTTGGCAACCAGATTAAACCCACTTCTAACTCAATTAATACAACCAGACCAGACAGGATTTATTACAGGGAGGCAGGCCCAAGAAGGGATCAGGCTAACAATTAACATCATAGACCTAGTAAACAAATACCTTACCCCTACTTGCCTAATTGGCCTAGACACTGAAAAGGCATTCGATAAAGTTGACTGGCACTTCTTGTTCACAGTCTTGGAGAGGTTGGGCTTTCCTAGACCCTTCCTTGCAGCAATTAAATCTCTTTACGCCCCCGGCCTGTGTCAGAGTCAACGGAGGTATATCACAAAGGTTTACACTTGGGAGAGGCACTAAGCAGGGTTGCCCAATGTCCCCACTACTGTTCATCTACACCGAACCCCTTGCTCAGGCAATTAGGGAAGACCCAGCCATAAGGGGGGTTCTGGTAGGGGAAACAGAACATAAAATCTCACTATATGCAGATGATGTGTTATTATATATAACAAACCCGGAAGAGTCACTACCAATGGTCTGGGAACTTTTAAATACATTTGGAAGACTCTCAGGTTATGCCCTAAATAAAAACAAAATGGAGATCCTTAAATTCTTCTGTACCCCTTCTTCTAAAATAAACTGGCTCCTCCCTTTGAGATGGAATACCTCCAAAATTAAATATCTAGGAGCTTACATCTCCAAGAACTTAAGCCAATTGTTTGTAGGTAACTTTGACCCCCCTCTTCTCACAAATTAAACAAGACATCAAAAAATGGGAACTTTTAAATTTACCCTTATATTCACGAATTGAAATAGTATCTATGAATGTTCTTCCCAGGTTCCTGTACCTCTTTCAGAGCCTCCCTACCAAGATATCCCCAGAACAATTTAAGAACTGGCAAAAAACAGTTACTAAGTTTATCTGGGGCAAAAAAAAAAACAAGAATTAAAACTCTGGTTTTACAATCTAACAAGAAAGCTGGGGGCAGGGCAGCACCCAACTTAGAGGATTACTACTTAACCTCCCACCTACGGTGTGCCCTTCTGTGGTCAACACCCGATTACCAAGCACTCTGGAAAATCATAGAAAGGGAAGTCACAGAGGGTAGCCCCCCGGAAGTGAGACCATTCACTCCAAAACTCTTAGTTCAGGACGCAGGCCTCTCCTTATACTCAGTCAGGAACACCCTAGCTGTAATACATAGACTTTGGGTAAAACAGAAATGTCTTGGTGAACTATGGCCTCTTAGAAGGCTCACCTGGGATGGAGACTTTGAGCCTGCCAAACAGGACCTTACCTTCCGGAGATGGAACAGGCTGGGCCTGAACTCCTTGAGACAATTTCTGAGTGGATATATAATCAGGGAGTTTGCATATATTAAAATGCAGTTCCAACTGAGGAACTCAGATCACTACAGATACCTTCAACTCAGGACCCACATCCAGAACCTACAAAAGAAATATGGTCCCATGGTAAAGCAATCCGGGCTGCAGGTTATTATGGGAGAAATCATGAGCTCACAATTATGCACAGGCCAAATATCTGCACTATAAGGGGCTCTTCAGGACAAAGGGGAAAAATGTGGCCCTCCTTAAGAGTAGACGGGAGAGGGAATTAGGGGAGCAACTAATGGAGAGAGATTGGGAAACCATCTTTAATTAAGCACACAAAACCACATACTCACAGAGACAGAAAGAGTTTGAGTGGAAGATAAGATCACATCATTTCATCACTCTGGTGATGAAAAATAAATGGGATACAGGGCACAGCTCAGCCTGTTGGAGAGAGTGCGGAGAGGAAAAGGCAGGTCACCTGCATGTTCTAGGAATTTGCCTCAAATTAGCACAGTTTTGGCAGGTAGTGGTGAGGGCCCTGGAAAGCATATTTTCTATAGAAGGGTCCCTTACTGCTAAACATCTGGTACTGGGGTTGACTCCTAAAAGGGTGAAAAGAAAAGAGCAGGCTTATCTATGGAATGTCCTAGTGACTGCTGCCCACAAAGCTGTAACCAGGAGGTGGCTGTCGTTGGACCCACCTTCACTAGAGAATTGGAGAGAAACAGCCAGTGAGATCCTGGACATGGAGGAACTGACACACAAAATAAACCTCAGATCCTCATTATTTGTAAACAGATGGACTAGATGGATAGTGTGGCAGGGAGATAGGAGGGAAGAGATACGGGAGAGAGAAAATCTGCCAGGGGATGAAAGGGCAGGAAAAGCCTGATTAAATAGAACTCTTTTACTATCACACTGAGAATCTCTACCACTGTCACCCTCAAATAAAATGAGAAAGGGAACTTTAAAGTTTACATCAAAGAATATTGCTTAAAGAGAATATGATCTATCAGTGAATAAATTTAACCACATATTGCCTAAGCTGCTATGTAATAGATAAGAAATGCCTGTACCCTGAATGGGATAATGTATAAATCCATGAGAATATGAATTCTGTATGTATGCCTGTAACTGTAATAAACTTGAATTAAAAAAAAAAAAACACAATGGCCCCTATGCACTATTGGTGTGGAGGTATGTGGAATCAGCCCATACCCCACCCGTATAGCTGCACACCCATGGACAGGTGCACACCGGCTGGTATGCACTATAGGCTGCCAACTGTCCGCAGTCCCACCCCCCTGGTGTGCAGGACTCTGCAGGGTGGATGGGAGCAGGAACGCGGGCCGGGCATCCAATTGGATGCCAGGATTGGGACACAGAGTGGATCCCCTATATGGTAGGGTGTGCATCGGCAGCAGGCCCCGCAGAAGACCTACGGCTGGTGGCTGTGGTGGTGAGTGGATGGCAAAGCCACTGACCCTCCTGTGATGCGGCCCCGGAGTGGGTCACTGTGACTTGGTGGGGGTCTGTTGGCGGTGCTGGGGGGGTGGCACTGGGCACTGTTCCCCACCACATGCCGGGGGGACTGGGGCAGGGGTTGACTGGCAGTGCCATTCGGGGGGGTGGCATCCACGCACCGGTGCTGTGAGTATGGTGGGGGGTGCCAGGTAGATGCTGTGCACTGATGTGTGCTGGGTGGCCATGGGGTGGTCTAGCAGCAGTGGTCCTGTTGGCAGTGTAGTTAGCCACCCCATCTGGGCAGTGAACAGTAGTGTGCGCAGGGCGCACAGGGGGCTTACAGCAGGGTTCTCACTGTCGTATCCTGCGCCCTGCTCTGCATCCTGTGGCCAGCACTATGTGCCTTACAGCATGGCACGCTGGTGTCTGGCTCACCTCACCCGCCTCAAGCATTGCCCTTCGCTCAACCAGGGATCAGGTGCACAGTGACATTACCTGCCCCCATTGGTGCATCCCACGGGTGAATGGGTAGGGTGGCTACGTGCCCAAGATACACGGCACGTACTCACTCTGCCCATTAGTGCATAGGGGCCAATAAGGGCATAACTGATAGTCAGCAGGGGAAAAAAGAGGGTCCACCGCTAATTCACTTAGCTCAGAAAGCACACTAAGGACACAAGCGTTAAGGTGTTTATTGTACCAGCGGCAAATAAACATAACATGCTCTAGGTTTTCAGAGCCATCCAACTGACAACAGCATGATGTTTCTGAAGCCTTTGTTATATGTGTGAACCAGCCCCCAAATGTCTAGAGGCAAAACATGTTATTCCGGGGAGGGGAGGGGGTGGACTGCACACTTTATAAATCTCACTAGAAACACTTGGTTTCAAAGCATTGGAAAACAGCAAACAATTTAGGTCTACCTGAAGATGTCTACAAGGTGAATATTACCTTCAGGAATTATGGCCAAGAACTCCAAGGACACTCCCAGTAGCAGCAGAAATCCCCAGGCTGGTGCCACTTAATTCTTCAGCCACAGGAACTCTCCCCGAAGACCAACAGTGCAGGCTTTAATTAGGGAAAGACCCCCCCCAGAACTGAACTCATTAAAATGTTAAAATCTCAAGGATTTACAGTTTATCTATCCTTATTTACAAACTAAGGCAGACTCCTGAATGATTTCCTGAAACATAATCACTATTTCTCTTGAGTCTCAAATGATTTAACAAGGCTGCAGGAGTCCAGAATTCTTTTAAAGATAACTCTACAGCTCCATGGCGCTAAACTTTTATGCAAGCAAAAATGGCAGTATTTAAGGCAGAGCAAGGACTTTGTCAGCCTATTTTACAGCAGACCCAATTTTCCCCAGGAACACAGTGATCACTTATACTGGACCATGAGCCTCCAGACATTCCACTGGCACTGGTAAGTACCTGAAACTTCACTACTCAAACCAACTGGGGCTTTCTCCTCTCTAACGGGAAAGCATACAGCTTCTCCCTAACACGTTCCCTGGCACTTCCTCCAACCTCTGAAGGGACACGGATAGTGCAGCACCAGCAAAACCCACCGCACCATACCCCAAACCTCTCTTCCCCAGGTTGCTCTCCTGTTCTACCCAGTCCCACTTCTGACCCTCTCCAGCATCCCTACTCAGGGTGACTTGACTCTGGAACCCCACACATACATGCTGCACCTCTCACTCATCCACTGCTGCCAGATAAGTGAAACCAGCACAAGGGGAGACCTGTAGGGCACTCTGCGACCCACTCAGTAGAGTCTGGCAACCCCAAGGCCTATCCCTCCAAACAGGCCCTAAACCAGGTAGAGGTTCCCCTAGGCCCCTCACCAGTGTACCTGGGATGCCTTGCCATGCCAGGATGCAGGGGCCCTGCCACAACCTACTGCAATCCCGATGACCAAGGCCCACTCTGAAACGTTCTACCAGAGCCTAACCCAGACTCCGGGACCTGCCTATCCTGCACCTACTCCTTGATGAACCGACCATCCTCCCTACAGCCCACTAAAGCCCAGACCCCCCCAAAACACAGTCACAGCAACCTGTCTTGGAGCCCTCCCTCAGATGCTCACCCCAGGAACCTGGTGCATCGCCACTGTAAAAGCAGGCCTGCCTAATGTGGGGGGGGGGGGCGCTCCACCTCCTGCACTGCTCTGCAGTGCCAGACGGTCTCTCCTCTCCCTTAAGCACCACCCACAATCTTCCTGTCCAGCCTATTTATATCCCTGAAACCCTGCTCTCTGCTGCCACTGAATGGTGTCAGGCAAACATTGCGCCCCCAGAACACTAAACTTATCCCTAACTCTGGGAAAAGCAAATACGGAAGGGGTTCCTAAAGGGAGCGTAAGGCCCTCTCACAAGACAGGGGGCTTACATATGTGCAGATCTAGCAACCCTGATATTACTAGGGAATACCTCAAACTTACACATCACATAGGTGGCTCTTTTTTTGGGATCCAGGATGTAATCTAGGTATGCTCTGTAGCCATACCAACACTCATTGACCGCATACCATGGGGAGAATCTGGAGTGGGAAATTATGTCAATGTCAAGCCCCTGACTAAGGATTTGACTCTTGTTCTTTAATGTATCTTTTGTATTTCCAACTGATAGTAATGCCTGGTTTTTAATAATTGTGAAGCTATCGTAATTTATATTTATCTAGAAGGTTATATAAATAGAACAGCCATGGAGAATTTTAGATACCAAGTTTTATCCATCTTTCCTTTTCTTCTAGGCAAATTCTTATCAAGCCCTCAGAAGTAGCCCTTGTACATTTGATCCAGTATCCTATAAAAAGCAAGTCTACCAGGGTCTGAAAATTGTCCACTTCTAGTTCTGATCTAACATATGCTGTAGGGGTAGATTTATTCAGTCCCAACGAGGATTTCAGAAGTTGAATCGGAATTTTTTCCCCAGAACATTTAACCTTAAAGGGGCCCATATTTCTGAGGTAGAAAGCAATTGGGAGTTAAGTTTAGAGCAAATAGCCTGAATAAGAGGCATAATACTACAACCTCTGTATTTATAGTTAAACATTTTTAAGGCTAATAGAGGCTGTCTTTGCTTTTGTGATAGTGTCCAGAATGCATGGGAGTCTGTGGAGGGGTTGTGGGATGACAGATGGAACAGACACTGAACTTCAAGTTCAACACACAATCTCTGTGTGTTATTTATTCAAAATAAAATAGAAAACCTTAAGCAATGGCATATCCCTTCTTCAGTACATCAGTTTTCAGCAACAGACTATGTATGTCCTTTCTCTGCACTTAGCCAGCACCTACTGATACTGATCTCTGATCTACTTAGCAGTGTAGATTCAGCCTCCACCCCTATGTGGGCCTTGTTTGCTTGGGTGGGGGCTCAAATAAAAAAAAAAAAAAAAAAAAACAAGCTAAAGACTAAGAATCTGACTGCAGAAGCACTGAAACATGGGTTACCCCAAGGGGCGTTGACAATAAGCCAAGTTTCAAAGAAACACAGCATCACACATCTGTCCATAATGCAAAGCATCATGAGATATATGTAAATCACTATGACATTTTAAATTGTCTCAGTTTACAGCACTTTACATGCATTTTAAATAGCTCAACTAACTTAATTTTTATAATACTGTCAACTAGTATTTTTTACCTTTATCAAAAACATCTAATGCCATGGTATTTTCAACATTTACAGGTTTCATAAACATAAGGTATATAAAATACATCAAGGTATTTTATGACTACAGACGTGTTAGTTTGACCTCAGTGGTAGGGAAAATGATGGAATCACTTCTGAAGGCAAGAGCTGTTGCGTTCCTAGAGGTCAGTGGGGCACAGGACCCAAGGCAGCATGCATTCACAGCAGGAAGGTCATGTCAGACAAATCTAATAGATTTCTTTGACTGGGTGACCAAAGTAGTAGACCAGAGAGGGGCTGTGGACATGGCCTACCTAGACTTTAGCAAGGCATTTGACATAGTCCCACACAAAAGATTATTATACAAGTTAGCCAGCCTTGGAGTGGGCCTCAATGTGGTAGTTTGGGTAAAAAAATTGACTGGACAACAGGACGCAGAGGGTAATAGTAAACGGAATCCTCTCTGAAGAAATGGAGATTACTAGTGGGGTACCGCAGGGTTCAGTACTGGGACCGGTCCTCTTTAAGGTCTTTATAAGTAACATTGCAGACAGACTGGAAGGAAAAATGTCTCGTGGCAGATGACACAAAGATCTGCAACAGGGTCGATACAGAAGGTGGGGTAGAAAGGATGCGAAGGGACTTGGCAAGGTTGGAGGAATGGTCAAATGCATGGGAGCTTAGATTCAACGCAAAGAAGTGCAAAGTAATGCACCTGGGAAACAAAAACCCAAGGGAATAGTACACAATGGGGGTGAGATACTAACAACAAAAATGGAAAGGGACCTGGGGATAGTCCCATCAGATAACCTTAAGGTGGGCAAGAAATGTGAGAAGACAGTAAGGAGGGCTGGCTACTCGGATGCATACGGAGAGGCATCACTAGTAGAAAATAAGAAGCTGTTATCCCTCTGTAGAGACAGTCAGTGAGACCCCATCTGGAGTACTGTGTGCAGTTCTGGAGACCCCATCTCTGCAAGGACATAGACAGGATGGAGGCTGTCCAGAGGTGGGCAACTAAAATGGTGCAGGGTCTACACCAGAAGACATGTGAAGAGAAATTAAAGGACCTTAATATGTATACCCTCAAGGAGAGGAGAGGAGGGACAGGGGGGACTTGATAGAAACTTTCATGTACCTCAAGGGAATCAACAAAGTTCAAGAGGGTAGCATCTTTCAGAAAAAGAGATGTACAAGAACAATGGGGCACAATTTGAAGCTAGGGGGGGATGGCTCAGAGGTAATGTGAGTAAGTATTTTTTCATGGAGAGGGTTGCGGATACATGGAACAACCTTTCTGAGGAGGTAGTGGAGTCAAGAACAGTGGGGGAATTCAAGAATGCATGGGACAGACATAAGGCAATTCTAGTGGGGGTAGGAAGAAACAGGCTGTTGGTTAACTAGGATCTGCAGCTTATCCATTAGATAGGTGTAACCCCCTTACAAATGGGGGTTCCCAAAAAGTCTTCCTTGAGCTTGCCTAAATGCTCACTGCCAGACTGGTGTCCTGCGTTTTAGCAGTTTAAATGTGATTACCAGAGCTTGTATAACCTCTGTGTACTGTCTCTTTAAGAGCTGCCTAATTGCAGCTTAAGTAACCTGAGAGGGAGCTTTGTTGAAAGATGTAACTATTTACTGAAAATCATTTAGAGTGATAATGATAATGTAGTTTGTCTAACCTGCTTTCTTTGTAGCAAGGACTGTTTTGTTTGTCTCCACTGTCTTGGTCCTGGACTGCAGATTGGACCAAGCAGTACTGGTGGGACCTAGGGTGTAGCCGGACTACAGGAGCTGTCTGAATTCAAATCTGACCCAGGGAAAATGAGCCCCCACTATCTGAGACTCTTTGAGGAAGAAATGTGCTAAGTTGTTGCTGGAGAAAGGGAAAACTGTGGAGGACTTAAATAAACTATTCCTGCCACCTGGGGATGTTCCTCCCCCAACACCCCCTTCCGCTCCAGCACCCGTTATTGCCCCTCCTTCTGTGCCCTTGCCAATGCTGGCTCCTATGTCTGTACCTGCCATTAGTCACGACTCTTACCGAAGGTTGAGAATCTTCTCCGGCACCCTCCCCACTCCCCAAGGGAAGGATGATTGGGAGACCTGGATAGATTATTTTGCCCCTTTGGTACCTGAATGGCAGTGTGCGGAGGCTGAGAAATGGAAAAGGATCATAGAAAGTTTGAGGGGTCCTGCCCTAGAGGCCAATAAATTTCTGAGGTCCACAAACCCTGATGCATCTGCCCAGAAGTACCTATCTGCACTCGAAGGCAATTTTGGGAGCATTGTGTCAGGGGAGAACTTGATGTGGAAATTTTGAGGTACAAAACAAAGGCCAGGGGAAAGTTTGTCTGCATATGTTACTCGTCTGGAAAGAGTGCTGCAAAAGGCTTACTGAAAAGGTGGGGTAGCCGCCAGTGACTTAAACCATGTGAGGTTGGGGCACATACTGCAACATGCAAAACATTCTAAATTGCAGCTTCTTCAATTAAGGCTCCCAGAGAGAATAACCCACCAGACTATTGTGACTTGATAAAAGAACCCAGGAGGTTGAAGATGAAGAGGGGTTGTAATTCTGAGGAGGCACAGCCCAAGTGATCACGGCGTGGAGGCCCTTCGAAGTGGGGACCAAGTGTGCGCCATGGGATGAACTGCTGAGGGAGTTCAGGAAACAAAAACAGTCTCTTTATGAAGACCGCTCCTTGCAAGTACAGGCACCGACCTTATCCAACTGATCTGCTTGGGGTGAGGGTGTCCACCCAGGCATCTCCTGCTGACAGCAGCTTGAAACTCGATGCCTTGACTATGGAAGTAAGAGAATTGATGAGATGTCTCCAAATGTTCACCACACAGCAGACAGAGATGGCACCAAGGTTTTCAGTTGGTAGCACCACCGCCCCAGCTCCCAGTGTGATGCCTAGGCCACCCCAAATCCCACAAAACATATTTTGCCATAATTGTGGGAAGGATGGGCACATGAAGAGGGAATGCTGGCCCACAAAAGACCTAGATAAACTTGTATACAGGCTTCAAGGAGAGCTTCGGAGAACGAATCAGTGGTCAAGGAGTACCCAAAATGACCACAGTGAGGGTTCAAGAAGTAGTAACTCAAATCCCTATGTGACTAAATCATCTCTCCAGGCCCCTGCTGCTGTCCCTCCAGACTGGTCCAAAATAGTGGGCCCTTCAATGGAGACTACGGTGGCTGTGAATGGTATTCCTACTCGGGCTGTGCTGGACAGTGGGTCACAAGTGACCATTGAATTTAAGGACTGGTATGGCAAACACTTATCTGCTGTGCCCTTACAATCCCTGGAAGGCCTACATGTGTGGGGGCTGAGCGACAAGTCTTATCCCTACCTAGGATATGTCCGCCTCTGGTTGTCATTTCCTGCAGCTGTAACTGGTGTAGAGGAGCAAGTTGAGACACTGGCTCTTAGCGTGTCCCCTACTGACTGTAAGGATGGGGTTCCCTTGTTAATTGGGCCCAACACCCATATGTTTGGGAGACTGCACAACTCTGTCATGAGAAACGAGGGCGATGGACTGGGAGGGCTCTAAGAATTCCCACTCTGATCAAGAGGGCTCATGACGGCAAGAACCTCAAGGAGTGGACTGAATGAACCGTAGGGGCTGTGGAAGAAGGATCCTGATTCAATGGTACTGACCCCTAACACCCAGTGTACAGTTCAAGGGGAGGTCCACCTCCACAAAGATGTCAAGAACAAAATACTGATGTTGAACGTGCCTGGCGATGGAAAATTGCCGGAAGGATTATTGGTTAAGCCCAGCATCTTGCCAGCTTGTGCTCATGCCTATGCACGATGAGTGATGGTCCAGATTCATAATGTGTCAGATCGGGAGATCCGGGTGAACAGAGGATGCACCCTAGCTATGGTACACTGCACAGACACTGCAGTGTTGCCCAGCAACAAGCACTCTGGCAAAACAGATAGAATTACTCCCGACTTGTTTGATTTTGGTGACTCCCCATTGCTAACCGAACGGAAGACTAGAATTAGCCAGAAACTTGCCCAGAGAGATCAAGTGTTTTCATTGAAGGAATGGGACATGGGATGTGTCCAGGGTGTGAAGCATCACATACGCCTGCATGATGAACGGCCATTTCGAGAGAGGTCTCGACGCCTAGCCCCTGCAGACATAGACAATGTGAGAAGACACTTGCAGGAAATGCTTGCAGCTGGTGTGATACAAGAATCCAGGAGCCCATATGCTTCTCCCATTGTGGTTGTGCGTAAGAAGAATGGATCTGTGAGAATGTGTGTTGATTATTGAACTCTGACTCGGCGGACCATCCCCGATCAATACACCATGCCCCATATACAAGATGCTCTGGATTGTCTGAATGGGAGCAAATGGTTCTCAGTGTTGGATCTTCGCAGTGGATATTACCAGATTGCGATGGCTCTGGAGGACCATGAGAAAACAGCCTTCACCTGTCCTTTGGGGTTCTACGAATTCCTGGGAATGCCACAGGGGATATCGGATGCCCCAGCCACCTTTCAGCAGCTGATGGAATGAGCGGTGGGAGACATGAATTTTTGCTGGAATGCCTGGTGTACTTGGACAATGTCACTCTGTTTGGGAGCTCCCCAGAGGAACATGAGAGTCGACTGTTCAAAGTACTAGACCGACTGGAAGATTTGGGTCTCAAGCTGTCCATCGACAAGTGCCATTTTTTCCAAACCTCTGTGAAGTATATGGGGCACATAGTGTCTACAGAGGGGATAGAGACTGATCCTAGTAAAGTTGAAGCCTTGACTACTTGGCCCCAGCCCCACAATTTGAAAGAACTACAATGTTTCCTAGGATTCTGTGGCTACTACCGCCGGTTCATAAAGGACTATTCCAAAGTGATTTGGCCACTCTTGAATCTTACCCAGGGTTTTTATTTTTTATTTTTTTTTATTTTAGTTGTTTAACCAGGTATAGCACACTAAGCTGGAAGCTTTTTTACAGGAGCAACCTGGGAGCACAAGGAGGTTAAGTGACTTGCTCAGGGCCACACAGTATGCAAGTGGAAGCTGTGGGATTCAAACCCAGGCCTGGTCTGTTGGATGTCACCAGATTTGCAGCTCAGAGCCTTAGACCATTGCGCTATACTGCCTCCTACCAATTGGAAATACGAAAAAGGGTCCATCAAAGAACCAAAGCATATTTCCGCCCAGGTGAACTTTTCGGGTCCTGTTGGATGCCTGACTGTGAAGCAGCTTTCCACAAAGTCATATACCAGCTCACCCACGCCCCCATCCTCGCTTATGCTGATCCACCAAACCCTATGTGCTGCATACTGATGCCAGTCTGCAGGGTCTAGGAGCTGTACTGTATCAAGACCATGAAGATGGTTTGAGACCAGTGGCATTTGCCAGTAGGAGCTTGACCCCATCAGAGCGAAACTACCCTGTGCACAAGTTGGAGTTCCTTGCGTTAAAATGGGCCATTGTCGACCAGTTTCATGATTACCTCTATGGGGAAAAAATATTGGTGAGGACTGACAATAACCCATTGGCCTATGTACAGACTTCAGCTAAGTTAGACACCACTGGGCATCGGGGGCTTTCTGCATTGTCAACATATGATTATGCTGTTGAATACAGACCAGGCCTGAATCATATTGATGCTGACACCCTATTTCAGAGGCCCATTTCCAAGAGCAACTGGGTCAGGTGGCTGTCTGAACCCAACATTCGAGCATTGTGCCAAAAGTTTGATAGAAATGAACAGATGTCTACGGACACAGTGGACTGCTTAGTAGATTGCTTGGGCCCCTCTGACACCTGCATACTGGCTGCGCATTGCCACTTCTCTGCTCTAGATACTACTGCACTACCTCAGTTTGACAATGACAGCATTCAATGGGCTCAATCCCAAGATCCTATGATTCAGCCAGCACTTGATGCCCTTCGTGCAGGAAAAGATGTGTCCAAGTTGCGTTCCTCTGATCTGAGAACTGCTTTATTGTTTAAAGAAGGCCCCAGGTTGAAGCTGCTTAATCAGTCATTGTATAGAGAGACTGTAGATTGGGGTGGCCAAATAGACAAGCAACAATTGGTCCTGCCCACAGCCTTCAAAGATTTGGTACTGAGGTCCCTCCACAATCATATGGGCCACCTCGGTGTCGACCAGACCCTTGACCTAGTACAATCTCGATTTTACTGGCCCAAGATGGGGGCCAATGTTGAGCACCATGTAAGGACTTGTAGTCGCTGCCTGCAGAGAAAAGCCCTGCCACAGAGGGCTGCCCCCCTTGTCAACATTACCACCAGCACCCCAATGGAACTAGTCTGCATAGACTTCTTCAGTTTAGAGCCTGATCAGCGAAACATTGGCAATGTGTTAGTGGTTATGGACCATTTCACATGGTATGCACAAGCTTTTCCCACCAAAGATCAAAAAGCATCTACCGTGGCCAAGGTGCTAGTGGAAAATTTCTTCATCCATTATGGTGCCCCCCACTGAATTCACTCTGATCAGGGCCTGGACTTTGAGAGTCAGCTAATCAAAGAAATGCTCTCTCTATGGGGGGTGCAAAAGTCAAGAACCACCCCTTATCACCCGCAGGGGGATCCTCAGCCTGAATGCTTTAACCACATCCTACTAGACATGCTAGGCACCCTCCACCCAAAAGATAAGCATAAATGGAGCCAGCAGATTAGCACCTTGGTACACGCATACAACTGCACAAAGAATTATGCTACCAGGTTCTCTCCCTACCGCCTCATGTTCGGGAGAGAGGCCTGGCTGCCTGTTGATATTTGTTTTGGGGTTTCTCCCAATGGGGTCCGAGCCAAAGATTACCTGCAATATGTACAAAAACTTAAAGCTCAATTGAACCGTGCCTATCAACTGGCCCAAACAATGGCTGCCAAAAGAAATCTAGCCAACAAAGAGAGACATGATAGAAAAGTAAAGGCTCAAGAGCTTAGGCCTGGAGACCGTGTGTTGTTGCGAAATTTAGGATTGCATGGTAAACACAAAATTGCTGATTGATGGCACCATCTTCCCCATGTCATAGTTGGAAAGTTGGATGAATTGCCAGTGTACAAAGTGCACCCAGAGAATAACTCCAAAGCTGTCAAGACCATGCACTGTAACCACTTGCTACCTATTGGTCAAGTTATAACTGAGGCTGAACCCACCGAGATTGATTCCCCTGGACCAGTGACTCGTGCTGCTGCAAGAAAGAAACAGAGTCAGCCTGCCCCCGTGGTTGCCGATTTAAGACTTTCCCCGCAGCAGGCCCAGAATGATAGTGACTGCCAGTCTAACTCGGATGACAGTGGGTGTGATAATGCCTATTAGCCTTCATATGAACTGAGTCAGTTGTTTCGTGGAAATCATATGTTGAATTATGGAGATGAAGCTGGGCCTTCTGGACTGCCTAATACCCCAGCATCATTCTTGGAGCCAATGCTCCCTGAAGGTGAAGTGCAAAGTATCTTTGTGTATCGTGGAACTGTATGATTTGCCTGAAGGACAGTCTGATGGTATGAGTCTTTCTGGTGACATGCCAGAACTTGAGGAACACTATGAGAGTGCTGACAACCCCCCTTCAGTTCCAGAGTGTCTTCAAAATGAGCCAAGTGTTGTAGAAACAGAGACTACAGAGCAAGGGGCTGACAGTGCTCCCAGCTTGGACATTTGCCCTTCATGCAGAGGCACCCCTCACAAGTGATGAAAGCTCCCAAGACCATTGCTGAAAGTACAGAGACTGTGGTTGTTCACCCCAGAAAGACTGGCCGAGCTGTCAAGCAAGTGGTGCACTTCAGTTACAATTCCCCTGGGAGGCCAGTGGATTTGCCTCTCAATGTAGTCCACAAGGGTGTTTATGTCTCTCAGAGCTCACTGCCCAAATTGAGCTTGATGGCCCATTCAAGGTTACTTGTTTTGCCCTCTCACCATGGTGCCCCTGCCCCATCCAGCCCCAAGTTAGCTGATAGGGAAGGGCCCCCTCTTGCATTGCTTAGAGTACAAGAAGTTATTACATGATTCTGTATAGTAATGTTCAATTTACCTGTGTGAAATATGCATAATGTATTGTCAGAATGGAAATTATATTGTGGAGTACACTGAAATGTATAGTAAAGTGACAAGTTATCCCAACTGATGAATCAGATAGTACTTGTATAGCATGCTAATGGTATAAATATCTTGTATATGTTGCATTTTCAATGGTATGATGGTACAGACTTGATGCTGACGCCAAGTTTTCCCAGGCAGGGAAGGGTGTAACCCCCTTACAAATGGGGGTTCCCAAAAAGTCTTCTTAAGCTTGCCTAAATGCTCACTACCAGGCTGGTGTCCTGCGTTTTAGCAGTTTAAATGTGATTACCAGAGCTTGTATAGCCTCTGTGTACTGTCTCTTTAAGAACTGCCTAATTGCAGTTTAAGTAATCTGAGAGGGAGCTCTGTTGAAAGATGTAACTATTTACTGAAAATCATTTAGAGTGATAATGAAAATGTAGTTTGTCTAACCTGCTTTCTTTGTAGCAAGGACTGTTTTGTTTGTCTCCACTGTCTTGGTCCTGGACTGCAGAATGGACCAAGCAGTACTGGTGGGACCTAGGGTGTAGCCGGACTGCAGTAGCTATCTGAATTCAAAATCTGTAGGAACTTTAATTTGGAGTTTTTTGCGCCTTTTTTGCAACTGAAGGGGAGCTCTTGCTTTGACTGACAGCCAAATCAGCCAACCAAATCTTTTGGATCTTGGGGAAGTCCCAGGCTGCTTGCAGTTTTCAGTGAGAACTAAGCTGGAAGCTGAGCAAGAAGGAGCTGAAGTGTTTCTGAGCAGCAATCCTGAGTGGATTCGCATGGGAGAACTCTGAAAAGGCTAAGTTTTTGGCCTGCATGCCGGTGTGCTGCTCCTGAGAGGGAGAGAAGAGAATTGTTTTGGACTAAATCCCAGTTTGTGTGACTAAAGTAAGCTACTGAAGTGGGCCAGGCTCAACCTGAAGAAGACCGAATATTTTTGCTGAATGCGATCGGCCTGTCAGGAGTTCCAGCTACCCTTAAGCTCCAAGTGTGTGCAGAGACTTTGCGACTGTGCCAGGGGAGCGCTTTGCCTGGTACAGCAGAATTCCCGTACATGTAAATGTGCTATGAGCTGCTAGTGGGTTGTGAGTTAGTTCCCCACTGTGTGAAGTGTGTTCTGCTTGCTGGAAGCTGTGTCCAGCCCAAAACAGACTGTTTCCCGAACTTGTCTCCATGTGGTCTGGGCTTTGCCAGACTGGCCCAGCCAGACTACCCACTGCACAGATAAGCCATCGACGAGGGACCTGCCTGGGGATCAGCCCCCTGCTCCACGCATGAACAGGAATGATGCCTCTGCGACTTGTGTGGGCCCTGCTTCTCCTAGCATTCCAGATCAACCACCTGCAGTCTCGATTTTCTTCCAGTCTGTGTTCAGTCTTGGGTACTGTGAGTAAATACCAGGGTAGCTCCCTACAGCAGCTTAATCTGAGTGTGTCATCTGATTGTCTTGTTGTTTCGTTTTCTTTACGAACGGAGCCCTCTGGCTCCGGATTACAAATATTGTGTACTGTGCACGTTGTGTTTTCCATCACAGGGCCCCAACTAGCTGCAACCCCGGGCAACTGTCCTGGCTAGCCCATCTCTTCTCTACCTGGGTACCCAGAGGTGGACTGTGTGGGGGAACTCAAAGCGCATGCATAACTGCTTGATTGATATAACTTTTAAACTAATTAATCTGATTTTGCCCCTCCCTTGTTCAGGTCCCCTGAATAAATCAGATCTAACTTTTTCTGCATGTAATCTGACTGTGGTTCCAGTTTGTGCTCAAACTACTGTACTGTTGCTATTTGCTGTGCTTAACCTTTTTTTACAGGGGGTCCCCAGGGTCGAGCCAGAGGAACCAGCCCTGGTGGTAAGTGCAAACAGTGTGGGTACTTGTGTGGTGTACCAGGGGTATTGTGAAAGTGATTATTGTACAGTGTTCAGGCCACTAGAAGGGAAAGAGGAAGGTTACAGTGTCCCGGAGGGCTGTGCCCAGGCTAGCTTGACCACTACCAATCCTGACCTCCGGGTGGAGGCACCTGTTTCAGAACTCAGGCCCCTTAACCTGCTACTAGCCAAGCAGGTAGGGGTAGTAGCCCTTGGGATAGCGCCACCTAGGGGATACACATGGATATGGGCAGGCTAGTTGAGCCAAGCAGTCCTTATCTGCTGTCAAATTCTATGTTTCTGGGAACCTCTAGCAATCCCTAGTCGGCAGAACGGAGTGGTAAAAGGGTACAGTAAGGAAACAGAAACTCTTGCAGGTAGCCCGGTCTCTGTCAGTGTAGGGTCTTACAGGTCAGCAAACCAACCTTGAAGGTGATCTACCACTGAACTGGCAGCCAGTGCAGTTCACACAGCACAGGAGTAATATGACTGGAATGAGATGACCCAGTCAACAACCTGGCTGCAGCATTCTGCACCAGCTGCAGGTGGTGGATATCAATCCCCGGAAGCCCTAGGTAGAGGGAGTTACAGTAGTCAAGGTGGGAGGTCACAAAGGCGTGGATCAATGTTGGAAGGTCACTGGATGGAACAAAGTGCTTAATCCGGGTGATATTCCTCAGATGGTAAAAAGAGGATTTGACAACAACTGACACCTGTGCATGAAGTGTCAGCTCATTGCCAAATATTACACCCAGATTTCACACCTGTTTGGAGGTCAGAAGCTGGCTACCCCTGAGCCAAAGAATGGAGGCAATGCTACCTGTCAATCCCCTAGTCCAATGGCCCAGATACACAACCAACACCTCAGTCTTCAGGGTTCATCTTTATCCAGCTGTCATTCACCCAGTCATGGATCTCAGCAAGGCAGTTGTTAAACACTGAGACTGCACTATCCTGCTCGGGGATAAAGGACAGGTACAGCCAGGTATCATCTGCATAACAGTGAAAACCCAGTCTGTACCTCCTTACAATGTCTCTCAATGGCAGCATGCACACCGTGAACAACATGGGGGACAGCACAGAGCCCTGCAGGAACCCACATGGCAGCAAGAATGAGTCAGAAGAAAAAATTCCCTGACACCACCCTCTGAGATCTACCAGAGAGGAAAGATTGAATCCATCCGAGGACCATCCCTGACAGGCCGTAGATTAACCGCAGGCGCTCCAGCAGCACCCCATGGTCCACAGTGTAAAATGCTGTGGAGAGATCAAGAAGAACCAAGATGGAACGGCTCTTCCAATCTCTCGCTATTAGGAGATCATTGAGAACCCGAACAAGGGCAGTCGCGGTGCTATGCCGCTTCCGAAATCCAGACTGGAAAGGATTGTGGATTTCATGAATGGTAAAATGATTTTCCAGTTGCAGCATGACCACATTCTCAATAACCTTCCCCAGAAAAAGGAGGTTAGAGCCTAGTCTGTAGTTAGCAGGACAGTCAAGATTGAGAGAGGATTTGTTAAGGAGGGGAGTCATTACTGCTTCCTTCAGGGAGTCCAGAAACTCACCTGACTGTAACGAAGACCAGAGTATCTCTGCAAAGACTGGGGTGATGACATCAAGACACCCCATTAAGAGGCGAGTTGGGCCTGGGTCCAAACTACAGCAGGTCGGCTGCATATTCTGGACAATCTGCATGATTTCCACAATCTCCAGCAGGTCAAAGCTGACCCAGCAAAACCGAGGAGGAGCAACCTCATACCGACCACTGCTACCCCCTATAGACTGAGCCAATTGAATCGCAGACCTGATGTTGGTCACCTTATCAGCAAAGAAGCGAGCAAAGTCATCACACTTTTCCTGTGAAAACACTCTTTGAACTCGTAGACAGGCTGGATTGCACAGTCTGTCTACCATTCCAAAGAGATGAGCTGGTCAATTCTGAGCTGTGGTGATCTCCCCAGACAGGAACTCTGCCTTCTTACAAGAGACAGATGACTGATAGTCTCTATAATGCTCTATCAATCTAAGTTTGTTGGCATCAAGGCCCGATTTCCACCAGCAAAATGCTCCATCCTTCGCCCCACTCGCTGCAGCTCCCTCAAGGTCCCATCAAACCACAGGGACTGAGGGTGGAGGGTGAGAGGGTGAACACAGATAGGAGCAATAGCATCCAGAGCCCCCATCACAGCCTTATTATAGGCCATTAACAAGTTATCTGGGCCCATGCTTGCACTCGATAATCCCGATAGGTCCAGTACCACCAGTAGATCATCTTGGGTCACGTCCCTTAAAGGGCGGTATCAGACCATCTCCACAGAGGCAGGCCTATGGGGGGAGCATGGAAGTTGAACCTTATAGTGTGATGATTTGACCACCCAAAGGGTTCCACCACCAAGTCGGAGGCTCCTATCCCCAGCAGGAAGGCTTTTGACTCCGTGGCCCACAGGAGACTGCTGTATAAAATGTCAGGTCTGGGTCTGGGTCAGAGGGTGGTTAAATGGGTGGGAAGCTGGCTGGGGGACAGGAGGCAAAGGGTCATAATAAATGAGGTGGTATCTGGAGAGGGTAAGGTCACAAGCGGGGTCCCTCAGGGATCAGTGCTGGGGCCCCTACTGTTCAATATATTTGTAGAGGACATTATGGAGGGCCTTGAAGGGGGCGTGAGTCTGTTTGCAGATGATATTAAAATTTGCAATAGAGTAGACACTCAGGAAGGGGTAGAAAAACTGCAGAAAGATTTGGGGAGGCTTGAGGCATGGTCAAAGAGGTGGCAACTTTTATTCAACACAGAAAAGTGCAAAGTCATGTATCTTGGCTACAGGAACCGGAGGGCAGGGTATTGCATGGGGGCAGAGATCTGGAGGACACAGAACAAAAAAGGGACCTGGGCATCACTATATGAAGGTGGAAAGGCAGTGTGGGAGAGCAGTGGCTAAGGGTGGCGGAATGCTGGGATGCATCGGAAGGGGGATCACCAGTAGAAATAGGGAGGTCATAGTACCCTTGTACACCCGTCTGGTTAGACCGCATTTGGAATACGGAGTCCAGTTCTGAAGGCCATACCTCAAAAAGGATGTGGGGAGGCAGGAGCGAGTTCAGAGGAGAGCAACAAAGATGGTAAAAGGGTTGAGCCACCTGTCCTATGAAGAAAGGTTGAAGGATCTGGACATGTACTCTTTGAAACAGAGGAGGGAAAGGGGGGACATGATCGAGACCTTCAAGTACCTTAAGGGTATAAACAGGGTGCCAGTGGAAAGCTTCTTCCAGATGAAGGAAAATCACAGGACGAGGGGGCATGGCCTGCAGGTGGAGGGGGGGCAGTTCAGGGGTAACATTAGGAAGTACTGTTTCACAGAGAGATTGGTGGATAAGTGGAACAGACTCCTGAAGGCGGTTGTTGGAGAAGAAACAGTGGAGGGATTCAAAAGGGCATGGGACAACCACAGGGGGGTGCTGAGGGTGGAGGGTGCAGGTCCACGCAGATAGCTGGAGAAATAGTAGTAGTAGCAAAAACTTTTATTTTTATACAGACTACATGTTAGATTCGGTTGGCCTGTCGGTCCTTTTCTGCCGTATATACTTCTATGAATCGATGAAAAAAAGATCAGCTATTAGAACCATCTTGTTTTTAATGGATCGGGCATTGCACGACACTGGTCAGGTTGGATAAGACACCAAGGCCGAACAGACCACCTGCCCACTAATTGCAGTACCCTTGGGTAAGGGTACCAGACAAGGTGAGTCTCGGTCTGTGACCCATTTCACCTTAGGGCGTCTTCTGGCCTTCACTATCCCAATCTGGCCACTCCACTCTTCTCCTCCAGGTCCAGGCCCCCCCCCCCCCAACACACACACTTATTGTATTCTTAATTCCGACACCTATTTGTGCAGTTCATTGTTTCATGTTACCCCTGTGTTTTGCCAGCCCATGTTGATGACTGTATTTTTGTGTCCTTGTAATGCTGTTCATTTATTGTAACTCTTCTGGGTCGTGCCTGAAAACAGGCAACATATTTTATCTAGTGCACTTACCCCGCCAACAAAAACTAACTAAATAAATAAGGCATTTGAAACTGAGTACCAGTCCGGTCAATAAACGCGCGGACCAGTAATTATTAAAATAATTATTCAGTTTTGAGGAGTGTGTAGCCTATTTGCACATCACTGTTTTCCACAGAACAAATTAAAAAGTCCTCAGAAACGTCATGACTCAGTCAGTTCTACCTCAGCCCAGTAATACGGACCCGGGAATAATAAACTGGAAAAAATGCCTTTTGCTCGACTGAACGCAAAAAGTTGACTCCTGACTGCGATACGTTTTTTCTACAGGCACTCTGCAGCTAGCGTAATCGGCAGTCTGGTGCCAGACCGCTCCAGTTACGTTTCTGTCACTTAAGTAACGCAGGTACGAAACAAGACCATCATTTTTCGAAAACTGTAAGATTTTTTTTTATGATATGAATAGTAATAAACATCAGTTAGGACCATATTGTTTCTTCTCTTATTAACAACAGTACTTGCTTGCAATTGCCACCTCTATCGCTCCTCCCTCTAGCACTGATGGGATGTTTCGTTTCTCACTATAAAAGACACAGTGCGCTTAGCATTGGGACAAAACCTGAGAGTGGTCTGTGGATGCAGTTGGCTCATGTCAGGTAGGATGACTTGACTTCTGCATCAGAGAATGTCTTGTCCTATATAAACTGGGGATACAACTTTTCAGTTGGAGTACTTTAGATGCTGTGGGGGAGGGGGGTAAATGTACGAAAAAGTTAACTTTGCTAACTTAGAAAAGCAGAGCATGAGACTCATTTCTTGCAATTTGGAGTAGGGGAAACTGGGGGATTTGAGTTTCGTTGAAATCCTTACTTGACCGATGTGTGACACACGGTTAATTTGTGTATTTTACTTGTACTATATGTTTTTCTATTATACGTTTCTGGTATTAAACGCTTCTACCGGGAGTAAAAAAATACTTGATGTGAACTTTTTTTGTTATGTTTCTGTAATCCTCTGAAATTATAGCAGTCAAAGAAATTAATTGTTAGAGTGATGATTTGGGAACGTAGTGTGGTCTAGTCAGAGCATACTAGCAACCTTTCATTGCCCAAATGTGTGACAAATAGGCAGAATGTAGGTGTGACTTGTAAGCAATAATTCCAATAAGACAGGACAGGGTGTGTGTGTGTTTTATATACTTTAATACACGGCTAGGAGGCGTAGTGAGGGATGAGGCCACAGGCCGAGTGCATCCAGCCTCCTAGCCCTTAAAGTGTCTTAACACACACACCCACACACACATACTGGAGTGGCTTATTGGCTTACGAAATGGGCATCTACATTATAGATGCATGTGAAAGGTAAAAAAGCTGCTTTAAGTAATTAAAAACTTACATCTTTTTCTTTAAATAAAATAGTTCCAACGCTTCACTTTGCTGTGTTTTTTTTGGGGGGGGAGGGGGAAGAGTTGAGGACTTTTGCCCTGGGAAGGTTGGTGTAGTTGTAGTTTTTGTACTAGTGTGCTTGTCATAGTGATACACTCGAACAACAGGGAGCAATATAAAGTTTTGGCATAAAAAATGAGAAAAATGGCAGGGCTAAGGGATGGAAGTATTGAGCGGGTGGCATGTCGTTTATTGAAAAGCACAGTGGGCGGGCAGGCAGAACCCGAAGAAATTTAGACTTTTTTTTTTCTACTACAAAGTGTTGCAATTAAGCAAAGAAGGTCATCTGTGACTGTGAGAGCAGTACTTGATGATGAAAATTTGATAAATGGGAGGAAGAGATGGAAGTAGGTAGCAGCTGCCGGGTTGGTCATTGTGGAGAACTGCAAGCGAGTGAGGGGAAAGGTGGGCATGTTCAGAACAGATTGCAGCACTCGTAAGTGTTTTTTTTTGTGTTGTAACATAGGTACTTTTCTGTGTTAAAGTTGGAATTGGTGCTTATTTTAAAGCTAGTGTCTTTAGCAGAGATCATTTTCAGTCATTTATTTTTATGTTGGCGCGCTTGCGCAGCCAACATCTTGTGGTAGTTCAGCTTTGGAGGTACGGTCGCTGTTGGGCGAATGCAGGGCACGCACCAGTAGGTGCATCCCTCATTCCCCAATCAGCCTGCATGCCGGCACCACAGCATGCATACATAATGTGGCGAGCACATCTAAGAAAAGGTCTGCTGCAATCCGAGCAAAACTCGTCAGATGCAGCGGACCTTCCCTGGACATGCTCAACGACATTATGAGCATGGTGGCACAGTGGCCGCCAAACTGCCGACTTCAGAGGTGCCCAATCCCCCTGTCAGTTTCCTCCACTCCTCTGTATGTGCTGACAGGAGCCCACTCTCCGCCGGGCATAAATCACCCCCATTGTTAAAATGCCGAGGTGCCCAATCCCCTTGGGCTCCCCCCCTTCTTTGTGTGCCGACGGGAAGCCCACCCCCATTGGCTACAAAGAACCCCACTCATTAAATGCCAAGGGGGTGCCCAATCCCTCTCAGCTCGGCCCCCCTGCTTTCTTTGTGTGCTGACGGGGGTGCCCAATCCCCATCGGCATAACATCCCCTCCCGTATTGTGTGCCAACGAGGGTGCCCAATCCCCCATTGGCTACAGACCCCCCCAAACATTTAGGTGACATGCTGGGAGCCCACCCCAGTGTGCCAAATCCCTGAAACAAAAAAACTGTCCCGTGATGTCTTTGTTTTTTTGTTTTGTCACCTGTAAAACGAAAACGGTCCCTCGTAGTCTCCCTGCTCCACACCTGCACCCACCTTCTGCGCACCCTTCCTCCCCACATACCCCCTCACCCCACACTTACCTCCAGAGTCTGGTGCGATGATCTACTGTGGACCGGGAACACGTCTGCACTCTTCAAAGCCGACCGCTAACTGAGGAAATGCCGGTAAGCTGTATAATGGAATAAATAGGGTTTTTTTCAACTTTGCTGCATATCTCAGGCATTTTGGGGAATTTTGACCCCAAATTTTCAACATGGGGTTTTTAGGACCCCTCCTCATGAATTCTTGCACTGTAATGGCGTTATTTGGTCCCAAAAGGTGATTTCGCAGTCACTGCGCGGAATCACCTTTCGGGGCTGAGTTACAAAATGACAGTGCCACTGTTCATGAGGGGGGCTCTCAAAAAGCCTATGTTGCAAATTTGGTGGAAAAAATCCAGAAATGACTGTTTTATTTAGCGTATGCTGCGCAGTTGCTATGCATGCTCGTAAGTTAGCAAATTCGCAATATTTTCACGCCAGATTCTCAACATTGGCATTTTACCACACCTTCTTGTGAACCATACAAGTCATTTTTCACATCCTGGCCAAAATGTGTTTTCGCACTTCCAGCACAGAATAGCACGGTCGCTGTGCAAAACAGTGTTTGGGACACATTACGAAAATGACAGTGAACATTGTTCATGAGCAGAGGTCCTAAAATGCCTGTGTTGAAAATTTGGTGACAATATTCCATAAAATGACTGTGTTACGAGTGTGCGTTGCGCAGTTTGCACGCACGCTCATAAGTTCGCAAACTTATAAAGTTTTCACTCCAGATTTTCAACAATGCCATTGTTCTGCACCGCCTAATGAACAGTACAACTGTCATTTTTCACATCCTGAGCAAAATCTGTTTTTGCAGTTCCGGCACAGAATTGCGCGGTCGCTGTGGAAAGCCCGTGTTCGAGACACATTATGAAAATGGCAGTGACATGGTTCATTAGTAGATGTCCTAAAATGCCTATGTTGAAAATTTGGGGACGAAAGTCAATAAAATGAGTGTTTCACAAGCGCGAGTTGAGCAGTTTGCATGCACGCTTGTGACTTTGTGAATTTGTAATAGTTTCACTTCAGCTGTTCATCATTGGCATTTTTCCATACCTCCTTATGAACAATACAGCTGGCTGAAATGTGTTTTCGCTCGTCTGGCACAGAATTGCAAAGTCACTGTGCGAAATCAGTTTTCCGGACAGTTTGAGGAAATGACGGTGACACTATTCATGAGCAGAGGTCCTAAAATGCCTATGTTGAAAATTTGGTGCCGAAAGTCCATACAATGACTCTGTTGCAAGCGTGCATTGTGCAGTTTCCACGCACCCTTGTAATTTCGTCAATCTGCAATATTTTCATGCCACATTTTCACCACTGGCATTTGTGCACACCTCCTTATCAACAGTCCGGCTGCCATTTTTCACAGCCTGCCCAAAATGCTTTTCTGCAGGTGTGGTGCACAATGGCGTGCTCGCTGAGCAAAATCACCTTTTGGGGCACATTAACAAAATCACAGCGCTGTCGTCTCTAGCTCCGCCACTGCCAATGCCAGCACGACAACATTCGGCATTGACAAATGCTTTTCTGTATTGCTTTAGCTAATACAGTGTGTGGTTTTAGTGGGGAAAGCACGATGGTCAATTTTAAATGTTGAACATTCTATCTGGGCAAACTACTAGAATCAATGCACATGTAATCATACCATCTTCATAAATGAGCTGCCCTTGGCCCCAGCCCATGGGCTCTCCACCTTATACACGGATGACCTTGTCATCCTGACCAGCTCCCAGGACATCAGTGTCAGAAACTCCAGGCTAAATATCAACATCAACCTAATTCAAACCTGGCTAAAGGGTCACAAGCTAACTATTAAGCTTCAAAAGACTCAGGCCATACTCTTTGGCTCCCTGACCAAGACAAAAGCCTGCCCTACTCCTCTAAAAATCATTGGAGCCAATGGTTCCCTCTTGCATGTTGCGGACGCTGTTAAGTACCTGGGAGTAACCCTTGACCAGCAACCGGACCTCACCCTGCTGATTCGCAAAACATGTAAGGCCACAAACAGCAAGCTGGGCCTGGTCTACAGGGCCAAAAGCTGTCTCACCATGGCCGCTCGACTCACCCTATCCAGGGGCTCCTACTACTCACGCTCTGCTATGAGCTTGTCTCCTTTGCCTATGCCCCTAAAACTAGTCTTTCTAAATGGGACACAGCATGCAACAACGTATGTCACTTTGCGCTCTCTGCTTCTCGCCTCATGCATCATTGTGAGCTATACTCTTGGCTGGAGTGGCTCCCCCCCGGAAAAGCACCGCACGTTTGTCCTAGGCAACTTCATCAACAACATTGTCAGAACTGCCAACCCCCCCCCTGCACTCGCCTCATCCCTCAAGCCTGCAACTCCCTCCTATCACTTAAGATCCAGTGACTCTCAGGTCCTCCTGATTCCAAAAACTCGCACCCAATAGGGTGACCAGGCCTTCACCGCTTATTCACCCAGACTGGAACTCCTTACCCACAAACACTCACTCCACCCCCTCCCATCCATGTTTCAAAGCTTCCCTTTGGGGCTTCCTTAAATCGTCCTCCTTCTGTCTCTGCACCTAATCCAACCCACCTAGACCAATCTGGCCAGCAGAGACACTATAACCCTGCTCTACTGCTGAGGAGATGAGTCCCCTGACACACAACGCACTTTGCCCACTGGAGAGCTCTACACTATCTGATGTGCAATAAGCATACAGTACATTCTCTAACCTACTGTTCATGTAAAGAGTACCTGTACTAGTCAATGTCCTGTTTGCCTAGGTCTCTCTCCTACAAACTGTACCACTCCTATAAGCCATTACCCATACCCACCTGAGGTTATAGCTGACCCTAGATGCATAATACTGTTGTCAGTGCCTGTATGTTAACCTCCCTCTTGCTTGTATGTATATGCCTGATGTATATGCCTGTTGTATATGTCTGATGTATTTGTATTGTACCTTGATATTGCTTGTTCTCCTATGTACCTTGTAATCTCCTGGGTCACACCTGAAAGTAGGCACTTGGCTGTCTAGTGTGCTTACCTGGTTAACAAAAGCAAATAAATAAATACCAGATCCTTTTCATGTGTGTTAGAAATATTAACACACTCCTATTGACCAATAAGACTGTCTTATTTGTGGTTCCCATTTCATAAACAGTATCTTCAAATGCACCACAGCAAGCTCAGAACACTGTGTGGCTAGGGATGCACTTGGGTGTGGGTGTACTGTTTTCTGATAGTGATAAGTGAGCATCATAGATTCTTATGAATTTCTGTTTTTAAGGGGACAGGAAATGTATACTATTTGGAAGATGATTATATATAGAATAATCCATGGGAAAGTGTTGATAATGAGGATTTTATCCACAGCCAAGGTGTGTGATGCCCCATAAACCCTGAGGGCGAAGCCCAAGGGGTTTTTGAGTGCATTATATGCCAAGGGTGTGCATAAATCCTCATTTAAACCCTTCCCTATGCTTTATTTTTTGTATTTACTGGTTCTCGAAGTCATGCCTCCGCTGCACAAGTTACTGCCACTCCGTAGCTGTAAGTGAATGTAACCCTCCCCCAAAGAATGCACAGTCTCCCACCCAAAACATGACACTTCCCCAAAACACATAACCTGCCCCTTTTTAGCTGCAATCACACTGACCCCCAAAACACAAAACCTGTCTTTTTTTTTTTTTAAATAGTGAAGCCCAGCAACCCCACTACTGCGAGTGGCTGTTGTTATGCATGGCACCACATTGTTGCACTCGCTTCACTAGTCACCACACACAGAAGCCTTCATCACTATAACAAAGAGAAAAAAAATTAAAAAATGTGAAAGCAAGCCTTATGTATAACAATAGTCTATTTCCTCCTCAACTGAGCTGCTGTTCCTGCACTCGGCGATCGGCTCCTGCTCAGTATAGTGTTAAATTGTTTTATATGTGGTGCCTGACTAGGAAGCAGTTTTCACATCTGCAGTTTCCAGCATGAGGGAAGGCAGCCCTGCAGCTGCTCACCTGGCATGGGAAGTGTTGGCAAAAAGGTGGTTGGGCAAACTCAGTTATTCACAGTTCTTTATTCACACGTCTGAATAACGGAGTTTGCCAGCCATTGCCAGCAGTTGATAAACATCCCTAACCAGTAAATATAAGCTTTTTATTCTCAGAAATTATATGCATTCCCCTAAATTATCCATATTTAACTGTACCTTAATAAAGCGTGATATGAAAAACTGTATTTTACATTGTTTTGTTTTATGGGCAGCATTCTGTTACTCTTCTCTTTATGGAACCAATAATTTGCAGTTTTTACTATGTTATGGTTTGTGTACAGAATGCTAATTATGAGCTGTTGACCTTTTAGAACTAAGCTTAGAGTTCTGTGCACAAACTGTGACATTGTTAAAACTCCAAATCACTGGTTCTATGAAGTAAGCAATAAGACACGATTGGGTATGTGTTGAACATATATTACCGCACGGCTGGGGCATAGTAAGTCACGAGGCCACCAGCCGTGTGGTAATATATGTTCAGCACATACCCCGGAGTGTCTTATTGCACTTATAAAATGGAGAACTTTTATTAGAAATTAAAAAGAGATTTAGAAAATATTGTATTTACATTAAAACATAGCTTTATTTGAACAGTGTTCCTATGCAAGGAAAAATAGTCCTTTTTAGTTGACATAGTAAACTGCTTCAGAATTGTCTAAAATGACACTGTAACACCTAGATGGCGCTATCCCAGGGGCTACTACCCCTGCCTGATTTGCCACTAACAGGTTGAGGGGCCTGGATCCAATGACGGGTGCCTCCACCCAGAGGTCAGGGTTTACAATAGTTAAACTTACTTGGTCACAGCCCTCTGGGACACTGCAACCCCCCTTTCTTCCCACTAGTGGCCCACACAATATATCAGAATTACCTTCACAGTATACACTTACCCCCAGGGCTGGTTCAGGCACTGGGACCTCCTGTAAAATAAGATACAGTGCAACAATCACAGTACAATACTTTAACATAGACAAATACCTCAGGCAGTATAACTTTGCTGAAACAAGCAGCTCTGATTTATTTAGGGGAATATAACAAGGACAGGGGGAAATCAGGTTAATTAGCTTATCACTTTACTATCTACCTATGGCTCTGTGCACAGGCCATCCCTACCAGTTACTGTCCCTGGGTACCCAAGCCCTAGTGGCTAGTCCAAACCGTGGCAGCTGGTAGGGGCCCTTTCACACAGAGAGAAAGAAAAATTAGTTTAAACAGTCAGCAGTACAGTGATTCCATTTGGATTTAATGTGGCAATTCAACAGGGAGCGACCCTGAATTAGTACTCACGACCTCCAAACAAGATAGGGTCCTTCAACGCCAGCAGGGCTACCTTGAGCTCCACGAGACTCCTCACACATTTATATGGTAAACAGTCACAGGCAAAGTCCTTTAATGGCAGCAGGATTCACTTGAGCTGCACAAGCCTCCTCACACATTTATATGGTAAAAAGAAAGTACTATACCAGGCAGGCTGCTTCTCTGTCCCGATCGCAATTACTGCACAATACCGGGAGAACACACAGCAGATTCAGTTCCTGACAGACCGGAGTGAATTCAGCATCTCCAGTCTTCTACAGGGTGAGCCTGGTTTCTACTCTTCAGATATCCTTTGATTCTCTTCACAGGACGGATTCAGTCCTAACAAGCAGTTACACAAGTTGCAGACCGGAACTCAGGGCCTTACACACGCTTCCACTAAAACTGCACGAAAGAGCACAGGGCTCCTTCCCTCTTCACTGCCAGAGCTCAACTGAAACTCCAGTAGACAAAACGGCACTTCCTTTGAGTTCCTCCCAGTTCTTGACTGGATTGGCTGTCACTACAATAGACTGCTCCTGTTGGTCCAAAAGGCCAAGTCCAAACTACATCTCCCAGAGTCACTGCCCATAACCTTCTTGTGGCTGGCTCAGATTACGAGTCCAAGTTCTGATTCGCCCAAGTTAACCCACACTGATTGGTCCTGTTCAGCAGTTCAAAACTAGAATGGGGAACTAGGCAAACACAGTGCTGACTGCAAAGAAAGCAGGTTAGACAAACTGTATTTTCATTATTACTCTAAATGATTTCTGGCAAACAGTTACATCTTTCAGATAGGTTCCTTTGCACTCTAGTGACTGCAAAATGGAGTGAATTGGCAGCAGTTCGAGTGGTACTCAAACAGAGAAGCACACAGTCCCCCCATACAAACTAATTATGTCTGCAAGCAGACAGCTCTTAAAGAGACAGTACCAGAGGCTCTAAAAACACTCACTGATAAATGGCTTAAATGCCAAACACCATTCAGGCTTGGAGCATTCAAGCAAGCTCCTGGAAGTCTTTTGGGAACCCCCATTTGCAGGGGGGTTACAACACAGTATGTTGAAATCCATTGCCCAATAAACAAGACAGGAAAAGCTTTCATTTTTAAACTTATTTACTTAGAATGATAAATTACAGTTGAAACTGACACATGCTAAGCGAACTGCAGCAGGAGCAAACGGGGACTCCTTGAGACAGCTTAGTAGTTGTTTTTATTGGGGAGTATCACCGCGGTTTACAATAAATGAAAGATATGTGAAACAGCGTGAAGGCCACAGAAAGAGATCACGAGTGGTGTGTTCAGTTTGGCAACGTGATGGCCACACACAGAAGAGACGGCCGAAACATCGATGTGGGATGCAAAGTAAGAACTCCGTTTAAATGGACTAGGGAAAAGTGTACAAGCGCCATGATAATGAAGCACTGAAATCAAGATTTCTGACTGCAGCGGCTCGGCAGCAGGACTGTCAGCGAGATCGCAAATGCAAGCATTATTAGTACATTAACTGTGGCGGGTTGGGAGTGGGATTGTCAGCAAGACATTCATTCCCTCGCTTACCGAGACTAAAAACAATGGCGGCCTTTAAAAAACGAACGTTCCACTGGCACATCTTAACATTCCATGCCTAGCTCTGAACATTCCATTTAGGGGCATTTATTTATTTACCTGTACTTTTTTTTCTCTGTGTGTAAAACATACATGACACTTCGTTTCTAGCCAATCAGAATGCTTATTTTTGCATGCCTATTTTATAAGAGAACTATAACAGAATGCTGCCCATGAAAACAAAATAATGGAAATATGTTTTTTGCATCACTTTTTGTTCAGGTACAGTTAAATATGGATAATTTACGGGGTTGCATATAATTTTTGAGAAGAACTTTATAAACAGCTGCCAGTTACAAATGATTTCCTGTCCTCTTTAAACAGATGCTGTCAACCCATTTTGCATCATGCTATTTCTAGATAAAAAAATACATTTTATGTATTTGTTTACGTTCTCTAAAATTCATTAGTGTTACTGTTTGTTTAATCTGCTTCCTTTCTTAGTAGAACTGAATTGCATAAGAATGGTGTATAATAACTGGGGAGCGTTTTCTCCCATAGGGAAACCTGATTATAATTTTTATAATGGCAAACACTCGCCGGGTTTCCCTCGCTCCCTGCATACGCAAACCTTCACTTTTCACTTTCTTAGCTACTTTACAAGTTGCACTCGGTGCCATCAGTAAGCAAATAAACGAAAAACCCGCCTCTCACATAAACGGTCACAATTCCTTACTGAAACAGGTGCTCCTCGATTAAACCTTTTTTTAAAGAAAAAGGAAAACATTCAGCAGCCGCGGACAGCAGACCGCACCTCATTCCAACTGAACCACGGACATACACCAATGTTTTCAGGGGTCCAGATAATTTTTAGGACTGGGAAGTATTTACTGTTAGCTGCTTTCACCTGGTAATATTTTCATCTATATGGTAATAATATGATGCATTGACCTGCCTTGGACCACCATCTGTAAAAAAAGTCCCAGTTCCACTGGGTGTCTGCAACCACTGATCCTCCTTCTCTGATACTAGTGAGGAGTCTTGAGATACTTTGCCACTGCTGTGTAGTGTGGTGGCCCTATTCTTAACATTTCATATTGTAACTGCCCTTCTTACCATCCTCCTCAATCTCCTGCGTGTACGCAGCTGATACCTATGCTGTTTTCTTACTCCACCTCTACTGCTGACAGTCTGTTCGTATGTGGATCCATGGCCAGTAGCATTGAATACTTCTGCCAATTTTGTGCTTATATACCAACACACTGTAAATATACAGGGTGGGAAACAACTTCCTAAAATCAGAAAGTGGGAGTAAATCATGCAAAACTGGTAGTAAAATACTCCTTTACTCCCCTTATCTGTTCCTCTGGATGTATTTGTATTTTATATCATTGCTGTGGTGAGAAAATGCTTCCTAGCAATTATATAAAATAAAACATGGGGTGGTGTGTAAAACCTGAATTTTACACACCCCTCAGTGTTGGATGCTTGAATAAACCCTGAGAGTGAAGCTATAGCATCCAACACCTTGGGTGTGTGTAAAATTCTTTTTAAACACACCACCACATATTTTATTCTGTATGTTATGCCTAACCTTGTTTTGTTTCAAATCCTTCGTTACAGGTGGGCAAGCCAGGAATTTGTCACCTAGAGCCAAGACAGAGCCGAGCCAGTGGTCTGGCTTGACTCTACGAGCCAAAACATGAACCAAGCCCGGACTGCTGCAGGCTGTTCTCAACATAGTAGCTGAACACTTCAGACATTACACTAACTGCTCGGACTAACAAAAGTTTACCATAAGCATAACTAGCTTGGTTTGACCTTGGCTTTTAGTTGCTTATAAAGTTGAGTTGAGCCAGGCACTAAGCTCGAGCCGGCTCTGGCTTGCTCACCTTTATTCTTGGTATGCTTTTATTGCATACTTCCTGAACATTAAGTGCACCACCCAACAGTGATTTCACTAATGTTGCAATAGTCTCCTACCCTCCTCCCACTGCATCATGAGTGGAGTGGCTGAACTGTATTGGGGATGTTCCTAAGTTCAGGAAAGATGCAGTGGGAGTTGATCAAGAAATATAAACAAATGCAGTTACAGTAGGTGTGGTAACACCAGTATGGTGGGCAGTCTTTTTTTTTCACTTTTAAAAAGAAGATGAGAATAAAACTACCAGCTACATCAGCAATCTCTACAGAACTATGACCAATCAGAACATATGTTTATAAACCAGAGATAGTTTAAGGGGGGGTCAGTGTCCCTTTAAAGCTGTAGTGGGCAATATGGAATATTGCATTCTCCATGCAGGACAGATAATTTCTGAAAAGTAAAATGTGTGACATACCTTACGGATCAAAGCATCAAACTATATACTCAAAGGTTCAGATCTCACAGAAGTTCCTTGCTCCCCCGTGACCTGTAAGCAAGTCTCTAGATTTCCTTGTGCTTCAGTTTACCCAGCTGTAAAATTGTGGAGAAGCGGGACCCAACAGAAACATCAGATTTTGTGTTGCTATTTCCAGTAAACACATTTTTTTAACTCTTTATTCTCCTTATGAGGCTGGGAATGAACCCCATGTCTGCCATTATAGCCCCATTCAGGTTCGCTTCCATGCTCTTGCTGGCTCCAGGGACCAACCAAGGGATCTGATAGAGCATGACTTGTGCCCTAAAGTGGAGCTCCCCTTTGGCCCCGAGGGGGAGGATGGCGATACCCCCCAGCATCTCATAGAGCATGCTTGAGGCAGTGCTTGCAAGGGCTGTGGTGTCATTGTGCAGCTGCCACAGTGGTTTGTTTCTTTATGGATGCCCTTGGAGACACGGACATGCAGTGACATCAGCACGGGGTATGCGTGCTCCCGCATGTGCCCTACAAATGTCCCCCGTCATCTCCTCCCCCGCAACATGGTACCGTGCTGTAGTGATCCTCCACATACCCCAACACCCCCCACCCCCACCCGGAGGAGAGCAGTCCAACAGACGTTCATCCCACCTCCTACTGGCCGGCCCTCTGATATCCCAGGTTTTTTTTTTAAGTCTGGGTCATAAACATCGCAGGCGGTAGCACTACTGCTTCACTGGCAGGCTGGCTTAAATTTTTGATTGATTTTTTAATTTGGCTTTTTTGGATAAGTACATCAAACGCAACAAAAATACTGCACTGGGATTTAATTCTATCGTAACTCCGAGCACTACCTGACATGCCTCTGTCAGGCAAAAAAGAAATAAAATTGTCTTTTAGACCATATCAACAAAAATATGTTAAATAGTAGCATAGTAAGTAGCCAGAGGTTATAAAGGGTTCTAGGTTCATCAGGTTCCCTCCCCCTGCCTGTTTCATGAGTGGAGTAAAATTAGTATGCTTTGCAAACCTGTTCTGATTTATAAGGGTTCTCCATCCCCAGTGGTGGATCCAGGAATTTACAATGGGGGGTGCTGTGGTGGTGGGCATACTTAATATGCAACCTTTTGACATTTTTTTTAAGCCTTTATATTATTTTTTCTATTACATTTTTGACTGAAAATATCAATGTAAGTGATTGGTTTGATTGTAGATATTCTTACTATCAATATATTGGACTTCTCCAGCAAAGTGAAATGCAGCAGTAGCAAGCAAGTTACAATGGGGTGCACCTGCACCCTTTAAACCCCCCCCCAAATCTGCTACAGTCCATCACAAGTATGCCATACAGACATCGTATTAGTGTATCGGGGTTCCATATTCACTCTGCTACTAAGAGAGCTGTTGATTCCCATGTGTTTTTGTTTTGTTTTCATTTTTTTTTTGGTTTATGTTGCTCGCTCATAGCTGCCCCCTTCACTACTTGTCCAGTGACCTCCCAGCCCCACCAGCGTAATCTCTATCACTTACCCCAACCTCCGTCACCTCGGACTTCCCCCTTTGAGGTGGGGCGGAGGAGTTGGCTAGGCTTCCCTGCCCAGACAGCTCAGTTGCTGGAGGCGGGTGGGTAGTCCATGCCAGGGCCCAAGAGTACCACTGTACCTCACCCTGCTGCACTGCAGCCTTTTCTCCTATTCTTTGTTCCCCTCCCATGGAGACAACAAGATCACTGACAGGCATGCTCAAGCAAGACGTGGTGACGTCCTGTCGAGCCAGAAGGCGTCACGCCCTTCCCCCTTCTGCTGTTTTTCTGTACCACACCACCACCCAGAAACAGCCAGGTGGTGGTCTTCTAAAGGGGGAGGCCACCCTCCCTCCCTCCCTCCCCTGAAGAGGGGAAGAGTCTACTGGGATGCTCAATGTTCTCCCCCAGGAGGCGCTCTGATTACTTGGGCATGTTCCTGAACCAGAGTTGCTGGTGTCGTGAGTGGCAGCACTACCGCAGCACAAGCGGTCCGGTCTGGATTCCTTTGTTAAGCAGAAATCTGTCCAGGCTTGCCTCAAAGACCCACATGGTCTTCAGTCATATCCACAGTGTCTGCTGGTATACTTTTCGTGGGTTCAACTCCCTCCGGGATAAAAAAGCTGCTTCTAATATTACCTCTGAATTTACAAACCAGAGCTTTAGGGCATACCCTTTCATCCTGCTTAAGGACACCAGATCAAACATATCTAGCTGTTTTTGATCTTAATACCTACTTTATGTAAGTGAAAGACTGATCATGTTCCCTCCCACCCTCCTTTTCTCTAGGGTGAATGTCTTGAGGATCTCAGATTCTCTCAATAGCTAACGTTTCCCATTCTGCTGATCATTTTGCTGGTCTTGAGTTGGACCCTCTCGACTGTCCCAATGCCCCTTTTGTATTTAGGAGACCAGAACTGCATTCAGTATTTCAGGTGGGGCCTTATAAAAAAGCAGGATTACCTCCCCCCTACTATGCATGTCACCCCCTTCCCATGCACCATAGCATTCTGCTCGCACTCTAGGCAGTAGCTGCACACTGCTTGTCCTGCTTCTGACCCTTGTCTGCTACAAGCCACCAGCTCCTTTTCCTCTTTGGCTTCAGCAAGAAGAGCCTCACACAATGTGTAGGTCCTACCTCTCATTGTAACATCATGGATATGGCTACACTGATACTGAGGCCGCAGGACTCTTAACAAACTACCCATCTTATTCATGTCCTGCTGATGTTTTTCACCATCCTGCAGGGAGTAGGACCTATCTAGTGTACCATGTGGCTGCCCAGTCTGGCAGTTAAGAATCGAGCTGCAGTCATCGCAAGAGACAGGGACTGAAAAGAGCTGTGTAGTATGTGAGTGTTAGGCAAGGGGTTTTGTGTGTGTGTTGTAAAATCAGTTTCTGAATTTTTCTTTCTTTTTGAGAAATTTGGGCTAATGTATCAGGTGATGCCATGGTAACCATGTTTTATGTGCGCATTTTAGATACTTAGGTGTGTGTAGTTCCAGCATTTTTCTCACTTATTTCAGAATTGCATTTATAAAACTCTTGATCATTTTACAGATGTTACAAGTGTACAGTGATAAACCACTCTGGTTGTGCGTCCCTGCTGCAGTAACCTTACTTTCTGTATGGTTGAAATCCTTCAGCTGCACCTCATACTTTACATGACTTGGATGCAGGGGCATTGGGTAATGTAATTCAATATGTGGATGACATAAAATTAATTAGGGTGGTAGACGGACATAGAAGCATCAGCAGGAAAAGGTCCTTTGGCCCATCATGTCTGCCTGTTTCTACCCAACAAATGTTGAATGAGAGAGTCCTAGAAGTACTTCACTCTTCACCCCCCCCTTTCTGGTGTGGTCTTTACAAAGCATTTGTATCTTTCCCATCCTCGTTTGAATTCCACCACTGATTTCTCATAGACCACCTCTTCAGGCATCCTATTCCACCCCTTCACCACCCTCATGGTGGAAAAGTACATCTGGAATCTCTCTTAAACTGCTAACTTCACAGAGTTAACTCCGGTGTTTGTGGTCCCACTCAGTCTAAACAATACTCTGCTATCCACTTTATTTATCTCACGGTGGTATTTGTATATGTCAATTATGTCCCCACTTTCCTTTCTTACCGCAAAAATGCACATGTTCAGAGACTAGCAAACTCTCCTTATTAATCCTTTCAGGTGCCCTTGGAGCATCTTGGTTTGTTTTATTTTCTGGTTATTTATAGTTCTTGTTGACCAGGAAAGGAGGGCTAGGCAATCCTGCCTATTCCAACCTTGTCCTAGGGGACTGTGGGGTTGAGGATACATTTGCAAACTGACATATTGAATCAGGGAAGCTGTTGGTGGCATTTTCAGTGAATGGGGGAATCTGACCAAGATACGAGGGGAAATTTCTTTGCTTTTTTTTTTGGAAGTGCCGTGGAGTCTTTAATGTCCACCAGAATAAGCAGACGGGACCTTAGTTTCGCCCATAATCCAAGAGACAGTACCTGAGGATTGCGGCACCCCATCATGCTGCACTGCAGTGTCAGTGTACAGAATGGGGTTATCATATCTGATTAACTCAGAGTGGCAGGGCAGTGTGACAAAGCAGTGAATAGGGCCTGTGGGATGCTGGGATGCATAGGGAGAGGCTATTTCAGCAGGAGGGAGCTGTTGGTGTTGCCGCTGTATTGCTCACTTGTGGGACTGCACCAGGAGGATTGGGTCCAGTTCTGGAGGCCGCACCCCAGAAAGGGCATAAACAGGGTGGAGGAAGTCCAGAGGAGGGCCACAAAAAATGGTGCAGGGGTTACATCAAAAGCCTTACAAAGAGAGACTGAGGGATTTCAACAAGTTCACCCTGGAAGAGGGGAGAGCGAGAGGGACATAATAGAGACTTACATATACCTCACGAGGGTGAACAAGAGTGCAGGAGGGGAGTCTCTTTCAAATGAGAAAGAACACCAAGACCAGAAGGCATGCAGTGAAGCTGGAAAGGGGGGAATTTAAGAGGGATGTAAAGAAGTACTGCTTCACTGAAAAAGAGTGGTTGTCGCCTGGAACAGACTGCCAGTGAAAGTGGTGGAGGTGAAAACAGTAGAGGGCTTCAAGCATGTGTGGGATTAATATAGCAGACCATTAGTAAATGGGTAGGGATGAGGGAGGGTTGCCAGAGACCAGTTTGGGCCTGAGGAGACAGGCCTTCTGGGCAGACAGGGTGGGCCAAGTGGCCCTTTTATGCTGACAAATTCTGTGTTTCTGTGTAGTATTGAGGTTTACCCCAGGTTCCTGGTATGGGGCTTGAACCCGCAACCTGCTGGCCTCAGAGGCCAGCCTTAAGCCTGCTGAGCCACTGATGCTGTTGGCTGTCCTTGTCTGCACTGCCTCCACCTGATCCTTGTCTTTTAAATGCCGACCTCAAATCTGCACACAGTACTCCAGGTGAGGATGAACCAGTGACCTGTCCAGTGAAACAGCCCAATGGTAGATTCCAGGGAATTGGAAGACTGTTTGCAGCGAGCATTAAATGTACTAGGGGAGTGGTTCAACTGGTGGCAAAATAAATTTAATGTGAATAAGTGCAAGGTCCTTCACTTGATCCTTATGATTCAGGTTGGTGGACTGTTGACAAAAAAAAAAAGTGACTGACTACGAACACCAGGGGTCATCACTGATGAAATGCCAAAAGGGCCGTGGCAGTGGCAGTGGATAAGGCAAATCAAATGCTGGGTTGCACGGAAAGGGATGTAACATGCTATGAACGGGACGTGATTCTGCCACTTTATAGAGCACTGGTAAGGTTACACTTGGAGTGCTGTGTGCAAGGTAGTATATTTTAAACACAGTATTGGAGAGAAGAGTATAACTGGGGTGGCTTGTGCAGCTGACAATGAAGAGATCTTGGGGCTGTTGGTAACCAGAGTCCTAAAGCATGTCAGAATCATGTGAGCAGACACAAGGAGGCAGTACTCCCAATGTACAGAACAAATACAAGACCACATCTGGAATATTGTGCCCAGCTTTGGTCACCATATTGTTTTATTTATTTTTATTTATTTTTTTGTTCTAGGATTACAAATACCTTCGAGCCGAGGCTCTTTTACAAAGGTTCCACGTCATTGGTACAATTGAGGCAAACATAAGTAAAGATAACAGTTTATAAAATTAAAAAAAACATAGTCTTGTAGAGGATTAAAGAACAATATGGTGAAACTTTGGGGAGGGAAAGGGAAAGGAGGAGGGTGAAATCAGGGAGACTAAGTGGATGGGAGAAAAGGGGAGGTAGGTGGGGGGGAACAGAGAGAGGAGAGGAGAGGAGAGGTGGAAGGCAGGTAAGAATAGAGGTAGTGCAGCCGGGTGGCATTTGTCATGGGCCAGCAGGGGAGGTGAAGATGGGGGGGGGGGTGCTGGCAAAGAGCAGGAGTAGATGTGGATCCAAAAGGGCATCTTCAGCTATGGAACCAAAAGACATGTTTATCCACAACAGTCACAGAGGTTGGAGGCAGTGAGTGTTAGGCGGAGCCGAATCTTAAAAGTGCTGAGCGATAGTGAGGATGATATGTTGCTTGGAAGACCATTGTACCAACTAGCGGCCCAGTAAGTAAAAGATCTTTGGCCTTGTGTTGTGTGGCAATGCGGGATTTGCAGAAGCTGAGGTTTCGATCCCCTGGTATGGCAGGTGTGGATTCTCGGTTGTATGAGGGCACAGACGGGGGGGGCAAGGCCCAGCAAGATTTTCTTAGTAGTAATACAAGTTTGGTGTTTTATTTGATTGGCAAGATTCAACCATCCAGTTTGAGAATAGAGGTCACAGGTGTGAGTTAGTCGTTGGGAGCCAGTGACAAGTCAACAGGCCTTGTTGAGGGTGGTGGATACACATTTGAGTGCAGTGGTTGTAGCAGAGCCGTAAATGATAATGCCATAATCAGTAATGGATATGATGGAGCTCTGGACAGTGACAGCGAGGGCTTCAGGCATCAGGTGTTTCCTATGACGGAATAGTGGGCCTAGCTGGGAGTTAGCGGCTTTGGCGACATGGTTGTTGTGGGCAGTGTAGGAGAGGTGAGGGTCAAGGGTGATCCCAAGGTATTTAAAGTTTTTGACCTGTTCCAGTGCGGCACCTTGTCTGGTGATAACGGAGAGTTGGAAGTGCTTCTGTTTATTATGGGAGCTGCTGAAGATCATAGCCTTGTTTTTTTTTTTTGATTAAGGATCAGTTTGTGCTTGGTGAACCAATTCTCAACCA
Organism: Neoceratodus forsteri; assembly: GCA_016271365.2. NCBI lineage: Eukaryota > Metazoa > Chordata > Ceratodontiformes > Ceratodontidae > Neoceratodus > Neoceratodus forsteri. Next base: position 485,793,788 of record CM028131.1, on the reverse strand, counting down.
AGGAGAAGCTAAGTTGGAGATTTTCTTGCAATTTCTTCGGGTCCTGGTGTGTGGCAAGGATTACTGCATCATCAGCATACAGGGTGATATGTTCAGTGCAGGAGTCCGGTAGGGTGTTAAAGAACAGGCTGAAGAGTAGGGGGTCCAGTATTGAACCTTGGGGGACTCCAGAGAGGACAGATTTTGAATCAGAGTGCACATCCCCAGTTTTTACACGCTGGGAGCAGTTTTCAAGATAGCTTTTGAACCAAGAGAGTGAATCATTGGAGAGACCAGCATTTTTTAGTTGGCTCAGCAGGAGGGAGTGGTGGATAGTATCGAAGGCTTTGGTCAGGTCGATGAAAATAGCACCAGTTGGTTGTCCATTGTCGAGGGAGCTGTGAATGGAGCCGGTGAATTCGAGTAAGGCAGAGGATGTACTATGACCTTTCTAAAGCCATGTTGCTGTTTACAGAGAATATTATAATTGTCCAGATGCTCGGTAAGTTGGTCCGCTACTATACGTTCCAGTGCCTTTGATAGGAGAGGCAGAATGGAGATAGGGCAGAAGTTCACATGGTCAGTCTTATCACCACTTTTGTGAATCGGGGTAACAGTGGCCATTTTCCATTTGTCCGGAATTGGCTAAGGAAAGAGAGAATTAAAGATCTTGGTGAGGGCCCAAGTACTCGCCAAGAGTTAGGCCAGTAGCTTGAGGTCAAGTGTGTCATTGCTTGTTCTAGATTTGCTGATGGCTTTGGCAACGTAGTTTCGGACTTGATGTTTCTTTAGTGCTTTAAAGTAGAAAGGTGGGTGACAGGTGTGGGTGGAGGAGTTGGGGGGTGGGAGTTGACGCATTTTGGAAGAAGTCAGAGGGGAGAACACTGCTAAGGTCAGTGAAAGCAATGTTAAAAGTGTTCGCAATAGTTTTAAGGTCAAGTGTAGTGTGCCCATTTATGTTGAGTATGTTCGGTGAAGATTTTAACTGCTTCCCAGTGGCATCTTTAATGTTTTTCCAGAAATCCCTCCCATTTCCCCAGGAGTTGGCGAGGGCATTTTTGTAGTTGTCAGATTTCTTTTGCCGAATGGATTTGGTGCAGTCGTTCCGTGCCCGTTTATAATTCTGGATGTCGAGTTGCTTACTGGAGTTTCTAGCCAGTTCCCAGAGGTGGTCCCTGGATTTAAGTTTTTTTAGGAGGTCTCCTGACAGCCAGGGGTTACTGAGCGATTTAACTTTACGCTTTTTGAGGAGGGCAGATTTATTACAGGCTTCACTGAAAATGTGAATAAATTGCTCCAGCACAGTATTAATATCTGTTGCCTTGAAGATGGGGGACCAGTCCTGCAGATGGAGGTGTGATTTGAGGTGGGGTAGCTGACCACGGGGTAGGACTCTGCTGGTGATGATTTTTGGAGGGGGCTTACAGAATTTGTTTGACCAGGTACAGCTGATAGGAGAGTGGTCACTGAGTGAGTCAGGGAGGACTGAGGTTTTCGTGATCCGAGAGGGGTGGTTGGTTAGGATCCAGTCAAGTAGGATGCAGGTCCCAGTTCTTTAGTTCTTTCTGGTTGCGTAGTCAACCATTTGAGTCAGGTTAGCTGATATAACAGAGCCCTTAAACGACCCACCTTCAGCTGAGAGCCAATTAATATTAAAGTCACCAAGAAGGATGATTTCAGAGTCCGATGGATGGGATTTGACAAAGTCAAGGACAGCAGTTAGACCAGGTCCCTGTTCCTTAGGAAGTATGTAAACAGTGACAAATGTGAGAGCCTTATTGTGAGCGCCTAATAGGAGTCTGATGGGAAGAATCTGAGCAGGAGTTGCTGGAAGATTGGGATCAATGGGGTGTCCTCGGAGAGTGTCTTTCACATATAAGGCACATCCTCCACCTCTTTTGGACTTACGATCAACCCGGAAGACATTGTAGCCAGGAAGGGTGATTGCCTGGTCAGGAATCTTTGGGGTGAGCCAAGTTTCAACTACTGACAGAATATCCGTGTTGTGTTGTGTGGTAAAGGGTTGCAGTGCATCAAGCTTAGGAAGTAAACTGCAGATGTTCAGGCACATAATTGAGAGAGTGCCTGTTGGTTTGTTTTGGTTGGAGGTGTTTCGTCCGGGGTTAGGGTGAACAGTCCCTGATAGCAGCAGGAGGAGGAGCACAAGTTTCAAGGTGCATAGGCGGAGTTCAGTCAGAGAGAGGTTGCATTTCTTTTTTGAACAGTAGCATGCCAGGTGGTAATGTCGAAAATGCAACATTGGAATAGTTGTATACGATGTGGCTAGATGAGCCCAAGGCTCACACATCAGCAGGGACAGATCAATTTCGGTGGTGTGCCTCCAGGGGGGAGGATTTGCCCCATTGCCAAATGACGTAAAATAATCAAATCCACAGAAAAAGGACCAGTAAACTGTTTGATCTACAGTAACAAGACAAAGGATGTGTTAAATTCCTGAAACACTGGCCTGGGGCATATGCAGGAAGTTAAAACCCTTTGTCAGTGTCTTCTCTTTGTTTAAATAGTTGTGAATGGTTCTCAAAGACATGCAGATCCCTTTAGCAACAAGGTAGACAGAAATGTGGATTCAGTTTGCACTCCCCAGGTCAGAGCTTGTAGAATTTCTTAGCTGTACTTACTTTGATTGTGATGGCTTCCAAAAAAGTTGATTTATAATGAGAATCCCAATATCTGCTGGTGATGTTTTCCAGTTTCTTAGTCCAGGAAACTTTCATAGATTTCATATCCAAGAATGGTCTAGTTCCTCCATGCCGAAATACATGAAAATCCACAAAACTAAACTACTGACAGAGACAAACACAAACACCCAGCCACACAGCCCAAGTAGGCGGAGCTGTTTTATTTACTTATTTGAAAATTGGCAACCTTAGCTGAGGCTGTTTTCTAGGTGTGACCTGGGGAGAGGAGAAGGGGAGTACAACAATACAGTGTATACAGAGTACACAGTATCAAAGTACAGTAGCAGGTAAGTGCAAAAATACATATGCACTATGTATGTGGCTTAAAACTGGTCCACCTGAATATAAATAGCCTCAGATCTGTTCGAGCTAGAAGCATGGGCCAAATTATACACTCCTGGCACAATTGCTATCAGTGAAACCTGGCTAAAATTGACTGTCCTACTCCATAAAGTCAAAGTCTCTGGCTTCACCACCTTTAGGCAAGATAGACCATCCAAGAAAGGTGGGGGTGTCCTAATTTATGTGAAATCCTCTCTATCTGCCTCCATAGTTCCCCTTCCTGGACTATGTACACATAATAGTGAAGCTATTTTCATCCACTTCACGCTCGGAGGTACAACGTCTCTGCAGCTAGGTTGTATCTACAATCCTCCTAAAGTTGCTCCTAATGCCCTCAAACTCCTGCTGGAGGCATTAGACAACCTCTCTCATGGAAAAAGAATCCTCTTGGGAGACTGTAGTATCCACTAGTCTCATGACATCCAAGGAGGAGTAAAGAATGCTGTACAAGGGGCTCAACTAGTCAACACCCCCACCAGGCAAAATTCCCAAATGGAGAATCATCCACCCTTGGCTGGATCCTAGCCTCGAAGCCCCATAACTTCTTGGCAGTGGGCATATTTGCTGATTCCATAAGTGACCACTCTCTAGTCTTTGGAATCTGGGAGAATAAGTTTCATAAACCCCCAGCCCAGAATTTTCTGGGCCAGAGACTGCTCCAGTTTAGCTCCATCCTCCTTTCTCCACTAACAGAGGTGGTCTGGATCCAAATCAGATTACTCCCTACAATCGATGAAGCATTAGATTTCTTTACAAACAATTTCCTCTCCATTGCAAATAAACATGCCCCCCCAAACAAATCCGGGTAAGAGGCCAGCAATCAAAGTGGATAACAAGAGAGCTCAAATAGCTCCTGAAAATCAGGGATAGGGGTATGGAAATCCTTTAAAGCCACTAATTTACCCCACGACTGGCATAAGCACAGGGAAGTACGCAACAAATATAAACGTACTAAAATAAGCCAAGCAGAACTACCTCCGTAACCTTCAGGATAATCGACAAGATCCCCAAAAATTTGGTCCCAGATAAATACCATCCTAAAAGGGAGGTCATCTGATACAAATTCCAATATAGAAATTGATGGAAAAGACTGTGAAAGTCCTAGAGAAGCGGCTGTAGCATTTAACGCTTTCTTCACTAACCTAGATACAGTAACTTCCAAAATACCCACAGGCCTCCCCCTATACCCCTCCCGTTCACACCACCATGGACCATCCATGCCCTAACTTTCACTTTAGGCTGGTAACTAAAAAAAGTTCTGTTACTTCTCTCTAAATGAAAAACAACAGGCTCCGGGGGGTATGATAAACTCGACCCCAAGCTCCTCAAGCTTGGAGCCCCAGCAATTAATCATCCCATTAAGCTGTTCCCTCGGTGTGGAAAGTTGCACTCATAACCCCTGTTCATAAAAGGGGTGATATACAGGCCACCTGCGCAGGGAGAAGACGATGATAGATGGCTAACTTAGGCAATCACAAGGTTTGCACAAAAAGGTGAACTACTGGTGGGTGATCTGAACCTCCCAGATGTTGACTGGGAAATCCCAGATGCAGTGTCGGCAAGAAATACGGAGGTATTAGCTGAGCTGCAGGAGGTATTTCTTCAATAGCTGGTCAGGCAACCAACGAGGGGAAGCAACTTGTTGGACGTGGTTCTGATTAACGAGGAGAGCGTGGAGGAGGTGCAGGTGGGAGAAGCCTTGGGCACCAGTGACCACAGCAGAGTATGGTTCAGAGTCAGGGCAGGGAGGGAGACAAGTTAGACTAGTACAACAGTCATGGACTTCAGACACACAGACTTCAATAAAATGAGAAAGATAGGGAAAAAATGGAGGGTACGGAGAAGATGCAATGGAGGAACTCTGGGAAGCTATTAGGGGAGGCATTCAGGAAGCAGCCAAAATGTGCATAAGAAGGTCAGGAAGAGTAAGAGGGGGAGGAGACCACTCTGGTTCACTAGGGAGGTGGTGGGGCAGTCTGGGAAAGGAGGAGGACGTTAACAAAACTTAAGATGACAGAGAGGAAGATAGGGAGGAGTATAGGGAGAAGAGGAGTCTGGCAGGGAGGGAGGGAGATCAGAAGGGCAAAAGTAGCCACAGAGGAGAAAATAGCTAAAAGGGCCAGGAAGGGGGTATAAAGCATCTCTTAGATATGTGAGGAAGAAGAAAAGAGCAGGGCAGGGGATTGCTAGACTGAGGGGGAAGGAGGAATAAATTTGGAGCAGGACTATGAAAAAGCAGAGGCACTAAGCGGCTCAGCTGGATAGACTAAGGGTGGACAAGGCATTGGGGCTTAATGGGTTACATCCCAGAGTGATCAAGGAATTGAGGGAGGAGCTGGCTGCATCCTTGACAAGGCTCTTCAACCTGTCCCTGGATACGGGGAGGGTGCCAGAGGACTGGAGGAGGCCTGACATAGTGCCATTGCACAAGGGAGGTAGCAGGGAGCTGAAGGAGAACTACTGCCCAGTCAGCCTCACGTCTGTGGTGGTGAAAGTAATGGAGGCATTAATCAAGAAGAGGGTGGTGAATTACCTGGAGGAGTGTGGCTTGCACGACATCAGACAGTATGGCTTCACCAAGGAGAAATCATGCCAGTCCAACCTAATTGAGTTCTTTGATTGGGTGACTCAGGTAATCAGCCAGGGAGGGTCGGTGGACGTGGCCTATCTGGACTTCAACAAGGCCTTCAACACTGTCCCTCATGGGAGGTTGGTGAGCAAGATGGGAAGCATGGAGTTGGGAAGGAAAATAGCAGACTGGATGGAGGCCTGACTAGTAGGGCGAACCCGGAGGGTAGTGCTCAACGGGGTGCACTCTGAGATGGCAAGAGTGAGGAGTGGAGTTCCACAGGGAGTCAGCTTTGGGTCTGCTCCCCTTTAACAGTGGGGTACAAGCTGGGGGGGGGGAATCAAAGAATCAGAACAGGAAAGGGATCTGGGTATTATAGACTCTTCAAACCTTAAGGTAGGTTTCCAGTATAGTAGGGTGGTGGAACGGGCCAATGGAATGCTGGCATGCATAGGCAGGGGCATTACTGGCAGTAGGAGGGAGGTTATAATCAAGGCCCCTGGAATTCTGCGGTTCTGCGGTTGCAGAATTTGCCGCAGAATTTGCATCATGCCGCAGAATATATATAGTGCCGCAGAATTCATTGTTTTTGGTGAATTTTCATATAAATATACTGTTTTTCCATAGTGTCAGGCTTTCTTTCCCACCTCGTTTATCCTGAAGCCCCTCCTCTATGCTCAGCATATGATGTCATTGATGACATCACATCATATTTAGCCAGTGACAGGACTGCATTCTGCCAGAGAAATGAATAAACCATGCCGCAGAAATCAGAAAATTCTGCCGCAGAACACCAGGGGCCCTGGTTATAATGCCCCTCTAAAAAGCCATGGTGAGGCTGCCACAGTTAGAGTACGGGGTTCAGTTCTGGAGACCACACCTCTGCAAGGATATAGATGCATTGGAGAGGGTTCAAAGAAGGGCAGCAAAGATGGTGCAGGGTATGTAGGGGAAGACATATGAGCAGAGGTATATGGAGCTGAGTCTGTCCTGCTGGAAACAAGAAGAAAACCGGGGACATGATTAAAATCTTTAAATATGTAAAGGGGCTCAATAAAGTAGGTGAATGGGGTTGGCTGAGGAGAAGGAGCTAGAACTAGAAGACACTGCCTCAGATTGCAAGGAAATAGGTTCAGGGGCAATGTGAGAGGGCACTTTTTCACAGGGAGGGTGGTGGAGCCCTGAAACAGACTGACAGATGGAGTAGTGGGGGCTGAGATGGTGGAGGAATTTAAGTGGGCATGGGACAGGCATATGAGAATGAGTATTGGGGGAGGTGGGGAGGGGGGTATGTGAAAGGGGAGGTTTGGGCAAACTAGAAGGGCCGGAAGGGTCCTTTTCTGCCGTCAAATTTCTATGATTCTTTGATTTCATTGATTATGTTGAGCAGCATAATTTACACGCTCTGTTACAACACAAGTTTTGTAAACACCACAGTTTAGACACCACCTTAGTCCGACTAATCTCTGACATATTGTGCAAGGAATAGATAATGGATCGATGATAGGTGCTCTATTTATAGACCTAACCAAGGCCTTTGATCTTGTGAATCACCAAATACTGATTACCAAGCTCTGTCCTCTAGGCCTTAATAGGCTAACTATAAGCTGGTTCTCAAATTATCTAGATAGCAGATCTCAGTATGTAAAATGGAAGGGCGAGCTATCCAACAGGCGCTTGATCTGTGGGGATGTTCCCCAAGGGTCAAAACTGGGCCCGTTTCTTTTCTTACTCTATATTGATGAAATTCTATCTAATTAAAGTAGCGCAAAAATACTGTTATATGCAGATGATGCAGTACTTTACCGTAGCTCAAATGATATATATCACGGATGTTAATAGACTACTCACATCCAATATACATCTACTAGAGGATTAGCTCCAAGCTAACAAGTTGGTGCTCAGTAGTAAAAGGACTAAGGTTATCCTCTTTGGCCCAAAGAGCTTAGGCCCTCAAAGGGGGAATTTGTTTCCCCCCTCCCTCTGTACCACTACACATGTTGAGACTGTTGACTCTATTAACTATCTAGGAATCAACCTTGATCAGGACATCACCTTTAAAGATCTCATCAATCACCTAGTGAAAACTCTTCATACAAAAATCAGGTTACTGTACCATCTAAGCCCGTTCTTCTCTAATGAGTCTCGGTTATGTATAGCCAATGCAACCCTTTTGCCCACCCTTCTCTATGGATCGCCTGTCCTTTCCTCGGTCAAATGCTCAGTCAGAGCTAGAAAAGCTGAAATCTCTTTATCATACAGTTACTCGCTATGCAGTTGGTGCCCCGTGTAAAGAACACCACTGTAAAGTAATCAGCTTCCTCAGTTTGCCCCCACTTGTCGGTCATCTTCAGTACTTGACATTATGCCTCACTTTTAACCTAGTAGGCCCACTTGCTTCCCCTGATCTTCATGACATGCTGATGATCCCGTAGGACGACCACTCAGATCCACAGATAGAAAGCTCTTACAGGTCCCCAAAGTTAAGACAGCAACTGATAGTAGAGCCTTCGCATATTTTACCCCTACCATCTGGAATGTCCTCCCAAAACCCAGCAAGGCATCTCCTTTTTGGGTGGATTTAAAATAATATTAAAAAAAAAAAAAAATACCTGACATGGAACCTTTGTAAAAGAACCTTGGCTCAAAGGTATTGTAATCCTAGATCTAATAAATAAAAATAAAAAGGGCTTCAAAGCCCATGTTCCAGGAAAACAACAATGTAACTGCTGTCGCTGACGTTATTTTTATTTCTCTACTGTATTACTGTATTATCCAGACTATGAATGTTTGCTCTGCTACTGGACTGTGTATGCATATGAACAGTATTCTACAAGCACAAACATATATCAGTTGTGAGCTCACTTGGTAGTTCAAACATGTGTTTGTTGTATGAAGATATCTCAATGTGTTATTTATTGTTAAGCACTAATATACCCGTCATTTAACCTGGTATTTAATACCATAACCTCCTCTGTAATTTGTAATCCTGTTGTTCAGTACTTGAAATTAATGCTAGGTCGCTCCTGGAAAAGGGACTCTTTGAGGCCCAGTGGGTTCACCCGGTCAACAAAATTCAATAAATAAATACTGACATAAGTATAGCACTGCAGATGAGCAGCACTGATGTGCAATGAAGTGCCAGTGGAGGTAGAGTAAAGCAGTGCAGAAGTTGATGGTGTGGGTGTAAGTCAAGCAGAGGCAGATACCAGGCGGGGGCCAAACACAGGAAAAGTGGGGTCACACAGAAGAAGGTCAGATAGGGGGTTGGCAGGACCGCCTGTGGGTATGGAAAAGTTTTCGGCTTGTGCCTGCTGGAGAGAGGAAAGGGGGAGAAATGGAGAGAGGAGGGGAGGGGGGCAGGTTCCAGAGGGAAGGAAGATGATAGGAGGAAACAAACTGACAGTCAAGGAGAGCGGCTGGGGAAGGGAGAAGGTATGAGGGTCCCTAGAGTGGAGTGAGTAAGAGGCAGCGGGAATGGGAGAGAGGAGTAAAGGGAGGTATGTGGGAAGGGAACCAAACCAGTATTTGGAGATGAAGGCGGTGCAGTGGGACTGAAGACTTGTGGGCAAGAGAGGATGGAAAGGGAGGAGTAGAGGGAGCAGTGGTGAGTTCGAAGGGGGGAGTTAGTAACAAAGTGTCAAATGGCTTTATAGAGGCTGTCCAGTCTGTGAGAGAAGAGACGGGAACGGTGCCGCAGACCACATCCTCGGAGTCAAAAACTGGGAGAACCATTTTGGTAACTAGTTCCTAGTGGACCCGGGGAGACAGGCTGTCTTTGTTGTGGTACAGGGAATCAAGTTTGGGGCAAAGTTCAGAGTGGATGGCATTGATTATTGGAGGGGGGAGTTGAGATGAATGGAGAGAGTACAGAGAAGAGCAATCAAATATGTGGCTGTTCTCTCTAATACAGATGATGGAATACAATCTTGGTATATAAGATGTATGGGGAGGAGTTCTGAAAACAGATTGTGGTAAGACTAGGGGTGGCAGCACAGCATAACATTCAGAGTGGATGGTTTCAGACATGGTAAATATTGCTTCATTAATAGTCTTTAGGCTCAGGAATTCACTCCCTTAGGGTGTGGATCCTGCAGAAAGCATTGCAGCTTTTCAGGTAGGATGGAATTCTTCTTGGCATGGCAAGGACTTAAGTGGACAAAGCTTCTGAGGAATGGAGAGACAGACATGATAGGCATAACCATTTTCTGTCCCAATAGATGTAGTGTATTGTAACTCCGGTTGCTGCAGTACAGAAAGGACATTGCAGCAGTTAACAACCGAGTGCAACTGAAGTTATTAAGGAAATGGAGAGATTAAGCTAGGGGAAGTGGTTAGTCAAACCTGGTGTGTTTTTCTTAGAAAAAAGAAGGCTCTGTGGAGTTACAGTTTTTGTGCTTACAATTTTAAAGAGATTGGATAGAGTAGATTGTGGAAACTGTTTCAGCTTATTCAGGGCATTAGAACTAGAGGTCATGACCTGTATTTAGAGGAGAGATAGAATTTGAGGTAATGTGAGGCAGCATTTTTTACCCATAGAGCGGGTAAACTTATGGACCAAGCTTCCAGTGGAAACTACGCAGTTAAGCAGTGCTGAGTCTTTTAACCTCCAGTTTGATCAGTATCCCATGAAGTGTAACATCAGTGGGAAGGAACAGACGAGGAGGAGGAAGAAGAATAATTCATACAGCACTTTTCATACACATTGTATTCCAAGGTGTTTTATAAGTAAAGGGACTGGTAGTGAAGTGACTATAAATTTGTTGTGTCAGTCATTTCACACATCAGCACCCACACACAGCCTTTGACAATTGCATGAACCCTTTTTTATGAGAAGGTGAATGTTTGCCTGGGCATCAGGGAAGAATCCCCTGCACTTGTGAAATAAGCCTTGATGACTTCTTTTTACTTACACGTAGACAACTCTCAGGAGGGTACCAGGGATCTTGATTTATTTATTTAAATTTTGTTGTCTGGGAAAGTAGGACTAAGCAATTCTGCCTATTTTCAGCCTTGTCTTGGGGCAGAGGAGGAAGATACAGATGCAAACTGACATACAGAACCAGATTAAGCTAGTGGTGGTATTTTTAGTAAAAAGGGGGTGGAATTTGGAGAGGACACCAGGGAAATTCCCCATCTCTGCCAGTTGGAGAACCCTGTGACCATCGTTCCTTGATGGCCACAAACTGTGAACAGCCAGAGAGAATGGGCGTGCTGGAGACTGGGGAGCAGGTCTTCTCCCCTGCCTCTCTTCCTCTAGAGACCCATGCTGATTTTTCAACTAATGAAGGAAACAGAGGCTTGCTAACCTTACAAACTTCGGAGGACATTACAAAAAGAAGAGCCAAGGATGTACATGAGTAATACCGGCGTCTGTTGCAAGTTGAAAAAGATTTTTAAGACTTCTCAGACCCTGGTGCACGCTTTGGACTGGTCTATTGACTCAGCCTAATTTTGGCTGGCTGGGAAAAAACACCTGATGGAGCACAATGGGTTTCTGGAACTTCCTCTTTACAGATGCCGTTGGAAGATGTTTCTGCTATTCCAGGCCCTTTGGCACCACAGTCACCCTTGCACCTGATGCAAACACTACAGTTCTCAGCTGAACCAGCACTGAGCCTCACTGAGCAGAGTGCCCCTCTTCCGTCTGCAATACCTGACGCACCCTTAAATCTCAGACCAACTACTACCAGAAAGCCCTATGCCTCTCTTTTCCACCTCCCGGTAGAACCTGTCAGACAACACAATGCAGTAAGAATTTTATATAAAGGGGGCCTGGATGCAGTGCCAGACTGTGTACATGTGGGTTCGACGTTATTAAAGGATCCCTTATGTTTCTTTGCTGCAGAAATTTATGCACACATACACGTGTCAGGTGAACACACTTATGACATTAGTTTTAAGACCACAGGAGGCTTTGAAAGATTTTGGAAGAAATATAATGACTTAAAAAAATACGCCCTTATGGACCCCAATCGAGGCTGTACCTCTTACAAAACCAGCAGTAAAAACATCACTGTATTATTTCACAATGAAGGCGTTAGAGTCACAGACTTAATGTACTGCTTAAAACAACGTTGTAACATTCTGGAAGGTCCAAATGCAATTTTTGACAGTGAGCAGTATTGGACTGTAAGGTGGAAATATAAAATAATGTTAAAAACTGTAGATGATTGTGTGCAGCATTTATCTAACTCTTTTTTTTTTTCTGGGACGGGGTTCTGTTTTATGCAGGCCAACCAAAGGCCTGCAATAAATGTGGATCAGTTGGTCATATCAGTAGTATTTGTGATAAGGTGCTTAGGTTCTTTGTGTAATGAGTTGGGACATTCTATTGGTCAATATCTAAATGAGCTGGTTTGTAGTCTGCGTGAAGAAAATGACATTCTTATCAAAGTTGTTATCAAAGAGAAAACAAGCAGAGAACAGCAAGAGGAAGGAGCTGCTGTTATAACTATACTTCTCTACTGAGAATAAAGAACTAGAACTCTACTACTGGGACTTTCAATTTAGAGTAAAATCAAAACAAAAAAAAGAGTGTTTTTGTCTGAGTTAGCTGAAGTGAATTGTTATATTTGCAGTTATCTATGTGTTTTTCTGAGTTGGCTGAAGAGAATTAACTGTGTAATTATCTAGGTGTAGAAGGACCTGCAAAGTAAGGGGAGTGGCTTATCTAGAAGGAAGCCAGGTGTGTTGGATTTAAAAACTGACCTAAATAGCTTCTAGCAGAGATAAGGCACAGAACAGCAAGAGGAAGGAGCTGCTGTAATAACTATACTTCCTTACTGAGACTAAAGAACTAGAACTCTACTACTGGGACCTTCAATTTAGGGTAAAAACAAAACAAAAAAAATTAGCGTGTTTGAGTTAGCTGAAGTGAATTGTTATCTTTGCAGTCATCTAGGTGTTTGTCTGAGTTGGCTGAAGAGAACTGTTATCTGTGCAATTATCTAGGTGTAGAAGGACCTGTAAAGTAGGGGGAGTGGCTTATCTAGAAGGAAGCTAGATGTGTTCAATTTAAAAACTGACCTAGATCACTTCTAGCAGATAACAGGCAGAGAACGGCAAGAGAAAGGAGTTGCTGTTATAACTATACTTCTCTACTGACACTATTGCCCTCCTTCCTTCCCCCACCCCACCCTTAGCTAGTTTTACTTTTATAGGCACATGATTTGACTGACAACAGGAACTTCCTGTTTGGGAGCAGGAAGGGAGTGATCACAGAGCCACAAAAAAGTCACCATCCTAGAAGGAATAGAGTAGCTCTCTGTTCCCCCCTTGCTGCTGGAGGTCTGACTCTGAGCAAGTAAGGAGACTGCTTAGAAATATAGGAACTTCTTGTCTCAGAACAGGAAGATCAGGAGCTTAAAGGGCACAGAGGCAGTAAGTAAGTTGGGAGAAAAAAAATTAAATAAACACAAGAAAGAGTAAGTATTCAAAACAACAATGAAGGGGCCAGAAATAAGACATGATGGAAGTGGTGCAGTGCAGTGGCTGTGGAGCAGCAGTCTTCCAGGAGACGTTCTGGAGGATGCAGTGTTGTCCCATCTGCAGGCACCTCTCTGGGCTGAGGGAGGAGGTTGCTCATCTCCAGGCTGAGTTGGCCAGGATTTAGGGGACCTCCTCCTCTCCCATCCAGGGACCACCAAGGCCACTGCCGTTGCCTCAGAGGCTGCCAAGAAAGAGGAGCGGTTGGACCACAGTGGGTTCGGTGAGGGTGGTGGAACAGAGGTGCATCCCTCCAGTTGTCCCTTTCCACAAGTCATATGCCATTCCGGCAAAGTGTGGTTCCTCTTTGGAGACACCCGCAGTGGAGACCAAGGAAGATGGTGGGAACCTCCACAAAGGAGACCCACAGGAGGGTGGCATGGGACCCCACAGGGGAAGGAAACAACTCCTGGTGGGGGACTCCATTGTTAGGAGGGTAGAACTGGGGGAGGAAGGGGAGAGGGAGGTAGGGTGCCTGCCTGGCTCCATAGCTTGGAGGGACAGGGAGTGAATCCTCAGAATCGTGGGAGCAGCTGCATGCGGGAGGGAGCTGGATTTCATTGTCCACATAGGGACAAATGACCTGGCTCGGAAAGGGATCAGAGTAGTGCAGAAAGAGTTTGTGGAGTTAGGGAAGGGCCTTAGACAAGTAGGATGCACAGTAACCTTCTCGGAGGTGCTGCCTGTCTATGGCATGGGTGAGGCTAGGGTGCTCCACACCATGGGATTCAATAAGTGGTTGAAAAACTGGTGTAGAGCTCAGCTTCACTGGGGACTGGGGGTCCACCTGTGGTGCAGGCCTATTCTGGCATGATGGCCTGCATCTGTCCAGGAGGGGAACCAGGATCCTAGGTGATCGGTTTAAATGCTTCATTGGCAAGCATTTAAACTAGCCAAGGCGGAGGCACTGGGAAGGAGCAGGGAATTTCTAGTCCCCCCCAAAAAAATCAAGGCAGTGAGGTAAACACCAAGATAAAGATGTCGATAGGGAGATGGGCTGGGGTAAATGGAGGACACGACAAAGGCAATAAGGACAGGGATGGGGCAAAAAGTGGTAAGGCCATCAAGAAATGGAGGGTAATGAGTACCAGTGCCCGTAGTCTGGGCAACAATCTCCCTGAACTGGTGGCCTTGATAGAAGAGGGATGCCTGGATATCATGACAGTCACAGAAACATGGTACACAGAGAACCATGACTGGGATGTTAACATACCAGGGTGCACAACCTTCAGGAGGGACAGGGAGGGTAGAAGAGGGGGAGGAGTAGCTCTCTATGTAAGGGAAGGAATAAATCAATGGAACAAAAAAATAAACAGAGGAAAGGAGGCACTGTGGGTCACCTTAGAGACTGGAAATGGCACCACAGTCTGCACAGGGGTTGTATACAGACCCCTATCTCAGGGAGAGGGAATGGACAAGGATATGATAGAAGGCATCCTTAGGATGGCAGAGAAAGGGGAGATACTGTTGATGGCGGACCTGAATATGTCAGATGTTAACTGGAGCACCTGTGCTGCAGTCATATCAAAGAGCAGGGCCATTCTCGATGCCCTTCAGGGGGCATGCCTCAGACAGCTAGTGTTGTAACCTACTCGAGAGGGAGCAGTCTTAGACCTTGTACTCTCAAATGGGGAAAGTGAGAGGATCTCCAATCTAGAAGTGGGTAGCCCTCTGGGAACAAGTAACCACCAGACAGTGTGGTTCACAATAAACTCAGCTGCAGAGTCAAGCCATACAAAAGTGAGGGTACTGGACTTCAGGAGGGCTGACTTTGGCAAAATGGAAGCATGCTTTAGAAAAGCACTGGCAAACAGGCAAGAAGGAGGGGTGGAGCAACAATGGGGAAACATCAAAACCACCACCACAGAGGCAACAAGCCTGAGTGTGAAGCAAACAAACAAATCAAAACAAAAAAAAAAGCCACTATGGTTCTCAAAAGAGGTGGCAGAGATGGTTAGGGAGAAGAAGATAGCATTTAGGAAGTATAACGAAACACAGAAGGAGCAGGACAGATAACGGTACCAGTTAAGGCAGAAGAAAGCAGGAAAGGCAATCAGAATAGCAAAGTCCCAAACTGAGGAAAAGATCATCAGTTTGGTTAAGAAGGGGGATAAAACTTTTATAGGTACATTAGGGAGCGTAGAAAGACAAAGGGAGGGATGGTGAGGCTGAATAGAATAGACGGTGGGTGGGCACAGAGGGACAGTGAAAAAGCAAGGATATTAAATGAACACTTCTGCTCAGTATTCACAAAGAAGGAGGAGGAGGTACCTAATCCAAGTAACAGAAGCACATTGAATGGGGGCGATCCCAGTCCTTTCACAGAAGAAAGGGTTCTGAAAGAACTCCTAAAACTGAAGGTGGACAAAGCAACGGGGCCTGACAGGATTCACTCCAGAATTCTAAAAGAATTAAGGGGAGAACTAGTGACACCACTGACTACCCTTTTTAACAAATCATGGAAGGATGGTGTGGTACCTGAGGACTGGAGGAGAGCAGATGTGATTCCCCTTCACAAAAGGGGGAGCAAGACAGAGGCAGGAAACTACAGATCTGTCAGTTTGGCCTCTATGGTAGGGAAAATGATGGAGGAAAGAATTGTTGAGTACCTAGAGGCTAGTGGGGCACAGGACCCAAGGCAGCATGGATTCACAATGGGAAGGTTATGTCAGATGAATCTAATATATTTCTTTGGCTGAGTGACCAAAGTAGTAGACCAGGGAGGGGCTGTGGACATGGCCTACCTTTACTTTACAAGGCATTTGACACAGTCCCACACAAAAGATTAATAAACAAGTTAGCCAGCCTGGGAGTGGGTCCCAGGGTGGTAGCCTGTGTAAAACATTGGCTGGACAACAGGACATTCTGAAGAGAGGGGGGTTACTAGTGGGGTACCACAGGGTTCAGTGCTGGGTCCAGTCTTTTTTAATGTCTTTATAAGTGACATTGCAGATGGACTGGAAGGAAAAGTTTGCTTCTTTGCAAATGACACAGATCTGCAACAGGGTTAATACACATGGGGGGGGGTGGAAAGGATGAGAAGGGACTTGGCAAGGTTGGAGGAATGGTCAGAAGTATGGCAGCTTGGATTCAGTGCAAAGAAGTGCAAAATAATGCACCTAGGAAACAAAAACCCAGGGGAAGAGTACACAATGGGGGGAGAGGTAGTAACAACAACAAAAATGGAAAGGGACCTGGGGGTAATCATATCAGATGACCTTAAGGTTGGCAAACAATGTGAGAAGGCAATAGGGAAGGCTGGGGATACTGGGATGTATAGGGAGAGGCATCACCAGCAGAAAACAGGAAATTGTTATCCCTCTATACAGACAGTTGGTGAGACCCCATCTGGAGTACTGCATCCAGTTCTTGAGACCCCATCTCCGCAAGGACATAGACAGGATGGAGGCAGTCCAGAGGAATGCAACTAAAATGGTGCGGGGTTTGCAAGAGAAGCCATATGAGGAGGGACTAAAGGAGCTTAATATGTATTCCCTTGAAGAAAGGAGGAAGAGGGGGGACATGACAGAAACTTCTAAGTACCTCTGTGGAATCTACAAAGTCCAAGAGGGTAGCATCTTTCAGAAAAAGAGATGTGCAAGAACAAGGGAACACAATTTGAAGATGGGGGGAGGGTGGCTCAGGGACAATGTGAGGAAGTATTTTTTCACAGAGAGGGTGATGGATGCATGGAACCGCCTTCCTGAGAAGGTTGTGGGGTGTAAAACTGTGAGAGAATTCAAGAATGCATGGGACAGACATAAGGCAATTCTTGTAGGGGGTAGGAAGAAATAGGCTGTTGGTTAACTAGGATCTGCAGCTTATCCAGCAGGTAGGGAAATGGGCAGACTAGGTGGGCCAAGCGGTCCTTATCTGCTGTCAAAGTCTATGTTTCTGTGTAAGTTGTTCTTGGGCAGCTCACAATAAAAACCGACAAGCAGACAGTGAAGAACAAAACATTTGATCATTTCTGTAGCATAAAGGAAACACGACAGATGCACAGGCACCCCTTCTACTTAATGCACCCACAGTATCAGCCCCAATCCCCCCAATATTCCCTCCACAGCCCCTTTGCCGGTTCCAGATCCTATCCAGACCGATGGTATTGTTCCTATGCCCTTACCTTCAGAAGACAACACTACATTAGTCTCAGTACCAAGCACTACAAGAAACATGCCCCCACCCTTAAACATAGCCTTGGTGGACAGAAAAGGCATGTTGACACGTAAACGCCAAGAAAAGAACACACCTGTGTCTAAATCGGCTAAAACACAAACCTTCCCCTTAGCGAACAGGTTTCAAGTTTTACCTCAGGATGTTAATGACTCGGACGCTGAGACGGATTCTTTTTCTGTTTTATTTTTTTTTATATATATTTAGTACTTTTGGCACCTCCACCGCTGACACCTTCCACTCGGTCACGGACCCCTGGCTGTGGCATCCCATATTAACCACCCTCTCAGGACCCCCTGTTTTTCTCCTCCAGGGTGGGGTCGTGGCACCCAGACCTCCCTTAAGAGGTGCCACAATCAACAGGATAGGACAGAGTTCGGGCTGGGAGCCGAATGCAGTGCGGGGGGGCGAACTTCATCAAGGTGGTGGAAGGAAACACACAATGAGTGTCTGTCCTGCCCCTCAGTGCCTTGTTGGGCTGGTTGCTGGGGTACCCCTGGCCTTCGCCAGGGGTCCCTCCAGCACCGGTCACACCTCACACCCTCCCCCCAGAGAAGGGAGAGCAGTCGTAGGATGCTCGATCCTTCTTCCCTGGCCAGCCCTCCAATGACCCATGTCCATTCCTGAACCTGGGTCATCAGCGCTGCAAGCGGATATCCAACTGCTGCACCAACGGGCCGGCAGATATTTGTTCTGTTTTGTCTTCCCTTTGTGATGCAGCTTCAGAACTGGAGGGGGATGCCCCTACAAGTAGACAAAAAAGAAAGGGGACACAGAACAGAAACCAAGAGTAAAACTGAAGTCCAGGCCTGGCACTAGATTTACAACAAAGAAGAAATAATGATATTGTACACTGTTTTTCTTAGCAGGACACTGAATTTCTACTATGCCACTGTTAATATGAACAATATCAAAAGATGTAAAAAAAAAAACATGCAGCAGTGTTTTCAGCTTTACTTTCAGGTTTCTAAGGTATTTATTTCTTACAAGATATCAGATTGCATACTGTGATAGAAATTCAACTAGCAACTACAGCCTGGTATGCAGGGCCATCTTACTGGTCCATTGGCCTAGACCAGTGTTCAGGGGTTGGGATTTTATTCCGTTGAATGGATTTTCGTTTAGTAAAATTGTTAGACCTATTTCCAAGTAGGGCATTACTGTTAGATATCAGTTACCAAGGCCACCTTATTCATCTAATCAGTATTTATGCCATTCAAACTAAAGAAGAACGTGTTCAACTTTTTAAATTACTACAACCTTATCTGTACACAGCTCATGCGGTATTATGTGGAGCAGACTTCAACTGCGGCTTAACAAAGTCAGATAGAGGCAAGCAGACTCATGCAAATAAAGTATTTTGTGATATGACCTGTCTAGCTAACATCCTTAAAACAGTTAATCTTAGTGATGCTTCTCTTACATATGCTGGTACGGTCATTCCTACTTTTCACAAAGGAGCTCGAGCCGCACAAATTGATTTTTTCTTTGTCTCCTGTACTCTGGAAGTCTCCACATTCACTACTAAAGCTGTGGAATATTCAGATCAGTCATTATTATCATTATGTGTGGTTCAGAGCGCAGTGTTTATGTTACATACTGTAGCTAAGTGATGTAGGTTGTGCTTGGATACAGAGGCCAGATCAGTAAGTAGGACAATGCTCACCAAGTATTAGTAGTTTAAATTGATCGGTGCTTAGGTACTTAGACGTAGTTATATGCAAGTCAGTGATTATGGTACGAGTGGACTGGATAGTCTATGCAATATGCTTAGATGCTTGAACTGATGAGTAACTTGTGGTGACTTGATATTGGTTTGGCCTTTCTCTGTATCCCACCGTAAGAAAGATGCTTAGTCCAGTAGTATAAACCCCCCCCAAAAAATAATGATATCAAACAATTATCTCCTTCAACTCCAGAGAGTGTGACCAGTAGCATGCAGGAGAGGAAAACCTCCCTTTGGGGGAAACCTCTGAGGACCCATGGCTACTGAACTGTCCGTCCTTCTGGGCATACTAAGGGAGAATAATCCTAATCTAACAATACAAATTATCGGCTAATCCGAATCCATGTCGTAGATCCTGAGCAAGCAGCTTAATAAGTACTAATGTATGTCAAGAATGATGGCATGTCCTTTAGAAGAAGTCCAAGTCCAGGAACTCCATGAGGAGTAGAATTAATAGAAGATGGATCCATGATTGAGCATTATAATTGGGAGCATTAAAGTCGCATAGGTGAAGGACTCCAGAAGGCGACAAAATCTTCTCCGAGGAACTAGGGATTAAATGATGGGCTTCAAATTCAAAATAAGAGGCACTGATATGTCCATTGGGCAAGCTTGCAAAGAAGGCTGCATAATTTAGGGAAGGCGGAGCAGAAGGCGGTTCCGGTCTGAGTAGTTGGCAGGTGAGTTAGCAGTAGTACTTAATGTGTATAGGAAGAAGTTAGATAGATTTCCAGGCCCCTAGGGGTGAAGCAGGTAGTAGAATTAGGAGGACTGTCTTCGTGAACCTCTAAGCTATGTAAGGGCGAAGCAGTTAAGCATGAGCAGATAGTAAATGTGTGGATTCACATATAAGTCAGCAGAACTTGTAGTAAAGTTGAACCTGCGTGATGCAGATGTTGTATGATATAGCAGAGTATTAAGGGAATAGAGAGGTTTGTAATTGAAGCTTTCATCAGGCAAGCAGTATAGTTCTTCGGGGCAACGCATGCACATGTTCAGAAGTCGAGTGGCACATCAGCAAAATCATGCCGGAAGTATGTTGAAGAGTTCTGCATGGACATGCTTCCTAGTCATAAACGGAAATAGATGATGGGGATGGCTGGGCTGAATAAAGTGTCGTAACTGGATCCAAGGTCTTAGAGCATTGGGATAAGTAATGCGAGGCATAATCATGTCTGAAACCTTCCGGATGACTCACCTGAAGTCCGGGTAGGAATGTAATAGTAATAATAGGAACTGAAACAGCGAGGCAGAAGTATCCAAAGAAATAGATGACTACGGCTAATCAAATCCAGACAAGAGTCCATAGACCCCAAGCCCGATGGGTGAAGTAGGTCATAGAAGCAGGTGAATATGCATGAGTAATAAGTTCGTGAATCACTGGCCTAAAAGGCATAAATGATTGAGTGTGATGCGGTGAACCTCCGGCCGTGCGGGGTGAGGCAGGTTGAAGAACAAAACAGAGAGAGTAACGGTGACTGTCGAAATTCATGTATGCAAACTGTTGAATGTCAGGTGAAGATGGCTGCACATCTTTATAATGAACTCCTAGTCCAAGAATCCATGTCCAGGCCGGAATCCGATATTTGATTGGAATCCATGGTCAAGCATAATTATTAGAAGTGTCGAAGCTGCGTTGGTGAAGATATCCAGAAGGTGAGGTAGTCCTCTCCGAGAACCAGTAACCAAATGACTAAGTCTCCAACTCAGAATAGGAAAACAGGTGGTTCATGTTCCGATTGGCAGGGTTGCACATGAGGACTTTGGTGATTTAGCATGGGAGCTTGGCGCAGGCTGCGCTATGATGAGAGGGCAGAGCAGTAGGAGCCTCTGTTCAGAGTGGGTGAAGCAGGTAAGTGAATTGGGAATAGATCTTGAAGCGACTAGGTAGACATAGGTTGTAGGACCTCCAGACCCCAAGGGGGCGAAGCAGGTCATGGAATAGGAGGCAGTCTTTGAGAACCTCTAGGCCATGCTAGGGCGAAGCAGGTTGTATGAGCAGACAGTGAGTAAGCGGACCTGTACATAGGTCAGCAATAGTAGTAATCGAACCTCCGTGATGCAGATGTAGTAGTAGGGAAGTAGTATTGAATAGTTTATGTATGGTAGACAGTGGAGAGCATTGAGGGAACATAAATAAGCATGAATCTAAGCTTTCGGTTGGTGATCAATATAGCTGTAGAGTGATGAATATATATACGTTAGAGAACTGATTGAGAGCTGAAATGCTGATGAGCTGAATGAGCACGGTGTGCAAAGCTCTTAATGAGCATTGAGTGGCAATGTAAACCAAGGTCAAAAGTCATATGGCACTAAATGTGTACGCTCGAGGCAGGAGCTATAATATAGGAAGGCACTATAGAACAGAGCTCAGCTGAGAATCTCAGGAGGAAGTGCAGTGGTAGTAGATCCAATTAAATTGAAGCAGCAGGGTAGGAAGCATCCAAGAGAGCTGAGAGGCTAAGCCTGTAGGAGGAGTAGAATGTGTGGCTGGACCATGCAAGTCAGCCGGTGAATTGAGTAGAGAGTGGCGACTGAATTCCACAAAGGCTAGCAGGCAACAAAATCCCATGCAGACAATGAAGGAGCAGAGAAGTGTTCTACGTGAAACCCCGCTTGGCTGGAAGTACTGCCAGACCCCACGTAGGCAGGCAGAAGGAGAGAGCGAGTCAAGCTAGACCCCACGTAGGTCAGCAAGACTGGAGGTGCAGCCACGGAGGCTGCCTGGCATAGCATGCATCCTCGAGGAAGTAGAGGGAAAGTATCACAGGTAAATGAAGAAGGACAGAATGAAGCAGCAAGGAGAACAGGAGTAGTGAGAACTGCTGCAGGTGTACCCAGAGACTGGAGGTGTAGTTCATGCCATCCAGTTCCCTGAACGAGGAACGATATGCTGTATGGAAGGCAGCTAAATAGGGAGATCAAGCAGTAGGATGCTAGGGTAGAGTAGCAGGAATCAGTAATAATGGACTGAATGCTATTAGAGCAAGTGCATACACTGCAACTGATATAGATGCCGCATAGCGCTATGAGCTTCACCCTTGATTCACCATCCTCCTCATAGGTGTACTGATGTTGTTCATAATGTTGGAAGCATGTCAGGACATACAGTATTAAATTAGGCTAAGAGAAACAGTCCTTATCACCAACTAGGGGCCCACTATCTGTAGCCATACGAGTGTGGCAAGCTGCACACAGGTTTCTAAGCCACAAGGATGTTTCGGTAATCCAAGAACTGCTTCTCTGTTTGCATTAAAAGTCAGTGCCTCAGTTCTACAGATCATGCTTACAAGTCCATGTATAGCTGTTATGGTTGGAAAGTAGGTGGAATAAACACAGATGCAAGTGTAGGAGGCTCTAGCAGGTCACGTTGCAAGCGTTGCTGAAGGGGTAATCCATGAGCTGCGATAGAGCAGCAAAGTAGGTAGGAGCCCAGCTCGGCGGTAGTGGTGGTGGCGCTGAATGGCACAGCGCAGTAGGCAGCAAGAAACGTCTGTGGAGATGTCCCCTTGTAATGCAATGGTAAACGACAGTCAAGTCCATGGCGGTCCCCTACCATGGCATAGGAGGTATTGAAGGTCCGATCTGGTCAGAGGAAGCGAAAAGCCTCAGCTGAATGAACAAATGCACGGCAGCAGGGAGTGAACGCTCAGAGAAATGAGCCCAGGGAGGCAAGAGGTAGAAGCAGCAATGACCCCCCCCCCCACCAAAAAAAAATAATGGTATGAAACCAAAACCAGCGGGGGAAAGAAAACACCAGAAGCAGGCAGACAGAGAAATGGATGAGGGGGCAGGACAGAATGGAGAAAAGCAGCCACATGCCAGGACTGTGAACTTGCGAGTGCAACTCGCTCTAAGCAGAGCTGTGATTTCCCTGCTGATTTAAGTAGGATGTGGGGGAGGAGCTCTTCCCCCATATAACCACAGGCATGCACCTTTCAATTATGAACAGGGGCTTCGAGGAAGCCTGGACCTGGGTGCTGGAAATTCTTCGTTGTTGTCACAGGAACACTATAGGACACAGCTCGGGTATTTTTTGGCAGCCAGGAAGTCTGTTTTCTTTCTGTATGATTTTTCTATTCCATGGTGGGAGGACACAAAATATGCATTAGTTTCTATGCTAAAATCTATTTGTAAACAGCAAAGAGATATCACCAGAATAAGGCAGCCTCTTTAAAATTTCAGCAATCCTTTGGTTTGCAAGGCACTTCTTACTTATTATGCCCCTATGATACTTGCAAAACTAGTGCACAGCATAAACAAATCTCCAGCTTGCAAGGTGAAAATGAGGTTCTTTATAATGACTTACAACATTAATAGGATAGTTGCCCAGTACACAATTCTTTTTCAGATCTACATGCTATTCCTGAGACACTACATTAATTTTTTCATACCATTCAGGTTCCAGAATGCCCCCAGATATTCTGCAGGATGTCTTGACAGATATCACACCTGAGGAAGTTGTCTCAGCTATTAAAGCTCTCCTTACTAATAAGTCCCCTGGGATTGATGGTTTGACGGGATAATTATATAAATGCCTGTCAATTGCTTATCTCTGGAACTGGCACAGGTCTTTTCTTGTATGCTCAACACTTCCCTACCTTTCAACATGACAAAAGGTGTATTGATATACTTATATAAATCTGGAAATAAACAATTACTGACCAACTGGAGACCTATTTGTTTGCTTAATACAGATTTCAAAATTCTAGGAAAAAACCTTAATATTAGACTTGTACGCATAACTTCCTATGTCATTAGCCCATCACAAGCCTGTTCAGTACCAAATAGGAATATCTCCGACCATTTATTATGACTCCGGGAAATTATTTCCATTGGTAATAGGAATGCACTAACTGGGTTTCTGTGCTCATTGGATCAATGCAAAGCCTTTGACCCCATTAGTCATATTTATTTATGGATGGTGTTACGAAAGCACGGGGTCCCTTTACAATTTGTACAGTGGCTGCAAAAACTTTATAGTATAGCAACAGTAACGCCACTTGTTAATGGCTTTAAAGGGCCATTAGTCCCTATAAAATGAGGAATGTGACAAGGCTGTCCCCTCAGCCAACTTCTTTACGTTTTTGTATAGACCCTCTGCTCTGGTTGATAAACACGGCTTCTAATCTCAAGCCAATTACAGTTGGTCACTGGTGACCTGACCTATAATTGTATTGCTTATGCAGTTGACCTCTGTCTTCTATTATCGGATAAAACTTTGTTTTTTATTGTGCTTCGAATTTGTGATCATTATGCAGTGGTCTTAAGAGTCAGCCTGAATTTTGATAAATGTAAAAGTGTGCAATTGGGTACTATGGGACCCTATCTACCTTAAGTTTCTGCACTTCCTATTGCTTACAACCCAATAAAAAATCTTAGGGCTTCTTTTTGGTTTAGGTGAATTAGCTGTTCTGAATTGGGTGCCTAGAATAGATACTAGCAAGGCCATGGTTGCTACCTGGAATTAGTGACAACTTAGTAAAAAAAAAGGATAGTCTTAATCAGTACTTTATCACTACCACAATTTGCGTTTGTGAGTAAGGTAGTTCCCTTACCCAAACACTTAGAAGTTACTCTCTTAAGTATATTTTTTCAGGCAGTGTGAGGCAGTAGAATCAACCCATTGAAAAGGAATATTACTTATTTACCTTGCAAACTGGGGGGGGTCTTAACATGATAAACCCAATAGTGTTTTACTTCAGCATTTTTGTTTATGTTAATCTCAGACCACTGTTGGTTAATCAAGACAAAATATGGGCTCCTCTTCTCTGTCACACAGTACAACCCTGGTTTCAGGCCTGGGAATCATCTACTTTATTGATGGTGAGACCAGTACCTTTGTTTCCCTTGTATTACAGGGATATACTGTATTTGTTAAATTCTGTACTTGGAAAATCACTAGCCACATGTTAATTGGTAAGATTCGGAACAGCTTTATGCACATGTCCTTGATTCCTTTTTTACAGAAGCAGTTTATTTTCCCACGTGCCCTGCAACCTTCCATACTTTCTTAATGCAGCTTTTGACAGAATCTAGAATCCCTGCTAAAATGTGGGATCTACATTGGTTATGCTGTAATGAGAAGCTTAATGTTAAAGGTAATCAAAAACATAAGCAACTCCCTGAACGTTATTATATAAGAAATGCTTGTATTCAGATAGAAGTGACAGTTTCTCACCTCTTCTTTTTCTGCACCTATATTTCAACTTTCTGGTCTGCCCTTTCTAAGCATTGGTCTATGCCAATTCTTTTCTCTTGTTACATATGATGATCTAATGTATGGTAGTTACCACATGGGTTAGAATAATTATCATAAGAATACACTTAATTTAATTTTTACTGTCATCATATGGTGTATTTGGAATGTACAATGTGGCTTCTCTTTGCAGCATATAGACACACCATTAATAGAGTTGCTTCATCATATCACAGGAGAATTACGAACTCTGTACCAGGAGGAAACTTCCCGGTATCCTACGTAAGTGCTGGACGCATGTTGGCAGAATTTACCCTGGGTCACTAACTCGGATGTTCCAATTACTTGATGAACTGCTTGTTACCACAGTTAAGAACTTGCTGGCTTTAAGTATGGTTTCACATGGTATTGGTTGGATTATATACCTTACTACTAATATGATTTTGTTTTCCCTATTTGTGTTGGTTAGTTAACTTATAGTATGCCTAGATGATACTACTTTTCTTTCGGACTCAATGTTTTGATTGATTGATTTTTTCTTTCTTTAATAAAAACCCCTACTATTTTCAAGAAGTACCATGGGATCTTTAATGTCCACCTGAACGATCACCAGAACAGGCAGATGGGGACCTCGGTTTAACATCACATCCGAAAGACGGCACCTCAAAAGTGCAGACCCCCCCCCCATGATGCACTACAGTGTCAATATTGAGATTTATCCCAAGTTCCCAGTTTGCAGCTAGAACCCACAACCTTCCAGTCTTCTGGCCTCAGAGGCAAGTGTGCTACCTGCTGAGCCACTGACACTGCAAACATTTAAATGTTTAACATCTCAGCCAAATAATGACACACCCCAGCTGTACACCACTCCCCTCAGTACTGTGCTCAGGTGCTAGAGTTTTATGGTATGAGCCCAAGTCCTGGTGTAGGACTAGAACCTACAGCCTTCTGGCCTGGGGTGGATCTTCTACCAACTAAGCTATGTTGACACCTATAACATCATTAATTTAGAAAAGTAAGGTAATGAGCATACCTCATAGCAGAAACCTTATGCATAGTGGAAAAAGGCAGCTCACTTGGTCCCCAGTTCTCTGGTTTCCACCACTGGTGAGTCTTCTTCATCAAGTTCATAAAATGTACAAGTAACACTACAAAGTCAAGTGACTACAATGTTCTTCATATATTTCTCCAACCTGTGCATGCCTCAGCTTACTCTTACTTGATTTTTCCCCTGAGCACAGGCATGGAGGTCAGTTTTCTCCTTTAAGAGCTGTTCCTTCTTGCCTTTTAGAACCCCAAGAACAACCCTCCCATAATAGTAGGGGAGAAACATGTAGTTAGACAAGCAGCCAGAGCACAGTATACAAGATGAGTATGGTCATATGATTATAGTGTGGATGTGTGGGAGGGGTTTGGGTCAAGGGAGGAAGAAAGGGGGGTCTGTGTGTGATATACCAGATCCATGGAAGCCATCAATCCTGAAACTGAGCAACTTTGTCCTATATGCAATGTGTGATCTTCTCCATTACATAAATATGGTTAGTCAAGGGATGCCATACCTTAAGGATAGAATTTTCAGTTGTAACCAATGTTTGGCTAATGTTTTTTTCACAGCAGTTACCAAAACGTAGGCTAGATTGGTTGTGTTTCAGACATGAGGGCGGCAAAGTCTGAAATAGGAGAAAGTCAAAAGGTCAGTTATTGAGAAAATCTGCTTTATAGTGGAAAGAAAAGGGTTAATTTAGAACAAGTCCAAAAGATGTGGGCATGTGTGGCTGACATTTGTCCTCAGGACCTTTTCCATGCATATTCCCTTCATATATAAGAAGCATAGACTTTGGTGGATGGCAAAACAGGTACACTGCTACTGGTTCTCCAAGATAAGTGTACCTAGATCTGTTTTAACCTCCAGGAATCCCTCACTTAAATTTTAACAAGTGCAGTCATTCCCCTGGAATGAGCAGTCCCAGAGCTTTAGAATTTATACAAATTACGGAATTTCTAGCTAAATTCAAACTCTGGTCTGTGTGGTCACACTCACATCCGTACTTTTTTTTTGTAAGATATTTTTATTGAAAGCTTAGATAACAGCAGTGAACAAAAAAGTATAGTACACTTGATTGGGTATGGAACGATAATACTAGTGAATGACAGTACAGTCTACATCTTAAACGGACACTGTCAACCCTCTTAGGTCTCAAAGTGTCCTTATTTTAAAAATCACATTTTATGATTGCCAACAATCTGTAAAGATTTCTGATGTAGCTGGAAGTTTGATTCTGACTCTTTTTTTCTTTAAAAAAGTGAAAAACAGACTGCTAACCATACTGGTGTTACCATAAAAAAGGTTTGTTTACATTCCTTGATCAGCTCCAACTGCATCTTTCCTGGACTTGGGAATACCCACAACACAGTCTTTCCACTCATGATGCAGTGGGAGTTTAGGAGGCTACTGTCTCATGGGTGACTATACTGTTAGATGTGTTTCTAATGCTCAGGACGTATGCAGTGAGAAAAGATCCAGGATTGTAAACAAAATAAGGTTGTATATAAATATATACCAGCATGCATTTCAGTTCTACCAAACAACGAGACAGACAAAACAAATAGCAACATCAGTGAATTTTAGAGAATGTAAGCAATCATAAAATGTAGGTTTTTAACTAGAAATAATATGATAGAAAAACAGATTGACAGTGTCCCTTTAAGAGAAAGAACAACTAAAAGAAAGAGAAAAAAATAAACACTGGGTAGCATACACTGTACAGTCTGTTAAAGGCAAGCAACCAACCAAGAGGCCAAGAATAGCAAGCCAGTATTACCTACTGTAACTTTCCATTTTGTGAAGCAAGACCATCAAGAAATGCAGGGCTATACATCAGCTCAGTCATAATGGTAGGGTTCTAGACTGCATGGGGAAGAGGCCATTTTACATGGCAACATGCAGGGGATCCCAAAGTTTTGAGTAGACCTCTGCCCATTAGCGGTTAGTTGCATCCTTTCTAATTTAAGGCAAGTTTTCAGCTTGAGGGCCCACAATTGAACTGAAGGAGGACTCACTGACAGTCAATTCTGGGCTATGGTCTTCCTGGTTGTAATTAATGCTAAGAACCTTAGTGGTGCGTGCCCTGTGGTGTGACTCCGACTTAGATCAGTGCCAAACAGGAGCTCCAGGGGAGAGTTGGGAGCTGTATAACCCAGAAATCTGTCCATGATGTTGTGCATTTCATGCCAGAAGAGGGTGACTTAGGACACGACAGTGACATATGCAGAAAATCTGCTTCTTTGAGGGAGCACTTAGGGCAATCAGAAGGGCTGCCAGGTTTAATAGTGTGTAACTTCAGTGGGATGATATACGTCCTGTACATACAGTTGAGTTGTATGTGCCTTAATTTGCTGCTACAAGAGCAAATTCGGAAATGCTTAGCCACTAAGTGCCAGGTAGCTGCATCAATCTTAATGTGCAGATCCTGCTCTCATTTAGTGCAGATGCTGGCACTGGGGGTTTCATCCCTCTCCTGGAGAGTATGGTAGAAAATTGTAAGAGGCTTGCTACAGACCTGAAGTCAGTAGAGTTGCTCCTCAAATGGAGAGGGGTCTGCTCAGCCCACCTTTTTGTCTGAAGTCACCCACTTTGTGTCATATGGTCAAATATACAAAGAAGTCTCTAGGCTGTAGGTGCCATCTGCTCTGAAGTTCCATAACATCTCAGAGTTTACTCCCCTAGTTCAGCTGTGCAACAGTGTTTAAGCCTTTGCGCTGCCAGCGTAGAAGTCGTTGGTGGAGTTGTATTGCATAGGGACCTTTTGCCCGCATTGCCACCACTAGGGCAGTATATGAAGAAGGGGCAGGGGAGAAACCAATATGCTTGAGAGAGGCTACCCAGGCCCTTGCGGTAGTGGCCGTGAATGGGTTGGTTACTATGGGTACACTAAAGTTCCAGAGGAATCTTGAAAGTAGATCGGTGTGCAGGCACCCCTCTCCCCAAACTCTTCCTCCTCCTCAATCACCATTCAGGAGGACTTGGCCAATCCCTTTCCAACTGGCAAAAAGGCCAACTGTAAAGCCCAGTAATAGTGTTGATTCAAGTGCAGTAGGGCAGCTCCACCCAGCTTGCTAAGGAGGTGAAGGATGATCTGTTTTAATGCATGCACTTTTTCCATTCCACATAAATTTATGTAGAAAAGAATTCAGTCATTTGAACTGTGCTAGTGGGACATGAGTAGGTAAGGACTAGTATACGTAAAGGCACTTGAGCAGGATGGACATTGTGATGGTGTTGATTCAGCCCATTAAGGACAAGGGCAGGGACTGTCGCCAGTCACAGTCCTCAGTGAACTTAGAAAGGAAGGGTTTGAAGTTTAGTCTGTATAAAAGGCTGATTCTGGAGGAGATATGTATTCTCAGATATTTGAGGCAGTCCATTATTTATAGGTCTGTAAGGCTGTCAGTCAGTTGTGACCTATAGAATTTGCCTATTGGCAGGATTTCACTGTTAGTCTGGATTATTTTATGGCCCGACAGGGAGCTGTATTCACTCAAGACAGAGGGGAATGCAGGAAGGTCCTTGGATGGTTGTGCCAGGTACATCAGTAAATTGTCAGCGAACAGTGCTGCCTTATGTTCCATCTCTCCCCCCCTTCCCCCGATTCTGTGGATGCTGGGTGATTTGGGATTACTGTGGCAAATGGCCCTATGGAAAAGATCTAAAGTAAAGGTGACAATGGGCCCCCTTGTCTCGTACCTTGCCCCAGGAGAAAGGAGGGTGTCAACTGGCTGTTAACCACAATTTGGGCTGTGGGGTAGGAATATAGCACTTGTATCCAATTTATGAGTTGGGTCCCAGCCCAAAGTACCAAAGAGCTTCAAACATGTACCCCCCACTCCACATGGACATGTACCCCCACTCCATGCGGTTGAATGTTTTTTCCGCGTCCAAAGCAAGGACCGCAGCCCCATGTTGTGTCAGATTTTTTGACCAATTGTATATGACATTAAGGGCTCTGTGCATGTTATGTCTCCCTTGCCAACCCTTCACAAACCCAGCTTTATTCATGTAAATTACGGCAGGGAGAGTAGGTTCAATGCAGGAGGTAATGACTTTAGCTATAATATTGTAGACCACTGTCAAAAGGGAAATAAGTCTGTACGAGGCATAGATTGTGGGGTCCTTGTGAGGTTTCAGGAGCCCTGTGATGATAGCTGATCGTGTGGAGGGGGCAGAATGCCACATGCCGGGCTCTGCGAGAGTGTATCAAACAACGGCAATCAGATCAGAGGTAAAAGTTTTAAAAAAATCTATAGGAAGCCTGTCCAGGCGGGGGGCTTTCCCACTGCTGAGGGTCTTGATAGCTCATATCTCCTCCTCACTCAGTGGAACATCCAAAGAACGTGCGACAGAGGGATCAATGGGCTGGAGGTCTGCTTTGTTAAAAAAACTGTCCATTTGATGGGCTGAAGGGGAGACTTCAGAGGTGTATACGGATTTATAGAAAGCCCCAAACTCAGCACCAAGTTTCACAGTGTCCAAAGCCAGTGCACCTGACCTGTCTGTTGTTTATCCAGTTGTCTTCTCCCCCGTCCTGCGTACACAGCTGCCAAGCCAGATACCTCCCCCTTATTACCATCATAATAAGTTCCAGCCTGAGTTAAAAGGATGGAACCTTCTACTCAAGAGCTACTAAGTGAGTTGAAGCACCACTTGAGCCCTTGTGCCACCCAATAAAGGGGGAGGGAGGGAGAGGGCCTTTTCATATGGGCCTCTTCACAGGCTGCAGGTTTAGTTTTAAGCTGGGTGAGCTCCTGGTTGACCAATTTCTTCACATGTGCTGAGTAAGCAATGACCTGCCCATGTGTAAACACTACGTGGGCTTCCCACGTGCAGCCATGGGACATGTCTCCCTTTTTCCCTAGGAATTCCAGAACGGGTGCTGTCATAAAGGTAATGAACTGTGGGTCCTTCAAGAGCAAGAAGTCCAGCCTCCATGGGCGGCAAACAGAGGACAATCTCAGGGGAGTTGTGGCCATTGTCAGTATGGCAGGGTAAGATATTAAGATAGGAGAGTAAGAGTTGGTAGAAATGTTAGGGAGTAATTGAGCAGTGACCAGCAGTCTGTCCAGCCTAGTGCAGGAATGGCGCACGTGAGAAAAGAAGCTATACTTGTGTTCGGTGGGATGGTGGTGCCACCATGCATCCACCAGACTGAAAGTGGCTTCCAAGTCCCTAAGCACTTTGGCATTCTGGATTGTGGAATGGGGGTAGGGTTCAATCTGTCAAACAGTGGCCCTCCCCCAGAATCCAGGGACCAGGCAGGAAAGCGAGGTCAAGGGCCAGCTTTTGGAAGAATTCAGGGTCTTCTGTGTTAGGAGCATAAGTGGATCCCACTGAGACCTCCCCCAACCCGGCCAGGGTAACATGAGTCAAGGCTTATCTACCATGACCATCAACGTGGGTACTATGTATCATAACCTGGATGCCTCGGGGGAACCAAACAGCAGCCCCCCATAGCTTTGGAAGAGAAACAGGAAATGACCCACTGTCCCACCAAGCTAGCAGTAGTTTGTTTTGAGCTTCTGCACTACACATACTATGTAACTGTTTAAAATCACGCCCTTTAAGTTTAGCTCTACTTGGTATTGGCCCCTAATTCGTGCCAATCAGTTTTTTGCGTCTGTACAGTGATTAACAGCTGAACTGCCATTGATTGTCAGCTGTTACTATATTTCATTTAAACTGCGGGTTGCTCACTGCGCCTGCTTGCCGATTTACATTCTTACAGTCTGACAGTAGTAGAGGATGTCTCTGCTTGGGTGGTTGCAGCGAAATTCTGTGAAACAAGTGCAGGAGTACCTGCTTGATGTGGACGGCTTGAGAGCGAGTGATCTCGCTGAGTGTTTGGGGTGTGAGCCGTCTATTGCTGGTGCAGTGGTCCGGGAGCTATCAGCTTCATCCCCCCCGGCCTCCAAACAAGAAAAGACATCCCTGCACCTATGCCACATATACTCCTAAAGTAAGATTAAGACTCGAGAAGTATGCCTGTGACTACAGTGTGATGGCAGCTGTTCAGTACTATGGGTCCAAGTACAATGGAACAGTAAATGCTTTTCTAGAACTGCACTTTTCATTCATTAATAAAGTTTATGGACTGAGGCACTGAGTGTTGTGTGCAGGTTGGTTGGGGAGATCGTCCAGCGTATCACTGTAATCGGGAGATGGGATGCCAAATTTGATCCGAGCAGTGTGCTGTAATGAATATGAAACACTGTAAGCGAAATGTACCCAAAGTCTCTCTGAATACAGTGCAGTATCTCTAATTAGATGTGTGTTCATTGTCAGCTTACTTCCTGATAGCTGAATACTGTTACTGGTAACCTGTATATTTCACTACCCATTTATTTTAGTGCTGGTTTGGTGGGTGCAAATATCGCGAAAATAAAGGGTAGCAAAATAGTTTACTTATACAGTATGTTTCTTGCATTAATAATTCTTTAATTCAAGCTTTCCAAACTGCTTCTGTTACTTCCCTATGTTTAATGTCATTCTTAAGCCTGTTTATATTCCAAGTGGATATATTGATGGTGTCAGCCACTGGGAAGGGGTATCATCAGACACCTGACTGCCAGATACACAACCCAGCAGCGTAACAACTGATTGTGACAGCCTGTGCAAAGAAGCCAGCATACTAACTCAATCAAATTACAAACGAAGTATTTTCCCCTGTTAAATCCCCTTCCGCCACCCACCACCCCATTCCCCAATAAAGTTGTAACCACCTTACCCCCTCTCTTTTAGTATAGGTACCCAGACATTGCCCTATACCCCTGTAAACACAAAATGAAACTGCAAACATTGTAAAGGACAAGTATATCAACATGAGTAAAGACAGACGCTTACCCCCTAGCTTGTGGGGCTGTTTAATGGTGGTAGAGCTTTCCCTTCAAACAGTTAGCGGTAAATACAGTGATGGTATCATGGGTGTTGGACACACCTGATGAAGAAAAAGATAGAATTTCCAAGAATGCTAAAACTAGTCCTAAGGATTAGGACCTGGTGTGGTGGAAGGAACCAGCCCATCCCCCCGACTCCTTACCAGAGGAACTACAAGGAGCTAAAATGATTACCAAAGTAGACCACTCCTGAGGAATTCCCTGGTATAAGGAGGCAGCAGATAACAAAACATAGCGGCATACAGTTAGTGTTGTATCGTCCATGGCTGTGGCAGACTCTATATGTAACCCCCCTGCAAATGGGGGTTCCCAAAAGACTTCCAGGAGCTTGCTTGAATGCTCCAAGCCTGAATGGTGTTTGGCATTTAAGCCATTTATCAGTGAGTGTTTTTAGAGCCTCTGGTACTGTCTCTTTAAGAGCTGTCTGCTTGCAGACATAATTAGTTTGTATGGGGACTGTGTGCTTCTCTGAGTACCACTTGAGCTGCTGCCAATTCACTTCATTTTGCAGTCACTAGAGTGCAAAGGAACCTATCTGGAAAGATGTAACTGTTTGCCAGAAATTATTTAGAGTAATAATGAAATTACAGTTTGTCTAACCTGCTTTCTTTGCAGTCAGAACTGTGTCTGCTAGTTCCCATTCTAGTTTTGAACTGCTGAACTGGACCAATCAGTGTGGGGTAAGCTAGCTCTAAAATGATGCCTTGACGAATCAGAACTTGGACTCATAATCTGAGCCAGCCACAAGAGGATTGTATGGGCAGTGACTCTGGGAGATGTAGTTTAGACTTCAGTGCCTTTTTGGACCAACAGCAGCAGTCTATTGTGAGTGACAGCCAATCCAGTCAAGAACTGGGAGGAACTCAAAGGAAGTGCCAGTTTACGTCAGTTGGAGTTCAGTTGAGCTTTGGCAGTGAAAGAAGGAAGGGCCCTGTGCTTTTCAGTGTGCAGTTTTAGTCAAAAAGCGTGTAAGGCCCAGAGTTCCGGTCTGCAGCTTGTGTAACAGCTTGTTAGGACTGAATCCGTCCTGTGAAAAGAATCAAAGGATCTCTGAAGAGTAGAAACCAGGCTCACCCTGTAGAAGACTGGAAGAATTGCTGAAAATTGCACTCTGGTCTGTCAGGAACTGAATCTGCTGTGTGTTCTCCGGTATTGTGCAGTAATTGCGATCGGGATACAGATGCAGCCTGCCTGGTATAGTACTTTCTTTTATATGGATGTGTGAAGAGGTTTGTGTACCTCAAGTGAGCCCTGCTGACATTGAAGGACCCTATCTTATTTGGAGGTCGTGGTACTAATTCAGGGTTGCTCCCTGTTGAATTGCCACATTAAATCCAAATGGAATTACTGTACTGCTGACTGTTTAATTCTCCTTTTCTCTGTGTGAAAGGGCCCTACCAGCTGCCACGGTTTGGACTAGCCACCACTGGGGCTTGGGTACCCAGGGACAGTAACTGATAGGGATAGGCCTGTGCACAGAGCCATAGATAGATTATTAGAGTGATAAGCTAATTAACCTGATTTCCCCCTGTCCTTGTTATATCCCCCTAAATAAATCAGAGCTGCTTGTTTCAGCAAAGTTATACTGCCTGAGGTATTTGTCTATGTTAAAGTACTGTACTGTGATTGTTGCACTGTATCTCATTTCACAGGAGGTCCCAGTGCGGAACCAGACCTGGGGGTAAGTGTATACTGTGAAGGTAATTCTGATATATTGTGTGGGCCACTAGTGGGAAGAAAGGGTTGCAGTGTCCCAGAGGGCTGTGACCAAGTTAGTTTAACTATTGCAAACCCTGACCTCTGGGTGGAGGCACCGCCATTGGATCCAGGCCCTCAACCTGTTAGTGGCAAATCAGGCAGGGGTAGTAGCCCCTGGGATAGCGCCATCTAGGGGTTACATCTTGAGGCTCACCGCTGGGATTGTGTGTCCTCTAGTGGCCATATTCTGAACCACTGTTAAGAAAAAATGGGTACCCCAACAGAAGTGGCTGTGCACCGGCTGGTGGAGTGGTGTACTGGGAGGAGATCGACCCAAAATGCTATGCTTATCCTGGACATCCCCTGGTATCAATACGGACACTGTGCAGGGAGTACTTTCCAAGGTGGAAGGTTTACAAAACCCTGTGGTGGTGGGTCTGGCATGCTAATCTGCTCACCCACACTTTCCTGGCCCTAGAGAGGTTTATGATCCCATAGATAGCTCCAAAGTGCCACAGACCATTACCCCAGAGGAGCCCTCACTGCTTGGAGAGTAATAACTAAGGACAGTAAGACCCGGGGAATCAGCCCCACCACTATCTGAAACTTTTGAGGAGAAATTTGCTGAATGGTTGCTGGGAGGGAAAACTGTGGAGGACTTGAAGAAACTATTCTTGCCACCTGGGTGTTCCTCCCCAACACCCTCTCCTGCTCCAGTGCCCGTAATGGTGGCTGAACCAATGCAGACTCCTATTTCTGCACCTGCCATTAGTCACGACTCTTACAGAAGGTTGAGGATCTTCTCTGGCACCCCACCCCAAGGGAGGATGACTGGGGAGACCTGGATAGACTATGTTGCCCCAAGTGCTAGAATGGCAATGCCGGAAGGCTAGCGTTAAAGAGGGTTAGGTGAGAGCCTCGAGGTCCTGCCACTGGCTACCATCCGCGGCAAACGGCCAGTAACCCTGAAGCGACTGCACAGGCCTATCTTGAGGCCTTGGAGAATGTGTATGGAGCCCAGATTCTGATGAGGACCTATGGTGGAGAGTAAGAAATGCACAACAGTACCAAGGGAGTTGTTGTCTGTGTATGTCTCGGCTGGAAAAATTTTTGCAAGAATGCCTCAGAAAGGGTAGTTTGCCAGCGATTGAACTGGACCGAACCAGACTGGACAGAATCCTTAAGTCTGCCCCCTTCTCAGAACTGCTGTTGCTTCAAGTTCGCCTGGCAAATCGACTGGAATCCCCACCCTCCTATGATGAGTTAATGAGAGAAATTGAGGAGTTGAGAAAGGCGACCTCGGGAGTACCTGCACCAACAGCTGTGGCTACGACCCGAGTGACTGAGGGTGACCCATCAAGTGAAGTTCAGGGGCAGAGGTTGACAGTCAATGAGTGCTCTGACAAGGAAAAGATATGCCACAATGGGGCGTAACTGTTGAGAGAGATCCGGAATTCAAAAACAGTCCCTTTATGAAGGCCACCCTGCAAGTACGGGCCCTGACCTATATCCGACTGCATCTGCTATGGGGTGGGGGTACCCACTGTATCTCCTGCTGATAACAGCTCCAAACTCAATTCCTTGACCATGGAAGTGGAGAAACTGACGAGATGTCTCCAAATGCTTATCACGCAGACAGAGATGGCACCCAGGTTTCCAGTTAGTAATACCCCGCCCTGGCTCCCAGTGTGGCGCCTCGGCCAGCTCAAACTCCAGAAAGTATGTTTTGCTATAATTGATGGAAAGATGGGCACATGAAAGGGAATGCCAGTCCCCAAAAGACACTGACAAAGTTGCATATAGGCTACAAGGAGAGCTTGGAGAAGAAATCAGTGGTTAAGAGGTGCACGACATGATCCCAGTGAGGGCACCAAAATGCTAATTCACGTCCTTTTGTGGCAAGGTCAGTTGCCCAGGCCCCCACTACAGCTCTCCAGACTGGTCCAGAATAGTGGTCCCCTCCATGGAGACCACTGTAAAGGTGAATGGAGTGTCTACAAGAGCTGTATTAGACAGTGGCTCCCAAGTGACAATTATGTTCCAGAATTGGTATCAGAAGCATTTGTCAGACGTACCCTTACAACCATTAGAAGGACTGCATGTATGGGGGTTAAGTGAGAAGGCCTACCCCTATTCCGGGTATATCCGATTTGGCTGTCTTTCCCCACCTCCGTGGCTGGAGTGGCCGAACAAGTAGAGACCCTAGCCTTAGTGTGTCCCCCCACTGGGCTGTATGATGGTGTCCCTTTGTTGATTGGAACAAATGCTCATATGTTCGGAAGGCTGGCACAGTTGTGTTATGAAAACAGGGTCAAAGACTAGTAGAGCTTTAAGAGTTCGGCTTTAATTAAGAAGGCCTATGAGGCACAGAGAGATGCTGAAAAACAGAACCAGAGGAACCGGTCGAATTGTATGGAAGAAGGATCCTGAGTCTCTGATCCTGGCGCCAAATGCCCAATGTACCTTACAGGGAGAGGTCCGTATCAGAAAGGATGTTAAGAATAAAATATTAATGTTGGATGCACCAGGCGATGGAAATTGCCAGAGGGACTGCTGGTCAAGCCTAGTATTTGCCCGCTAGAGCCCATGCTTATGCCAGAAGGGTAATGGTCCAAGTTCATAATGTGTCTGAAAGAGACATTCGAGTAAACAGAGGTTGCATCCTGGCTAATGTGCATTGTGCAGACACTGCAGTGCTACCCAGCAGCAAGAGTTCAAGGAAGAATGACAGAGTAACGCCTGACTTGTTTGATTTCGGCGACTCCCGCTGCCAGCTGAATGGAAAGTGAGGATCAGTGAGAAGCTTGCCCAGAGACCAGGTGTTTTCTTTAAAGGAATGGGATGTAGGATGCGTGCAAGAGCTGAGCACAATATCCGGCTGCATGATCGAAAGGCCATTTCAGGAGAGGTCTCGACGCCTGGCACCTGCTGACATAGATGATGTGAGACGGCATCTGCAAGAGATGTTAGCTGCTGGTGTAATACAAGAATCCAGAAGCCCTTATGCTTCCCCATTGTGGTAGTGAGGAAAAGAATGGAACAGTAAGGATGTGTGTGGATTATCGCACCTTAAACCGCGGACTATCCCTGATCAGTACACAATGCCCCGCATTCAGGATGCTTTGGACTGCCTAAACGGGAGCAAGTGGTTCTCTGTGCTGGATCTCCGTGAGTGGGTACTACCAGATCCCGATGGCCCCAGAGGACCGTGGAGAAGACGGCCTTATCTGTCCGGGCTTGGCTTCTATGAATTCAAGAGGATGCCTCAAGGGATTTCAGGTGCCCCAGCCACTTTTCAACGATTGATGGAGCGTGCAGTGGGGACATGAACTTACTAGAGTGCCTGGTATACCTAGATGATGTTATTGTGTTTGGCAGCTCACTGGAGGAACATGAGAGCAGATTATTTAAGGTATTGGACCGACTGGAGGACTTTGGCCTTAAACTGTCCATTGATAAGTGTCAATTCTTTCAAACATCAGTAAAGTATGTGGGACACATAGTATCCACCGAGGAATAGAGACCGACCCAAGTAAAGTTGAGGCCTTGACCACCTGGCCACAGCCCAAAATCTAAAAGAACTGCAAAGATTCCTGGGATTCTGTGGTTATTATCGCGCTTCATCAAGGACTATTCAAGAGTGATCCGCCCTTTACTTAACCTTACTCAAGGGTATCCCCAACCCACAAAAATACAAAAGTCAGCGTCCCTCAAGACTGAAAGAGTGTATTTTCATCCGAGTGAAGTATTTGGGGCCGCTGGACTCCTGATTATGAGACTGCTTTTCATGAGATCATATATCAACTTACCCATGCTCCAGTGCTGGCCTTATGCCGATCCAAGAAAACCTTATGTCCTGCACACTGATGCTAGCTTGCAAGGGTTGGGGGCTGTGTTGTACCAAAACACGAGAATGGCCTGAGACCAGTGGCCTTTGCCAGTGAAGAACCTGACCCCATCCGAAAAGAACTATCCTGTACATAAGTTAGAGTTCCTAGCTTTGAAGTGGGCTATTGTTGACCAATTCCATGAGTACTTGTATGGGGCTAAAATACTAGTAAAAACTGACAATAATCCTTTGACCTATGTGCAGACCTCAGCTAAGTTGGATGCCACTGGCCATAGGTGGCTTTCTGCATTATCTACATATGACTATGCTCTCGAATACCGAGCAGGTCTGAACCACATAGATGCTGATGCTCTCTCCCGGAGGCCTGTTCCCAGAATGATTGGGTCCGATTGGCAGAACCTGACATTCGGGCACTCTGCCGAAGTTTGACAGGGAGGAACAAATGTCCACGGACGCAGTGGACTGCATGGTGGATTGCTTGGGAGCCTCTGAGAATTGCATACCTGCTGCTTATTGCTACTTTTCTGCAATAGACATTGGTGCACTGCCTCAGCTGGACAATGACAGTATTCGGCGGGCTCAATCCCTTGATCCCATGATCAAAGCAGCTTTAGAAGCCCTCTATGCAGGAAAAGATGTGTCCAAATTACGCCCACTGATTTGAGAACTGCACTGTTATACAAAGAAGGTCCTAAGTTGAAACTGATCAATAAACTGTTATACAGAGAAACAGTAGACAGAGGGGACAAGTAGACAAACAACAACTAGTGCTGCCCACTGCCTTCGAGACTCAGTACTGAGGTCCTTGCACAACCACATGGGGCACCTTGGTATAGACAGAACACTTGACTTGGTGAGATCCAGATTCTATTGGCCTAAGATGGGGGCTGATGTGGAGCAACACATTCGAACTTGTAGATCGCTGCTTACAGAGAAAGCTTTGCCCCAGAGGGCTGCCCCTTGTTAACATAACCACCAGTGCACCCATGGAGCTGGTCTGTATTGATTTTCTAAGTTTGGAGTCAGATCAAAGAAATATCAGTAATGTGCTGGTGGTCACTGACCATTTCACGAGATATGCCCAAGCTTTCCCACCAAAGACCAGAAAGCATCCACTGTAGCCAAAGTACTTGTAGAAAACTTTTTGTTCACTATGGGGCTCCACAAAGAATCCATTCTGATCAAGGGAGAGACTTTGAGATCGTCTGATCAAAGAGATGCTTTCTCTGTGGGGAGTCGAAGTCCAGAACCACTCCTTACCACCCCCAGGGGACCCACAGCCTGAACGCTTCAACCGCACTTGCTAGATATGCTAGGCACCCTGCACCCAAAGGGACAAGCCTAGATGGAGCCAACAAATTAGCACCCTGGTACATGCTTATAACTGCACCAAAAGTGATGCCACTGGATTCTCCCTACCGCCTGATGTTTGGAAGAGAAGCTCGACTACCAGTAGATGTGTGTTTTGGGGTCTCTCCTGATGGGGTTCAAGCTGACAACTATTTACAGTATGTGCAAAGTTAAAGGCCCAGCTAACTCATGCGTACTCAACTGGCTCAAACCATGGCTGCCAAAAGAAATCTGGCCAACAAAGAAAGGTATGATAAAAGGTGAAAGCACAGGAACTCCAGGAGGGAGATCGGGTATTGCTAAGAAATCTGGGACTGCATGGCAAGCACAAGATTGCTGATAGATGGCACCATCTCCCTCACATTGTAGTGGGCAAACTAGATGATCTGCCAGTGTACAAAGTAAGGCCTGAGAATAATTCAAAGATGTAAAACAATGCATAGAAATCATTTACGCCCATTGGACAAATCTTAATTGAGTCTGAGTCCCTAGAAGATGCCCCCTCTGGACCAGTGACTAGAGCTGCTGCTAAGAAAAGATCAAGAAAGTCTGCACCTACAGAAGCAAAGTTAAAGTGTTCCCCTCCACAAGTCCCAGTTGAGCATGACTGTCAGTCCATATCGGAAGAAAGTGAGAGTGACTTTGAATACTATCCTTCTTACGAACTGAGTCAATTGTTTCGGGGCAATCCCCTAGTCAATACTGGAGACAAAGCTGGGCCTTCTGGACTGTC
Organism: Neoceratodus forsteri; assembly: GCA_016271365.2. Taxonomy (NCBI): domain Eukaryota; kingdom Metazoa; phylum Chordata; order Ceratodontiformes; family Ceratodontidae; genus Neoceratodus; species Neoceratodus forsteri. The sequence goes on along the minus strand of CM028131.1, from coordinate 485,753,035 downwards.
TAAGCCCCCAGCTTCATCCCTGGAGCCAATGCTCCCAGAAAGTGAAGTGCAAAGCATCAGATCAGATGAAATGGAATCATTGTGCATGGTTGAACTGTTTGAGCTTTCAGTGGAGGAAAATGATAGATTGGGGCAGACTGGTGATACACCCGAACAAGAAGAGTATTTTGAGTGCCTGACAGTCCACTGCCAGTGTCCAAAGCTCTCCATGCGAGCCAAATGTTGTGGACTCAGAAACTGTAACTCCTGGAGCTGAAAGTGCCCCAAGTTCTAGCCTCTCTACCCCCATGGAGACTCCCCTGACAAGTGAGGACAATGCTGAAAATGAGGCTCAGAGTGCAGAGACTATAACAGTTCCCCCTAGAAAGACTGGTCGAGCTGTAAAGCCTGTGGTGCACCTCAGTTATGATTCCCTTGGGAGGCCTGTGGATTTGCCTCTCAATGTTGTCCATAAAGGAGTGTATGTGTCCCGAGGCTCATTGCCCAAACTGAGCATCAGTGCTAACTCAAGTTACTTGTGTTGCCCTCTAAGTATGGTGCCCTTGCCCCATCCAGCCCCAAGGTAACTGATAGGAAGGGCCTCTCTTCAGGTTTCATGTACAAGAGGTAATAACTTGAGTTATGGTACAATGTGTATGTAATACGTGTAAAGAGTGACGTACTGCAATGTTTCAGAAATGTGTTCTTGGTAAAATGATATATTGACTGATGATTACATATGCGAGCCTAATGCAAATGTATATGGTTGCAGTTGAAACTTATGGGGTACTTGCTTGACGGACGTCAAGCTTTCCCAGGCCAGGAAGGGTGTAACCCCTGCAAATGGGGGTTCCCAAAAGACTTCAGGAGCTTGCTTGAATGCTCCAAGCCTGAATGGTGTTTGGCATTTAAGCCATTTATCAGTGAGTGTTTTTAGAGCCTCTGGTACTGTCTCTTTAAGAGCTGTCTGCTTGCAGACATAATTAGTTTGTATGGGGGACTGTGTGCTTCTCTGAGTACCACTTGAGCTGCTGCCAATTCACTTCATTTTTGCAGTCACTAGAGTGCAAGGGAACCTATCTGAAAGATGTAACTGTTTGCCAGAAATTATTTAGAGTAATAATGAAATTACAGTTTGTCTAACCTGCTTTCTTTGCAGTCAGAACTGTGTCTGCTAGTTCCCCATTCTAGTTTTGAACTGCTGAACTGGACCAATCAGTGTGGGGTAAGCTAGCTCTAAAATGATGCCTTGGACGAATCAGAACTTGGACTCATAATCTGAGCCAGCCACAAGAGGATTGTATGGGCAGTGACTCTGGGAGATGTAGTTTAGACTTCAGTGCCTTTTGGACCAACAGCAGCAGTCTATTGTGAGTGACAGCCAATCCAGTCAAGAACTGGGAGGAACTCAAAGGAAGTGCCGGTTTAGTCAGTTGGAGTTCAGTTGAGCTTTGGCAGTGAAGAAGGAAGGAGCCCTGTGCTTTTTCAGTGTGCAGTTTTAGTCAAAAACGTGTGTAAGGCCCAGAGTTCCGGTCTGCAGCTTGTGTAACAGCTTGTTAGGACTGAATCCGTCCTGTGAAAAGAATCAAAGGATCTCTGAAGAGTAGAAACCAGGCTCACCCTGTAGAAGACTGGAAGAATTGCTGAAAATTGCACTCGGTCTGTCAGGAACTGAATCTGCTGTGTGTTCTCCCGGGTATTGTGCAGTAATTGCGATCGGGATACAGATGCAGCCTGCCTGGTATAGTACTTTCTTTTATATGGATGTGTGAAGAGGTTTGTGTACCTCAAGTGAGCCCTGCTGACATTGAAGGACCCTATCTTATTTGGAGGTCGTGAGTACTAATTCAGGGTTGCTCCCTGTTGAATTGCCACATTAAATCCAAATGGAATTACTGTACTGCTGACTGTTTAATTCTCCTTTTCTCTGTGTGAAAGGGCCCCTACCAGCTGCCACGGTTTGGACTAGCCACTAGGGCTTGGGTACCCAGGGACAGTAACTGATAGGGATAGGCCTGTGCACAGAGCCATAGGTAGATTATTAGAGTGATAAGCTAATTAACCTGATTTCCCCCTGTCCTTGTTATATCCCCCTAAATAAATCAGAGCTGCTTGTTTCAGCAAAGTTATACTGCCTGAGGTATTTGTCTATGTTAAAGTACTGTACTGTGATTGTTGCACTGTATCTCATTTCACAGGAGGTCCCAGTGCCGGAACCAGACCTGGGGTAAGTGTATACTGTGAAGGTAATTCTGATATATTGTGTGGGCCACTAGTGGGAAGAAAGGGGGGTTGCAGTGTCCCAGAGGGCTGTGACCAAGTTAGTTTAACTATTGCAAACCCTGACCTCTGGGTGGAGGCACCCGCCATTGGATCCAGGCCCCTCAACCTGTTAGTGGCAAATCAGGCAGGGGTAGTAGCCCCTGGGATAGCGCCATCTAGGGGTTACATATATATATGGTGAGGCAGTCAATCATGTATAGCTCTGTGTAGACTAATCCTCCTGGGCTTGTTGGACCACCATGGTACCTCCGGACCTGTTGGGGTATAGCTATAGATAAGAGCTCTCCATGGTCCTAGGGCACAGCTATAATACCCATTCTGGAAGGAGGTTGGCAGTTAGTAGCTCATACATGGAGAGCCTGTGTTGGCAGAGCAGGGTAGTATGCTACCCGTTGCTACCTGCATCCCCAGATGTAGTCGGGTTGACATTCCCATACGTGTGTCCCAGGGATCTGGACATCAGAACACACACTGTGATAGAGGTGGGATCTGTAGGTGCTAAAGTTTAGGGTCTGATGTCTAGGTAGCAGCACTGTCTGCTGGGACAGGTGGCGCCATGTTGAAAGCATGCACAACTGAATGCGGTAATAGAAAATGGACACCTGACATTCGTGTGTGGGGGCATGCTTGTTCGAGGAGGATCCACTGCATGATGCAGTTTCCACTTCAGCAACCCACTGAGACTCATATCCCCTGACATGGTTGGGTGCTGTCATGGATCCAGAGACAGCTCAAAAGCAATGGGCATGTAGAGAAGAAAATGAGATGAGGTCCTATGTATGGTGCAAGTGGTTGAAACCAGGAGGGGAAAGGAAGCAAAGAAGAGCACACTGATGACCCATGTTGTGCCTGATCTGCCAGAGAGAGCCACACGATAAGGTATAGTCCTGTTCAACTCACGAGGACATAAAACGGCTTATTTCACTGTCATTTCCATTATAAAGAAGAGAATGCAAGAGCACAATTCCATTGACATAGGGACAGTGGCAGGTGTAACCCCCCTGCAAATGGGGGTTCCCAAAAGACTTCCAGGAGCTTGCTTGAATGCTCCAAGCCTAAATGGTGTTTGGCGTTTAAGCCATTTATCAGTGAGTGTTTTTAGAACCTCTGGTACTGTCTCTTTAAGAGCTGTCTGCTTGCAGACATAATTAGTTTGTATGGGGGACTGTGTGTTTCTTTGATTGAGTACCACTCAAGCTGCTGCAATTCACTCCATTTTGCAGTCACTAGAGGTGCAAAGGGAACCTATCTGAAAGATGTAACTGTTTGCCAGAAACCATTTAGAGTAATAATGAAATTACAGTTTGTCTAACCTGCTTTCTTTGCAGTCAGAACAGTGTCTGCCTAGTTCCCCATTCTGGTTTGAACTGCTGAACTGGACCAATCAGTGTGGGGTAAGCTAGCTCTAAAATGGTGCCTTGGACGAATCAGAACTTGGACTCATAATCTGAGCCAGCCACAAGGATTGTATGGGCAGTGACTCTGGGAGATGTAGTTTAGACTTGGCCTTTTTGGACCAACAGCAGCAGTCTATTGTGAGTGACCCAATCCAGTCAAGAACTGAGAGGAACTCAAAGGAAGTGCTCGGTTTTGTCTGTTGAGTTTCAGTTTTAGATCTGGCAGTGAAGGAAAGAAACCTCTGTGCTCCTTCAGTGGCACAGTTTCAGTCAAAACGTGTAAGGCCCAGAGTTCCGTCTGCAGCTTGTGTAACTGCTTGTTAGGACTGAATCCAGTCCTGTGAAAAGAATCAAAGGATCTCTGAAGAGTAGAAACCAGGCTCACCCTGTAGAAGACTGAAGAAATTGTTGAATTACTTTCGGTCTGTCAGAACTGAATCTGCTGTGTGTTCTCCGGGTATTGTGCAGTAATTGCGTCGGGATAGAGAAGCAGCCTGCCTGGTATAGTACTTCTTTTTTTTACCAAATAAATGTGAAGAGTCTCGTGGAGCTCAAAAGTAGCCCTGCTGACGTTGAAGGACCCTATCTTGTTTGGAGGTCGTGGAGTACTAATTCAGGGTACGCCTCCCTGTTGAATTGCCACATTAAATCCAAATGGAATCACTGTACTGCTGACTGTTTAAGCTAATTTTTCTTTTCACTGTGTGAAAGGGCCCCTACCAGCTGCCATGGTTTGGACTAGCCACTAGGGCTTGGGTACCCAGGGACAGTAACTGGTAGGGATAGGCCTGTGCACAGAGCCATAGGTAGATAGTAAAGTGATAAGCTAATTAACCTGATTTCCCCTGTCCTTGTTATATCCCCCTAAATAAATCAGAGCTGCTTGTTTCAGCAAAGTTATACTGCCTGAGGTATTTGTCTATGTTAAAGTACTGTACTGTGATTGTTGCACTGTATCTTATTTCTAAGGAGGTCCCAGTGCTGGAACCAGACCTGGGGGTAAGTGTATACTGTGAAGGTAATTCTGATATATTGTGTGGGCCACTAGTGGGAAGAAAGGGGGGTTGCAGTGTCCCAGAGGGCTGTGACCAAGTTAGTTTAACTATTGCAAACCCTGACCTCTGGGTGGAGGCACCCGCCATTGGATCCAGGCCCCTCAACCTGTTAGTGGCAAATCAGGCAGGGGTAGTAGCCCCTGGGATAACGCCATCTAGGGGTTACACAAGCATTACAGGTAGCATGTAACTTGCACAGAGACCCGGCTGTGAGAGCCGGCCCAGCCGGGTCCCCAAAAGTGCCCCCCTGACACTCCATGCCCAAGTGCCCAGTGTGCTAATGGGGTAAGACTAAGAGTCATACCTTCACAGGCTGGTGGTATAGCACAGGCTAGGGGTGAAATGTTTTAAGGGAGCAAGGGGGAGGCATGAGTCACCAGTTCCTGTTCCACTAGTTGGGTCAGAGCAAATCCACTTTTAATGCTTTTCTGGAGCTGTGATCCTGACTTGTGAGCAGCCTTCTTAAGCAGCAGTCTGTTCTAGAAAGTGTTCAGACTCCAGGTAGTTTAGGAAGAAGTGAGGTGGCCTGCCCAAGTGATTGACTCATAACTTGGTTGCATAGAGAAACACAACACCCTAACCCATGGCATATAACATAGATTTCACATTGTTAAACATCTGACATTGTAATTGGAGCTCTCAACTGTAGTTTTGAAAACTGAGCACACAGCCATTCTAGAACAGTATGGGGCAGTGGATTTTTGCTGCTTTCAGCATTGCCTCCTTGTTGGTGTAGCACAGATATTTGAGACAGTGTAGGTGCTATCTCCAGGCTTGGTTGGGGGTCTGGTTCCGTGTGCCTGCTCTACTTTGTAGTTGAGGGCCACTGGCTCCATTTTCAGGTGTGTAACCAGCCACTGCTGGAGGCTGTTAACCAGATTCTTCCCCTAGGTGCCCTTCGGTAGGCCTCTTATACGGAGGTTGGATCTGCGGGACCGATTCTCCCGGTCATCTGTTTTATAGCAAAGCTCCTCCAGGGCCTCTTTGATATTATTGCGGTATCGGGTGACATCCACCACGGTATCCTCCTGTTCACTCACCCTCTTTTCCAGTTCTTCAAGATGCGCTGTGTGAGCCACAGAGGATTCAGAAAGAACATAAGTAGAAAGCCATCAGAAGGAGACCTCCAGGCCCATCTTGGCTGCCTGATTTGTGTTGGATCTTATCCCATCACCGATGTTTGTGTCCCCTTTCCTCCCTCCTCCCTTCCTTTTCCTTGTCCCCACATCCCCCCTCTGTGTTTGTCCCAGGCTCTTTTGAAAGATCCCACTGTCTTGGATGCCATGACCGCCTCTGGAAGTACGTTCCAGGGTATGACCCTTTCTGTGAAGAAGTGTTTCCTCACATCCCCCCTAAATTTTCCTCCCACTAGCTTTAGACTGTGTCCTCTGGTGGAGGTATTTAGAAGAATGGTCTGCAACTACAGTCTGTAAATGCGTGATTTATGCTGTAAGGTTAGTGAAACCGGCCTTCATCTCTGACTGTAAGGTGGCTAGAACACCTACCATAGACTTCAAACTCTTGACATGCTGGAATCGTGGTTGATCACAGCCTGCACTTGAGACCTGGTGTGGACCTCATGCTCTTTCTGAATTTCAGTACTTCAAAATTTAACTTCAGCTGATTACTCTTCTACCGACCTGCTGCTGTTGACTGTGCCAGAGGGATTACATATAAAATTGCTGATCACCTCCTTGTATAAGTTGCTAAATGGCTATTTTTATAGAATGTGCCCATTGGAGCTTAGCTAGAGTTCGTCTGCCATTGTGCCCTGCTGGCCACGCCTCCCGCCTCACCTCTGCACCCTTAATGTCAAATTTATTTTTCCATATAAAGAGAGCAGTCACCACAAAGCCTTCTCCACACTTCTGGCTGGTTCACAGTTATTATTTTATATTTTTATATTGGTTAAGTATGTGTAGTTAATGTTTCAATACTTTATTTGTCTTTAATTGTGTACGTTTAATTTTTCTCTCCGTTTCCTGATTGGCCCCCAGGAACTGGAGAAGACTGGTTCCCAGAAACTGGAGAAGACCATTCTCAGCATGGTTCCCACTTTTAGAGGACCACTATTAAGAGCTTTAAAAAGTAAATAAACAGTTTTTCTTAACCTTTGCTGTGCTGTGGACTGATACAGCAGTCCATAATTCCTATACGTTCTAATTCTGTCGGCAGCCTAAGGGTTAAACCACTTTGCGGTTTCACTTATTCTTGTTTTCTTGTTTTTTAGGAATCAAGATGATATTTTTGCTATTTCTATTTAAAGCAGTAGTGCATGAATATGGTAAAAATGTTGACCTATACTTTTTTATTCTATTTTAGATTGTCCCTTATCTGCTGACTTGTATGATATCCTTTCCACAGTTTGAGTCTGCTTCAGTACTTTTTTTCACATCTGAAATTAATAAAAGGAGTGCTCCTTTTAATATGTCTTGGGCCAGGTTTTTATCAGTATTCTGGGCTGTTTTTGTACACCAGGGGCCAGATATTCAGAAATGCGCCAAAGCCTGCTTAAGTCTGGAGCAGCACAAATCTGATGCGCCATGGCACAGCAGGAGTCATATTCAGAGGTTGCACTGGCTGCACTGTGCCAGTGCAGCCAGGCCGAATGTGGCACAGTTGCACCATGGCCCAACCACAGGTGTACCATGGGCAGACACAGAAACCTCAGGGCAAACGTGGGAGCAGAGCACCAGAGCAACAAGGGGGGGGGCACGGCACAGAGAGGAGATCCAGGGACAGAGCCAGAGAAGCGGAGTGACAGGCCACAGGAGGCCACCACCAGCTGGGCACAGCAGGGTGCACACAGGCACCCTGACCCCCACCCCAGAACACAACAGTGGCACAGACAGTAGGCAACAGGGGGTGCCAACGTGGGGACAGAGAGCCACCAAAGGGGACCCCTGCAGGCAGCAGGCCATGCCCCCCCACTAATCCAGACCAGGGCAGACCATACCCAGGACCATGCAGTCAAGCAGACACACCTGCCACATAACCCTGACAGCCACCCCAAGGGCACCCCATGGCACAGCCATCAACCGAGGGGAAGGACACCACCACCATGGGACACACTGCTGCACAAAGCAGTGAACCACAGAAACACAACACTTGCCCCAACACTTGCACACCACATGGACAAACACTGGGCCACTGCAGCATGGCTCCTCATGCCACCTGCAAAGCAGACACAGACACAGGCGGGTAAGTCAGAAAAATATATTTTCTCAGAAACTATGTACAAAAACCAGGGGCTGGGAAAGGGTAAGCATAGTGAGGGAAGGAGTCAGGGAACACGGACTATACAGTGGGATGAGGGACTGGAGGGGGGGAGGTATGGCTGGGGAAACAGGGGAACACAAAGCTGGACTAGCGGCGGCCATGGCCTGCCACTCCCTGCTGACGCTGGCACCTCCTGTCCACCAGGAGCATTCTGTGGACCTGGAACACCACCTCCATTGTTGTCGAGGTCACCAATATCTGCTGCCTCAGGAGCCAACAGTACAAGGGCCTCCTCCGCCATCAGCGGATGCCTAAGACAAGCAACAGGGCAGGTGATCAATGCAATGTCCCGAGGAACCAGGCCCAACCACAGCATGTACCGGGCAGGGGGAACACGCACCCCCGGAGGGCCCATATAGGCCACCCACAGGGGTGTGGGCCAACGCCTGCCGGCAAGGCGGCACACCACATCAGCGCACAGTGGTGGTCCCCGCTGCACAGTGGCCATCTGACTGCGCTATGGCAGTCAAATGGCACAGTGCCCTGGCAGCACCACAGCAAAATCAGTGGCAGCCATGCGTATACCCACCCCGCGCCAGCAGCTGGCACACGTGACCAATGGATGCGCAACAGTAGCATGCACCACGTTCAGTGCGACACAGACAGCTGCCGTGGCACATGGCACAGGTGGCCATGCCCGCACCCATGCCCCCGCCACCCCCCAATGACAATGTGCAGAACAATGTCAGTGCCTACCTGCCCTCCGTGGCCCCACTGGTGCCAGAGCTGCTCCTCCTCCCTGGGCTGCTGTGGCCTGGCGTCCCGCCAGCGCCACCCAACGTCTGTCCTCAGGTCCTGGGAATGGAACAGAAACAGATACATATAAGTAACCAACCACAGCAGCTGCCCAACACCCCCACTCCTGTGCACAAGGTGAGCCCCTGCTCGACACATCCCACAGAGTGGCAGCACAATGCAAGTGGTGGATGGCGATGCCACCGCACTATGCGCACAATGGTAGTACTCCACCCTGCAGGACATGCCAGGCAGCCTAGCCAACACCACAGTACAGCACCAGGGCACACATGTATTGTGGGCCTACTCACCTGGCTGTGGCACAGCCCCACGCCTGACACGTGCCTCCAGCCTCCTGAGGCACTCTGGGTCCCTCCACACCAGGTCCCTGTACCTGTGGCGACACTGCTCACCAGTTCTGGCCACCCCTGTGCACTGGGTCACTGAGGCAGCAATTGCCCGCCACACAGCCACCCGGAGCACGCTGCAGCGGCACCTGCCCGAACAGCTGGGCTGCGTGGGGCTGGAAGCAGGACACGAGGTTGGTGAGCACGATCTGCATCCAGTTGGTCGCCTGTCCAGTTCTCTGCTGCGCCTTATCTCTGGTGTGAGTCATGGAGCAAAATGGCAGCAGGAGGCGCACGTGGCCAGTGCATGCACCAGATGTGCGGGCCGAGGTGACATGCGCTGTGTCCGCCCATCGCGCAGTCACAGAGATGCATGGAATGGGCATGGCTAGGCAGAACCATGGGTACGGGGGTCACTCAAGGCAGAGGTCACAGCAGGGGTCAGGGATCGGCTGCCACACAGTGCGCATGTGTGCTATAGCAAGCATGGTGCACTGTGCACCATGGTCCCTATTGAGCACAGTGCACAATAGGTTGCAGCACACCATCCGGCACATGCGCACTGTGGTCCTGTGCACTGCGCATGTGTTCGCATTCTGCCGCAACTTGCTTTGGAGCAGTCTCACTGTGCATAGAGCAGATATGCGATATTGAGCTGCCACATGCAAATGAGCTGATCAGCCAATGCATGGCGCACTGGGGAAGTTAGCATATCATTACCGTTGCGCCAATTCTCATTTGCATGTGTTGCACCATAAAAGCATCATGGACTGGCACAGGCTATGAACTGGTATTGCAACCATTTCAGGTAAGTTGCGCATGATGCTGGAGCACACTGAGCCCAACCAGCACAGCAGGGGGGATGGAATAGGGTGCTGCTGACACTGACACGCTGTGCTGTCCATGTCCACAGGTAGCGACATGTCGGAATGTGAGGAGGGTGCGGAGCGTGGGCCTGCTCACAATCGCAGGCCCAGCTTCATGAAGGCAGAGGCCCTGTTCAAGGCCTACCTTGACAGGGAGCTGCTGTTGAGTGGTGCGATGGGCACACCACAGACCAGGGCTGGGGCCTGGGAGGAGGTGGCGGCATGCGTAAACCAGCAGGGCAACCACCAGCGGCCAGTGCAAGAGTGCCACAAGAAGGTGGGCACAGATAAACAGCGCATTAAGGAGAAAGTGGCGTCCATCCGTGTGGCCTGGAATGCCACCGCAGAGGGGGCCTGCTGATGCACCACAGCTCACGGCACAGGAGGAGTTGGTGGCAGCCACCATGCAACGCAGCACCATGGAGGGTGTGCCAGGTGGAGGATTCCAGACATGTGGCAGCCTATCACTGCATGGTACGTATATCGGGTACGCACAGCATGCAGTGGCTGTGTTGGGGGGGCACTCATGGGCATTGCATCACTGACACACCTGTGTTCTCTTTGAGCACCAGCACGCCTGAGTGTGGAGGATGAGGCATCAGCAGCAGCCGTGGAGGCAGGACCAGCCCCGGAGGACCCGCCATCCACCTCCATGGGCATCTGGGGGCCTGATAGGCTGCAGCACACCACCACTGTCCAGCTGTATGTCGTGGGCATGGGGTTGGATGAGGCCCTGGATGTGTTCCTACAGGATGCCAGTCTCGGCGTCCTCTGCGTGGAGACACAGATTGGAGTGGGATCCAACACCAATGACTACCTAACCATAATCCTGGGCAGCATGAGTGGTGATGTGGAGGAGACGCCCATACCAGACACCAACACAGACAATGAGCCCAGCGGCCTGACAGTGGCGGTACAGCTGCTTTGCTGCCACTGCGGATGCTGCTGTGTGCACTGTCACAGCTGTGCCATGTGGTGGTGGTGGTGTGGCCACGCAGGCGCTGGGCAGAGTTCGGCGGCCAGATGGGCAATGGCAGCAGGCTGCAGGAGCCACAGGGCAGGCGGATGCAGGGTCTGCTGCCAGGGCATCTGCTAGGGACACACCCCATGAGGACCCCACTGTGCAGCATTCACCTGAGTGGGGGGGCTGTGCAGTGAGGTCGGTCACCGCAGGAGGGTCGGCATCCCACCCACCGCTGACCCATTGGCAGAGCACACCCATTTGCTGCCGGCCTTCGTGGCGTAACATGTGCTGCTTGCCACTGGGATACATGCACTGCACGCAGAGTTGCCCTAGGCAGCCGAGCAGCACGAGAGGCAAACTGCGCAGCTCCTGGATGCTATACAGTGCATGCAGGAGGCCATGACTGCAGCCCAGGATTATAGTGCCAGTGGTATCACAGATGTCCTTGCACTGCTGGCTTCCATAGGGCATGGATGGCCACCATGGGCCCCATGCAGTGCACTGTCCACCCCACAATCCCGGCATCGGGCGACACCCTCACTGTCGACACCGGGCTCTGCTGTTGGCATCCCAGGCATGCCTGGGGCAAGCCTATTTGGGCGCCTACACACCCCTGTGCGGACCCGGTCGCGGTTCTGCAGTTTAACCCTAGGGGGCCTGTTGCATACACCTCTACGTCCGATGAGCAGCCTGTAGCTGCTGATTGACCCCAGCACAGCTGCCCCCATGGCCGCGATGGCCATGGTTCTGTACGGCAGGCCCTGATGTGCGTGCCGCCTTGACCTCTTTCTGCAGCCGCTGCCTTGTGCGTGCATGGGCGGCATGTGTGTGTGCATACCACTGGTGTGGCGCCTGTGTGTCACACCACACGCTGCCTATGTGCATGCCTGCCCGGCCACTGGACCATGTAGTGTGGGCGGGATGAGGGAAGTTCTGCACTGGTTGCGCCTGTGCACCAGTGCAGTGCGTCTGATCCCCGTCACGTGCCAGCATGTGGGTGCATGTGTGTGTTGCTGTGTGCTGCTGTGTGCAGTTGTGTGTGGATGTGTGCCACTGACTCCCCTACCCCTGCAGTATGCCTCTGTGTGTGCATGCCCATTGCCATGCATGCCCCTGCCTGTGTGCAGTACCTGCATGTGTGGCCTTTGCATGGGTTTGGTGCCACCTACCTTCATGCACCGTAGTGCTCTTGTGTAATGGAGTCACAATGCTGCCGTACCATCCTTTTCAGCTGGGGATCCCTCCACCTGGGAGGGGTGGCTGTCCACCACCCTCCAACCCATTGCCTCTGTTGTCCCCACTACTGTCACCCTCATCAGCCTCGACAGCTATCCCACAGTCAATCGCCATGTTGTGCAGTATGCAGCAGGCCAGGAATAGGCCACAGGCTTTCGAGGGTCTGTACTGTAGGGCACTGCCAGACCTGTCTAGGCAATGGAACTGTGCCTTCAGCATGCCAAATACGTGCTCAATGATGTTTTGCATGCTGGCATGTGCCTCATTGTAGCGCTCCTCTGTTGGGGACGACGGGCGCCAATAGGGGGTGAGCAGCCAGGGCCTCAGTGGATAGGCACTGTCTCCTGTGTGGATAATGACATGGTTAGCCCTGTGCCATCCTTTGCTGTGCCCCTTGCCTGTCCCTGGTGCCCTCGCCAGCATGCCCACTGTGCCCTCCCCATCCCATGGCCTGCCCTGCCCGTCACCCCTTGCCCGTCCCATACCCGCCCACTAGGTGGCCCGTGGGGATGTCCCCACACTCAAACCTGTGGCACAGTGCAGAGCTGTGCCAGATGTATGCATCATGTGCACTCCCAGGGTGTGTGGCCCAGACATTGGTGATGCACCCCTTGGCATCGCACACCACCTGGCAGTTAATGCTCGGGAACACCTTCCTATTGATATAGGCCACACCCTCAGGACTAGGTGGTGTGCAGATGCCCATGTGGGTGCAATCAATGGCCCCAAGCATGCCAGGCATACATGCTACCCTGTGGAAGTCCTGCATGGTCGCCATACGCTCCGCCTGTGTGCTGGGGAAATGGATGTATTCCGACGCACGTGGCAGCAGAGTGTTGAGGAGCTGTGTGAGGAGGCATGACGTGGCTGACTGGGTTATGCCTGTGGTGTTCCCTGTTGGTCTCTGGAAGGTGCCCATGGTGAGCAGACACATGACATCTGTCATTTTTGTCTCCACAGACAGTGCGTGGCTCCGTCTGGTGGGTGCCTACATCTCCTCACTGCTCAGCTCGCAGAGCTGCCACTGAATGGCCCTGTTCAGGCGGCACCATCCCACAATCTCCATGTTGGTATAGTCCTCGAAGGTGGTGCGGGCACGGTACCACCTGTTCCAGGCATATCACTGACGGGCCCTTCCTCGGCCACGGCGCTGTTCCTCCTGCCCCTTCACACCCCTCATTACGATCTCCACCAGGAAGGGTGCACTATCCATGGCCCCTGATGTCCTGTCTCCCCCTGAGCAGTCGGCTACTGTGGGCTGTTTGCCATCCTGGTGCACTGCCTGACACTGTGCCTGCCTGTCCCTCTCTCTCTGCCCCTGACTCCCTCTCCACTGCCACCTCTGTCTCTCTCCCTCTGTGGCTGCATGTGTCAGTCTCTCTGTCTATCACTTACTCTGTCTCTCTTGGTCTGTCTTTCTGTCCTTCCTTCTTGCTATGTTTTGCCAATCTCTCTCTCTCTTTCTCTCGCGCCTGGCACGAGTGCTGTCTGTGTGCTTGCGCCCTGGTTTTATAGGCTGAAGTCTGCTCAGCGCATCCCGGTTTTGCTCCGCACTTGCGCCATGGGTCCACGGTTGAATATCGCACTGCGCCGGATATTCATGGGCACGCCCCCTGTTCTTGCACCTGCACTCATTATAGTTGAACATTAGCGCAATGGGATTTGTGCTGCGCAATGACTCCCACTGAATGTCACTCCTTGGGGCATGTCTGCACTTGTGCCGGCTCAACTGCTTTGAATATCCTGGCCCAGTTGTTTAAAATGACTTCTGTTGTAACTAAAATGAACTAGAACACAGCAGGCAGTGCTCCCTGACCTTATGAAACAGTAGGTGTTCAAAGCCAAGAATAGTGATGAAAACCTGGTACGAGCCATATTAAAAGGAGCATTCCTTTTATTATTTCAGATGTGAAAAAAGTACTAATGTAAACTTAAATGGAGACTGAAGAATATCATACAAGTCAGGAGATAAGCGTCAATGTAAAGTAGCAAAGAAAGGTATATATCAGAATTTTCATCAGATTCTTGCACTGCTGCTTTAAGAAACATCTTTTGAAGTATATATTATTTGTGGTTTTAAATTTTGAGAACCCGAATCACTTTCTTTTTTTTCCTTTCCACTTTTAAGCCCTTTTTAAAATTTCTCTGGTTCATTATATATCTATTCTAGTTTATTTTATTGGGAATCGGCAACATTTTTTGAGGGTTATCAGTGTTTGGTATGACTAACAGATCCAAAAAGAACACAGGACTTACAGGCTTTAAAAATTATGCTGTTTGTTTTCAACTCCTGGCAAATGCAGACTGCCACGAGCAGGGTCCAGAGCAGAATTTTGCCAGTTTTGATCTCTGTATAAAGTTTTGCCCTAACATACAAAAGAAAAGGGCTAAAAAATTAGAAGATTAGTGTCTTGGTCTGCCTCCACATTACCAAAAGGCTCAGAGAAGGGTCCAGCCCCTCAGAATAAGCAGCAGTCTTTGTCAAAGACAAGAGCAGGGTGGTGGGCACTACTTGCCAGGGTGGAGGGCCACTAGACCACCAGGGAGACTACTCAGGAGGAATGACACTGTCGGGGTACAATGGTCAGGGAAGGGGGCCACTAGATCACCAGGGAGACTACTCAGGAGGAATTGCATTGTCGGGGTACAATGGTCAGGGAGGGGGGCCACTAGACCACCAGGGAGACTACTCAGGAGGAATGACACTGTCGGGTACAATGGTCAGGAGGGGGCCACTAGACCACCAGGAGACTACTCAGGAGGAATGACACTGTCGGGGTACAATGGTCAGGAGGGGCTACACAGATCACCAGGGAGATTACTTAGACAGTGTCGGGCACGATGGGCAGGGAGGGGGCCACTAGATCACCAGGGAGATTACTTAGGACACTGTCGGGTACAATGGTCAGGGGAGGGGCCACTAGATCACCAGGAGATTACTTAGGACAGTGTCGGGCATTCGATGGGCAGGAGGGGGGCCACTAGCTCACCAGGAGATTACTTAGGACAGTGTCGGGGTACGATGGGCAGGGAGGGGGGCCACTAGATCACCAGGGAGATTACTTAGGACAGTGTCAGGGTACGATGGACAGGGAGGGGGGCCACAGGATCCTCAGGGAGCATCAATTGGGGTGGATCAGGACAGGCCACTCAATGGCACATACCGGACGACCCTCCCAGGAGATGTCTAAGTACTGTTAGACCAGCCCTTTGTTGGTCTAACAGCACTTAGCACTTTATTCCCAAGGAGGACTTTGAAATTTGGGAATTCGGGGTTGTAGCAGTCAGGGTCTGTCGCAAGCCCCCTAGCACCATGCCACAGCCACTTTTGTGGCGCAAGGCTGGCACTAGCACATTTTGGTGCAAGCAGCCTGCTGATTGACACATGCTGCTTTTTAAAATCACTCTGTGCACTACCCTTGGCACTAGGTGCTTGTAGCGTCCAACTTGTTGGTCGCAAGCACCTTGTATCAATCTAAGGGCTTTGAAAATCCTGCCCAGGGTGTCCAAAAGGGGGAACCCTGAATCCAGTAAAAGTAAAAGAGCCTCTGAGCAGAGACTGGAACCAGTGTCTGCCAAGAAAAAAAACAAAAATATGTCACTGTCCCTCTCCTAAAGAAGGAAAGGAGCTGCCAGTAGACACAAATAAAATTCCCTCAGTAGGGAACGTGACAAAGGCATGGCAGTTCTCCAGACATTCCAGGCTGTGGGGAACTTCATGCATATGTCTTCCCCAGGCTCTGATTCCATTCGCAATGCCTATGGAGGCGGAGGAGGCTGAAATTAACTGTGAAGGTGAGGATGAAGAAAAACCCATGGAACCGAATGGTTCTCCTGAGCAAGAATTTGTCCCTCCTCCTCCTCCAAGGCCTTCAGAGGATTACACTTCCTCACTATACTTTTGTAAGGCATATGGTAAATACCTTCAACATCTTCTCCCACAAGACTGAGGAAGATGAAGAGGATGTAGTATTCATGGATATGACCGGCTTAGCACCCACAAAGAGGCTGATACTGCCCATTCATAAATTCCTCAGGAAAGCCACATACAAGATTATGTCATCACCTACTTCAGCTGCTGGCATAGATAAGAAAATTGAGAAAAAATATCAGGTGGCAAACAGGGCACTGAGTACCTACATGTATTCTCACCCTGATCATAAGGGTGTGGTCCAGACTGCCACCTATGATAAAGCAAAAAGGCCTCTTCCTCCCAGCCTCCTAAGGATTCCTGGAAATTGGGTTGTATGGGCAAAAATGTGTGTACATCAGCTTATCTGCTACTGAGGCAGGCAGTTTACTTGGCATACACAGCTCAATATCAGAAAGTCTTGTGGAACTCTGTACTGGCACTGAGTGAAAAAGCTACTGGAGACTTGACTTGGCTGACACAGCAAGATCAGTCATAGATGTCACAAAGTACCAGTTCCATATGGCAGTGAATACAAATGACACTGCATCTAGGGCTCTGGCCCATGCAGTGTCCTTAAGGTTTGCCTTGTTTAGGACTAGTAACCTATCCCAGGACACAGAAACAAAAGCAGTGGGTTTCCCCCATGACTGAAATTCTGTTTGGTGACAAGACAGAGGCTTACATGAAAGAGGTGGATGACTATAAAACCACCTACAAGAGCAATACTGAAAGAGACAGAAAAGGCCTCCACTTCTCACAGGCCTTCTGGAAGGGGAGTGAAAGAAATAAAAAAAAAAACACACACACCAGTGCGGCCAAAGGTGCAACTTTCAATTGGATCAACCGATGACTGATTGCAACAGAAAAAAAAGAGTCACACACACACCAGGCAGGATTAGTGTTAACTAACCAGACATTTATTCAATGGCCTACACAGCCAGCAATGTGTTATGCTTGTGCAACTGTGTTACTTAGATTTTGGCCATTTGCACTCTCTATTTCAGAGGAATTACCACCCTGTAGAAGTACCAAAGGCAAGGAACCCTCTAGAGGGTTCCACCTCTAGAAGTGCCACGGGATGATTCCCTTGGCTAAAGGTACCTTAGGATCCCCAGGAGAGAGGCGCTGTCACTGGAGGAGGGCGGGGCAAAGAAAAAGTGCTTCAGAAGGAGGCTGAGGGGAACTGCTTATGTAACTCAGGAAGTGGGAATGGCTGGCTGCTTGTCCAGTGAACCAAAGGGAAGCCTTCCAGTTCAATGGCCTATGCGGCCAGTAATATGTTATGCTTGTGCAACTGTGTTATTTAGGTTTTGGCCATTCACACTCTAGTTCAGAGAAATTACCACCCTGTAGGGGTACCAAAGGCAAGAAACCCTCTAGGGGGTTCAACCCCTAGCGGTGCCATGGGGTGATTCCCTTGGCTAAAGGTATTTTAGGAAGGATCCCCCAAAAAAGGAAGTAGTATGAAGCTTATAAGCAATCAGAAGTTGTGAGACATGGTAATAGATAAGCATGAGGCAGCTTGATAACATAATGGGAAGTGCAGGGTAGCAGTGGTATGAGTTAGGTGGGTTGCAAAAGAGAATGAGGGAACTTCTTAAGAAGAGAGGGAATGGCAGTAGGAACACCATCCCACTCCATTGAACAGTAGATGCTGCCTATGCAACTAGGGAACACTATGCTAACTAACAGTTATGACTTGAGACATGGAGGAGAGAAAAAAAAACCTTGGAGGAGGAAATCTCTGGAGATTCAGGGTGTAGGTCACCTTCCCTCCAGGCTTGGGATATTTTATTTAGTGATAGTTCTGCTGCTGCAATTTGGAAACCCAGTTAAAGGGAAGTGGAAAATATTCCAATTTGGAGGAAAACTCTCACTCTGTCCTTCTAACAGGAACGCCATGGAGGGTTATGAGTTGCACTCTGCAACCAACCACCTCCAAGGTGGGAGGAGGAGAGTAATAACCACTGAGGTACTCACCCGGCCTCCTGATCTAAAACAAACCAGGTGAACCAGAGGCAGTCATAGGGAGAATAGCTTTGAAGGGTGCCTCCACACTCGGGTAGCTAAATGGGGCCCCCTGCAAGGTACCCACCCCCTTCACAGCTGAGTTTTAACTTCTACAACTTGAGCTGCCATCTGTACGGCTGATGACTGAAGGTTCACCCGGAGTGAGGACATTCCCAGCTATGGGCCAGGTGAGAAGGACCCTGTCCCAAGCTTCACATGCTCAAGCTGTGGACTCTAGGTGCAGAGTGACACCGACGGCTGCAGGGGAACCCTGCGCCAGAATGGTGTGGCTGGCCTGCTCCAGTGACTGATGAGGAGCTGAATGAACATTGAGTGCTGAGACCTTGCAGATGGCAGGGAGCAGGAGCAAGGATGGCGTAATCAGGGGTTTGATCTGGACATACTTCAGTAAGGCAGGGTAGTTGTTCAGGAAGGCATGACAATAGTCGGGCCTGCACATAGGTCAGTAAGCAGTAGGGATAGTCAGACTTGCATGTAGGCCTGCAAAACATAGTAGAAATGGAGGGACATGAACAGAAGTGGGAAAAGTAGCACTGTGACAGTTGGGCAAGCTAACCAGGCATTCAAAAAGCCAAATGAAGGTGACATATACGCTGAGGATTTTGGCAGTGGAGGTAGGATTTAAAACAGAAGTAATTAGTCACATGGCGCCATGACTCCCCAAATACTTCCCAGTCCCCGCTGTAGGAAGATCAAGAAAGTGATGGAAGGGTTGAGAACCACATGCAGATATTAAAGCTAGTTTACAGCATCAGCACTAGCTTAGTTGACCTCAGAGTAGAACAGCAGTGTACAAACTGGTAATAGCATCAGCTATGAGTGGTAGTATTCTGTAAGCACGGAAGGAGGGAAGCACAATGCTGTGAAAACAGCTATGACCACAGGGGAGGTAGATTAAGCAGGGAAAACATGATTGAGCTGCACAGCAAGGGCACAGAAGGAGTCTGAATCATGTGTTCAGAGGGAGCTTGAATCAGGTGAAAACAATTAGGCTTGATAGCATGGGGAGCAATGAGGCTTGTAGCATGGGAAGCAGCTTTGGTTTGTGTAAAAACACAGGTACTGGTTACAGTAGCAATAGGAGTAACTAAAAGCAAGTAGCTGAAGCAAGGGGTGTGTGTGTGTGTGTTGGGGGGGGGTTGGGGAAAGCCCCACCCAGCTGCAGAGAGCAAATGGACAGAGCTTCCGGCTGACAGAGAAAAAGTGGTTCAGGAGGCTGAGGGGAACTGCTTATATAGCTCAGGAAGTGGGAGTGGCTGGCTGCTTGTCCATCGAACCAAAGGCTGAGCCTTCCAATTACGGGCAGAGAAGTGTCAAATTCCAAAGCACCCCTAGGTAGCACCACAGGGCTTCATCGGGGACAGCCCCCTGATGAAGCGTTGCAATATTACATATAGAAACATAAATTCTGCTAGCAGATAAGAACCAGTTGGCCCACTTAGTCTTCCAGTTTTCCCCTACTTGTAGAATCACTTGATCTCCGGCTCATTCACTCCTCCCCCACCTTCCCTAAGATTCCCTTGTGTCTGACCCCTTGCATTCTTGAACCCCACCACTGTTTTCACCCCCCCCCACCTCCACTGGAAGATTGTTTCAGAAACACACCACACTTTCTGTGAAAAAGTACTTTAAATCAAATCAAATTATATTTTAGTTACAAGAAGCGCCTTTCTAGGAGTTCAGAGCACTTTTACACAGCAAAAACCAAACACATATGTAACCCCTAGATGGCGCTATCCCAGGGGCTACTACCCCTGCCTGATTTGCCACTAACAGGTTGAGGGGCCTGGATCCAATGGCGGGTGCCTCCACCCAGAGGTCAGGGTTTGCAATAGTTAAACTAACTTGGTCACAGCCCTCTGGGACACTGCAACCCCCCTTTCTTCCCACTAGTGGCCCACACAATATATCAGAATTACCTTCACAGTATACACTTACCCCCAGGTCTGGTTCCAGCACTGGGACCTCCTGTGAAATAAGATGCAGTACAACAATCACAGTACAGTACTTTAACATAGACAAATACCTCAGGCAGTATAACTTTGCTAAACAAGTAGCTCTGATTTATTTAGGGGGATATAACAAGGACAGGGGGAAATCAGGTTAATTAACTTATCACTCTACTCATCTACCTATGGCTCTGTGCACAGGCCTATCCCTATCAGTTACTGTCCCCTGGGTACCCAAGCCCTAGTGGCTAGTCCAAACCGTGGCAGCTGGTAGGGGCCCTTTCACACAGAGAAAAGGAGAATTAAACAGTCAGCAGTACAGTAATTCCATTTGGATTTAATGTGGCAATTCAACAGGGAGCGACCCTGAATTAGTACTCACAACCTCCAAATAAGATAGGGTCCTTCAATGTCGGCAGGGCTACTCTTGAGCTCCAAGAGACTCCTCACACATTTATATGGTAAACAGTCACAGGCAAAAGTCACTTAATGGCAGCAGGATTCACTTGAGGTACACAAACCTCTTCACACATTTATATGGTAAAAAGAAAGCACTATACCAGGCAGGCTGCATCTGTATCCGATCGCAATTACTGCACAATACCTGGGAGAACACACAGCAGATTCAGTTCCTGACAGACCGAGTGCAATTTTCAGCAATTCCTCCAGTCTTCTACAGGGTGAGCCTGGTTTCTACTCTTCAGATATCCTTTGCTTCTCTTCACAGGACGGATTCAGTCCTAACAAGCTGCAGACCGGAACTCTGGACCTTACACATGTTTTTTTGACTAAAACTGTGCACTGAAGGAGCACAGGGTTCCTTTCCCCCTTCACTGCCAAAGCTAAACTGAAAACTCCAACAGCCAAAACCGAGCACTTCCTTTGAGTTCCTCCCAGTTCTTGACTGGATTGGCTGTCACTCACAATAGACTGCTGCTGTTGGTCCAAAAAGGCGCCGAAGTCTAAACTACATCTCCCAGAGTCACTGCCCATGCAATCCTCTTGTGGCTGGCTCAGATTATGAGTCCAAGTTCTGATTCGTCCAAGGCACCATTTTAGAGCTAGCTTACCCCACACTGATTGGTCCAGTTCAGCAGTTCAAAACCAGAATGGGGAACTAGGCAGACACAGTTCTGACTGCAAAG
Organism: Neoceratodus forsteri; assembly: GCA_016271365.2. Lineage (NCBI taxonomy): Eukaryota > Metazoa > Chordata > Ceratodontiformes > Ceratodontidae > Neoceratodus > Neoceratodus forsteri. The sequence goes on along the minus strand of CM028131.1, from coordinate 485,731,856 downwards.
AAAGCAGGTTAGACAAACTGTATTTTCATTATTACTCTACATGATTTCTGGCAAACAGTTACATCTTTCAGATAGGTTCCCTTTGCACTCCTAGTGACTGCAAAATAGAGTGAATTGGCAGCAGCTCGAGTGGTACTCAAACAGAGAAGCACACAGTCCCCCATACAAACTAATTATGTCTGCAAGCAGACAGCTCTTAAAGAGACAGTACCAGAGGTTCTAAAAACAATCACTGATAAATGGCTTAAACGCCAAACACCATTCAGGCTTGGAGCATTCAAGCAAGCTCCTGGAAGTCTTTTGGGAACCTCCATTTGCAGGGGGGTTACACATATAACAGTCATTAAAACTGTAATAAATAACACAGTAGTGAATCATTTAAATTATACCATATTAAAATTTCTTTGATAAAGGAGCAATCCGAAAAATGTGTCAGACGATGCTTGGAACCGGTGTTTAATACAAAATAAAAATTAACATTTTTTAGTAACTTCGGGGTCTGTTTTATACTTTGGGTGTGTGTGCCACAGCTGTTTGGCAATATTAAAATATCTGCATCAATAATTTTACAAGACTAGGAACAGTCTGGATAGGCCAGGCTAAATGAATAGGTTTTTAAATCAGTCAGACACTCTCTCACTCAACGAGGTAGAGAATTCAACGGGGTTGGGGCTACAAAAGAAAAAGAACAAGCCTCTGATGTTTTCAGTCGAACCCTGGGAATCTCTAGCAATCCCTCATTGGTGGAGCGGAGGGGGCAGTAGGGGTAAAGGAGATCTTGCAAGTAATGGGGTCCCTGCTCATGTAGGGTTTTATATGTCAGTAAACTGACCTTGAAGGCAATCCACCACTGTACTGGCAGCCAGTGCAGTCCACGGAGCGTAGGCATAATATGACTAGCCCTGCAAGAGTCAGTTAGTAGCCTGGCTGCCACATTCTGCACCAGCTGCAAGCATTGGATATCAACCCCCGATAGCCCTAGGTAAAGAGCATTGCAGTAGTCAAGGTGGGAGGTCATGAAGGCGTGGACCAGGGTTGGAAGATCATCAAGGGGACCAGGTGCTTTACCCGGGCGATATTCCTCAGATGTTAAAATGAGGTCTTGAAAACAGCCAACACCTGAGATTTAAGTGTCACGCCATCATCAAAAATAATGCTTAGGTACCTCACCTGGTCTGAGATAGTCAGCTGAACACCCCCGAGCCATAGCCCGAATGGCTGTCTGGCCAACAAAGCTGCCTCCCAGGGATCTGGGTCCACCACCAACACCTCTGTTTTATCCGGGTTCAACTGCAGCCAGCTGGTGCTCATACTGTCCTGGATCTCAATGAAAGGCGGTTATTAAAAACCGAGAGGATTCCATCCTGTTTGGGCACAAATAACATGTATAGATAGGTATCATCTGCATAGCAGTGAAACTCAGACCGTACCACCTAATGTCTCCCAACAACAGCATATACACTCTGATCAACATGGGTGATAGAATGAAACCCTGCAATTCCCCTGCAGGATAGGGGAGAGGGGCTGAGGAATTAATAAATCCCAGACACCACTCTCTGAGTCCTACCCACGAGGAATGATCAAAACCAGCTGAAGACTGTACCAGACAGTACACAGATAAACCACAGGTGCTCCAACAACACTCCATGGTCCACAGTGTCAAGTGCTGCAGAGAGATCAAGGAGGACCCAGATAGAACAAGTCCTACAATCCCTTTGCTATTAGGAGATCATTAAACACCTGAACTAGAACTGTCTCTGTACTCTGCTTCTTCCTAAAGCCAGACTGTAGAGAATCACAGACATCGTGGGTGGACAAATGATCATCTAGTTGCAGCACAACCACCTTCTTAATAACCTTGCCAACAAAGGGCAGATTAGAGACAGGCCTGTAGTTTGCCAGACAGTCAAGGGAGGACTTTTTAAGGAGGGGCCGTACAACTGCCTTTTTTAGGGGATTAGGAAAAAAATCTCTTCAATGATTTCCAGACTATCTTGGCTAAGACCGGTTCGATTTCATCAACGCAACCCACCAGGAGTCGTGTTGGGCCCGGGTCCAAACTACAGCAGGTAGGCTGCAAAGTCTGGATAATACTCATGACATCAGTGATTTCCGGCTGTCCGAAGTCAGACCAGGTAAACTGGGCACTTGCAATCTCCTGCCAACCTCCACCACACCCAATAGAGGGGACTGAAAAGATCCCAGACCTGATGGTAACCTTATCTGCAAAAAATCTAGCAAACTCATCACACTTCTCTTGTGAAAAGCTCCTCCAGACTGAAGACAAATTGAATTGTACAATCTGTCCACAGTCCAGAAGAGCTGAGCTGGTCGATTCTGTGCAGCAGCAATCTCCCCGGACAGGAATTCTTCCTTCTTATGGGTGATTGCTGATTGATAGACCATATAATGGTCAATCAGTCTCAGTCTGTCAGCCTCCAGGCCCGATTCCCGCCAATGCCTTTCTAGCCTTCGTCCCACTCTCCTCAACTTCTTCAAGGTCTTATCAAACCAGTGTCCACACTTTTGCAGAGTTTGGTGTCATCTGCAAAGAGGCGGACCTTCGCCTCCAGCTCCTCTGCAGTGTAAAGACATTAAAGAGGACTGGTCCCAGCATTGATTCCTTAGGCACTCTGCTGGTCACCTTCCCGTCCTCTGAGTGAACTGTGTTTACCGCTACCCTATACCATTTATTCCTTAACTAGTTCTTATCCAGTTTACCACCCACACTCTTAAGCTACCCAGCCTGATTACTAATCTCCTATGTTGAATAGTATTGAATGCCTTACTGAAATGTGGGTAGGCTAAGTCCCCCACTCCACCCTAATCTAGTTCCTTGATCACCAAGTTAAAGAACTTTTATCAGGTATATTTGACATGATCCCCTCCCCCCATGAATCCATGGTGCCTCAGGTCTTGTAACCCATTGGATTCCAAGATATTCCACAACCCTTTCTTTCAGCAGTGATTCCATTAACTTTCCCACCCCCAAAGTTACACTGACTGGCCTGTAATTGCTAGCCTCTTCCTTGCTACTACTTTTGTGAAGTGGGACTACATCTGCTGTCCTCCAGTCCTCCAGGACCACTCCTGTTTTCAATAAGCTGTTAAATAGGGCCATCAGAGGTGCAGCCAGTACCTCCCTGTGCTCCCTCAACACCCTTGGGTGAACCTTGTCTGGCCCCATTGCTTTGTCCACGTTGAGATTTGCGAGTCCCTTCAGGAATGTCTCCTCCAAAAACAGACTAGTGTCCACCTCCCTCCCTCCCATGCTGCTGTTACATTTGTGTGTCCCTCCCCATCTCTTTCCTCTGTGAACACTGAACAAAAGTGTTTGTTCAGGATGTCTGCCTTTTCCTGTTCACCCTCTGCGCAGGCCCCCCCTTCCCTTCTTAACCTTACAGTGCCACCCCTTGTCTTCTTTTTTTTTGCTGGTTACTGCTGTGGGAGTCGAGAGTTTTCCCCTACAATTATCCTCTGCTGCTTGTCGTGCATCCAGCTCCTTACCCATCCTACCAGTTTTGCCCCGGCTCCTAAATTGCTCAGTTTACTAATCAGCCTTCCATGTGGCACTGAGTTGAAGGCCTTGCTGAAGTCCAGATACAGGACATCCACTGCATGGCCTGTATCAAGTGCCCTTATCGCCCAGTCAAAAATGTCAACCAGGTTGGTCTGGCAGGATCTACCCAAGACAAACCCATGTTACCTTTCGTCCTGGAGACCATTTGCCTTCAGAAAGATCACCAGCCTCTCTTTAAGGATGGTCTCCATTAACTTCCCCACAAAGGAGGTAAGGCTGGCCAGTCTGTAGTTACCTAGTTCATCCCAGGGCCCACTCTTATGGAGGGGTACCAGATGTGCCACCCTCCAGTCCTGAGGCATGCACCCAGTCCCCAGAGAGGTGTTGAACAGGTCTGCCAGAGGTCCTGCCAGGTCCTTTGCCAACTCCCTCAGGACCCTTGGATGCACCCCATCTGGTCCCAGCCCCTTATCCACCTGTAGGGACCTAAGGCCCTCCAATACCCTGCTCATTGGGATTTCCTTATCCGTTACCTCTGCTTCTCCCCATGCCCACCCCACCTCTCCCCTGTGGCATAGGCCCATCTTTCTCCCTGGTAAACACTGCACAGAAGGACCCATTGAGGCCCTCTGCCTGTTCTCCCCCCCTTTTCTGCTTACCTCCCCATTTTTCTTGATCCTGACAATCTCCTCTTTACAGCTTTTTTCTTCTTTTTGTACCTGAAGAAATCCTTTTCCCCTTCTCGAATCCCCTGTGCCAGTCTTAGCTCCCTTGAAGCCTTGGCTGCCCTGACTGCTCTACCCACCTCTCTGGATTTCCTCGAGTACTCCCCCCCCCCCCGTCCTCTTCTCGCTTGGATCTGTTATACCTGCTGAAGGCAGCCTTTTCCTCTCACTTCCTCTGTTACCTCCTTGCGTAACCAGCTCGGCTTTTTGGTCCTGGCCTTACTTTGGGTCTTTGTACATGTATTAGTGGCCTCTGCCAGATCCAGCTTGATAATGGACCATTTCTGGTCATTATCCATCTCTGGGCGAGGTGCCCTTCTAGTATGTCTCCAATTCTGCAAAAGTCTGTTCTTTTGAAGTCCACCACCTTTGTCTTGGGCCTGGGCACCTCATTACCTAGATTGAGGAAGACCCACACTGTGTGGTGGTCACTTCCTGCCAGGGGGTCCTCCACCCCTTGTCTTGGACATGCTCCTCATTCATCAATGCAAGGTCCAGTATGTTTCCCTCCCTGGTTTGCTCCATTACCTTCTGCACCAGGAAGCTGTCCTGGAAGGCATCCAGGAGTACCTGTTCCCTGGCACTAGAGGTAGCCAGGGAGCTCCAGTCTACCCCCAGCAGATTGAAATCCCCTACTATCACAGTGTTGCCCTTCCCACTGAGCCTCCTAACTTGCTCCCCCCCCCCCCAACTCCCTGTCAGTTTTCAAATTTTGAGAGGGTGGCCTGTACACTACCTCCAATCTAACCTTCTTCCCTTTTAAGTTTTGGAGCTGTACCCATAAGGCTTCAGCCCTGTCCTTCTCCCTGTTGCATAATATCCCTTTCCCAACATAAACAGCTGCCCCTCCCCATCCTTTTTTTTCTGTTCCTTTGGTACAACCTATACCCAGGGATCATGAGGTCTCTCTCAGTCCTGGTATTGGGTGGCCCAAGTCTCAGTGATGTCTGCAATGTCTGCCTCTCCTTCCACCATCAGTGCCTGCACTCTACTGCCTTGTTTCCCAGGCTCCTTGCATTAAAGGAGACCACCCTCCAGCATGACCCCTGCCCCTCCTTGCCCTTCCCCTCACCTCTACTGCCTCCCCTTTTTGAATTCCCCTCCTTCTTATCCTGACTAGTTGGGTGAGGCCTTTCCGACTCCCTTGCCCGGTGGCTCTGTTTATTGCCCAACCTTTGCCCCCCCCCACTTAGTTTAAATTCATTTTAATTGCTGTGTTCTCGTGCATCAATGTACTGCAAAAAGTAGCAGGGAGGAACAAGATCTTCAAAATTGTGCACAGAAGCTATGAAGTTCTGGAACCTAGCCTACTCCTTGGAAGTTCAGCTATCTGCAGCACACCTGCCTGGAAAAGACCATATGTGCTAGCAGACTCAATGAGCAGAATTAGCCAGAGCAATCACGAATGGACCCTGAACCAGCAGTTGCTGGCATCAGTGTTCAGATGGTGAGGTACAACTGAAATAGACCAGTTGTGCCCTAGGAGGACAACCGGCTCCCATTCTTTTGTTGCAGACCCCAAGTTGTGGGCTCAGTCCCAGAGGATGCTGTAGACCTCAGTTGGTCAGATAAGTTTCTCTATGCCTTCCCTGCATTCCCACTTTTACTGAGATTTCTGATAAACTGAAAAGGGAGTCAGCAACAGTGATTCTTCTAGCTACAGATTGGGCCAGGCAGACTTGATATTCCATGCTTCTGTCCCTCACCAACAGGCAGCCAGTCAACCTGCCTCTGAGGCACAATCTGTTAATGCTGTCCTAGGGCAAGATAATGTTCCCAGATCTGGGAACTCTACACCTCAGCGCATGGTTCCTGAGTTCTGTGGGCTAAATCATCCTGAAAAAGTAATGGAGGTGCTGAACGTTTTTAGGAAACCAGCAACAAGGAAAACGTATGCTAATATTTTTCTTCTGGTGTGCTCCTAGAGAGATTAACCCTGTCCGGACAGGCCTGACTACAATCCTGGACTACCTGGTCCACCTTCAGTCTCTGGGCCTAAGACCATCAACGCTGAAGGTACACTTGGCAGCAGTGTTAGCCTATACTTCGGCTGGTAAAGACAGGTCAGTGGCCTCACAACCATTTTCAAAAAGGTTTTGAAGGGCCTCAGTTGGCTGTACCCTCCTAAATGTGCGTGTTGCCTGCCCAACTGATGGAGGCTCCCTTCGAACCCATGGCATACTGCACTGAAGTATGTCACCTGGAAAGCAGTTTTTTTGGTGGCAGTAACATCTGCCAGAAGGGTAAGGAAGCTACAAGCCCTCTGCACAGATCCTAACTACATAATCTTCCACAGCGACAAGGTAGTGATAAGAACAAACTGGAAATCCATTTTCAAAGTGGTGTCTGAATTCCATCTGAATCAGTCAGTTGCCCTTCTACTCTTCTTCACAGGGAAAATCCACCTCAGGGGAGCAAAAGTTCCACAGTCTGGGTGTGAAAAGGGCACTTGGTTACTACTTTGATTGCACAAAGATTGTCACATCCAGTAACACTCAGGTGTTTGTTACTTATGGTGAAGTGGGAAAAGGTAAACCAGTGTCCAAGAGAACAATGTCTCACTGGATAGTCCCCTATATTCAATTCTGTTATGACAGAACTGGTAAACTGCCACCTTGATGCCCCAGGACACACTCTGCAGGAGGTACCTCTGCGTCTGTGGCAGCATCAAGGAGTATCCCCCTACAGGGAATCTATAAAACAGCTACCTGGAAAACAGTACAGACTTAAGCACTACTGTCTGGACACACAGTCCAGAAGAGATGCTAACTTTGGCACTGCTGCCTTGGAGAACCTTTTCCCTAAATAGATTCTGTACCCAGTCTCCTGAGGTACTGCAATGGAGTCTGCACTTGTTAAACTTAAGCGAGGGATTTGTGCGGTTTGAAGAAAAAAATTACTCACCGTATTAATGTTGTTTCTTCCAAAGGGATCCCTCATTGAATTTAACAATCCCTAATACCTGCCTCTTCCCTGGTAAAATGTTCAAACAAGAATCAGTTATTTTCTACTTGCTTGAGCATTTCTTGTTACAGTGCCTTTGCAGTTGTTGCTAAGCTGTCTGACTTACTTGATTTTTTATAACAAGTTGTTCTACCTTTTGGTAAAATAAAAAAAACTGTTAGCCATTTAACTAGTTTAGTGGTCACAGCTCACCCTGGCCTTAGGAAATAAATCTGATGTAAGAGTGCAGGGGTGAGTGTGACAGCATAGAGCACAGTTTGAATGTAGGTCCAAATGTCATCATTTGCATGAAACCTAAAGCTCCAGGGCTGCGTATTCCGGGGGAATTATTGCACTTGTTGTTAAACTTAGTGAGGGATTCTTTTTGAAAGAAACAACATTACAGCGGTGAGTAATTTTTTTCTCACGTAACACTCATTTACTCCAGTAACTGTCTGTAGGTGGCAGTAGAGAACACCCCACTTCACTCCGATAAACGTCTGTAGTTGACTGCAAATTACTCACAGTGCCTCCGGGAAACATCTGTGGACGTCTCCAGTTTGGATGTATATATTTAGCCAGCCAATCAACCTTGGGCTTATTTAAGTATTTCTAAGAGTACTTCACTACCTGCTTATCATATATGAATACATAATTTGGTGTTGATATGTTACACGTTTTCCACCAAAAAACGGTTTATGTTTTTTTTTGTGGTATTTTGTCTAGTATAAAAAAAATGAATTGCTTAGAACTAATTACATACAGTACCACTCTTAGACAGGTAATTTTGTGCTGAATAACTTTGCCACTTGCACTTTGTGTGTAGCAGTTATGGTTCATGAAGTATTTGCATTTGTGGTATGGTTTGTTTGGTTTTTAATTTTATAAAAATCATTTTTGGGCAGTATTTCAGCTGGTATAAAAAGTAACCAAATTGCTTAGAATTGATTGCATGCCACCAGTAGAAAGGTAGTTTTGTGCTGAACAACTGTGCCACTCGTACTTTATGTGTAGTAGTTACGGTTCATGAGGTATTGCTGCTTGTTTATGATATGGTTGACTTTTATCCCTTAAGCCTTGCAAACGCACCTCGAATAAAAAGAGTAAAGATACTTTTTTTTTGTATTAGACAGCTTGCTTTGTAGTTCATAATTGCTTTACTACCTGATTATGATGTATGGATACGTAATTTGGTGTAGATATGTTAACCCCTGAAAAAAATGGTTTACATTGTTTGTTTTATTTAAAAAAAAAGCATGAATTGCTTAGAGTTGATTATATAATGGTACTTTTAAATCACAAAACCTGATTGGCCGACTGGATCTTTTATTCAAAAGGAATGTTCCAATATAGGCAAGCCTTGAAAAAAAAAATATATAGAGTTGTGTGTATATCAGTTCAAACCATAGGGAAGAGGCACAACTCTAATAATGGCTGTCGCTACAGAAAAAGTATACTGGAATATCGTCCCACTCACCCAAAATAAGACAAAACCAAATATTCACTTGAATAAACTTAATATGTGATATCCAGATATTCAAAAATCCGGTGTTTTGGGATGCCCCTTCCTCAGGAAAACTGGTTTATGTATTAAATAAATTAATAAAAATAAACACATTTCATAAACAAACCTATTCCCTTCAACTTGTATTAAATGAGGAAAAATAAATATTTTATATTTTAGCCCCTTACTCATGAATATTTTTTCTGTATTTTCCCTTGTTTTCATTAATAATTCTTCAGGTGCATTGTTTGACTCCCACCTTGAAATTAAACACACCAAAATCAATTGTCTCTCCACAAATGCTGAATCAGATAAATAATTAACACTAGACATGTTACTGCTAACCTTATTAGGATTAGTATTTCACACAGCCCATTAATGCCATTGATCCTGTTGAGTCATGTTTTCCTCTTTGTTAAATATAAATAAAAATAACAGAACCATTTCTTCATTGTCTCTCCACAAATGCTGAATCGGATGAATAATTAACACTATACATGTTACTGGTAACCTTATTAGGACTAGTATTTCACTCAACCCGTTAATGTCATTGATCCTGTTGATTCATATTTTATTTATAAATGTAAGGGAATATGTTTGTTTATGAAATGTGTTTATTTTTATTTTTTTAACAGATAAATCAGTTTTCCTCAGGAAGGGGCATCCCGAAATGTAGGATTTAAGAATATCTGGATGTTATATATTAAATTTATTCAAGTGAATATTTAGTTTTGTTTTATTTTGGGTGAGTGGGCCGATATTCCAGTATACTTTTTCTGGGTCTTTTATCTGTGAGTAAATCCCAGTATAGCTCACAGATAAAGATGCAGTCTGCCTCATCAGTAAGTCAGAGCACCAGTTAATCCGCACCCCCCGCTCGAAAAGGTAAACAAAACCCCTCCATATTTAAAACCGATACACCGACTCCTTGTAAGTACACCAGAGACCAACAATCAGTTCACAGACACAAACACACCTCTCAGATTAAAAAAAAAAAGTCCAATTTAACTAGAAACTTCCCAGATATAAACAAAACGCTGCCATAGTGGTTGCCACAGAATGAGGGTCAAAGTCACACTGTGGCTCTCCCTGCAGTCTGTCCCCTTTATCAGCAACCTCCCCACCCAGACTCCACTCCTTTGCACCCCCACACCATGTATTTGGAGCTCCAGCAGCCATTTACAGCTTGTCGCAGTCACCTGCCACCTCCACCATTCATGTTCCTTCTCGGTGCCCCCATGTTAAACTGGTGCTCTCGTGATCATGTGGAGAGAAAAAAAAAAGCCAAGTAATAGCATAAAACTGCCTCTTTACCAAACGGGTGCTGCAATTCACTGTCTCTCTCTCTCTATGTAACTCGCTGCAGGAAACCCCCAAAGTGACCTAACAAGCCTCTCATGCTACTGGCGTACAAAAAAAAACAAAAAACAACCAAACAAAAAAACAGCTCCAGATTCAACAGCATCTATAATACCAGTGAATGGGATTGAAGGGGACTGGCAGTCATGCTGCATATTCCTCTGCCACCCAGTTGTCTCGGTGCTATATGCATACAAAAGTAAAAAAATTGCTCCCAATTATTTTTTTCTGGTGCAAGGATAAATTCAAGAAAAATAATTTAAACTGGGGAAAAAACTTTTTATTTTTTTTTTTTACAAAAAAAAATTATATAGGGCCATTGTATAATCGCAAGAATCCTCTCCTGGATGTGGGTTATGCTGGGATTTACTCACGCCTGGTGTGGCTTGGTCATGAGGCCACAGGCATGAGTAGGTAGCACACTCGCCTCTGAGGCCGGGAGATCAGAGGGCTGTGGGTTCAGTTCCCACATCTGGCACTTGGGTTAATATCCCAGTACTGAGACTATAGTGCAGCATAAGAGGGGTGCTGCACTTCTGAGGTGCCATCTTTCGAATGAGACATTAAACCAAGGTCCCATCTGCCTGGATTGGTGGTCATTCAGGTGGATGTTAAAGATCCCATGGCACATATCGAAAAGAGTAAAGGAATTTCCCCGGTGTCCTGGCCAAATTTCCCTCATTCACTAAAAATACCTCCAACAACTTAATCTGGTTCAAGGTCAGTTGGCATTCATCTGTATTCCCCTCCCCTGGGTCGTGCCTGAAAATAGGCAGGATTTGTCTAGTGCACTTACCCGGTCTACAAAAACTAAATAAATCCCAGCATAACCCACACCCTGTTGTAGATTATTGTTTAATTGCATACCACCGTTAAAAAGGTCATTTTGTGCTGAACAACGCTGCTATTTGTACTTTGTGTGTAGCACTTACGGTTCATGAGGTATTTGCATTTGTTTGTGGTATGGTGTGTAGGTCTTCATTGTTACCTAGAAAGGCCCAGGATGCAGTGTTAAGGGTATAGAGGGCAGAAGGTGTGGAACTCTTAGAGGCTGCTATGGAGTGGGTGAGTTAAGTTTTTTTTTATGCATCATGAGAAAGTAAACATATCGGGGCCTTTTGTATGTAATCCACAGGAGAAAACGGGGCTCAACTGCCAACCGCCACATAGATGGCTCAAACATAGCTTAAAGTAGTGTAAAAAAAATTGGATTAAAGTGCAAAAGGTATAACAAGGAAGCAACACAGATAGACTGCACACATACACAACGTTTAGCACTACAGAAGCTCTTGGAAAAAGTGCAAGTATAGCACAGAAGTTGAGCATGTGCAGCCTGACAGTTTTACTACCTTGTTACCTTTTTGAAAGGCTGTGCCTAGAGTTCAAGGGGGTGAGCAACCAGCCATGCCCTGTTCCTGAGCTATGTAAGTAGTTCCTCCCAGCCTCCTTCTGAATCACTTTGTCTTTTCCCTTTGGGCCTTGCTGCCTTCCTCCCCCCCCCCCTCCATCATTGCTTGTGCTTTGGGCTCTGCTGGGTTTGTGCTGGATTCTGTTAGTCTGTTTCTCCTGATTTGGTTAGTATTTGTTTTGCCTCCAGCTGCTGTGTGCTTCTTGTGTACTTGTTTTCCTGTTCTCCTGTGTTTGTGTTTTTCCTTTCACGTTTTCTTTTTTTTTTGGTGGGGGGGGCTTTCTGGTTTTCCTACCATCCTGTTGCCCTTTTAGTTTTTATTGTGTTGATCCTGTGCCTGTGCTCTCAGGCTTGCATTTACTCACCAGATTTTGCAAACCCTCAGTTCCCTGCATTGTTATCTGTATGCTTTCCGTGTGTAACAATCGTCAGTTTTCCTGCAATTGTTATTGTATGCTTCAGCTCACATTACTGTTTCTCTGCTGCCTCCTGTACTTCTACCTTAATTGCCTGCACCTGGTCCAGGCTCATACTGCTCAGCTAGCTGCCACTCCCTGTTCTACAGCTCTGCTCTTAATTCACTCTGTGCTAGCTCTATGCAGATAAATGCTGCATTGCTATACTGAAACGTTCAGCTATTACATTTGCTCCCCAGTCTCATGGTGCTCTTCTTGTGACTCCCTTTTATTCCTACGGCGGGAGACTGTGGTGTCACAGCGGGGCAGCATGGCTTTGGGCAGCAGGTGCATGCTTTACGCAAATTATATGAATTAACTTGCTCCTTGCCTTCATGACTTTTCAGTTATGGTTCAATACATTTACTTCACAGCATACATGGCTTCAGATATTCATTGCATTTCATTATTGCCAATCATGTCAATTCACTATATCTTGCTGATACCATCGCTAACAACTGTTGCTGAAACCATTGCAATCATCTGCTAAACCTCATTGATTCAATTATGCTAAACCTCATTGATTCAATCACTGGCATCACAGCCTCTCACTACCTAAACACCTACCTTCTATGTTACCGTCAATTCGGCTCCATAATGGACTTGGTTGGCTTGTTTTCTTCTGGTTCCTACTACTAACAAACCATCAAACACTCTGGTTGTTGCAGAGCTTGCTTGCAACCTTTCAAGCTCCGCCTTGGTAGTTCTCATGCTGCAGAGTTTACTCGCAGCCTTTCGAGGCCTGCCTTCTCCTCTTCCTCCTCTATATCTACAGCTGCTGGCTTCGCCTGGCCTCATCATCAATAATCTGCTACCTAATCTACGACCACTGCTTCACTCAGCCTCCTACTAGCTAGTTCTTGAAGCTGATTCATGCTCTTATTCATGAATCGGATGCATGCCAACTATGTCCATTATCTTTTTAGCTCACGGCTTGCCCTGGAAGCCGACGGTCTTGCTCTGCACTCATGAAGTCCGCATCTTGAGCATGTGAACCTCGGAGTGGGTCCTTCTCATCTGGTCAGTGCCTGTCCTCTGGCCCATAGGTGGGAATGTCCTCACTCTGGATGTAGCTTTAGCATGTAGTAATGCAGGGAACCTCATGATGCAGAATTTAAGACTTCAGCTGCTGAAGGGTGGGGCCCTTACAGTCCAAGAGCACACCTTTGACCATGACATTGCTGTGGCACCTTCGAAAGCTGTTCACCCTATGACCGCCTCTGGTTCACCCGGTCTGTTTTAGTTAGTAGGCCGGCAGAGTGCCTCAGTGGTCGTCACGTTCCTCCTCCTGCCTTGGGGGTCTGCTGTCACTTTCAGAGTACCCATTGTTGCTGAGGTCTCTTGCAACCCCTCACAGCGTTCACATTAAAGGGATCATGACAGCTTTCCACCAAATTGGAGGATTTCCTGTCCTTTATTGGGTTTCTAAATTGCAGCAGCAGAGCCATTACTAAATAAACTACCCATAGCCTGGAGGGAAGGCGACCTAGACCTTGGATCCCCAGTGGTATCCTCCTTTTAAAAGTTTTTTTTCCTTCTTCTCTGTGCCAAAGGTCACAATATGTAGTTAGTTGTAAATACTATATTCCCTAGTTTCCTTAGGTGGGTTTCTGCTGTTGGATGTAGATGGATGGTGGCCCTACTCACCATTCCCTCTCTCTCCTTAGGAAGCCCTCTGATGTTGTCAGTGCAATCCTGACAACCTGTGCATCTCATTTGTGTTTCATCAAGCTGTCTCGTTGCTGTCAGTCTGCTTCTCCACCTCGTAGTCAATGTTTCTAGGGACGTGGATATGTTTTTCTATCCACACTTTCTGGCAGTGCATTTCCCTTTATGACTTGGCCGGAAATGTCTTCAGGCTGGCTCCTCCCATCCACCCACCTGGGTTGTAACTCCCTCGGCTCCGCTGCATGACACCAGATCTTCCTTTCCACTAGAAGAAGCAGATTCCCTCCTTACCGCTCCCACGTTGGGTAGGCCCTAGCACTGAAATCTTTGGATTTACTTTTAAAACTTCAAAAACTATCGTCTTCAGTTCAATCTTCGATCACGACTATGATGGATGAGAAGTTCGCTCCCAGGTTCCGCTGGTGCCCTATTGGGCAGAAGATGTCCAGGACGGATCCTCATGCCACATGCGTCTACTGCCTGGGGCACGATCACAGTCCTCAAGCTTGTGGTTTTTGTTGCTCTTTCCACCCTACAGTCCTGGAAGACCATCTCACCCATTTGAAACTGGGATGCCCAGTGCAACGGAACCCACCAGTCAAATTGAAGGATGCCCGTTGGGTGGTCTCAGCGGCCTTAGGGTCTGCTGAGCAGCTTGCAGCCTTGGAGAAGGAGGTGGCCCAGGCTGCAACTTACTCCTCCTTGGCTTCTGCCTTCATGCCACTTCATCTGGGATCGATGTTCACGGGCTCCTTCAAGGAGTTGAGCCAGTCCCTGCTGACCCTCGGTCAGGGACCTTCAGGGCACAAATCCAAAGGTCTGAAAGAGTACAAAAAAGAGAAAGAGAGGACTCGTCATCGCTTGAGGGATCGGGAGCTCTCTTGGTCAAGTGCCTCCGATTCCTGAGCCTCCCCAAATTTGATTATGTTTGAATCTTCAGCCTTGGCCACAGACTCCTCGGTAACCCCATTGGGCCTGTTGGTTGAGACGCTGGTTGAGGTGCCAGCCGACATTTTTCTTGAGCCAACTGACCAGTTGTTGAACAAGGAGGTCAACACTTCTTTGTCTAGGACTCCGGTCCTGATGCAGACCCTTGGAGGGATGGATCAGTCCACTGACCCGCTGCCTCTGGTCCCCTGACCCTGACTAGGAGGAGCCTTAGCGGTCGCTGACTCCCTTCGAGCCCCACCGTTGTCCCCCCAGTGGTCTCAGTCTTCCTCCCATGGGTCGAGCTGGTCCTGCTGACATCGGTGCTCCCGGCACCACTGGAAGGGGCATCACCGCCATTCTTCGTCCTCATCCTCAGAAGCAGAGAGGCTTTGGCGCAAGTTGCATCAACGCTATGAGGACTTGATGTGACAATAGTTGGTGTTCACTGGCACCAAACTGACCCCAGTTTCTGTGCTGGTCATCACTAGGCTGTTGTCTGAAAGGCTGATGCAGACTCTGCCGACAGAACCGATTAAAACGGTCCTAACTCGGCCGACTCCTGCCTCTCCGCCGATTGTGGTGGAACCACTGCCTAAACAGCCGATGGTCAGCACTGTGACTAAGGAGTCTTGGCTGGCCAGAGGGGTTTCCCCATTGGCTGTTGGTCACCATCACCCCTGACTGTCTGCGGAGGGTCAGCAGGGATTTGGGCAGTTGACCGCTCTTTGATGACTCTTTGGAGTCCGAGGGATCCTCCCTGCACTCCTGTCCGGTTGACGTGGAGTCCATAGGGGATATCTCAATGGATGAAGGTCCATCCTCTTTCATGGGCCTCCTCCAACTGATCTATGAGTCGACAGGTATGAAAATGGAGTCCGTCCAGAAATGGGCTCATTATCCCTTGAACAAGATCCTCAACCAGGGAGACTCTCTGAAAGAGGCTTTCCCAGTGGCAAAAGCCATTCTTGGCCCTGCTCTGGAGCTCTGGCAGCACCCCACTTCCTGCCCTGTACCTTCTGCCCAGATGGCTCACAAGTATGCAGTGCTCACCGGATCCCTTTTGGGATTCGCAGAGCACCCCCTCGGCCAAGGGGTTGGTGGTTGACTCTGTGTTCCAGCACTCTGGCAACACTGGAGATGTTGACAAGTTGCCTGATAAGGAGTCAAACAAGTTGGACCATGTGGCTAAGAAGGTCTAAGCTGCCTCCTCACTTGGCCTCCACCAGGCAAGCTCGGCCCTCCTCATGGCCCACTTCTCCCATGCCCTGCTGTGCATCTTAGATGGGGTGCTTCCTTATCTGCCTGTGGACCTTCAGACCATGATCAAACAGATGCAGAACCAGGGCTGGGCTGTGGCCAAACAGCTTCAGACTGCCATGGACATTGGAAACTCCTGTGCTCGCTCCATGGTGGCTTCAGTAGCCATTTGCTGCAGGGCTTGGCTGAGGATCTCGACCTTCACGGCGGACACTCAGTACAAGCTGGCAGATGTCCCTTTCCTGGGCACTGACCTGTTTGTGCCCAAGGTTGAGGATCACCTCATATGCATTGAGAAGTCCAGTGTGACCTTGGACTCCGTGACGTCTGCCCAGAAGGACCCCAAGGACTCCAAGTAGTATTAGAAATAGAAGCCCTTTTGGTCCACCTCCACTCCTGTGGCCAAACCAGTCCAGCAACAGGTTGGCCAGCAGGCTCAGGCATGGCAACTTCAGCCCAAGTCAGTGGCCTCTGTTGTCCATAAGCCAAGAGGGAGAGGCCCCGATGGCACCTCAGCTGGGCTCTCCTCCTCCAAGCCTGCCCAGTGATGAGATAAGGAGTGCCTCCCTCCTGCCCGTCACACCTCCCCTGGGTCCCTCCATGGGGGGGGACTGGCTCTACCACTTCCTTTCTGCATGGTGCGCTGTTACCATGGACAGATGGGTTCTAGAAGTGGTGGGTCTGGGTCTGCTGTTGGAATTTGAGCAGTACCCTTCTTGCCAAGCTCGCACCCAATGGGAGAACTTGGTTTCCACAGACATGCTGTCAGCTCTCAGAGATGACATAGCCTGACTCCTCCGAAGGGAGGTCATGGTTCCTATCGTGGATACTCTGGAACACCCAGGGTTTGTCTCCCGGTACTTCCTGGTGCCAAAGCGGATAGAGGGCTGACGCCTCATTCTAGAGCTGCATGGCCTGAACAAGTTCCTCAGGTCATGCACCTTCAGGATGGTAACTCTGTCTCAGATCATACCATCTCTAGAGCAAAACGTAGGTTTGCTCCCTGGATCTTCAGGACACGTTCTTCCACATCCCGATCCGTCCATCTCATCAAAGTTTCCTCCGCTTTCAGACAGAGGGACTACTTTATAAATTCCTGGCCATGTCATTCGGCTTCTCCTCGGCCCCCAGGGTCTTCACCAAGTGCACTGCAGTGGTAGCAGCTTACCTGAGGCACAGAACGGTCCGAGTTTACCCCTACCTGGATGACTGGCTGATTGCAGGTTCCTCCAGGCAGGAGGTGGAGTGGTCCAGGGATCTGGCCCTTCAGACATGCATTTCCCTTGGCCTCATAGTCAATGAGGCCAAGTTGGAACTCATTCCTTCACAGGTGATCAACTTCATTGGGGCGGAGCTTGACTCTTGTAGAGCCAGAGCCTGGCTCCCAGCAGACAGGACAGAGTGGAGGTTCTCTCCTCCTGTGCCCGATCTTTTCAGGTTGGGCAATTGTGACCTGCCTGGGACTTCCTGCACTTGCTGGGCTACATGGTGGCCTGCAACAGTGTGGTCCATTGGACCCACTGGAGAATGCACTCCCTGCAGTGGGAGCTGGCCAGCCAGTGGTCTCAGCACAGGGGTCACTTCGACCATTCAGTCACTTTGACCCAGAGGATGTAGGACACCATCCAGTAGTGGCTGGTCCCAGCACATCTGCAGGAAGGGATCCTGTTTGTCCACCCAGCGCTAATGGTCATCCTGATGACCGATGCCTCTCTCATGGGCTAGGGTGCCCACCTGGGGGAACACTGAGACCACAGACTCTGGAACCCTAGGAGTCCCGATGCCAGGTCAACCTACTGGAGCGCCGAGCAGTTCGGCTAGCACTGACTGCATTTACTCCACACGTTCAAGGTCAGGTGGTTCATGTCCAGATGGGCAACACCATGACCATGTACTGCCTCAACAAACAGGACGGGATGCACTCCCTACCCTTGTGCAGGGAAGCGCTCCATGTCTGGACCCTCGTGCACAGCCTGGAAGCGGATCTCCTAGCCATCCATGTGGCAGGAGCCTCCAGTCAGCTGGCAGACACTCTCAGCCGAGTGGGCGAGGTGTCTCACAAGTGGTCTCTCCACCTAGAGGTAGCACACAGCCTGTTCTCCCAGTGGGGCGCCCCTCAGATGGCCCTGTTCAACTCCAGGGAGAATGCAAAGCTGAGGATGTTTTGTGCCCGCCCCTCTCGGCAGGGAATGCTGCAGGGGGATGCCTTCTCTAGGCCGTGGACCCCACACCTCTTCTGTGCCTCCCCTCTGCCTCCCTTGATCCACAAGGTGCTGCTTAAGGCCAGGAGGGACAAGGCACAGGTGATCTTGGTGGCTCTGGACTGGCCACACAGTTCTGGTACCCAGCTCTCCTCAGTCTCGGCAGCAGGCTCCCGAGGTGTCTTCCCCTACACCCAGACTTGCTTTTTATCAATCAGGGGAAGGTATTCCATCCGGACCTTCAATCCCTGAATCTGACAGCCTGGTTCCTGAGCAGCTAGAGTTCTAGGCTTCTGGTCTCTCCAAAGCTGTCTTCACCGTGGTGGAGGCATTTTGAAAGGAGTCGACCAGGAAGTGCTACGCCTTCAAATGGAAGAGAGTCTCCATTTGGTATCAGGACAAGGGGTTGGATCCTTTGTCCTGTCCAGTGGCTAGCATCCTTGACTACCCTTGGGTCCTTTCTCAGTCGGGCCTTCAGGTGACGTCCCTTAAGGTGTACCTGGCAGCCATCTCTGCTTACTGGGTGCGGGCCAGTGAGCAGTCAGTGGCACAGGAGAAGGTGGTCTGGTACTTTTTCAAGGGCCTTGATCACTTTTCCTCTCAGGTGCGTGAACCACCACCACCACCATCATAGGACTAGTTGCTGGTTTTGGCAAAGCTGATTGGCAAGTTATTTGAACCGATGCACAGGTGTGAGATGTCACCTGTCGTGGAAGACCGCCTTCCTGGTGGCTATCTCATCAGTCAGAAGGATCAGTGAACTCCAGGCACTTTCGGTGGAGTCTCCTTACTTGGCCTTCCACAGGGACAAGGTTGTCCTGCTCCCCAACCCAAAGTTCCTCCTGAAGGTTGTCGGATTTTTACCTTAACCAGATGATTAATCTCCCGGCGTACTTCACCAATCACACCTCAGAAGCTGAGCACAGGCTCCATACTTTGGACCTGTGGCGAGCGTCAGCCTGTTATAAGGAGCGCATGGCTGGAGTTCAGGGAGAGGTTCACCAACAATTTGTCATCTAAGATGAAGCTGCACCTGGCAGACCTGCAGCCAAGTGGACAATTGGTAGGTGAATCACATCCTGCATTGATCTCTGCTATAGGATGGATAGGGAGCCTCCTGGAGGGCTAAGGGCTCATTCCACTCATCATACCACTGCATCGGTGGCTGCTTACAGGGACGTCCCTATCCAGAAAATCTGCAGAGCTGCTACCTGGAGGTCAGCACACTCCTTCATTTCCCATTACCCCATTGACCTAGAGTCATGCTGGGATGCTGGTTTTGAGGCTTCACTTCTTCAATCTCTTTTCCCTAAGTAGGGGGTGTGCACCTTGCCTCCCTCCTCCCAGAGAACTGCTAGGAGTCTGCCTGAAAATGTGGATAGAATAACATATCTACGGCCATAGAAAAACAGGTTACTCACTTGTAACAGTAGTTCTAGGAGGGGTATGTGTTGTTCATCCACACGGATTCACCTGATCTCCCCTGGCTTTGGCGCACAACACTGCTTCCAGCGGGCAAGACCTGGCATCATGGGGTGGAGCCGTGGGAGTTACTGTCTGGGTGGGTGGGAGGAGCCAGCTTGAAGACGTTTCCGGCAAAGTCTTAAAGGGAAAGGCCCTGCCAGAAAGTGTGGATGAGCAACATATACCACTCCTAGAACCACTGTTACAGGTGAGTAATCTGTTTTTATTGCTCAGACTTTAAGGGTTCCTTGCCTTCGCACCCCTACAAGGTGGTAATTCTTCCTGGAACAGAGAGTGTGAATGGCCAAACAGTTATCACAGTTGCACAAGTACAACACTACTCTGGTTGCATAGGCCCATTGAATTGAAAGGCTATGCCTGTAGTTCAGTGGGGTGAGCAACCAGCCATGCTGCCTTCCTGAGCTATATAAGCAGTTCCTCCCAGCCTCCTTTAGGAGCTCTTTTTCTTTGCCTACCATCCTCCTCCTCCACTGGCATGCCTCTCTCCTCGGTGGGGGGGGGGGGGCTCTTTCCTAAGGTACCTTTAGCCAAAGGAATCCACTTTGAGGGTTCCTTGCCTTCAACATCCCTACATGATGGTAATTCCTCACAGAACAGAGGGTGCAAATGGCCAAACAGTCATCACAGTTGCACAAGCATAACACTACTTTGGTTGTGTAGGCCCACTAAATAAACTTTATCAAAGTTTTTTGCACTACTTTAAGCCACATTTGGGCTCCTTGTGGTGTTTGGCAGCTGAGCCTGATTTTCTGCCTGTACACTGACTGTCTTCAACAGATCCCCACCATTGTCTCAGAGCAGCTTTTGTGTTTTGCAATCTTTTGTATGTAACCAGGTCACTGCAGGTGTTACAGTTACTGTGCCTGCCTTTTGGGCTTAAAGAAGGATAAGGGGCCTGAGCTGATAAACTCCTGATTAGAGGGTTCATCATATCAAAGGTCTAAATGAATTGTATGATGCTTCCACCCAGAGAAAGGTTTTAAGTTGCCTGGTGTAAGTGTGATACAACTCCCTGGGATGCTGTACCTCCCCACTGGATCACCCCACCCCTGAACCAGTGCAGCGCAATAAAAGTTAACCACTGTGCATGTTAATTCTACCTTAAACAATCATCACATGGACAGTGATTTAAACAAAAGAAAATTACGGACACAAGGCCCTACATAGGAGGAATAAGGGGATTAGGGTAAGCAATGAGATGGCTATGCAGTACTGACTGATTCTTCGGTGCCCTTCGAGGCACAACCTACAACACAGGGGCTGCTTTTTTAGTAGTAGTAGTAGTAGTAGTAGTAGTAGTAGTAAGTAGTAAATCATTTTTATTCATGAAAATAAAGGATACATTCAACTGAACAGTGCTCATTTCCAGTGAAGTTCATTATCAAAGTACAAACAGGTTACACATTAATACATTAGTACGACACATAAAGATACATTACACAACACATTATAAAAAAAAATAATACAAATCAAGCACAAAAATCAATAATAAAGTGCTAACAATTATTGCATGTTATATTATTATTTAATCCAGATGTGTACCATGTTATTAACTCTGCATTGTTACTTTTGGTTCTAGCGCTTCTCAAGTCTGGGGGAGATTTATTCCATAAATTAATTCCCCTAAAGGGAGCAGATGTTCTTCCTAAGTTCAAGTTACAGTTAATTAAGACAAACTGAGTCCCAACAGAGGTTCTCAGACCTTCCTTTGCTTTCCTAACTTCAAAAAGATCAATAATATAGCCAGGAACCACCTTATTCCTTACTTTAATCATAAACTGTAGTAAATGTAGATTTCTTCTTACTGAAAGTTTATACCAGTTCAACTCCCGAAATAACATACACCTATGAGTTCTATAGGGTGCATCCAACACAAAATGGGCCATTCTACAAAATACCAAGTCTGCTTTATTTGTGTACAGTCCAATAGCCCCTCCATAAAACAGGTCTCCATAATCATTTACTGGAAATAAAAGAGAGTTAACCACACCCTTCCAGGTGCAGACCATGATTGCTCCTCCCTGGGCTGTGGTTATGAGCCTGTTCAGGCTCTGCCCAAAATAAAGTTGCCCGCCTCCTCACTACACATGCACAGTACAGTACAGTTGCCAACAAGCCAATCTACACTGTGGGTACTATATATCCCTTTAAATTGTTTAGGGAGCTACTGGTGCTTTACTGGGTTTAAAACCATGAAAACTATGTAGGCTGTGTAACTTTGAACATAGTTTGCCGGTGGTGGTGCTGCACATAAAACAAATGAAGAAATGCTGTAAATGTAACTCCAAACCCGAAAGCTTTCAAAGCTTCATTGAATCATCTATAAATCCCAGCTAAATGGACTAGGCTCTAGTCTATTAACTGATTTTGCAAACGGGGATACACAGTGGTGAGGATAAGCCCTGAGTTTACTCATAAATCTCCCTTGATTCACAGTGGTGATGGAACAGTTCACAGTGTGTCCATCCCTGGCTGATTTCATGCTCCCTCCTTCGGTAGCGCAGGCCTTGAGCATCCCTCCAGTGCAGTTCAGGGGCTTGTTTGGCTTCAGCATTCAGTCATCAACCTCCTCCTTGGAGGTAGCTCTGCTTGTGAAACATGTTCCTAAACTGCCCCACACACCATCTCCTGGCTTTAATTACCATTACCCTCTCCTGCTACTACCTCTACTCCTTCTCTGGTCCACTAAACCCTCTATACATCCTCACTGCCCCATATCCCTCACTCACCTGCTTCCCTGCTCCTGCCTTGACTTCTCCCCCCACACACAGCCTCCTTCCTTAAACACTCCTCTCTTCCGCACCTGCCCCCTTCCCTGTTCCATTACTTCTCCTGCCCTCCTGGTCTCTTACTAGCCCCCAACTCGCTCCTCCCATGCTAGCTGGCAAAGCCTTTCTCTGGCTGCTCCTCTACAACCAAACTAGCCCTCATCTTATTACCTATGAACTCTGCTTTCTCCCTCTTCTTGCTTTACATTCCTACTCCATGCTCTCACAATTTGCACTCTCCCTGATTCAATATTTCACCCCTCCGATTGCACTTAGGTATACATAAAATCTGTCACCTCCCGTATGGCTAGTTTCGCTGACTGCCATTTGTAACAGTTTATATCAACAGTAACTAATTTGTTAATTGCTTTGTATACGCCCCTTACATTGTGTACCAATCTGTAACTATGTTTTTTCCATCTGTCCTTGTACCTGTATTGACCTGGAACCTTTGTAAACGAGTCCTTGACTCAAAGGTATTAATCCCAGTCTGAAATAAATATAAATAAATACAGTCCCTAGTGCGTGGAGATAACTGGTACTGGATGGGTGGCTTCCTACTTGGGTAAAGCTGCAACACAGTAAAGTCTCTCACTTGGTTGCTATTGCCTGCCACTTTTACTTTCATGATGGACTGGCATGTGATTATCTCCTTTCCTCTAAGCAGGAGTTCTGCTTCTCACTTTCACTATGTCTCTTTAGGCAGACTTGCAGTCTACCTCTGCAGTAGCTTCACCTGTCTGCCCCTCTAAACATGCATGCAGACTGGCTGGGTTTAGGAAGAGCCCCTGCTGTTCACTGGAGAATATCAGCTTATCACTGGTCCACAAAGCTGTCCATCATTCGGGCCAAACTGGAAGTCACCACCCGACAGATCAGCCCCAGATTCGTACCAGGAATTCTTTAGTCCTCCAGTGTCCCAGGAGTTCAGTGTGGCTTGCCCTCAGGGGCTGTAGCCTGTTAGGTTGGTAGTGCAACCCCTGACCTCTGTTGCTGTGGTGGTGGGGGTCAGGGTGCACCAAGATGGAGGCAGCCTGTGCTGATGTAGGACACTTGCCCTATAGTTGTATTTTAAAAAGGGTCTCTCCGATATGCAGTTACTGGTGCCCCGTTGCTGTTTCTGCGCTTGTGCTTACAGTGTAGTTCCATCAGGGCACCAGTTGGGGAATCTCCAGTCCAGCTGTGAAGGTGCTCACTCACTGTGTGGGAGCAGGTGGCCACATTTAATAAGTGATGAGAGCCACTTGCATGATGGGGCAGACGCAGCAGATTAAATCATGCTCCTCTCTTCGCTACAGCTCTCCCCTAGTCCTCAAAGAGTGAATGTCCTTGTGGGCCAGAGAGATCAAGCAAGGCAACAGCAGTTTGGTTGGACTCTGCAGTTCCAAAGGGGGGTTATATGCTTGATGTCCACACTAAGTATGATTGAACAGAGTCCATTTGTGAAGTAAACTGTGGCAACAGTCTAACTAGACAAGTGTTTCCTGTCTAACATAGGCAAACAGTAACCTCTTGCTTGTTATCTAAACATGATTTCTTTTTCCAATATAAATTTTTAATCTTATGTTTTCCAAATTCCTCTTACTGCATCTGCCACCCTTGGTGAATGTGGATTGGGCATAGCAGAAGGCAGTACTGGCCCCCCTGAAAGTGGGACATTTTGGTCCCAGTGGGCCCACCCAGTTACCAAAAATCAATAAATAAATACAGAACAAAGATCTGGGTGTGACATAAATACCCTTCTGTACTATGTGCTTGGGCAGGTTGGTTGAGGCAGTAGTAGAGTCATGGGTGAGTTTCAGCAATGTTTTAATGGTGCTGTTTGAGTGACTGAGTGGGACTAATACTACTTCCTCAGACTCCGGGCATATGCTTCCTATCTCTGTGACCAGCCAGGGAGCATCCATGGTCAAAATGTATTCTGCCATATCCACTTCCAGGGCATCTCCATGTTCAAACAACATGAAGTCTTGCTGTATTCTGACTATATGCAGTTAGCCCCAGCACTTGAACTGCCCCGGAGAGGAAAGGGTCAACTCTATGCAGCAGCATAGAACATTGAATTGAGCTTGGTTTTCAAACCTCTGTCTCTGGTACATCTCAGTGTAACCGTCAGATTCTTTACTCCGCCTAACTGTGAAGTTGCTCCGGAGATCTCTTCTTTGCTTCAGGTCGGCAAAAGTGAAGAAAGCGTTGGTTGTTCAACTGATTTCTTATTTTTCAGTATCAAGTCTCTGTCTACGGTACAGGTAGTGTTGTAGATAGGTAGTGATATTGTAAATTGTGGAAATTATTTTTTCTTTGGTATGATCCATTGTTTGTTTTTGAATTCATCTGGGATTTAGTAGTGGTGTCTGGTTCCTATCGGTTTTAAAAAAACTGACTTTATCTGTTTTTTTTCCACAGCCCGTGACACGGTTGGTAACCGATAGGGGAGTATTACCTGGCATGAAAGCTATAAAGCGTAATTTTTATAGTATGGCCATGTCTGAGAAACCCAAGAAAAAAAATGGTCCCACTGGGTTTCAACACTGTTCTGAGTGTGGGGAGGCCTTTGGCAAGGCTGGCCCCCACCTCACATGTGTTTATTGTCTGGGGTTTGACCACCTCAGAACAGAAAGCCAAATATGTAAACATTTTCCCAAAGCCACTCTGGAAAAAAGATTGAGTAGGCTAAAGGAAAAGGAGGCTGAGAAGTCCACTGATCTGGATGGCCAGCCTGGTTCGGTTTCGGACAACCTGAGGAGGTGTTCACTGACATGGGCAATACTTCCTCGAGCAAAAGGAGATCCGACTCTGAGGGGTCGGTTCCGGCTAAGAGAAAAAAGAAATCGGCTGGTTCGGATCCAGTACCGCATACTCCAGCTGCTGATGAAATAGCCAAAGTGATCAGTATTGTTCAGTCGCTTTGCCCAGTTCCGTTCGAACCGTTGCCACCGGTTAGGCGGTCGGTTCGGTCACATCTGACTCCATCAGATTACAATCCGGATACATATTATGATGTGGAATGGGAGGGAGATGAAGATTATCCTGAGGATGAAGATGACGACGACGACTTTGGAGGCCTAGATGTGCCTGTTGAACCGGACATCTCCCCAGACAGGCCTTCCAATATCTACCCTCCCAGGCTTTCTGAGTCCCTTTCCCAGTTTTTGTTCTACAAAAAAAGTGGCTGAAACTCTCCAGCTCCCAATGGTGGAAGCTGCTGAGGAGGAAGAAGATCTTGATTTTGTTGAAATGATGGACATCCCAGAGTCCAAGAGATTGTCTGTCCCTCTTCATAAATCTTTGGGGAAACAGACAAAAAAGATTTTGCAAATGCCTAACTCCTTACCTCCTGTGGATAAGAGAATGGACAGGAGGTACATGTTATCAGGCTCAGGTACGGAGTTTTTATACAGTCATTGCAGCCGTGTTGGGGTAGTGCAGGCTGCAGCCTGTGACAGTACTAATATACCTTAGGCTTCACACACCCCAGATAGACACTCCAGAAAGGTAGATGCCATGGCCAAGAAACAATACTTGGCATCCTCTTTGGGGCTCAAGCAGGCTAATTATATGGCCTACACAGCCAGGTACCAGAAGTTCAGGTGGGATACGGTTCTGGAACTAGCTAAAAAGACTCCCCCCCCCAAGCTGGCCAGAGAGCTGGAGGAGGTGGCTGCGGATGGAATTGAGGCATCCAAGGTACAATTCCATGCTGCTGTGAACTCTAATGATGTGACATCAAGAGTCATGGTTACATCTGTGTCTCTCAGGAGATTTGCTTGGCTCAGATGTACTAGCCTTTCACAGGACACCCAGGCTAAGGCCATGGATTTCCCTGTGGTGGGTAACTCTCTGTTTGGAGAGCAGACAGAGGCTTACATGAAGAAAATGGATGAATACAGGACCACCTACAGGAGTGCACAGGCCAAGGAAAGGCAAGCCACTCCTCACAAGCAGCAGTCTAGGGGCAGGGGCAGGCCTATTCACAGGCCTTTTTACCAAGCCCAGGCTTCCTCTTCTTTCCCACAGAGGGGGTTCTTTCGAGGGAGAGGTAGGAGGGGGATGAGCAGGGCTGCATCCTCTTCCCAGTCCAAGGCTCCTGCCAAACAGACACCCTGATGTGTCAGCCCGGGTTGCCTCTCCAATTCCAGTAGGAAGCAGGCTGGCTTACTACTTCCAGGCCTGGAAGGCAGTTACCTCAGACAAGTGGGTCCTGGAAATAGTAAGCCAGCGACTGGCTCTCAGTTTCAAAAGATTTCCAAAAATGAGATTCAGGCCCTTTCCACCTGCAACCATCTCAGAAACCATTGCTCTAGAGGCAGAGGTGTCTTCTCTATTGGCTCTCAGAGCTGTAGAGAAAGTTTCTACACAGCACAGGGGCAAAGGTCTGTACTCCAGATACTTCCTTACCCCCAAAAAAGTCAGGGGAGTGGTGACCCATCCTAGGCTTAAGGTACTTGAACAAACACATCTCAAAACCAAAATTCATAAGGTGACTCTGGGAATAATCCCCTCTGTAGGGCCAGGGGATTGGCTAGCATCCCTGGACCTCAAGGATGCCTATTTCCACATTCCTATCAGGTGCTTCCACAGAAAGTACCTCAGGTTCGAGTTGGCTTCAGGCCATTATCAGTTCAGGGCCATGCCCTTCGGCCTAACATCAGCTCCAAGGGTGTTTACAAAGTGTCTTGCAGTAGTAGTAGCCTTCCTCAGAAGGCAGGGTATATCTATCTTGCCTTACCTGGATGACTGGCTCATTGTAGGTCAGTCCTCCAAGCAGGTCAGGTCAGCTCTGGAAATCTCTCAGAACCTGCTCAGTTCCCTGGGGTTCCTCCTCAGTCTTCCCAAGTCAGTTCTCAAACCAGTACAACTTCTTACTTTTATAGGAGTAGAGTTAGATACTGTCCAGGCAAAGGCCTTCCTTCCACTAGCAAGGGTGAAGGCCCCTTACAGATCTCGCTTCCTCATTTCGCCCTCTGGTCTCTCATCCAGCAAGACACTTACTTCAACTCCTAGGCCACAAGGCAGCTTCCACTGCAGTGGTACAAGGAGCCAGGTTTCAGATGAGGGACATTCAGTTCCACCTAAGGTCTTTTTGGTCTCAGAAAAAAGGACTCTCTCACCAAACTGATTCTAGTGATTCAGACTCGGGTCCAACCTCTCCAGTGGTGGCTGGATCAGGACAGTCTCAGACAAGGTGTTCCATTCCTCAGTCAAGCTCCCTCAGTGGTCCTAACCACAGATGCTTCACTCCTAGGTCAGGGAGCCCATTTGGGAGCCCTCACGGCTCAGAGTGTTTGGTCTCAACAAGAGTGTCTCCTTCATGTCAATCTCCTGGAACTCAGGGCAGTATTTCTAGCCCTTCAGACTTTCTCAGAGTTAGTTAGAGACAAAGTGGTGCAGGTCAGGACAGACAACAACACCACCACAATGTGGTACATCAACAAACAAGGGGACACTCGGTCCACGGCCTTATGCACAAAGGCCATGAAACTATGGTCCCTAACCTACTCCCTTTGGGCTTCCCTGCTAGCAGTCCCCCTTCTAGGGAAGGACAGTGTGCTAGCAGATGCTTTGAGCAGAATTTCCCAGGGCCATCACAATTGGTCCCTGGATCCTCACATGCTGAAAGTAATCTTCACTAGATGGGGCACTCCAGAGATAGATCTTTTTGCAGCCCCATTCAATCACCAACTTCCTCTGTTTTGCTGCAGACCGCCAGTCCGAGGGAATGTTCCTCTGGATGCCTTCATATTGTTTTGGAAGGGCAGGTTTCTCTATGCTTTCCCCCCTTCCCCCTGTGTTCAGAGTTCTAGTCAAAATCAGGTCTCAACCCTGTACAGTGATACTAGTGACTCCAGACTGGGCCAGACAACCTTGGTACCCTCTGCTGTTGTCCCTAGCAGTCTCACTCCCCCTATCTCTTCCCAAGAGACACAATCTCCTAACCTTCTCTTGGGAGAATTTGGTACCCCAATCTCCAGTCTCTCAATCTCAAAGCCTGGTTCTTGAAGAATTAGAATATGCAGGCCTGCATCTTTCTCAGGGAGTACTGGATATTCTGATGGTTTCTAGGAAACCTTCTACTAGAAAAACTTATAATTCCAAATGGAAAAGTTTCAGTATATGGTGTTCTCGGAGGCATACAGCCAGATACTGCAGACATTGCTACAGCCTTACATTATCTGGTTCACCTTAATGGCCTAGGCCTTAGGGCCTGCAACACTGAAAGTTCACCTGGCAGCTGTGTCTGCTTTTCTTTCTGCAGGGAAGGGCTCTTCCCTGGCATCTCATCCTGTTTTCAGTAAGTTCATCAAAGGTTTGGTTCACATCAGCCACCCTTTTAGAGAGCCTACTCCGGCTCGGGATCTAAATGGCTGCATTGCTCAGCTTATGCAGCCACCCTTTGAGCCTTTAACTTTGGCCGAGCTTAAGTACTTGACCTGGAAAACTGTGTTCCTGGTAGCTATCACTTCTGCCAGGTGAATTAGTGAATTACAGGCCCTGTCAGTTGAACCTGACTTTATTTCATTCCATAGCGGATAAGGTGGTCCTCAGGACAAATCGTAGGTTCTTACCTAAAGTGGTGTCAGATTTTCATCTGAATCAATCTATGTCTCTACCTTTATTTTTCACTGATCATTCTTCTTCAGGAAAAAGAAGATTACACAGTTTGGATGTTAAAGGGGCACTTAGCTGCTACATAGAGCATACTAAGGCACATATAAATGACTGTCTTCAACTATTTCTTACATATGGGGAAGTGGAAAAAGGTAAACCTGCTACTAAAAGAACTATTGCCAGGTGGATTGTCTCTTGTATACAATTCTGCTATGCCAAGTAGGGCAGGGAGCCCCCTTCAGGCTTAAGGGCCCACTCGACTAGGGGTACAGCTGCCTCTCTGGCTGCTGCTAGAGATATACCCTTTGCTACAAATCTGTAAAGCAGCCACCTGGAAAACAGTCTATACTATACATTCACCAAGCATTACTCCCTGGCTATCCAGGCTAGGAGTGATGGTAGGTCTGGTACATCAGTATTGCAGAGCTATTCCCAAAGTAAGGTTCTGTGTCCCATCCTTCTGAGGGGAACTGCTTGGTAGTCTGCATATATTCAGAATACAGCAAGACTTCATGTTGTTTGAAGAAAAAATTACTCACCATAGTAATGTTGTTTTTTCTGATGGAGTCTTGCTATATTCTGACCTCCCTCCCTGCCTCCCCTCTCAGAACCTAGCTTTTGGGAAGTGGGCTGGCAGGTACAGAGTTGCACCTCAAGGGTGTACCCTTGTACCCCTCCTCTTCAGGGTGGGGTAGTTGTTGTTTTTGCTGTTATTCATATATATATATATATATTTTTTTTTCACTACCTCTTTTTCTTGGGTTCTCGACTTGAGTCTTCTGGACCCAAGTTTGTTGCCTTTTGGCCCAAAATTAAACAATTTCCATGTCTTAGTTAGCTAGTTAGTTTGCTCATAAGAATCTGACGGTTACACTGAGATGTACCAGAGACAGATGTTTGAAAACCGAGCTTGAGCTCAATGTTCTATGCTGCTGCATAGAGTTAACCCTTTCCTCTCTGGGGCAGTTCAAGTGCTGGGGCTAACTGCATATAGTCAGAATACAGCAAGACTCCATTAGAAGAAACAACATTACTATGATGAGTAATTTTTTCTTCTCACCTACAAGCACATCTGTGGGTACTGGCTTTGTATCAAAGGGCACAAACTGTGTCACACTGGTGTCCAAATGTGATCCTACAAGATTGGACTTGGGAGGTAATTCACCTGAGGATATGTACGGATTCTGCAGCAGTCTGGAGAGATCATTAGTGATCTCAGTCACCATCTGACTCTGCATTTGAGCAGCCCTGATTTCCTTGAGCATCAGGCAGGGGTGTTCAAATCAAAACTTTTATTACTTGCCCAGCCATGACTGTAACTGAATTTTCACTTGCCCCTATTAATTACAATGAAATTAACTCTGTTTTGGTACTTGCTCTTCAATGAAATTTACTTGCCCCGGACAGGGGGCAATGGGATTTGCACACCCCTGGCATCAGGTGGTGGCTGAATGGTTTGCCTTTGCCTTGCATTCCATTTGCAAGTAGTAGCTCTAGTTAGTGGGCACGGGGGGGGTCATGCTTCCAGCCTCAGCACTGGGAGTCAGTTGTCCAGTTGGGCAACAAGCAGTTCCAGTGAATGCTTTGGGTTCCACCTGATCATCTCATGACAAATCATATACTGGCTATGCCTCATACTTGTTCCACAACAACATAAGGGATGCTCCCCCTTTTGTCTGCAATCCTGTGCTTTCTGAGCACTCCCAAATTTCTCAACAATATTCCGTCACCAGGCAACACCTTATGCGTCTTCACTCTTTTGCTGTAGTGAGGTTTATTGTCTCTGCCTGTCTTTCGAGCCATGCCTGAGGACAACTGGTTTGCAGTAGTTAACTGAACCTTTAATTGGTGGACATACTGAAGATAAGTCTACATCCGGGCTCCGTTGGCAGAGACTCTGAACACAGGTTGACGGCTAGTTGGGTTTCTGCCGAACATGAGGTAGTATGGCAAATACCCAGTTGCATTACTTTTGGTACAATTATAAGCATACACCAGTGTGCTCTGTAATGGACTCCACTTTCAATTAATCAGTCTTTATTTAACCAGGTGGAACACCATTGAGCAAGCTCATTTGCAAGGTGGGCCTGGGTAGTACACAAGAGTAATACAGTAGAACAACAATAACACTTGGTCAGCGTAAATGAATAACATAGACAACCTGATGATTGTTAAGGCATAGGGTGGACAATAATACTGAATACAACAAAATATAAAAATTATATACAATAAGTGTGCATGAAAACAAAAGTTCTTGACATAAGCAATGCTGCACTATTAGGAACAACCTGCTTGGAAATATGACAGAAATGTGTAAAGAGACATGGATAAAAGGGGAAACGGAAAGATGAAGTTAGGAGGAAGGGTGAGAGCTGCAAGTATCACTGTAGTGGCAGCAGTACAGTTAGCGACAGGGAAAACATTTACAGGGCTCAGAGAAGGATCTTGAGTAAAGTGTTTTGAACGCCATAAGATTAATTGGATTAATCAATTTCAATGTTTTTTGGATTTTATTCCACAACTGGGGCAACACATAGCTGAAAGGAGGCTCTACCAAAACAAGATTTGACCTTAGGTACAGATAGTGAGATGTAAGAGTAGCTTCTCAGGGCATAATTTCCTAGAGTGCAAAGGTGCAGGCAGTCAGAAATATGAAAGGGTAGTTTTATGATAATAGCTCTGTAGGTCCAGTGTATAGCGTTCTTTTAACTCCTGATTGTAAGTGATGACCAACCCACCATGGAATAAAGTGCACAGTGATGCGTGGTGTAAGCTGTGCCAGAGATGAAGTGTAGGGCTCTGTGGTACAGGGTGTCAAGCTTTGCTAGAGCTGACCCTGGAACTTGACCATAGAGGAAGTCAGAATAGTCCAGGAGAGCTAGGAACGTGGTTTGTACCAGCCTCTTCCTAGCCTCTTGGGTAAGTAGATTTTTAATTCTATAGAATAGACCAAGCCTCTGCTTCAGTTTTTTTTGAAAGTTCCTCTACATGCTCGATGAAGGAAAGTCTGTTGTCAATCCACATCCATAGGTATTTGAATTTTGTAACATAATCTAGTGATTCACCAAGCAATGTGGTGATAGGTGGCGTTGGTCTGGACATGATGGGATTTGGGGTGATTGCAAGTGGAGACAGGAGCATGGCTTTTGTTTTTTTTTGGCATTTAGGAGTAGCTTTTGGTTAAGACGGTACATTGTAGAATATTGAAATCTGATTGCAAGTCCATACAGGCACTCTCAGGGGCTGGTCTGGTAGTGTAGAGGACCAGGTCATCAGCAAAAAGGTGGACACTGAATGACATGATTTCATAGTCAATATTGTTAATGTATAAAGTGAAAAGTAGAGGTACAAAAATGGAGCCTTGCGGCACTCCTCTGCTCATCCGTTTTAGTGGGGAAAGATCACCCACTGCGTTGACTTGCTGCATACGCTGTGTCAGATAACAAGAGAACCATTTTAAGGAAAGTGTGTCCAATCCAATATTATGAATGGTAACTAAAAGCAGGTCACGATCCGTGGTATCGAATGCCTCACTTAAATCAACAAAGACTGCGCATACATGGTTCTTTAAGACAAGGGCTCCCTGCCAGTCATTGGTTACCTTAGCAAGTGCTGAGATTGTACTGTGACTGGGTCTGAAGCCTGATTACACTGGGTTAAGTAGGTTGAAAGAGTCAATATAGTTCCTTAGCTGATTATTAACTATTTTTTTCAACAGTTTTGATAGGATGGGCAGTAAGCAGTTCAGCCTGTAATTATTGAGGTCACTTGGATCTCTTGATTTGAAGAGGGGTATGACTTGAGCAGTCTTCCAGATTGACGAGAGTTCACCCTTGCCAAGGGACAGGTTGAAGAGGTGTGTGATTGGTGCTGCCAGGACTCTATGACTAAGTTTTAAAAAGTACGGTCCAATAAGATCCACTCCTGCACTTTTTCTGGTATCCAGCTGCAGGAGCAGGTCCTCCACTTCCTTTACTGTTACAGGCTGAAAGGAAAAACCTGTGTCTGGTGCATGGTGGGTAGGGACAGAGATTGTTGAGCTCTGAGATGCAAGCTGGGTCCAACGATTATTGGCCGGTAAAGAGTTGCAGTGGCAAAGTGTTTGTTAATGATGTCAAGGATCTCAGCTTTGTCAGTGATAGAGGAGCCATCATACGAAATCTTAGTGGGGAGAGAGCTGGAGGATGCATGGCCTTGGATATCTTTATGTATTTTCCAGAACTTAGCAGGGCACATGGTGGAGGAGTCCATTGTTTTGTGATAGTAGTTAGCCTTTGTGATTCTGATAAGCTTCATGCAGAAGTTTCTGGCTAACCTGAAAGCAGCCCAGTCAAAAGGAAATTTTGATTTGTGTGCCTTTTTCCAGAGTTTATCCCTACTGAGCAAAGCTGACTTCAGTTCAGCTGTGAACCAAGGGCATGTTTTCTTCTTCATGTGGGATTTGACCAGAGGGGAATGCCTATCTAATGCCCCATGGACAATGTTTTGGAAAGTCCCATATGCATCCTTGACCGTTTTGGCCAGGTAGAAGTCCTGCCAGAGTAGTGAGTTTTTTAAGTCTGCGAGAAAGGCCAGAGGTTCAAACTTATTCAAACATCTTTTAACTACAAACCTGGAGTTAGAGATTGGTTTACGTGCAGTCCTTATACAAGCAATAGAGCAATGATCACTGAAGTCGGTGAAGACACCGGAGTGGGAAAATAGATGCGGTTTGTTTACTAGTGTGATGTCTAACAGGGAACTTTTGTTGGGATTCTTTTTAACAGATGAGTCACTTCTGTAATGATCTGGACAATCCCGAAGGGGTTGCATGGATTTTTTAGAGGTTTGGAGCAGTCTGAAAGCCGGTCCAGGTTGAGGCCACCCAGAATTATGACTTTGAAGTGCATCACATTCAAAGAGCAGGTTAGATGACACAGCAGTTGTAGGTCCACAGAGGGAAGCCTGTAACATTCTATGATGTACAGGGATGAGGAGGGAGAGACTTGGACTTTGCACGTTAGACTTTCAGACTCTTTCGGGAGAGATGTAGAGTCAGTAACAGATGTGGGGAATTTGTCCAGAACGTAAATGGCACCCCCCCGGCCGGTCTATCCGCTTGGAAGATATTGTAGACTGGGATGTTCACCTCAAAATCCCAGGGTAGAGGGTTTGAGCCAGGCCTCTGAGACCACCAGAACATCAGGTTTTGTATGTGAAATCCATGTCTGTATGGCGTCTGATTTTTTTCAAGAGACTGCACTCATTTATATGAAGGATACTTAGACCTTGAAGGTTTGCTAAGTCCTGAGGGGCAGAGATTGATAATGGGGGATCTGGATTCAATTTGACGCAGCTGGAACAGAGCAGTAGCAGCATTAGAAACCTTTTAAGAGCATTCAGCATCCGTTTGTAGGATCATGCACGTGCACATTTTCTGTAAGGTAGTGGACAAGGCATGGTTTAACTAAATCGAGTACCAAGAGCACCCAGGGTTGCATGAAGAAGAACCCTGGTCTGATGGATAAGTGAGGAAGGGTAGGGCAGATGGGGTGTGCTAGGGACTGCACACCTGTTAAACAACAGTGGCAGAGTCCAGGTTCGCCAAGACCATTGAATGGGGTGGTCCAGTGTAGCTAAAATGAACATAAAGTCGGGGTGGGGTGTCATATGCGCAGGATGGAGTGTTACCAACAAATGGATAAGTACCTATGGAAGGGGCTAGGGAAAAAGGTAGAAGGCCAACCAGAAGACATAGAAGCAGTGTAGGCCACATTTCTTTCAGTAGGGTCTCAGCACAAGATATTGCAGCAGGCAATGAAAGAAGGAACTGAGTCCCTGAAGTGAATAGTGTATTGGTTTGGTGCTGATGAAGGACTGCGTTCACCTTTAAATCAGGGCAGAAGGGCTGTAACCAATGGTTAGGCAATACTAAAGCGGAGACGGGGACAAGACGTATTTAAGTTGTGGCGGGGGAGAGTGGGTGGGACAAAAATGCAGCTTTATTAGGAGCGCAGAGGCGCTAGCTGAAAAAGAGCAACAGAGCGATGGAAAGCCAGCTTTGAACCATGAAGCTAGTGTAGCCAGGCGGCCAATTAGAAGGAGCTGAAGCAGAAGGTGTTCCAATCAGGACAGAGCTCCCAGGAAGGAGCCAATCAGGGTGCTGCTGTGAAGTGCCTAAGGGTAGAGGTGCTAGAGTAAAGAAGTGACCATACCTGGAGCTGCTTTTGGTGGTCTCCCAGGGTTCAGGCTTGCTGGCAGGAGCAGTGGAGCAGGCAGCTGCCGGTTGGAAGTGGCTGAACCACAGCGCTCAAATTCCGTGGTCTTTGGTGTTCAACATACCAAGCATTTTGAGCAGGGCCTCAGTTAAATCTCTCTGACTGTGAAGCACCTTAGAGGTCATATGCAGTCATTTTAAGATTTACACAATTCCCTAGAAGGGTGATAGTTCTTTTGCCAAGTGACTTTTGAAATCTTATCCTTGATCTGAGTGGCACCTCTTAGGTGCACTTCAGTGCACAGCAAACTTGTCCATTAGAATCTTTGCGACCATAGTGGTCTTTTGGTCTTTGGATACACCTCAGTATATCTGGAGAAGTAGTCCATGACAACAAGAATGCTGGCTATGTTTTTCAAATTGGGCTGCAGACCGGCTGTATACATCAACTCCATAGGTGCACTTGGCGCAGTGTTCAGTAGAGGTGTGGCCCTCTTTGGTAGAGTTTTTCTTTACTCACATCTACTTTACTGTTTTGTAGTATTGCTCTGTGTCACTTCCCATATGTAGCCAATAAAAGTGAGCCTAGGCAAAGTCCAATGTCCTCTCACTTCTTAAGTGTTTCTTCTTACAATGCAAGGCACATAATGGGAACTTTCAGAACTTTTATGACAGTAACTACTTCTGTCTAAAGAATTCATATGATACTTTGGTTTCCCTGTAGATTGTTCAACTTAGGGAATTACTACAGTAGCAGTTTACATCTCCATTCCTAGGCACAACCTTTTTCTGCATCCCATCACTTCTGGAGGGTGTAAGTGAAAGACAGACTGGCAGGTTCAGGTTTGCAGGTAAAAATGCCTTGCCTTGGCATATATTTGTTGTGAAACAAAGGGTCACTTTCAAGATGACTGAAACATTTCTTTTCAAAACAGGATGAAAAAGACAAAATGTCAGTTACCATGAGACCTTCTTTGTTCAGGCAAAAATAAGGAGTTGCAAAATCTGTAGAAGGACTTCCTTGGACATCTTTAGCTATCCCTCTCCAGGTATACTGCAGGCATAGAGAAGGGAAAAGATAAAGGTCTCAAGGCTGCATCTAACTTCTTTAGTTGGGTCCTTCGCTCGCACAGGTCAGGTACAACTGCAACACAGGTCCCCCTAACACAGGCAAACCACACCCCTTAAATACATCTACAAAGAGTCACCTGACAACCACGTCTCATGGTTCTGACAACATTACAGCTTAATTAACTTTTTATTGCTCTTTCCAAATGAGTACTCTTCACATACAAGTAATCTTTTTCTTACATTTGTAAACATTGAAAAGAACCTAATATGAATATAAACTTCTTTTAAAAACAGGAACACATACAAACATAATTACTTCAGGCCTTTTTAAAACAAGGCTCTCCCCGTAGACTCACATTCCTCCTCTGTTTCTGGATAGCTAGTCACAGGTGAACCCAATTAGCCTCTCAGACATACCTAGAAGTTGACAGCAGATAAGGCCCACAGACCAACCGCATCTGCCCTGTTTTTAATCTAGTGAATCCCAGATTAGCCTAATGGTTACTCCCTTAGTGTCCTCAGGCTTCCTGTGTGCTTGTGACATGCCTTCTTGAAACCTCTGCTTCACATAGGAAATAGTGTTTTGTTTTTGGCTTCTTTCAAACCCAAAGCAGTTTACACAGAATAACGCACACCGTACAAGGCTCTGTCCTCTGTGGCTGCCTGCAGTACAGCATAGGAGAAGGCAAGCAACTTACTGGCTCCTGTCATATGGTTCTATGTTAATACATCAAATGCGATGTTGTTGAACCCTCCCGACATCGATGGGAACAATGCCAACTGTTGGCAGTGTTCCCGTTGAGAAGAAGTTTATTTTGTGGGGGGGCTAGGCCCCTCACCCCCCCCAACTCTAATTAATCAACTCTGAGTTGGAGTTGGTTCAGGGTTGGGGTGAAACACCAGGAATCACAGTGTCAGCATACAGCGGACCACCACAGCAACCTGGCGAGATTTGTCACTGTGGTGGTGTTCGCTGTAATAGTGTTCACTGTAATATTGTCATTGTGGTTGTGTGATACCCTGTCTTATTTGTATGTTCCTTAAACTTGGAAAGGGGGGTGGAGACTGCCGACTGAAAGTGGCCAGATTTCAGCCTGTAGCTAGAAGAATACACTTACTAGACCAGAATAGCATAAAGCAAAATGCATCTCAGACGGGGGGCTCTGACCCTGTCACATACCCCCCTCTTTAAAAGGGAACCAGTCTTTACTATTTTTCTTTCTTGCTTAGTGAGACTTATTTTTAACCTTTTTTTTTTTTCCTCCTTGAGCCACCAGACTGCCTACCTTACCACTTCTGGCATCTCCTTCAGGTCTCCGGCTGCCATCTCCGGGAATCCGGTGCTCCTTGTGGGTCCTGCAGCTACCCCTGCGGCAGGGTGGAGGGGAGCATCTCCCCCTTAGCTCAACACCCCTGAACAGGATCCAGTGCCGTGTATCCACTGAGTCAGCCGGTCTTCCTCGCTAGGGATGGCCATCAAGCTGCCACATCTGGTGCCCATATTTCCTCTGTTCTGTTTTCCCTCCCCGTCGTCTATGGCGTGCAATGATGCCCAAGGACCCAAGCGCACGCGCGTCCGCATGCCCCCTGATCCTGGCATCCTGCCACAGTATGAGCCCCATAAATCCTACCTGTGTTCAGTGATCCCCAGCTGTCGCCAAGAGCCACCCGAGCACCGACAGCAGTCCACCCCCCTCCCCGGAGAAGGAGAGCAGTCCTATGGATGCTCAATCCTTCTCCTCCCCTGCCGATCCCTGACGGCCCTGGCCCATTCCTGAACCCGGGTCACCAGCATGGAGCGAAGTGTGGCATCCAGCGCCTCAACCCTCAGCCCCACCAGGCCGTATTTTTAACCTTTTTTACTTCTTTCTATGACTATCATTCTACTTACAGAAAACGAGTACTGGAGCCTTCAAATCCACTTCCTCAAATTATTCTACCTTTAAAAAACAGGTTTGCTCCATCCCTTTAGTGTTAGATGTGATTCCTAATGTGAATCTTTTTTTTTCCAGAGACTCACTAAAAAGAGTAATAGACATCTCTAGTATACTCAGTTATCACAAACACAGGAGCACCTTCCTGCCCTCCAGCCTTTTAGTTCCAGGACCTAGTTCCACAATACTCTTTCTCTTATTTACCTTGAGACAGGACCTCCCACCTGACTCCCACTATGTTTAAATTTCATCTGCCATATATTTTCAAATTTACTTTTAATTCACATCCCCAAAATCTTCCAGGAGTATTCACATATTTTAGTAAGCATACATACTTAACATTGAAAAACATTTCTATTTTTCTCTCCTTCCCAGGCCTCCTATGCTTTGCTCCTTCGAGAGTCGCCAGTACATCTTGTCCCTCTTCTTACCTCTGGTTCACCCCCATCTGGCCGTGGTATTCCCCCCAAGGTGGGGACAAGGTGGGGCCCTACACCCCAAATCTTCTGTGTTCCATCAGGCTACTGCAGAGGTAGAGACATGGGATTAGTGCGGCGCTTAGTCTACCCACCACACAGGATGCCACATTTTTCCCATTTTTCATGGAGCATGACTCACGCCCGGATGGCAAGGTGCAAGCGCCGACGTCCATCACACTCCTTCCCACACATTTTACAGCTGGTGCATATTGCTGTACCCCTAGCTCCCACCAGAGGTCAGTCTATCACCGAGCTTAGTCACCTCTCCCTCCCGGAGAAGGCAAGCAGCCCCCTGGTTGCTTAAACCTCCTCCCCCCAGCCGGCCCTCCAGCTTTCCAGGCTTGTTCCTGAACCTGGATCACCAGCATTGTGAGTGGTAGTGCTACCACTGTGCCGACGGCCTACTTCTTTTTTCATTTCAAACCCATGGGTGATCGGGGAACTGAGGGAGGAGTTGGCTGCCCCACTGATGAAGCTATTCAACATCTCTGGATTCGGGGAGGATGCCAGAGGACTGGAGGAGGGCTGATTTGGTACCATTGCAAAAGGGGGGAGTAGTAGGGAGGTGACGGAGAACTATCACCAGGTCAGCCTCATCTCATTGATGGGGAAGGTCATGGCATTAATAAAGGAGAGGTTGGTAGACTACCTAGAGGATAGTTGCTTGCAGGACGACAGGCAGCATGGCTTCATGAAGGGGAAATCATGCCAAATGAACTTGATTGAGTTCTTCGATTGGGTGACGCAGGTGGTCGACCA
This sequence comes from Neoceratodus forsteri, assembly GCA_016271365.2. Taxonomy (NCBI): domain Eukaryota; kingdom Metazoa; phylum Chordata; order Ceratodontiformes; family Ceratodontidae; genus Neoceratodus; species Neoceratodus forsteri. The sequence continues at coordinate 485,692,585 of CM028131.1, read as the reverse complement.
GAGAGGGGCGGTGGACGTAGCCTATCTGGACTTCAGTAAGGCCTTTGACACCGTCCCTCACAGAAGGTTGATAAGCAAGCTGGAAAGTGTAGGGTTGGGTGGGAAAATAACCAGGTGGGTGGAGAACTGATTGGAGGACAGAAACCAGAGAGTGGCAGTAAATGGGGTGTACTCCAGGATGGGGGGGTGATGAGTGGGGTGCCCCAGGGGTCAGTACTGGGACCCCTCCTTTTTAATATTTACATCAGTGATATAGGAGAGGGGCTAAGGGGGAGGGTGTGTCTATTTGCTGATATGAAAATCTGCAATAGGATGGACACCTCAGGGGTGGGTGGAGGATATGAGGCAGGACCTGAAGACTCTTGAGGGATGATCAGAGACTTGGCAACTGAAACTCAATGCCAAGAAATGAGCTGTGATGCACTTGGGGCACAGGAACCCGTGAGCAAGGTACACCCTAGGAGGGGAGAACATCAAGTTAACAGAGCAGGAGAGGGATCTGAAGATTATACTGTCAAACAACCTTTAAGGAAGGTAACCAATGTAGCAGGGTGGTGGGAAAGGCCAGTGGAAAGTTGGCATGCATTGGCAGAGACATTACTATCAGAAGGAGAGAGGTACTGTTGCCCCTCTACAAAGCCATGGTGAGGTCGTACCTGGTGTATGGAGTCCAGTTCTGGAGACCACACCTATGAAAGGACATAGACAGGATGCAGAGAGTCCAGAGAAGAGCAACCGGGATGGAGCAGGGTATGCAAGGGAAGACATACAAGCAGAAGTGTAAGGAATTGGATCTGTACACAGTGGAGACTAGAAGGGAGACAGAGGACATGATTGAAACTTTCAAGTATGTGAAGGGGATCAACAAAGTAAAGGAAGGGTGTTTACTTAAAAGGAAGGAGGGGGCTACAGCTAGAGGGCATAGCCTAAGACTGCAGGGAGGAAGATACAGAGGCAGTATGGGGGGAGAAATTTTCATGGAGAGGGTGGTGGAGGCCTGGGACAGACTACCAGAAGAGGTGGTAGGGGCTGAAACAGTGAAAGGATTCAAGAGGGCATGGGGACAGACATGTGGGGCTGAGTAGCAGGGGAGGGTGGGACAACAGGAGGATGGATGCATAAAGGGGCAGGTTAGATGGGCCGGTGGGGTCCTTTTCTGCCACCAAGTTTCTGTGAGTCTGTGATTCTCTGCCTTAGGTGAAAGGTCCATGCTCTCTGGCCCCAACCCAGATCTTTATTTTAGGTTTGTTTTTTCTCCCAGGTCAGTACTTGTTCCACCTCTATGGGATGTTTTCCAACCTATCTTGGAAGTAGTCTCGCTACTACCCTAGCAGTGGCCACTATCTTGTGACAAACAGGGCAGGTTTTGCAATACTGTGTCACCTGTTTATATACACCAGGCCAATAGTATTAGGTCAGCAACTTTTCTGGTATTCTCCAACACTTTAGATGCCTTCTACCAGGGTCAAAATGTGGCATTTGTATAACTTACATGCGATACAGATCTGGCACAGTAAACTATTTCTCCCTTAATCTGGTTTTCTGATTTGTCAAACTATGATACTACAAAGGCGGTAGTGGGCAAGTCCTGAGTTTATTCATAATTCTCCCAGACATGAGGATCTCCTTTGATGTATAGGGGTGATGACACAGTTCACATTGAATCTGTCTGGTTGGTTTTACTCTCATTCCTTCTTTCGGTGGTGTAGGCCTCCAGTGTCCATCTAGTGCTGTTGAGGGGCTCTGCTGGCCTCAGCACTCAGTCAGCAACCTCCTCTCCCCAGGTTATTCTGCCAGAAAAACTTAATCCATAACCACACATACCGAATCCTGACATAGTTCCTAGTGTGTGGCGATAACCAGTACTGGGCTGCCAACGTTGCCCCCCCCCCCGAGTTTAGTATATTAATGGGGGGGTTTTGGGTGCAGCCCCCCATAATGGGTGATGGGGGGGTGGAGCCCCTCGCAGAAAGCAAAGAAGCCACTGAATTGTTTCGCTAAACTGTGTTAGGGGTGACCTGAGAGCACTGGGTGGTTAAGTGACTTGCTCAGAGCCACTCAGTATGCAAGTGGAGGTTGTGAGAATCAAACCCAGGTCTGGTCTGCTGGATGTAACAAGCTCGTTCACAGCTCATTACTATAACCTATACTGCCAGCCTGGCCCATTTTCTTACAGTGGCAGCAGTGTATCCTCTGTATTTATAGCGCGATACATTGCTATGCTGTTTTGTCATACGGCATCATGACCTCATGACGTGCCGTGCCGTGTCATGCATAAATACTTTAGGGGAAACTATCTGTGAAATAAAACTCTTGCAAATCCCTACTTTTTCCCCAAGTCATTTACCCTTTAACACCTTTGGAGTCTAAAGATTATCAGTTTATGATTCAAAATTTGAATCTTCTTGAAAAGCATTATTGTAAGTCTGTCTGTGCGCCAATGCCATGTAAACCCCTTAATCCTCTTTTTTTAAAACACATTTCTGCTACAAGTGGTAGCACACATTAAAGGTAGAGGTAAAATGACTAAGACTGGAAAGAAGGTAGGCAGAATTCCAAAATCAAATCTAAAGTTACACGTGGGGGGGGGTCATAGAGCTGTTAGCAAATCTACCACTGGACACAGGATGGCATTGTTCGATAGGAGTTTAATCAGGATATATAGAATAATGTATGAGGAGGTGTGTGTAGCTAGAAGTTTAAACACACCCAAGGTGTTAGGTGCTACATAAATGCTCTCGGGGTTTATGAAATTATCCAACACCGAGTGTGTGTGTAAACTTCAAGTTTAAACACACTACCCCATATTTTATTTTATATAATTGCTGGGTTTCCCTTTTTCGCCACAGCAGTTCTATAAAATTGCAAACGTTCCAGTGCGGCCATGTTCCGGTTTCATTACAGCCCGGTCTGCACATTTTCAGTGTACACGATTTTTAAGTGTTTTAAAACGTTTGTTTAGCCCGGTGCAACATTTGGAAATGTGTAACATTTTTTTTTGAATTACATACCGCCGAGACCCACTGGCGGTCGAGTTTTGGGCAAGAAGGCAAGCCGCGAGCAGTGAGGCTCAGACAATGTGCATTGGGTGCATGTGCAGAGTGAGGGAAACTGGGTGCATGATTGCCATTATAAACACTCCCTTATTGTGGCAAATTACACCACGGTTTCCCTGTGAGGAAAAATGGAAAGCCATTAATTATAGTTCTTTTAAATTGAAAGTTTATGTACACTGTATAAATGTCATGCTTTTTGTAATTCATTTTTTATTGTAGAGACACCAAGAGCTTTTAAAGTGCAAGATGAACCCTGTTCACATTTTACTACCGGTGTGCCTCTTTTTCCTGATTGTGAATATAGAGGTAAGATATTTTTTTTCTTAATCCAAGGTATGGTCTTGTACAGTTCTTAGATCTGTCAGAAACATAATGAACAGAAGTGCTACATCTCTTTTTTTTGTTTGTTTTTTTACGTAGAAACATAGAATTTGATGGCAGATAAGGACCGGTTGGCCCACCTAGTCTGCCTTTATTTCTCTACATACTGTATCCCTGCAGATGGGTCCACCAAGCTGCATTGACAACAAAGTTGTTGAAGTGTGGCACAGCGGAATCCCCGACACTGACAGGTGAAATTTTACCCGTTGGTAATTCCCTATGTTTTTTTGCGGGGGGCTGTGCAGGGGTAGCATCACCTCCCTCTTTCTGCTGGCGATCCCCCTCCCTGTGCACCCCAATGTCCCGCTAGCTCTCCCGACTGCCTTATCACACTGCCTAGCCACCTTTAGTTCATCAGATATGATAACTCCCAGGTCTCTTTCCTGTTTGGTGGTTGTCAATACCTCCCCCCTCCCATTTTGTACTCCTCTCTTGGGTTTCTGTGTCCCAAGTGCCTGATTTTGCACTTTTTTGCATTGAAGCTCAGTTGCCATACCCTTGACCACTCCTCCAACATTTTCTTAGATCCTCTTGCATCCCCCCCCCCCCCATCTAGCCTGTTGCAGATTTTAGTGTCATCCGCAAACAGGCAGACCTTTCCCTCTAGCCATGAAGACATTAAAGAGGACCGTTCCTAGTACAGATCCCTGAGGTTCCCCACTGGTCACCCACCCTTCCTCGGAGTGAATGCCATTTACCACTGCCCTCTGTCTTCTATCCCTTAGCCAATTTCTTACCCAGTTTACCACTGTTAGTCCCACTCCTAGGCTACCCAGCTTGCTTACTAATCTCCTATGTGGAATGGTGTCGAAGGTCTTACTGAAATCCAGGTAGGCCATATGCACTGCCCCAATTCCCTGTGGCCACCCAGTCAAAGAAATCTATTAGATTCATTTGACAAGACCCCCTCCCTCCCCCATGAATCAATGCTCTCAGGTCCTGTAAGCCACTGGATTCAAGGTATTCCACTATCCTTTCCCTCAGTAGTGATTCCAGTAATTTCTCCACCACCAAAGTCAGGCTGATTGACCTGTAGTTGTCGATCTCCTCCCTGCTACCACTTTTGTGAAGTGAGACTGTATCTGCCCTCCTCCAGTCCTGCGGAACCTCTCCCATCTCCAGTGAGTGGTTGAATGGGACTGTCAAGAGGTGCAACCAGCACCTCCCTGAGCTCCCTCAGTATCCTTGAATAGACTTCTTCTGGTCCCATTGCCTTATCCACTTTCAGAGTTGTGAATTCTTTAAGAACTCTCTTCTCTGTAAATGGACTAGTATCCACCTCCCTTCCTTCGATGCTCCTGCCACTTTTTTGTGGCCCCTCTCCTCCCCCTTCTTTTGTGAACATTGAACGAAAGTATTTGTTCACTATGTCTGATTTTTCTTCGTCTCCCTCCACACAATCCCCCTTTCCCTTCTTAGTCTTATAACCCCTCTCCTGAGCTTTCTCTTTTCGCTTGCATACCTAAAAAGTGTCTTGGCTCCTTTCTTTACTTCCTGGACTAGTTCCTCCTCTGTTTATGCCTTTGCACTCCTAACTGATTTCCCTGCCTCCCTCTATTTCTCCAGATATCGCTCCCTTGAATGCTAACATTTTTGTCCTTCCCTTCCCAGCCACCTTCTTAGAGAACCATAGCGGTCTCTTTTTCCTCTTGCCTTTGCTTACTAGCTTGACGCAGAGTTTTGTTGCCTTTTCTATGCCCCCTTTAGCTTTCGCCCAAAGTTCCTCCACTCCACCTAAGTCCCCCGGCATTCCCCCATCTTTTAAATTAACAAATCCTGAAGTCCAGGACCCTCGTCCCTGTGTATTTTGATTCTGCTCCAGTCCTTATCAATCAATCAATCAATCATTATTTATGAAAAGCACCTTTCTGAAACCAAGACGCTTGTACAATAATTAAACAAAACACATCAATAAATAAACAAATACAACAAGTATTATATTGAACCACACAGTACGGTGATCACAGGTCCTCAGGTTGCCACCCACCATGACACCTGCAACAATGTTCCTGTTAGTACAAGGTCCAGTATTCCCAACTCTCGAGTGGGCTTCCTAACTAGTTGCCTGAGGAATGCCCCCTGCAGGGTTCATACAAAGGTGTGTGGGAGCTAAGAAGGCCAAGATAAATAGCCCATAGCCGCTCCCTTCCAGTATCCTGTAATAGATGACTTTGCCCTCTTTCATTAGATAGGTATCCAGCTGGGTTTTGAAATGTTGCTTTGATTTGGAACAAATGAGCGACAGTGGGAGCTCATTCCATGGGGCCACCACCCTCTGTGTGAAGAAGGCCCCACTTCTATTAGTGTTATATTTTATGTGCCTAAGCTGAAGAATGTGACCTCTTGTCCCTTTGGTATCATTTTTAAATTGGAGGTTTAGCTCCCTTAGTAAATAATCATTTCCCATTATATAATAACAAAGTAGTAAGTCCCCTCTAACTCTCCTTGTTTCAAGGGGCATAAGCTTCAACTGCTCCAGGCGTCTTTAATAGGGCATGTCTTTGATATTATGTATCAATTTAGTGGCTTGCCTTTGAACCCTTTCAATGTTATTTACTGCTCCCTTAGTTATGGGTCCCCATACAGGGGCCCCATAGTCCAGAATCAGCCTAACATAAGCTCTATACAAGGGCATGATCACTTCCTCACTTTGGCTCCTAAAGTTTCTCTTAATATTCCGTAACACTTGCTTGGCTTTTATAATCTGTTTATTTGTGTGTAAGTGATATGTTAATTTGTGATCTATAAGAATTCCCAGGTCCTTTTCTTCTACAGTTTTACGCAGCATCTTACAATTTATATAATAGTTTTGCATACTGTTATGATTCCCCAAATGAATTACACAGCACTTATCCACATTAAACGTCATACCCCTAGATGACGCCCAAGCATAGATACTGTTCAGATCGGCCTGTAGGCCTTTAGCGCCTTCTTGGTCAGTTACTATTCTAGCAAGTTTAGTGTCATCAGCATACTAACTTATCCAGCCGCAGCTGTCCCTACCCATAGAGGACATAAATACCTTAAAAAGCACAGGGTCCAGGACCGACCTCTGCGGGACCCCACTAGTAACACCCACCCTGTCTTGAGTAATATCCATTTATGCACACCTCTGGATCCTCTCACTCAGCCAAGCCCCGATCCAGCGCACCTCACTGTGGTCTGTATCTACATCTACAAGGCAACGTAGGACCTGGTGGTGGGGGACCTTATCAAAAGCCTTTGCCAGATCCAGATAGATGCAGTCCACATCCTGCCTATTATCTAACGCCTCAGAGATTTTTTTCATAAAAATACAGTAGATTAGTCACACACGATTTCCCCACAACAAACCCATGCTGCTCTCTGTCCTCCCCACCTGTCTCCCTAAGGTGGGCATCTGTGACATCTTTCAGGATAGATTCCATAAGCTTACCTGGGACCGAAGTCAGACTGATGGGCCTATTATTGGTGCAGTCTGCCCTATCCCCCTTTTTTATGTATGGGCACCACATTTTCCTCCAACTAATCCCCAGGTAAGGTCCCACTTACAAGTGACTTATTGAACAATATGGCCAGGGTTGTTACTACACCATGGGAAAATAGCTTAAGCATCTTGTCTGAGATATTGTCTGGACCCACCGAGCAAGTGTTTTTGAGGGGCTGAATCTTTTTTAGTATTATCTTGGCAGTGATGTTAATGGGTCTCTCGTCATTTGGCCTAATATCAAATTTACTTTGCTGTTTGCTGGAGAACACTGTACCAAAATATTCATTAAATATGTTTGCCACTTTGACTGGGTCCGTGATGATCTTACCTACCTTTTTTATAGAGCATAAATTGTGGTTGGATTTCCTCAGGGAGTTTAGACAACTATAAAATTGTTGCATATTATCTTTGCTAGCTGTGGATGCTAGTTTCACTTCCATTTTTTTCACTCTTTCTTATTAGTTTCTTACATTTGGCCTGCACCTTTTTATATTTACTCCATAGTTGAGGGTCCCAGTTATTATTTTTATATAAGTTAAACAGGCACTGATTTTTTTGGTAAGAGTTTTAGTATGTCGTCACTTAACCACTTAGGTTTTTTTCCCTTACCATTATGGCCCACAAAATCAAACTGCGCCAGAAAAGTGCACAACAGCAGGAGCAAGAACAAGTCCACTGCGCCCATGCGCAATACGTGTGATATTCAAACACTGCGCAGGTCAAGATGTACCTGCGGCACATGACTGAATATCGCGCCAACTGTGCCATAGTGCAACCAGGGATGTGCAGTGGCGCAGGTCAGATGCGTAATAGCACAACCAGGGATGCTCAGTGGAGCAGGGCAGCAGTGCAACAGCACAACCAGGGATGCGCAGGGACAGGATGCAGGGGCCCACCACCCATGGTAGAGATGGGCAGAGGAGCACACAGTAGAACAGACATCGCCCCCCACACCCCATGCACTGCACAACCGGAGGAGAGCTGGAATAACCACCGGCCCATGGACACCAGCAACAAACCCACAGCCGGGCCATGGTGCCCCAGCACACCCCCTGGCAAGCTGTGACCGGTACACAAGGAGGTCCGGCCACCCTGTGCCACACCATCCCACCAATGCCGAGCACACCCTGCACTGCAATCCCCAGACACCCTGCCCAGGAGCAGCGCCCACCAGTGCAGGACACCCCATGCATGCCACCACCCCCCCCACTGTGACAATGCAACCCTGTGCACCACAGAACCATGCAAGGCAGCCCCACCACGAGTACCCTTCATCAGGTGGCAGCAGACAGTGATGCAACGACTGCATACACAGTGCCACCATGCATGTCCCCCTGAGGTACAGCTGAGAGACCAAACATGTGTCGGCACGTGAGGTACCCCACACATGACAGGGCATGCCCCGGACCCCACCACCAGTAGTACAGCACCCTGCACACCCTCTCAGGGACACACCCCATCCCAGCACTGGCCACAACAGCCAGCGTAGACACCCGCAGTGGTGCATGGAAGCATGCACCACACAGGATGCAACACAGTGCATGGACAAACACCCACCCATACCCAAGGGCACACCAACACAGGGACACAGTAGCGGGTCAACCAAGACCCTGGCGTGTGGTCACGGAAACCACACACAGCCATCACTCCCTCCATGGCACAGGAGTGCCAGCCACCCTGCACAGGCACCATGAAGCTGTATGCCACCAGCATGCGCCCGAGCACAAGTGACAGACAGTGGAGCACATCCCCTGCAACAGACACAAGCGACAGCATGGAGGTGGGACAACAACAGCAGAGGTCACAGTGCCACCCGAGGCAGACATGTACCACACCAGTGACAGGAGGCAACCCGGCATTGTGCTTGGTACAGTGGCTGTCCAGCATGGACAGCCACCACTGACATGTCAGCGGACCGTGCAGGTCACAGACATGCAAGGATGTCAGCTGCACAGGCCATGGACAGTCTGACAGGTGCGCCATGGACAAAGAGCATGCACCGTGGACCTCTGCACACAGTCATCCAGTGCACAGGGAACAACACACAAACCACAGACAGTGACTGATAGCTACGCCCACACCATAGTCACTTCCCCTACGGACACACACACACGCCCATGACTGCACCACCCCTGACGCCATACACACCACTGCAGCTGAGCACCTGTAGCCTGCTGCAAATCAGAGACCACCACAGTAGGCATAACAAAACAAATGTATATTAAAAGGTAGAAAACAACTATTTACAAATATGTACACAACAGTTGGGAGTAAGGCCACAAACCAGGTGGGGGTGGGTAAGGGCAGGGGTGAACAAATGGTAGAGGGAAGGAGGGTGTGAGGGTGGGTCCGGGGGTAGGGTTGAACCCGGCATGGGATCTTCAGCGGGCACCCTGCTCCCTACTCCTGTGGCACCTCCCCGCCACGCTCCTCCTGACGCCCATGCTGGTCCATGCGCTGCAGTCAAGCCTGCGAGGCACGTACACCTGTAGCAGCTCCTGCATGGCCCTCTCCAGTTGCATCATCCTCCGTCCACCTAGGACAAGGGAGCAGAGTCAATAGGTGTGAACGCCCATCCCCCTGCAGCCCACCCATTGTGCATGGCATAAAGCCATGGGACACGCCCCTGTGATGGTGTGCAACCACCCACAGTGATCGTGTCCACATGACTTGCCCACCCAGGTGCACACAGCCATGCGGACTGCTGCACACACCCACCGCCCAAGTCCTGCACAGCACCACCGTGGCTGTACAGTGACATGGCTATGCGGTGCGAAGGCAGTGGCACAGCCATGTACCCGGTGCACGCACGGACCACCAGCGATGCACACCCAGACATGCAGTGCCACTGGACAGTGCTGACTGTACCATGTGGCGTGTACGGCAGTGGTGTCAATGGATGGTGGCCATGCCCCGCCGCCTGCCCTGCAACACAGCATGCACAGAATATCCTGGAAGAAAGACACTCACCATCATCGGCCTGATCCGGGTGCTGTACTAGGATGCGACCAGCTACCTGTGGCTGTTGCCCACCTCCCCTACCCATGCCTCGGTGTCAGTCTTCTCAGGCTCGGCGCCACTCTTCAGGGCCTAGGGTGCAAACATGGAGAGGGGAATATCAGTACAATCCAGTATCAAAGGTCCCCCACCCCCGGGTGTGTGCGATCCCGCACAGCCCAGCCATGCTGCAACCCCCCCCAACACCACCTCCACCACCAACATCACTGCACACACTGGAAGGCCAACCCCCCCCTGTGTGGTGGACACATGCCCACCGCAATACCCATACGGACGCAACCAGTGTATGGATGGGGCACCTACCTGGTCATGGCACTGTGCCTCTCCTGGCGCGTGCCTGCAGGCAGGCAAGCCTGTCTGGGTCTCTGCGCTGGAGGTCCCCGTATCTGTGGTGACACTGCTTCGCAGTACGGTTCATTCCTGTGGCCTCCTCCAGCGCCACTGCCACCTCCTACCATACAGCACTCCTGGCCCTGTCCAGGGGTGCATTTCCAAACAGTGCCCCAGCATGGGGCTCCACTATGGCCACCAAACTGGCCAGCTCCACCTGGCTCCAAACAGCAGGCCTCTGTCTTGCCATCACTGAAGCTGGTCGGAGTCAAAATGACGCTCGGTAGCACACGTCCACCACATGCAGATGCTGCATGGTACAGCGCTGCCATTCCCCATCGCGCTGTCACCGAACAGCGTGATAGTGGTGCACCCATGTGGACGCATGGTGTCTGGGGGCAAAGGTTGGGCACAGGGTCAAGGGTCTCTCGTGCACAGACAGCACGATTGGTACTTCCTGCGTGTAGCGCGGTTGGGTGCCTGTGTGAGATGCCCTTTAGTGGCCTAATGCGCTGTGGCTCCACGGTGCCTACTGTTCCCCAGTGCAAGAGCGCCATGCATGTGAACAGCGCACTAGTGCCCCTGGCACATTGGTGGCCGTGCCCTGCATTGCCTCCCACAGACAGCACGTCAGCAGTGCGGCAGGCATTGGCGTCAGCACCCCGGGTATGCACCGCTTGGGTCCACTGTACGCTATAGAGCCGCGCCTCGCCTGAGCACGCTCAACACACTGCACAGGCGCAACAGCGCCGAGATCAGCCGCATATGCAAATCAGCTCATCAGCGCATTCAATGGCGCAGATACTGCATTAGCATCCACTTAAAATTGAGCCTCGCCTCATTTGCATGCATTGCGCTATATAAATGCAACATTGGGCTGCAGAGGCCATCGTCTGGTATTGCAGTCTGTTGTGGTGAGTTGCATGCTGTTTGGGAGTGTGGACTGTGGTGTGTGGGAGCTACATGGGACTGCACAGTCAGAGGTAACACCTGTCATTCCCACAGGATCAATGATGAGCGAACGTGAGGTGGAGGAGGAGGAACAGAGACATGGGAGACGGAGGAGGCCAATCTTTACCAAAGCAGAAACAGATGCCCTGTTTGAGGCCTACCTTGACCAGGAACCACTGCTTAGCGGACAGCGGGGAACACCACAGGCCCATGCTGTGGCTTGGGGTGAGGTGGCGCGTGCCATCAACCAGCATGGCAGCCACCAGCGGTCCATGCAGGAGTGCAAGAAGAAGGTGGGCACAGACAGGAGGAGGATTAAAGATAAGGTGGCTGCCATCAGGGCAGCATGGGCTGCGAATGGTGGGGGACAGCTGGCCGTGCAATGCCTGACACCACAGGAAGAGTGGGTTGCTTGCAGCATGCAGCGTTGTGCCATCCAGGGTGTTACAGGTGGTGGCTTCCAGACGGGTGGTAGCCCATCACTGCATGGTAGGTCCTGATCTGTCACTGTGGGGGGAGGGGGAATGCCACAGGGTACGGCAGATACATTAATTCTACTATGTTCCCTTACAGCTTCTGAGCGTCTACATGGGTCAGCGGTGGTGGGCTCATCCACTGAGGGCGATACCCTAGACACAGAGGAGGGCCCATCCACCTCCACAGCTGTCCAAGGGTCAGGACAACAGTAGGCCCACCTGGCTATCCAGACTGATGTTGGTGGAGCAAGTGTGGAGGAGGCCCTGCCCGTGTCCCAGCGTGTCCATGGATGCCAGCATGCTGAGACTCGGACTGGTGCTGGATCCGTCACTGATGATGATGGAGCTCACATCATGGACAGTGATACGTGTGGGCCGCTGGAAGGCTGCACAGCAGGTTACAGCACGGGCATAGCCGTGGGTGGTGCCGCCGTGGAGGCCTGCGTGACTTCACAATCCCAGCCTGTGCCTGTCTGCACCAGTGGGGCAGCACTGGTGTGTGTCCAGGACAGTGGGGCTATTGCAGCCACTGCAGTACCACTGTTGAGCCCTGGAGAGCGGCGGCCAGAAGGGCAGTGTCAGCAGTCAGCCAGTGGTGATGGGGGGACAGTGTCAGGGGGCGGCATCAGTGCACCACCTGTGAACATGCCCAGGCATGACCCTGGTGTGCAGTGCCCAACCTCAAGAGGTGCTGCCCAGCGCAGCTGCAAACACCATGAGGGACAGCATGCTGATCAGGCGGATGACCTCTTAGATGAGCACACTGCATACTCCATGAATCAGTGGATCAGCAGTTGTGGCTTGTGACGGTGGTGGATGCACTCAGTGCGGTCCTGCGCTAGGCAGAGGAGCAGTGCAGCAGGGACACCAGTCTGCTTCTGGCAGGGATGGACCGGCTGAGGGAGGATGTGACCGCCGCCATTGACAGGCAGACACAGGCATTCACAGCTGTCATGGCCACAATGGGCATACTGTTATTTGCCCATGTGTCGCAGACACCGCGCAGTGCCATGTCCACCGCCCATTCCTGGTGTCATGTGACACCCTCCTTGTTGACACCGGGTTCAGCTGTGGACATCCTGAGCACGCTTATGCAGGGCATGTTCGGGTGAGCTGCAGACCCCTGCCCGAGAACGGTCGCAGTCTCCCGCAGCGGCACCCTGGGACCGCTGGTGCCATCCCATGAGGCCATTGGTCATTCTGTCACTGCTGGCAGGTCTCGGCGCGGGCCACCACACATCCGTGGTGGCCGTGGCACTGTGCCGCATGACTGACCTGTCTCCCACCATGTCTACTGTCTGACGGTGCCTTGTGTGCAGTGTGTTGTTCAATGTGCAATGCACAGGTGGGGTACCCGGCCCTACACACCACACACACGTTCCATGTGCACACCCTCCCGGCTGCTGGCCGCTGTGGCGTGTGCATGATGATGCCTGCGTTGTGCTGTCTGCCACTGTGCAATGGTGCCCAGCATCTGAGACACACACAATGACAGACACTGGGCGTGGTGGTCTGTGGACATGTGTGTGGCTAGGGGTGGTGGTTAGGGTCGGCGTGCCTTCTACCCTTTGTGCATGTCTTGTGGGGGGGGGTGTATGTGCATGACCGCATGCCGTGTTAGGCCTTGCCCAACCCTGACGGTGTATGCGGTTCCATGCTCAGCCAATTCCCTTTATGACATGCACCCCTGGGGTTTGTCCATGTGTGTTTGTGGGTTGTGCACTTGCCATTGGTGGTTGCACATGGCCCCATGACTTACCTGGGTTGGTTGAAGTGCTCCTCTGTGATGGTGTCCCGGTGCAGCTGCGCCATCCGGATCAGTCGGGGTCCTTCAACCAAGGGGGCTGCCCATCACCATCTGCACCAGCGCCCTCATCGTCCCCATCGCTGTCCCTTCTTTGACCTGTACAGCTATCCCACAGTCGTTGGCCATGTTGTGCAGGATGCAACAGGCCAGGAATAGCCCACAGGCCTTTGAGGGGCTGTACTGTAGGGCACCACCAAACGTGTCCAGGCAACGGAAACGTGCCTTCAGCATCCTGAACACCCTATCTATGACATTGCATGTGGTGGCATGTGCCTCATTGTACCGTTGCTGCGATGGGGTCGCGGGCCACCGGTATGGTGTGAGCAGCCGGGGATGGAGTGGATATCCACTGTCACCTGTGTGTAGAGGGTGGACATTAGTTTGGTGATCAGCGTTGCCCTGCCATGGGCCATCTAGGCCAGTACCCATGTCACCTCTGACTATGCCCCTCCCAAGATCCATGTCTTTCTGCGTGATTTACATACTCACCCACTAGGTGGCCAATGGGGATGTCCCCACTCTCGAACCTGTGGCACAGTGCAGACTGGTGCCAGATGAAGGCATCATGTGCTCCTCCAGGGTGCGTGGCACAGACATTGGTTATGCGCCCCCTAGCATCGCATTCCACCTGGCAGTTGATGCTTGTATAGCCCTTCCAATTGATGTATGCAGCACCTTCCGGGCCAGGTGGCATGTGGATGGCCACATGGGTGCAGTCAGTGGCCCCGAGCATGCCAGGCACACGTGCTACCCTGTGGAACTCTTGTATGTGTGCTGTGCTCTCTGTCTGTGTGCTGGGGAAACAGATGTACTCCGCAGCATGTGGCAGCAGTGCGCTGAGGAACTGTGTGAGTAGGCGTGATGCGGCCGATTGGGTTATGCTTGTTGTGTCCCCTGTTGGTCTCTGGAAGGTACCCATGGCGAGCAGGCACATGACAGCTGTCACCTTTGTCTCCACTGACAGAGCATGGCTCCGTTGTGTGGGTGCCTGCATCTCATCACTGCCCAGCTCACAGAGCTGCCTCAGGATCACCCAGTTCAGGCAGTACCGGCCCACTATCTCGGTGTCACTGTAGTGCTCGAAGCTGGTGCGGGCTCGGTACTGCCTGTTGGGGGCATACTGCTGATGGGCCCTTCCACGGCCGCGTTCCCCTGCTGCCTGTCTTCTCACACCCCTCATTACTGCCTCCATCTGAATGGTGGCACTGGCCATGTTCCCGGCTTGTGTCCCCCCCCAGCAGCTGTATTCCCATTCCCACCGCTGTCCTTTATGCTACTCCCCCTGCACCAGGAACACCTCCCAGATTTGGCTGTCCTGCCCACTGTCACTGCCCTCAGTCCACTGTGGCACTTCCCTTTTACTCCTGCACAGTGGCACAGGCTCCCCACTCCTTTCCTGTTCCTGGTAGTTTCCAGGTGTGCTCTGTCCTGCTCCTGCCCAGTCCTGCTCACTGCTACTCTCTGCCTAGTTGCAGTCACCTCGATCCCACCTCTGGCTTCCCTGTAGCGTTCTTGTGCCTTCTCTTGTTCCTTTTTATTTTGGATCATTTCCGCTATCATGCAACTTCCGTTTGCTCCCCTACTGCGCATGGCACATGTTGTTGAATATCGCACTGCGCCATTTATTCATGGTTCCTCCCCCTTTAGTTGCGCGTGCATTCATTACCATTGCGCTCTTGCGCATTGTGATTTGGGGGGCGCAGCTGCCTCCCACTGAATATCGCACAGTGGCACATTTTCGGACTTGCGCTGGCGCATCCCTGTTGCGCATGGCGAAACCTTTTTAATATCTGGGCCTATATATACAGTTTTTTTTTTTTAAGTGTTTGTCACATAATGCAAAAAATTCATGCTTAAATATATTCCACATATCCTCCAAGGGCTTGTTTTTTAATTTGCAATCCCAGTTTATTTGTTTAAGTTCAGCATTAATTTTATTAATACCAGTGTGGCAGAATTTATAAACCTCTCTGCATCCCTTAGTGATGGGAATATATCGGGCAAGTGCAAAAGATATCTCCAAGTGGTCACTATTTCCTAAAGGGGAGGTAGTTGTACAGGATGTAATGCTTATTTCCTTTGTAGATAGTACTAAATCTAATATATTATTTCCCCTTGTGGGGGGTTCAACATTTTGTGTCATATCTACTTCCTGGCACAGTTCTAAGATTTCTAGACTTAAAGGGGATCCTGCTTTAAGAGCCTGCCAGTTTATATCCCTATAGTTCAGATCACCAACCAACAAAACCTACCCTAATTCACAAGTTGTTTTTATTTCTAGATTTATTTCTCTGGAGGTCTCAGTAGAGATTGCAGGGGGCCTATAGCATACGCCTATTTGGATAGGTATATTGCTACCTGTTTCAATCCTAATCCAAATGGTCTCAGGTCCTGTCCCCCCATTATTCTTTATCTTTTCTGAGATATTAGTGGATTTCATGGTATTTGATATATATGCAGCTACCCTTCCCCCCTTGTTGTCCCTCCTGTCCAGATGATACAGATCATACCAGGGATGTGTCGTCCCCAAGCATCATTACCCGTCCACCAGGTCTCAGTTATAAATGCCAGGATGTCCCTGCTCCTAGCTGTAGCTGCAGCTGGGATGCTCCAATCTACATCTGGCAGATTGAAGGCTCCCACCAGCAACATGTGCCCCTCATTTACCATCTTTTGGATGGCTACCCCCAGAAATGTATTGCCCCCTCTCCCCATGCTGGAGGTCTGTTGATCACGCCAGTGTGAATAGTTGCTCCACTTCCCATCTTTAGGGTGAGCCCCCCCCCTTTTTTTTACTCATACTGTTTATCGTCTGCAGCCATCTACATTGGTCTGAGGGCATACCCCCATACTGACGGCCCCAACCTCTTGTAGCCCACACCTCCTGATGGAGGGAGATGCACAGTTCTGGGATGTAAGCATTCACAGGCTGTCATTATGATGATGGTGTGGTTTTTACCCCATTATTCCTCCTTCCCACCTTCCCTGTTGTCAGGCAGAGCCTCAGCCGTCACAGCACACACTGAGCACAAGTGCCACCACTCGCAAGGGAGCAGACTACCTGGTCCACCGTGAGGGACCGCTCTGATGTCGGGCCCCAGCCATCTCTCTTCCTTGGCTGGCTTGTGCTGCTCTTGACATTACTTCTCAGCCCTGGCTGCACCTGCTCCCTGAGTCTGCTTCCGAACCCAGATCACTGACATGGAGATGAAATATGCTTCCACTGGGCAGTGCCCAATAACTACTTTCCTGTATTTGTACTAATCAAGGTATAGGGAGAGGAAGAAACATTTATAAAATAATTCTTCCAGGTGAAATGTAGTACTTATTTTAATTTTCTATGTTCCTTTAAAGTGTTTAATCTATTTCGCTGCAGAACGTACATTTTGTTTAATTTTCTTATTTTAGTTTGAGCATACCAGAAATCCCGGATCCCAATGATTGGCCCCATGGAGAGCACAGCCGTGTGTGGGCGCATAGTGGTGTGGGCTGCTGATGCATCAGAAGCCACTACTGTACTGATGCAGTGGGAGCCATGACTAAGAAACAGGAAAAACCCTTCTATTCCCTTCTAGAAATTCTATCTGTGCATGGTTCTTGAAAACACATTTAGAAAAAAATCATGTTTGTGCTCTGTATGATGTATGCTTGCTACACAAGTTAGTAAATTATATAACTTTATTTCTAACTGCTGATGCATGTTTGCACATGTCAAATGTAAGATCATTTTATAGGGCACCATAGGAAATCAGCACCTACTCCATGGTTCTTCCTAAGAGTATAAAACATTTGTTATGTTCAGGGCAGACATATTGGTACAAGGCATTGATTAGTGTCGGAGAGTTAATTAGCAGCCTTTACTAATCAAAATGAAAAATGATTAGCAGTCAGTCAAATTTAATTAGCAGGTTTTTAAAATGGGTAGTTTTACTTTAAACCATATAATTACACACACAGCCAGGGAAGTCTGCATACGGCAGGGGTAGTGAGGTCCACCAGAGCCCTAAAGGTAACTACTCTGCTCCTGAACTCTGTGGGGGTGTTAGCCCGTTGATGCTGCGAATCGACTGCCTCGCCCGCCCCAGCCACCCAAAGCCAGCCCTCAATTTAAGGGCCACCCGAAGTCCCCACTTTCCCATTTGCAGCTTATACTCGCTGCCCTCTAGAGAAGCACTCCCCATCTAATACTTCCTACAAAGTTGAGCCACTCTTTTCTCAGACCAGGCACCAAATCATCCCCCCCCCCAAGGATTTGAACCTTGTACCCTCAGCACCAAAGTCTACAGCCCTGCCACTGTACCACCGAGGCTGACCTACCCATTGGAGACTCTCGGCCAAGCTCATCCCTCCCAAGACCCCAGCCCACATAGCTATGGGTACCTCTACCCTCCCATACAAGCTGACCTCTCTACTACTACTGGCACTTGCCATCTCCCTTACTGATGACACACACCCTCCTACAGAGACACACCCATGCGCTCTACCACCCCATCCACCCATGCCCACCCCCACCCTGGACCTCACTCCCACCCTCCCCCACCCCTGCCAACACAAACCCTCCCTCATCCCTTCCAAACCCTCCTGGTCCTCCCCTCCTGCCATACCCACCCTCCGGACCCTACCTATGCCCTGTACACCCTCCTCTTTTAAGCAAGTGGTGCGTTGCCGAAACTTTTCAGCAAATGGAGCTCCCCTTGCATCCTCCGTACTTCCGGATTTTGTATTTTTTAAAATTGAAATACAGCAAGTTGCAGCACAAGAAGATGCTGTGCTTGTTGTTAAAAGCTAATCCGGAGGGTTAGCTTTTCGGGTGTGGGAGCCCAGGATGTGTGGAGCTTTCCTTTAAACAGGGTATATTAAAAAAAAAGTCCATCAATGTCTATTGCTGATACCGTTATTCTTTCCTCACCCCCATTACTTACCTACCAGGGGTCCAACGCCATAATCCTCTCTGGCCCTTAGACACATCTTCACTCTTCAGTGCTGGACTGAGAACTGAGGAAATTAGGTATGCAGTTTAATGTATTTCAATGAGTTTTGAACTTGTCCTTATAACTTGATCATTTTTTAATATTTTTTACCCAAATGTTCAACATGCCCTTTTTGGGACCCCACCTCATGAAAAAAAATTGTGGAGTTATGCAAATCCCATCTGGAATGGTTATTTCGCGGTCACTCTGCGAAATCACCTTTTGAGCAGGATTTGAAAATGTTCTCTTTCCTTGTTCATGAGGTGGGGTCATAAGCTATGTTGAAAACTGGGGTAAAAATATTTAACGAAAAAAGCTATGAGCATACATTGAAATTTGTCAATGTAGGCTTGTAACTAGTAATTTTCAATATGTTGACCTCAGATTTTCAACATAGCCATTTTTTCACACGACTTCATGAACGTAACATAACAGCTGTCATTTTTCAAATCCTGGCCAAAATGTGTTTTTACACTTGTGGCATGAAATTTTATAAATGTCATGCAGACATCATGTTGTGTTCAGAAGAAGTGGTCATAAAAAGACCATGTTTAAAATTTGGGGTCAGAATGTGAAAAACAACTATGTTATAAAGAAATGTTGAACTGTTCCAATCGTTACTCATATCTTAATTTTTGCAGATTTGGGCCCCTAATGTTGGCCCCTAATGATCGACATATCCCTTGTGTTACCTCACCTCCTGGACATGACAGGTGTCATTTTTCAAATCCCCTCCGAAACTTGTTTTCAGTCACACTGCAAAATAACCTTTCGTATGGGATTTTAAAAATTCCACCTGTCTTGATCATAATGTCAGGTCATAAAAAGACTGTTGGAAATTTGGGGTAAAAATGTGGGAGCCTACTGAAAATTAGATATTGCCTATCTTGGGTAAATACAGTCTAAAAAATGTGTAAAAGCAGGACACCACTGAAAATGATATTGCATCTTATCTGGTCTGTCCTGGGTACGTATATAGTAAAAATGCATACAAGCAAGACCTGGTACAACAGCAATGCAAGCTGCAACCATTCAGTATGGACAAATGCTTGTTTTTATTTGTTGACCCATGCACAAAACAATTTGAGGGAGCCCAGTTACTAGCTAAAAATTCACAGTTGGCATCAGTAGAACTTCGTTTTACTATACTCACTGAGTCCAGTAGACGCCATACGGTGTCAAACCATCCATTACAGAACCTGACCCAAAGAGTCCACCAGGACTCAATGAGTTACGTAAAAAAAAAAAATGTCTTCCAAGAATTCCAGTCTTCATTACTAAGGGAGTTTTTCTTTAATTCTCTTCATGCACCTTCCCTGGGGAACTCTCCATTGCCTCCATTGCCACACCACACCATTGCCAAACTCTACCTCCTACCTGAAGTGCCTCCTACTCCTGTCGCCAGCCCGATGGACCCCCTGTCTCTTAGCCCCCCGGTGTAGGGCCGCCCTTTTCACCCAGGGCACTTTAGCTAGACTCTAGTTAGCTGGGCTGGATGACCGTGGAGAGGAGAGCGCCCAGTGTATTGGAGTGTGGCCAGGATGGCGTGGTACCATTGCATATGCCCAAGGTCAGGGATTTTTTCCATATTTTGTCCATATGTGGTTCCCCCAGAATGTGGATGTGCAATGATGTCTGCGCAACGAGGTCTCTGACGTCCATCACCATTCTGCCCCTTTTTCCGGCTTAGTGTCAGGGAATCCCTGGTCTCCATCAGTGGTTGCAACCGTGCCATGCAGGCCCCAGATCCCACCCCGGGAGAGGAGAGCAGTCCTCCAGATGCTCAATCCTCTCCCTCCCCTGCTGACCTGTGATGTTCTGGGCCCGTTCCTGAACCCGGATCGCCAGCGTGGTGCGAGGTGTGGCGTCCAGCGCCTCAACCCTTGGTGCCACTGGGCCAGCCTCTAAGAGAGTTAATGTCATACAAGCTTTACCTCAAAATGTTAAACTATTCAGGATACCTGGCCTCTCTGCTCAGAATCAGTTGATTTATATTCTCTCTATGTAATTCCTGTCAGGTTACTATTGTAAAATATTACCAATGTATACATTCTGTACAGATGTCAGCAAACTGCTACATTAACTGTGGTTATTATATATATTCCAATTGTATATATGTTTTTCTTTTATGTGTAACCTCCCTGCAAATGGGGGTTCCCAAAAGACTTCCAGGAGCTTGCTTGAATGCTCCAAGCCTGAATGGTGTTTGGCGTTTAAGCCATTTATCAGTGAGTGTTTTTAGAACCTCTGGTACTGTCTCTTTAAGAGCTGTCTGCTTGCAGACATAATTAGTTTGTATGGGGACTGTGTGTTTCTTTTGATTGAGTACCACTCGAGCTGCTGCCAATTCACTCCATTTTGCAGTCACTAGGGTGCAAAGGAACCTATCTGAAAGATGTAACTGTTTGCCAGAAACCATTTAGAGTAATAATGAAATTACAGTTTGTCTAACCTGCTTTCTTTGCAGTCAGAACTGTGTCTGCCTAGTCTCATTCTGGTTTTGAACTGTTGAACTGGACCAATCAGTGTGGGGTAAGATAGCTCTAAAATGGTGCCTTGGACGAATCAGAACTTGGACTCATAATCTGAGCCAGCCACAAGAGTATTGTATGGGCAGTGACTCTGGGAGATGTAGTTTAGACTTCGGCGCCTTTTTGGACCAACAGGAGCAGTCTATTGTGAGTGACAGCCAATCCAGTCAAGAACTGGGAGGAACTCAAAGGAGGTGCCCGGTTTTGTCTGTTGGAGTTTCAGTTGAGCTCTGGCAGTGAAGAAGGAAGGAGCCCTGTGCTTTTTCAGTGTGCAGTTTTAGTCGGAACGGTGTAAGGCCCAGAGTTCCGTCTGCAGCTTGTGTAATCGCTTGTTAGGACTGAATCTGTCCCTGTGAAGAGAATCAAAGGATATCTGAAGAGTAGAAACCAGGCTCACCCTGTAGAAGACTGGAGAAATTGCTGAATTGCACTCGGTCTGTCAGGAACTGAATCTGCTGTGTGTTCTCCGGTATTGTGCAGTAATTGAGATCGGATAGAGAAGCAGCCTGCCTGGTATAGTACTTTCTGTTTTACCATATAAATGTGTGAAGAGGCTTGTGTACCTCAAGTGAATCCTGCTGCCATTAAAGGACTTTTGCCTGTTGCAGTTTGCCATATAAATGTGTGAGGAGTCGTGGAGCTCAAGAGTAGCCCTGCTGACATTGAAGGACCCTATCTTGTTTGGAGGTCGTGAGTACTAATTCAGGGTCGCTCCCTGTTGAATTGCCACATTGAATCCAAATGGAATCACTGTACTGCTGACTGTTTAAACTAATTTTCTTTCTCTGTGGAAGGGCCTTACCAGCTGCCACTTGGTTTGGACTAGCTACTAGGCTTGGGTACCTAGGGACAGTAACTGGTAGGGATAGGCTCTGCACAGAGCCATAGGTAGATGAGTAAAGTGATAAGCTAATTAACCTGATTTCCCCTGTCCTTGTTATATTCCCCTAAATAAATCAGAGCTGCTTGTTTCAGCAAAGTTATACTGCCTGAGGTATTTGTCTATGTTAAAGTATTGTACTGTGATCGTTGCACTGTATCTTATTTTACAGGAGGTCCCAGTGCCTGAACCAGCCCTGGGGTAAGTGTATACTGTGAAGGTAATTTGATATATTGTGGGGCCACTAGTGGGAAGAAAGGGGTTGCAGTGTCCCAGAGGGCTGTGACCAAGTAAGTTTAACTATTGCAAACCCTGACCTCTGGGTGGAGGCACCCGCCATTGGATCCAGGCCCCTCAACCTGTTAGTGGCAAATCAGGCAGGGGTAGTAGCCCCTGGGATAGCGCCATCTAGGGGTTACATATGTATTATAGTGCCACAATAGCGCCCTTATAGTTAGGGTTGAGTAGCCTGTTTAATGTTAAACCTCAAATTTTGCACATCAATATCTTTGGCTTTCTTTGACAAAATGAGCTGAAGTTTTGCATGTGTTGTCTAGGAGGCAAAGTCTTGATGTGTGGAAATTTTTGTGATGGCAGCCTGTGTGGTTTTTGAGCTCTGCATGTGTCATTTTTAGAAAAAAACAATGTTTTTCCTATACTTAAGATTGTTTTTTTTTGCTCTCGCCTACAGCCTACACGAAAAAGAACTGTTGCCCTAAACTTGCATGGGACATGTGTCATGTCCCAAGGTAGTGCCTTTGACAGGTCTGGTAAAAAACCAAAACATCAAAGGGTTCCAGAGTTATAAGTCTTTAAATTTTATTGTTTTCCAACTTGTGCATGTGCAGCAGGAGTTTTGAGATAACGTTCTGCTGCGAAAGTAAAATTGTGATGCCGCAAATGCCCGTTTTGCTTTGCCACATGTTTGGCACGACACCAAACTTTTTGTGCCGGGGCAACTGCATCTTGTTGACCTTTTCCTTGAACTAACAAACATGGAAAAACACAAAAACGCTGTGATTTTAATAAACATCAGAACCGAGCTAAACTGGACCCATTTAACTAGATTCTGATGTTTGTTTTTAAATATTGTGCCCACATATGTTTTTCTGTGCACCCAAAATCCTGGGTGCCAAGCCTTTCGCCCGCATTCTCTGAATGAGAACAGTGGCATTTTCTGGACTTCTGCAGCTGCAGTTGGAACTCATATTGCCGGCTGTAGGGTGAGGTGTGAGTTGCTGTTTCCCTTTTTGTCTACTGGCACTCCTCACTCCCTGATCACAGTCCCTCTTAATAATGTATATATGTATATGTGTGTGGTGTGTGTATATATATATATATATATATATACTGTATGTATATATTTATATACATATATATTTATACACACATATATTCCTGTGTCTAGTGACACCCCTACCTTCCGATCTCTGTCCTCTACTAGTCCCTAGTTCATTTAGTCAAATCCTGCATCGCCCGACCTTGACCTTCACCAGCTTATCTCCACACCCATTAGGGCAAATTATAAGATGGGTACTCGATCGCTAATCAACTGGGTCATCGTCTCCAATCCCTCCCGCATTACCAACTCTGGAGTTTTGCCGGACTGCATCAGTGATCACTGTGCCACCTACTGTCTGTGATCGGCCCAGTGCCCCAAACCCTCCCCCACAAGTTTATCTTCTCCAGACGCTGGACAAATAACTCCATCGAAAATATTACACAGAGGTGTGCCTTGAGGTCATAGGCTCTAATGCTCACCCCATTCTCCTATACTGCACCCATCTCAGCTGATTTACTTATGGAATTGGGTGAGTGTTTGGTCCAATGACCCCAAGGCACATCTCCGACGCCTGTTGGTGTGCGCAGGGTGGGTGTGGGTTTTAGCTTTGAAAACCCTAACGCCGCATTTCTCTACGTTTGTGGCTTTATCCCTAACTAGAGCATTAGTGCAGATTTTTGCAATGTATTATAGATATATAAACACACATTTTTTCTTATGTGCATAATTCCTGTTAACCCCTGCCCCCGGTCACACCTGGAAATGAGCCTTGGCTCAGTATGCCTTTCCTGATTACCAATTGTTTAAATAAAAAAAAAAATAAATAATGATTCCACCAATAGGGAACTCTTCTTTCTTGAGTGGTTAAGACTGTTTTTCACCCAAAGAAGTGTCTCATGCACTTTGTGTGCTTTTGTCATAGTTCTCGGGAGAGCATGCTTCTCAATCCAGGGATCCAGCGGCGATAGTTGTATTTTGAAAACTACTTTAGTTTTCTTCCTATGGCTTTATTTTTCAGCCAGTTTTTATTTCATTTTTTGCCACAAAAGTAATTTAACAGGATTAATAAGTATTGATTGGGCAATCTAGGACACTATTATGCTTCAAAGAATGGTTTCCCTTACATTCTCCAGGTGCCAGAATTGCTCAGATCTTCTTTGAGGATATCTCCCCCATTAGTCCACACTTTTGGAACTGTACCCACCAGGCACTAACAAAGAAGCATAGAATTTGGTGGCCAATGAGGACTGATGGCACTAACATAGAAGCATAGAATTTGATGGCAGATAGGGACCGCTTGGCCCACCTATCTGGCCATTTTTCCCTACCTACATTATTACCACAGACTGTACTTGACCTACAGCTCTTTCTCCCTCCCCAGTGCATTCTTGAACCTTTGTACTGTTTTCGCACCACCACCTTCGCTGGAAGGCTGTTCCGGGAATCCACCCCTCTTTCTGTGAAGAAGTACTTCCTCACATCTCTCCTGAATCTATCCCCCTCCAGCTTCATACCATGTCCCTTTATTCTTGAGCATCTTTTCTTCTGCAGAATACTCCCATTCTGTACCTTATTTACCCCCGTGAGGTATTTAAAGGTTTCTGTCATATCCCACCTCTCCCTGCGCTCTTTCAGGGTGTACATATTGAGGTTCTTCAGTCCCTTCTCATAGGGCTTATGATGCAGACCCTGAAATATTTTAGTTGCCCTCCTCTGGACCACCTCCACTCTATGTCCTACTGGAGATGTGGTCTCCAGGACTGGACACAATACTTGGAAGTGGGGTCTTACCAACGATCAATACAGAGACAAAACACTTCCCTCTTTCTACTGGTAAGATGGGTGTGACAGCAATGGGATCTAGGACCACTTGGAACCTTTTGTTAGCCGGGGGCCACCCATGATGATGTCATATGTCAGCATCTGTATAAACATGGGTGGCCCTATCACTCCTCAGTTTTTTCCCCGTCAAGTCATCCTCATCAGACCTGCTGAAGGAAACGTTGCCAACTATCCATTGCTGTTTATTCTTTTACTTTTATTATAAGTGTATTTAATTATTTCTGCATGTTGCTGAAGTCGATAGACCATTTTGTTCGACATTCTAAGTGCGGAGGGAAAATTTACAAAGAAGGCACACACGGTTTGTGTGTGCTAATTGGGCCTGTCTCACAACATGAGAACTTGAGAGATTTGCCAAAGCTTCAACTAGGCTACAAGATAATGTCACAAGGAAGCTCCAGAAAATGACCTTCTACTTAAAACCTTTTACATCCATGAAAAAGGAACAGGGCCCGAAGTCTGTTGCAACTGTGCCGTTTGTCAAGAAATGGCTGCCAAAGTAAAAGGGGCGGGACAGGGAATGGTCAGCATGGCAACCATGCATATAGTCTGGACACAAGCATAAGCACAGAGATAAAGAGAAATCTACCACACTGGTGAGGTCCTGGTTGCCAGTGAGACAATGTAATTCTACTGTGTCATCGACCGCTCTGTTGGCGTTGATTTCAGCCTCCCTGACTGCCCAAAACGTCAAGATCAGGTTTGACGTGGATGCTGCCATACCTACTATGGATGGCAGGATGCCATTGTTGTCGGGCCAATGCCCATCATTGACACAGGGAATCTCTGCCCCTGTCCAGGGCATCGTCGACTGTAAAGTTGTGCTGGCGTCGTTTTTCAGAGATGATAGTGACACATTCTACCTGGCTTACCTATGCAGTTAGCTGTCCTATTGATGGAGCCCCAGAGCTCTCAAATACAATTGATGCCTGCTAACAGCACATCACAGAATCCTCCTTCTCAGCAGCCACTGGTATCACCGGTACATACTGCATCTCCCCACCATCGATAGGGATGTTGATGATGAGGTAGAATATAATCCTGACCTCATGGTGTTAGAGGAGGATTTAGTAGGAGAATATGAGGGAGAACAATATGTCACATAGATCTAGTTTTACCCTCTCATCCTGCAGTGAGGACTCAGCGGTATGTACCCCAAGGTCTCCTCCTGAGGATCCTACTTTTCAAGCCATGAAGCAGCAAATGCAGACTGGCATGGGCTTTGCAGTGGAAGAAGACTCTACAAAAAAAGGAAAACCTCATGGAATTTTTGGCGTGCCCCCCCCCCCCATTACAATTCCACCTATATATTCTGCATTAGAGGATGCTACCTTTGCTTCATGGTACAGACAAAACTCACTGCTTGCAGTACCCAGAAAGGCTGATAAGCAGTATCCAGACCCATACGCTCTTATTATACTAACCATCCAGAAACTGACTCTGTAGTCATAATGACTGTTCATGATAGGTCTAGGGCCCCTAGACACATGAGTACTTTGCCTCGTTTTGAAGAATCTAAGAGGCTGGCTGTGATGGGCAAGTGTACATATGTCTAAGCCTTATTAGGCCTTGGAATTGCAAACTACCACCCTGCTTAACCAAATGTACATTATGTAAAGAATCATACATAAGTGACCAAGTGGTGTAGGGGTCTAAGGCAGCCGCTGCATTACCTCCTGCTATGCCACTGAACCATGTTTAGGAATGAACACAGGTTGCCAGGTTTTGCCGAGGTGGGAGTGAATTGAGCGTCCTTGGGACTGCTCTCCTTTCCCACGGAGGGGAAGCCAGTCAGCTCAGCCCTAGACTGTCATCGGGTGGGGGCTTGATGGCTGTACAGGTTCAAAGGGAGGGGCCGAGATCCTGCAGAGCATGCCCATCTCACACGTACACGTCCTGTTGCAGTCTCTTGGCAGGAGAACCAGGGATGGAAAAGTAAACTAAAGATGTATAGCCTCGAGGAAAGGAGGAGCGGGGGACATGATACAAACTTTCAAATACCTCAAGGGAATCAACAAAGTCCAAGAGGGTAGCATCTTTCAGAAACAAATGTAACCCCCCTGCAAATGGGGGTTCCCAAAAGACTTCCAGGAGCTTGCTTGAATGCTCCAAGCCTGAATGGTGTTTGGCATTTAAGCCATTTATCAGTGAGTGTTTTTAGAGCCTCTGGTACTGTCTCTTTAAGAGCTGTCTGCTTGCAGACATAATTAGTTTGTATGGGGGACTGTGTGCTTCTCCGAGTACCACTCGAGCTGCTGCCAATTCACTTCATTTTGCAGTCACTAGAGTGCAAAGGGAACCTATCTGAAAGATGTAACTGTTTGCCAGAAATTATTTAGAGTAATAATAAAATTACAGTTTGTCTAACCTGCTTTCTTTGCAGTCAGAACTGTGTCTGCTAGTTCCCCATTCTAGTTTTGAACTGCTGAACTGGACCAATCAGTGTGGGGTAAGCTAGCTCTAAAATGGTGCCTTGGACGAATCAGAACTTGGACTCATAATCTGGGCCAGCCACAAGAGGATTGTATGGGCAGTGACTCTGGGAGATGTAGTTTGGACTTCAGTGCCTTTTTGGACCAACAGCAGCAGTCTATTGTGAGTGACAGCCAATCCAGTCAAGAACTGGGAGGAACTCAAAGGAAGAGCCCGGTTTTGTCGGTTGGAGTTTCAGTTGAGCTTTGGCAGTGAAGAAGGAAGGAGCCCTGTGCTTTTTCAGTGTGCAGTTTTAGTCAAAAAGCGTGTAAGGCCAGAGTTCGGTCTGCAGCTTGTTAGGACTGAATCAGTCCTGTGAAAAGAATCAAAGGATCTCTGAAGAGAAACCAGGCTCACCCTGTAGAAGACTGGAAGAATTGCTGAAAATTGCACTCGGTCTGTCAGGAACTGAATCTGCTGTGTGTTCTCCCGGTATTGTGCAGTAATTGCGATCGGGATACAGATGCAGCCTGCCTGGTATAGTGCTTTCTTTTTATAAATGTGTGAAGAGGTTTGTGTACCTCAAGTGAGCCCTGCTGACATTGAAGGACCCTATCTTATTTGGAGGTCGTGAGTACTAATTCAGGGTCGCTCCTGTTGAATTGCCACATTAAATCCAAATGGAATTACTGTACTGCTGACTGTTTAATTTTCCTTTTCTCTGTGTGAAAGGGCCCTACCAGCTGCCACGGTTTGGACTAGCCACTAGGGCTTGGGTACCCAGGGACAGTAACTGATAGGGATAGGCCTGTGCACAGAGCCATAGAGTAGATTATTAGAGTGATAAGCTAATTAACCTGATTTCCCCCTGTCCTTGTTATATCCCCAAATAAATCAGAGCTGCTTGTTTCAGCAAAGTTATACTGCCTGAGTATTTGTCTATGTTAAAGTACTGTACTGTGATTGTTGCACTGTATCTCATTTCACAGGAGGTCCCAGTGCCGAACCAGTCCTGGGGTAAGTGTATACTGTGAAGGTAATTCTGATATATTGTGGGCCACTAGTGGGAAGAAAGGGGTTGCAGTGTCCCAGGGGCTGTGACCAAGTTAGTTTAACTATTGCAAACCCTGACCTCTGGGTGGAGGCACCCGCCATTGATCCAGGCCCCTCAACCTGTTAGTGGCAAATCAGGCAGGGTAGTAGCCCTGGGATAGCGCCATCTAGGGGTTACATCTTGAGGCTCACCGCTGGGATTGTGTCCTCTAGTGGCCATATTTACGAACCACTGTTAAGAAAAAATGGGTACCCGACAGAAGTGGCTGTGCACCGGTGGTGGAGTGGTGTACTGGGGAGGAGATCGACCCCAAAATGCTATGCTTATCCTGGACATCCCCTGGGTATCAATACGGACACTGTGCAGGAGTACTTTCCAAGGTGGAAGGTTTACAAAACCCTGTGGTGGTGGGTCGGCATGCTAATCTGCTCACCCACACTTTCCTGGCCCTAGTAGAGTTTAAGGATCCCATAGATAGCTCCAAAGTGCCACAGACCATTACCCAGAGGGAGCCCTCACTGCTTGGAGAGTGATAACTAAGGACAGTAAAGACCGGGGAATCAGCCCCACCACTATCTGAAACTTTGAGGAGAAATTGCTGAATGGTTGCTGGGAGAGGGAAACTGTGGAGGACTTGAAGAAACTATTCTTGCCACCTGGGGTGTTCCTCCCCAACACCCTCTCCTGCTCCAGTGCCCGTAATGGTGGCTGAACCAATGCAGACTCCTATTTCTGCACCTGCCATTAGTCACGACTCTTACCGAAGGTTGAGGATCTTCTGGCACCCTCCCACCCCCC
Source organism: Neoceratodus forsteri (assembly GCA_016271365.2). Lineage (NCBI taxonomy): Eukaryota > Metazoa > Chordata > Ceratodontiformes > Ceratodontidae > Neoceratodus > Neoceratodus forsteri. Next base: position 485,663,328 of record CM028131.1, on the reverse strand, counting down.
AAGGAGGATGACTGGGAGACCTGGATAGACTATGTTGCCCCCAAGTGCTAGAATGGCAATGCTCGGAAGGCTAGCGAAAGAGGGTTAGTGAGAGCCTCCGAGGTCCTGCCCTGGCTACCATCCGTGCTAAACGGGCCAGTAACCCTGAAGCGACTGCACAGGCCTATCTTGAGGCCTTGGAGAATGTGTATGGGAGCCCAGATTCTGATGAGGACCTATGGTGGAGAGTAAGAAATGCACAACAGTACCAAGGGGAGTTGTTGTCTGTGTATGTCTCTCGGCTGGAAAAATTGTTGCAAGGATGCCTCAAGGGATTTCAGGTGCCCCAGCCACTTTTCAACGATTGATGGAGCGTGCAGTGGGGGACATGAACTTACTAGAGTGCCTGGTATACCTAGATGATGTTATTGTGTTTGGCAGCTCACTGGAGGAACATGAAAGCAGATTATTTAAGGTATTGGACCGACTGGAGGACTTTGGCCTTAAACTGTCCATTGATAAGTGTCAATTCTTCAAACATCAGTAAGATATGTGGGACACATAGTATCCACCGAGGAATAGAGACCGACCCAAGTAAAGTTGAGGCCTTGACCACCTGGCCACAGCCCAAAAATCTAAAAGAACTGCAAAGATTCCTGGGATTCTGTGGTTATTATCGGCGCTTCATCAAGGACTATTCAAGAGTGATCCGCCTTTACTTAACCTTACTCAAGGGTATCCCCAACCCACAAAAATACCAAAAGTCAGCGTCCTCAAGACTGAAAGAGTGTATTTTCATCCAAGTGAAGTATTTGGGGCCCGCTGGACTCCTGATTGTGAGACTGCTTTTCATGAGATCATATATCAACTTACCCATGCTCCAGTGCTGGCCTATGCCGATCCAAGAAAACCTTACGCCCTGCACACTGATGCTAGCTTGCAAGGGTTGGGGCTGTGTTGTACAAGAGCACGAGAATGGCCTGAGACCAGTGGCCTTTGCCAGTAGAAGCCTGACCCCATCCGAAAAGAACTATCCTGTACATAAGTTAGAGTTCCTAGCTTTGAAGTGGGCTATTGTTGACCAATTCCATGAGTACTTGTATGGGGCTAAAATACTAGTAAAACTGACAATAATCCTTTGACCTATGTGCAGACCTCAGCTAGTTGGATGCCACTGGCCATAGGTGGCTTTCTGCATTATCTACATATGACTATGCTCTCGAATACCGAGCAGGTCTGAACCATAGATGCTGATGCTCTCTCCCGGAGGCCTGTTCCCAGAATGATTGGGTCCGATTGGCAGAACCTGACATTCGGGCACTCTGCCGAAGTTTGACAGGGAGGAACAATGTCCACGGACGCAGTGGACTGCATGGTGGATTGCTTGGGGCCTCTGAGAATTGCATACCTGCTGCTTATTGCCACTTTTCTGCAATAGACATTGGTGCACTGCCTCAGCTGGACAATGACAGTATTCGGCGGGCTCAATCCCGCGATCCCATGATCAAAGCAGCTTTAGAAGCCCTCTATGCAGGAAAGGATGTGTCCAAATTACGCTCCACTGATTTGAGAACTGCACTGTTATACAAAGAAGGTCCTAAGTTGAAACTGATCAATAAACTGTTATACAGAGAAACAGTAGACAGAGGGGGCAAGTAGACAAACAACAACTAGTGCTGCCCACTGCCTTCGAGACTCAGTACTGAGGTCCTTGCACAACCACATGGGGCACCTTGGTAAGACAGAACACTTGACTTGGTGAGATCCAGATTCTATTGGCCTAAGATGGGGGCTGATGTGAGCAACACATTCGAACTTGTAGTCGCTGCTTACAGAGGAAAGCTTTGCCCCAGAGGGCTGCCCCTTGTTAACATCACCACCAGTGCACCCATGGAGCTGGTCTGTATTGATTTTCTGAGTTTGGAGTCAGATCAAAGAAATATCAGTAATGTGCTGGTGGTCACTGACCATTTCACGAGATATGCCCAGGCTTTCCCCACCAAAGACCAGAAAGCATCCACTGTGGCCAAGTACTTGTAGAAAACTTTTTGTTCACTATGGGCTCCACAAAGAATCCATTCTGATCAAGGGAGAGACTTTGAGAGTCTGATCAAAGAGATGCTTTCTCTGTGGGAGTGCGAAAGTCCAGAACCACTCTTACCACCCCAGGGGACCCACAGCCTGAACGTTTCAACCGCACTTTGCTAGATATACTAGGCACCCTGCACCCAAAGGACAAGCCTAGATGGAGCCAACAAATTAGCACCCTGGTACATGCTTATAACTGCACCAAAAGTGATGCCACTGGATTCTCCCCTACCGCCTGATGTTTGGAAGAGAAGCTCGACTAGCAGTAGATGTGTTTTGGGGTCTCTCTGATGGGGTTCAAGCTGACAACTATTTACAGTATGTGCAAAGTTAAAAGGCCCAGCTAACTCATGCGTACTCAACTGGCTCAAACCATGGCCACAAATCTGGCCAACAAAGAAAGGTATGATAAAAGGTGAAAGCACAGGAACTCCAGGAGGAGATCGGGTATGCTAAGAAATCTGGGACTGCATGGCAAGCACAAGATTGCTGACAGATGGCACCATCTCCTCACATTGTAGTGGGCAAACTAGATGATCTGCCAGTGTACAAAGTAAGGCCTGAGAATAATTCAAAAGATGTAAAACAATGCATAGAAATCATTTACTGCCCATTGGACAAATCCTGATTGAGTCTGAGCCCCAGAAGATGCCCCTCTGGACCAGTGACTAGAGCTGCTGCTAAGAAAAGATCAAGAAAGTCTGCACCTACAGAAGCAAAGTTAAAGTGTTCCCTCCACAAGTCCCAGTTGAGCATGACTGTCAGTCCATATCAGAAGAAAGTGAGAGTGACTTTGAATACTATCCTTCTTAGAACTGAGTCAATTGTTTCGGGGCAATCCCTAGTCAATACTGGAGACAAAGCTGGGCCTTCTGGACTGTCTAAGCCCCAGCTTCATCCCTGGAGCCAATGCTCCCAGAAAGTGAAGTGCAAAGCATCAGATCAGATGAAATGGAATCATTGTGCATGGTTGAACTGTTTGAGCTTTCAGGAGGAAAATGATAGATTGGGGCAGACTGGTGATACACCGAACAAGAAGAGTATTTTGAGTGCCCTGACAGTCCACTGCCAGTGTCCGAAAGCTCTCCATGCGAGCCAAATGTTGTGGACTCAGAAACTGTAACTCCTGGAGCTGAAAGTGCCCCAAGTTCTAGCCTCTCTACCCCATAGAGACTCTGACAAGTGAGGACAATGCTGAAAATGAGGCTCAGAGTGCAGAGACTATAACAGTTCCCCTAGAAAGACTGGTCGAGCTGTAAAGCCTGTGGTGCACCTCAGTTATGATTCACTTGGGAGGCCTGTGGACTTGCCTCTCAATGTTGTCCATAAAGGAGTGTATGTGTCCCCGAGCTCATTGCCCAAACTGAGCATCAGTGCTAACTCCAAGTTACTTGTGTTGCCCTTCTAAGTATGGTGCCCTTGCCCCATCCAGCCCCAAGGTAACTGATAGGAAGGCCCCTCTTAGGTTTTCATGTACAAGAGGTAATAACTTGAGTTATGGTACAATGTGTATGTAATTGTGTAAAAGTGTGACGTACTGCAATGTTTCAGAAATGTGTTCTGGTAAAATGATATATTGACTGATGATTACATGTGCGAGCCTAATGCAAATGTATATGGTTGCAGTTGAAACTTATGGGGTACTTGCTTGACGCGGACGTCAAGCTTTCCCAGGCCAGGAAGGTGTAACCCCTGCAAATGGGGTTCCCAAAGACTTCAGGAGCTTGCTTGAATGCTCCAAGCCTGAATGGTGTTTGCATTTAAGCCATTTATCAGTGAGTGTTTTAGAGCCTCTGGTACTGTCTCTTTAAGAGCTGTCTGCTTGCAGACATAATTAGTTTGTATGGGGGACTGTGTGCTTCTCTGAGTACCACTGAGCTGCTGCCAATTCACTTCATTTTGCAGTCACTAGGAGTGCAAAGGGAACCTATCTGAAAGATGTAACTGTTTGCCAGAAATTATTTAGAGTAATAATAAAATTACAGTTTGTCTAACCTGCTTTCTTTGCAGTCAGAACTGTGTCTGCTAGTTCCCCATTCTAGTTTTGAACTGCTGAACTGGACCAATCAGTGTGGGTAAGCTAGCTCTAAAATGGTGCCTTGGGCGAATCAGAACTTGGACTCATAATCTGGGCCAGCCACAAGAGGATTGTATGGGCAGTGACTCTGGGAGATGTAGTTTGACTTCAGTGCCTTTTTGGACCAACAGCAGCAGTCTATTGTGAGTGACAGCCAATCCAGTCAAGAACTGGGAGGAACTCAAAGGAAGAGCCAGTTTTGTCGGTTGGAGTTTCAGTTGAGCTTTGGCAGTGAAGAAGGAAGGAGCCCTATGCTTTTCAGTGTGCAGTTTTAGTCAAAAAAAGCGTGTGTAAGGCCCAGAGTTCGGTCTGCAGCTTGTTAGGACTGAACTGCCCTGCGTGAAAAGAATCAAAGGATCTCGAAGAGTAGAAACCAGGCTCACCCTGTAGAAGACTGGAAGAATTGCTGAAAATTGCACTCGGTCTGTCAGGAACTGAATCTGCTGTGTGTTCTCCGGTATTGTGCAGTAATTGCGATCGGGATACAGATGCAGCCTGCCTGGTATAGTGCTTTCTTTTATATAAATGTGTGAAGAGGTTTGTGTACCTCAAGTGAGCCCTGCTGACATTGAAGGACCCTATCTTATTTGGAGGTCGTGAGTACTAATTCAGGGTCGCTCCCTGTTGAATTGCCACATTAAATCCAAATGGAATTACTGTACTGCTGACTGTTTAATTTTCCTTTCTCTGTGTGAAAGGGCCCCTACCAGCTGCCACGGTTTGACTAGCCACTAGGGCTTGGGTACCCAGGGACAGTAACTGATAGGGATAGGCCTGTGCACAGAGCCATAGGTAGATTATTAGAGTGATAAGCTAATTAACCTGATTTCCCCTGTCCTTGTTATATCCCCTAAATAAATCAGAGCTGCTTGTTTCAGCAAAGTTATACTGCCTGAGGTATTTGTCTATGTTAAAGTACTGTACTGTGATTGTTGCACTGTATCTCATTTCACAGGAGGTCCCAGTGCGGGAACCAGTCCTGGGGGTAAGTGTATACTGTGAGGTAATTCTGATGTATTGTGTGGGCTACTAGTGGGAAGAAAGGGGGTTGCAGTGTCCCAGAGGGCTGTGACCAAGTTAGTTTAACTATTGCAACCCCTGACCTCTGGGTGGAGGCACCCACCATTGGATCCAGGCCCCTCAACCTGTTAGTGGCAAATCAGGCAGGGGTAGTAGCCCCTGGGATAGCGCCATCTAGTTACACAAAGATGTGCAAAATGAGGGGCACAACTTGAAGATGGAGAGGGACGGCTCAGAGGTAATGTGAGGAAGTATTTCTTCACAGAGAGGGTTGTGGATACACGGAACAGCCTTCCTGAGGAGGTCGTAGAGTCAAAAACAGTGGGGGAATTCAAGAATGCATGGGACAGACATAAGGCAATTCTAGTGGGGGGGTAGGAGGAAGTAGGCTGTTGGTTAACTAGGATCTTCAGCTTATCCGTTTGGTAGGGAAATGGGCAGACTAGGTGGGCCAAGGGGTCCTTATCTGCCGTCAAATTCTATGTTTCTATGTTAAAAGGGACCGATGGTTGATCACCGTTCTGCACATCTCCCTGGGTCTGCACCACCACCATCAAGAGCAATTCTGCATATGGACTATTGGGGGGGATGGCCCTCCCCCTCATCCCTGCCACAGGGGGCAATCAGTGGGGAACTGGCTCCAGGTAGATGCAGGGGAGTCGAGTGCCGGCTGAGGGGAGGTAGAGATGGACACGGGATTGCTGAAGGGGTAAAAAGCAATATGAAAAAAAAAGAAAGAATCACACATAGTCTGTATGAGAAGAAAGATTTATTCATCGCCAAATAGGCACCGTGGATTCATTATACTGTATAGTGGAGGTAGACAGAAATTTTTTTACAGCAGATATTCATCATCTGGAACCCAAGTGTGGACAACCTAGAGAAAAATAAAGGCTGATTACTCTGAGTAAAACTAGAAAAAAATGTTCAATGCATTTAAACAACTGAGCAGTTGAGCTAGATCCCCAAACTCCCCCTTTCAGTAAGTTACCCAAGTTATCACTTCCTTACACAGTTATTGCTATACGAGTAAGCAGTTATTAACTTTCTCAATGTGATACTGAAGCGAAGATGTTACTAAGAATGCTAACCTTACCATTGTGATTTAATACAGGGAATATATCATGGTTAGCAAGCGTGATTGATGTTTTGTAAGCTGAAAGAACTTAGTACAGTAATTCAAAGGAGAGGTTCTCTTGTAATTCCTTCTGGCCAGGTCGTTATTGTAATAAAATAACTGATCATCAATTTTTTCAGTGGAAATGGCCAGTTAGCAAATACACGCACACTAAACAGCAGCTTCTGTCTCAAGGCATCCTTGAGTGCTGTGCTTAGTGAGACGGACATTTTTCACCAAAAAGGGCATCAGTGAAAACAAATCCAAAAATATTCTGTTTTTGGCTACAGTTGAACTGCAGCTGCTCCCCAAATACTGTCCTTAATTACTTACAGCTTGATATAAGAGTGGCTCCTCCATATATATAGTTGATAGCACTGCTCGTGACCAGCGCTACTCGCAGCACACGGTGTCATTGTTTCCACACACACACAAAAAAAATCTAAACCTACCTTCACTACTGGTGCTATTTGAGGCAGGTGCTGTTTGATTTCCTCCTAGCTAATGCTTCCCTATGTCATCCAGTCAGCTGCATTGATCACTGTCCCGTGCTGTGACTAAAATGACTGGAGGGATGGGGGGAGGAAAAAAGTTGATAGCTGTAATTATTTAAAAAAAAATGGGGTGGTATGCCTCACTTGACTTTAACACACACCCTTGGTGTGTGATGCTTGAATAAATATGGCATCACACACCACCTTGTATGTGTATTAAATTCTCGTAAAGCACACCACCCCGTGTATTATTCTCTATGTATTCTGACCTCTGTACGTTGAAAATGTGAAAATAATTAAAAAAAACAAAACAACTTGTGAACAACCAGGCCCATGTGGTCAAATATCAAAATAGCCAGTGGAAAGCTGCAAATGCTGCTGCCCTGGTTTTCCCTAAGGGCTCTGCCAACAATGTGTTACTTAAAACTTTGACATTGGGTGCTGAGTTTGGCAAACATTTGTTCCATTCGGCTTATGATGTCTCTAATGCCTCTGCAAGGGCTGATGCTTCTGGCATTTGTATGAGGAGATATTCTTGTCTCAGGGTTGCTCGTTTTGCAAATGATGTGTAACAAGCAGGTTTTTTTTTTTCATGTAGCTTATTGCCCTGTCATTGCCACTTTACACCTTTCCTCAGGCCCAGGCTCGGCCACCCCCAATCCCGTCTACTGCTCCCCCACTGTTAGGCCAGTAAGGAGCCACACAGATCAGGACCCAGGAATGCCAAGGGCCGGTATGCTTTGCAGTGTGGGGACATAGGTTTTTCCCTCAGTTTCTTTCCTACCTCCGCAGGGCTACAGCAAGACGTGGTCACGCTTGTGCACTGGAACCAGCATCCCCATTCCACCAACATGGCCGGGCGCCAGCCCCCTTGACCGCCACCACTGGACCACCTGGTGGGAGCCAAGAGCTGGGGAAACTCACCTTCCCAATATGAGAGAGGAGAGCTTGCCTGATGGCCACTCAATTCTGCTCTCAGCCCCCCCCAGTCTGCTGACCCCTGGTAGACTGATTTCGATCTCTAACTCAGGTTGTCAACATGGGAGAAGCAAGACGCTTAAGCACCTCAGCCCGCAAGTCAACAAACAGTTTTAAATGCCCCTTTTAGGGAGACAGATCTGTTTGGTTATGATGTTGAAGAAGTCCTAAGAGGTCTTCAGACATCAAAAATTACTCTTAAGGTCTGTCAAATCCCTGTATCCCACTCCACGTAGGGTCATGGGAGGGGCTCCTGGCAAAAGCCTGTACCCCGGGGGGGGGCCGTGTCTACTGTCAGTAAGGCAGAGGTAGGGGAGGTGGCACCCTGCCACTTACTCTTTTCCCCAGGTGCCCGTGCAAAAGCACCCCAAGCTGTTGGTACTGGTGCCACCAGTTCAGCATGGCAATTTGCAGGATATACCTCCACTGCAATGTTGCATCAAGGAGTGGTTGTGGGGGGCAGACTCTCCCTGCATCTGAAACAATGGAGGAAGATTCCAGCCCTGCAAGCTCTCGTTCACCTGCCACAAACAGGGGATGGGCTTTGTTTTCTGGAATGATGGACAATACTTCCACTGTGTCCTGAGGGTGGAGTACTGTCAGTTCAGGGGCTTGCCTTTTAGCTTGGATTCTGTGACACAGGTGTTTACCAACTGCTTGGCAGTAGTGGCAGCAGCCCTTCACAGGGAAGGCCTGTATGTCTTACCCTACCTGGTCAACTGGGTGCTGGAAGCCAGCTCCAGTGAAACTCTCCTACATACCATATCTCAGACAGGGCACTTGTGAAGAGAGACGGGTTATGCTTTTCCACAACAGTGCAGAAAATCTGATTGACTCAGCATAGTTGGTATACACGAGTCATTATGTCTAAATTCTGATTTGGCTCTCTCCCTTCCTACCTCTCTTCCACCCTAGCACCCCAACCTCCCTCCAACTGCCTCCAGAGCTATGACCCTCGCACCTTGGCTGTCCCCACAGATCCTTCACTGCTGGCCAATTTGTAATTTCTCACCATTTCCTTAAACTGGAATTCCCCCCCTCTTGCGATCTGCCATGCCAGCTCCCCCTCTGCCCACTCCTCCTTCCTACGTAACTCTCTCCCCCTTGCATGCAGCTGCTTTTAATTCTCCCATTCCCATTCCATGACTACCCCTCAAGTTGCACTTCATTATGAATTATCTAGCTCTTAGCCTGATGTGTGCTCAAACTGTAAATATTGCTGTCTTTTTCCTCCCTTTGCAACTGCCATTTTCAATTTTGTACCCTAACCGAATCCTCTGTAGTGTCTATACATCTCTGTACATTTACTTGCTCTATGATATTTACTAATGTCATTGGTATATTTTGCTGTATTTGATGTTTCCCATTCCCCCTTCCCCAGAATGTAACTGGAAATGAACAGTTTTGTTCAGTGTGCCTTTCCTGGTGAAACTTTTAAATAAATAAAATAAATGAATGATAGCTCTGTGAGAACAATGTTATGTCTCCTAAGTCTTCAGACTATGGCCATTGTAATGGTGCCACTGGCCAGCCTGCATACGAAAATCCCTTAGTGGACACTAAGGGTCCAGTGGGCAATGACAGCATGGTACTGGGTGTCACAAACCCACTCCTGAGGATCAGGTCCACTGAACTCACATTGCCCACCCTTAAGTGCAATCCATGATGGGGGGGGATGGGATACCCTCTTCATGTCCTTCTGTAGTGCTCACTGAGTTCACAACTGAACAACCACCATGAAGTCCCAGGGTCCCCTCTTTTCTCTGTATCAGAGTACAATACTAGTCTGGAGTCTTGTAGCCAAATATGAACCCTTCTTGGTTGTTACACAAAGGGGGAAGATCAAGGTATTACAGTCTCTTTGAGGTAGCGTTGTAACCCTGATTCTGCCTTTTCTCACAAGGCGTGCAATAACCTGGTTCAAATCCCCACAGACCCTTCCTTGAGACTTTGGTATTTCCCCTTGAGACTTTGGTATTCCCCCTATCTTTACCCAGACTTTACCTTTTCAGACCCTTGTTTGATTTTGTAGCGTATGATGGCACCCCTTAGCAATAACAGTTTAGTCACAGATTATTATCCCACAATCACACACACAGTATGGAAATCTTGCTCAGGCAGGTTTCTTAAACAAAATAAATGTGTACTAAATAATTATCATACATTACAATAAAAAGGTTTGGAAAATTTGGTCACAGAGTAACATAAATAAAAGTGAACATATACAAAAAAACACACTATAACAGTTATCTAAAATTCTACCTTAAATTCGTAGTGAAATGAAGTCCAGCAAAATAAATGGTTTTTCAAAGGTTTCAGTCCTTTCTGTAGCAGTCTTGCTGCTTGTATCTGCTGGCAGTTGTTCTCTTGTGATCAGGAGAGTGTTCAAAAGCAAAGTGTCTTCAAAATGCTCTGTGGAAGGTCTTAAATACCTGTGGTCCAAGGCAGTCTGTAAGTCTTGGTGTGGTCCTAACTTTTAGGCCAGTAGATGTCACTCTTGTGTTTCCCCAAAAAATTCTTATTAAGGGACTCGCACCTTTATTAGTCAGACTCTCTTACAATTTCTGTATCCTGCCGGCTAACCAATGTAATTATATCATGACAGTTTCCTGGACTCTAGCACTGTCCTTTGAAGTGTAAAGCTTTTTTTATGACAGGGCTAGCTGTTAATATCTCCTAAGTTTATAACCCTTTTCCTCTTTAATAGCAACCCCAGTGCTGTCTTCTGAAGCATCCTGGCTTTTCAAGTGACAATTTTTATGACAGGTGATAGATTTATGACCTTTGTGTTAGTTAGCCAGGAAGACTCTTTAGAAATGCAATTTCCATTTCCCTTGGAAAACCAGTTTCTTTCAGGTCACAGGGAATTTTCAGACCTTTGAAAAAACAATCCATTTCCGTGTTCCATGTAACCCTTTTATCCATTATTCCTTGTGGCATTTTGAACATACACAAAATATAACAGAATATAACACCATATATCTGTACATCTGACTGGCAGTGGCATAGCTCACCACACTGGGTTCTGTCCCACAGTTTACAACTATCAGCTGGGCAGCTCTTTGATATCCGAAACGTCTTAGCAGTCCAGTTAGGCAGGTCACAGTTCATGATTCACAAATGGGAACTGTTGATCAGTGGGTTAAATTACATCTTCAGAAGATGGGGTCATCCAGAGTGGGACCTTTTTGGTTCCCCACACAATGCATAACTGCAGCGTTTCTTCTTGCACACTCCAGGGCTTGGAGTTTTCTGGTGAGATGAGTTGTCCGTCTCTTTGATTTTTCCCCCATATTCTTTTGTTCCCTTGGGACTGCCAGGCAGGGCTTCTCAGTCCTGTCCCCACCCCCTCCCAACTGGCAACTGCCTCCCCTGGCACCCATCCAACTCGGGACCACCTCGGATCCTTCCCGTGGCAGGGCCAGGAAGGGGAGGGCCATCCTCCCCCCACCTAGAACATTATCCAGTAGTAGGTCAACTGTTTTGGGCAGTGGCATGGAGCAGGACTGAGCAGACATGACATCATGGAGCCTGGCTTCCCCATTCTTTTCTGTGTTCTTCCACCCCCATCCCCTGGCTGCAATGATATGTTTGGTGCGCGTCCGTGGAGGCACGCACACATCATCAAACTGCGGCCCCCTCCCTGCTTCACTACTTGGACACCATACTGTCCCCCACGCCTCCATCTGGGGGCAGCCAAGGGCTGAGATGCCAGTCCTCCCCTCCCCAGGAGAGGAGAGCAGTCCTCCGGATACTCAGTCCTCTCCCTCCCTGGGCGAACCCCCAGTGACCTGAGCTGGTTTCTGAACTCAGGTTTCCAGCATGGCAGGAGGTAGGGCACAAAGCGCCTCAGCCCTCCATGCCACTGGGCCAGCCTGAGTTGTCCCTCTTTTGAATTGGGAAATTCCTATATGTGTTTCTCCCAGTTCCTCTAATACAGAGGGTGCTGTTCAGGCTGTCGGTGGAGATTGCCACTCCCATCCTCATTGCTTCATTGTGGCCTCACCAGATATGGTCTCCAAGTCTTCGGTACATGGTAGTGTAGCCTCCTGTTCCCCAACAATTGTGTTGGGGCCAGTTGTCACAGGACAGGGAACCTTTGGTCTCTCCAGACCTGAAGTCCCTACATCTGCATGCATGGCTCCTGAAGACATAGCTATTGCACATTTAGGGGTATCTCCTAAAATTGCTATTGTGCTGCTTGCAGCTAAAAAGCTTTGCACCAAACATACTTATTCCTTGAAATGGAATAGTTCAGCAGGGAAAATATGATGCGACACAGGGCACAGTGTGTTGGAGAGCGTGTGGAGAGACCTGCGCCACCTACGCACATATCTTTTGGAGCTGTCCAGTGTTGTTCCCATACTGGCAGGCTATAGAGAGGGCAATTCAGGAGTTATTCCCAGAAGTGGGTGCCCATACACCCTCCACAGCTATCTTGCAGCAATCCCCTGCCCAAATCAGAAACAAACATACTCAGTCCTTCTTGGCTATAATAATAATGGCGGCAAAGAAGGTCATATCATGCGAGTTGTTTAAAAAGAACTTCCCACCGAGAAAGAGTGGAAAGACACCATGCAAAAAATCCAACTAGAAAAAAATGTCAAAGAATTGTGGATGTGGCAATGCAACAAGATATTAGCAGCGTTAAGGATGCCTGGGAATATACAACATAAGAAAGTAAAACAGCTTTGGTCTAGAAAAGTATCTCATAGTATGTGAAAATGTAAAACAAAGAAAAGTCATGACGAGACTGAGACTGGGAATTTTAAGTAATAGATGGGTAATAAATTTTGGAGTACAGAATAGAATGTGTGGATGTGAATAAATGACAAAACTAATGACAAAACATATCATGTTGGAATGTCCAGACTTCAGGGTTGATTGTGAACAAATACTAAATCCGATCTTTAATAATGTTAGATTTTTAGAGAATGATAAAAAAATCGAAATGATGCTAAACTCAGATACAACAGCTGGGATTTTTTCAGTGGCAAGTTCTGCACAAAGAGTTGTCTCTTAACTAAAAGGGGAAGTGTACCAGACTACAGATTACTTTACCCAAAAAGTGCCAATGGAATAGAATTGTTAAGAAGTAAGGAATGGAGTTTATAAAGATATTCTAGACTATAACTGTATATACTTTGTATATGGAAATTTTAAGAATGTGAATTATTTATGTGTGAAATGCTGTCTGTATTTTAAAGTTGGTGTGTAACAAGCATTGTTTTTATGCATGCTTTGCTAATAAATTATACTGAACTTAAACTGAACTAGGAAAATTGACGGCATGGATAAGTCTTAGAATGGCCAACTTTTGCCAACTTCTGTAGTAAGTGGTTGTTATGGTTGATGGGACATCATTCAGATATTGTCCTGTAAGTGGGAAATGTTACTTGGTGGTATTTCCTATATCTAGGATTGCCCGAGTACCCCCAAAAAGTCAAGGGACCACACTCGTTCCTATATTTTGGTAACTTTACTAACAGTACTGTATAGTATTTGTAACTGTCTTATCTAATGTTCTCTGCTTGTATGCTGTAAATGTTATTTGTATATGTATTGTTCTATGAAAAATTAATAAACTTTAAATAAAAAAATAAAAAATGGAAATAATTCACTCTATGGGCTGCTTCCAGGAATTTGGACCCATCCACATGTCCTGTAATGTTGTTCTGAAATATTTGCTGTCACTGTCAGACTCTGATCTAGAGCATTCATCACTTACTGTGCATTTGGCTGCTGTATTTATTTATTTATTTATTGAAGAGAATCGGAATTACAATCCTTTGAGTCATAGACTCCTTTGCAAAGGCTCCACGTCAATACAGAAAGAACAAACATAATATTTGCTAGTACTTATACAAAGGTCACAGAGTACAGTGTATAAACATTGTGCCAAGTATCCTGAGTAGTCTTTTGGTCTAAGCTGTGACACAAGGTAGAATACTGTTTCGGAAGGTCCTAACTGAACGCTGAGTCAGAGTTTATATACACTGTGATTGTTGGACTTGAGGATGCAGTCATGGAGTAAGGATAGGAATTTAACCATACCATTTTGGATTTTTCCCTATGCTAGGGCTATAGACTGCAACGGTTGCAGTCACAGGTAGCTGATTCAAGGATGAGTTTTTTTAAGACCAGTTTTAAATTGGCCAGTACTAGGGGCTAGGGAGATAGAGGCTGGTAGGTTGATTAGCCAGAGGGGAGCTCAGTAACGGAAAGACCTGTGTCCTAGGGAGGTCCTACAGTGGGAGACTAAGAGAGAGGTACCGGTTGGGCATCTAGGGGCCCTCCTGTGTGGGACAGTCTGGATAAGGTGGAGGAGGCCTTTGGGTGCTAGATTGAGCAGTATTGTTTTGGCTTGGAGGGAGGTGTGATACTTAAGCCTCCCTTCGAAAGTGAGCCAGTCCGCAAGTTTGTAAAGCTCACATGTGTGGGTGTCTCTCGCATCCAGTGACCAGTCTGCAGGCTTTATTGAGTGCTATGCTGATACTGCATAGGGCCGTTTGGTCTGCAGATCCATAAATCACAATGCCGTAGTCCACCAGAGATAGGACAGAGGAAGTTGCAGCGAGATGTAGGGCCTGAGGGGGTAGGCAATGTTTATGTCTATATAGGATCCCCAATCTGGTATTTACAGCAGAGGAAAGGTGTTGGATGTGTATGTGGTAGGTGAGGGAGGTGTCCAGGGTGACACCCAGGTATTTGAAGAAAATAACCTGTTCAAGATTGAGACCCTGTGAATTAGTGATGAGAAGCGGGGCACTACTGAGTGGGCTTTGGCGGTGGGCAAAGATCATCGATTTCGTCTTGTTGTAGTTGAGTACTAGGTGATGCTCAAAGAACCAGGTTTCTACTTCTCTGAAAAAGCCTTGTAGGGCACATTGGAGGGAGTTAGGATGGGGGTGTTTCCAGAGCACTACGGCATCATCCGCATAGAGCAGGAGTTTCCTGTTGCATGATTGAGGGAGGGAGTTTTGGTAAAGAGTGAAGAGCAATGGGCCGAGTATGGACCCTTGGGGGACACCCGATTGGACTGATCTTTTGGAAGAAAGGGTAGTGTTAATTTTGACCTGTTGTGTCCTGCCAGAGAGATAGTCTTTGAACCAGGAGGTTGCTTCAGGGGAGAAATGTTGGGATGGAAGGGAGTGCAGCAGAAGTGCGTGACTGACGGTATTGAAGGCTTTAGACAAGTCAATGTAGATGGCTCCTGCTAAGGACCCCTGGTCGAGGGCCTCGTGGATATATGAGGTAAATTCCAGGAGGGCTGTGGTGGTGCTGTGTCCTCTCTGGAAACCATGTTGTTTGTGGCAAAGCAGTGAATGCTTGGTCAAGTAGTTGGTAAGCTGGTCCAACACTATTTTTTCGAGTGCCTTTTGGGTGGGGCTAGGATCGAGATGGGTCAGTAATTACTGGTGGAAGTGGGGTCACTGCTCTTGAGAATGGGGGTAATGATGCCACTTTTCCATAGAGTGGGAAACTGGCTGAGGCGTAGTGACCAGTTTAGTATTTTGGTGAGATGTGGCAGTCACATCCAGAGTTAGTCTGACAATTTTGAGATCAATAGTGTCACTGCTATAGCGTACATTCGTCAAGGCTTTGATGAGGTAGCACTTTGCCTCAGTGGATGAGATGATTCTCAGCCAGAAAGGTGGGTGGACTGTGGTAGCTGAGGTGACCTCTGGGCAATTTGGAATTGGGTTGAAGAAGTTATGTGGGAGGATGTGACTGAGGTCTGAGAAGGTGGAATTAAGGGTGTTGGAGATGGTGGTGGGGTCCTGGGTGAGGGCCCCGTCTACTAGAATCTGCGATGGGGCAGGAGAGATGGTTTTCCTGCACAGCTCCTTTATATTGCTCCAGAATTTTTTCCCAGAGCCCCAAGTGGTGGTGAGGGCATGCTTATAGTAAGAGGCCTTGGTTAGTCGGATGGCCCAGTTGCATTTGTTCCTTGCCTCTCTGTAGAGTTGTTTGTCCTGGGGTAGCTGTGAGTCCAGGGCTCTGTGCCAGAGGTTGTCTCTATGATGCATCAGGTTAAGCAGGGACTGTGAGATCCTTAGGGTATCCTTGTTTTTTAAAATATGCTTTGTGAAGGGGGCAAAGATGTCACAGGCCCTGTTAAAGGTGGTGATAAAGGACAGGAGGGCTGCATCAACAGCCTAAGCTTTGTGGATGGGTGACCAATCACAGGAAGCAAGGTACGATTTGAGGTGAGAAAGGGAGCCTTTTTTGAGGCACCTTTGGACTGTAACTTTAGGTGGGCTAGGAGGGAGTTTGTTTGACCACCAGCAGGTCATCTTTCTATGCCCCTATTAATGGTCGTACGCTGGCTCAGTTAGAGGTGTCCCATTCTTTTCTGAGCAATTTTCTTTATATCAAACCTCCTATCTGCGATCCAGTCCCACCTTGGGATTTAAATTAAGTGCTTGAGAAACTGACGTTGGCACCCTTTGAGCTTGCCATGAGTTATGGCCTATGCTTCCTGTCCAGAAAACGTTATTTTTAGTTGCAGTCACTTCTGCTAGAAGAATTTCTGAGCTTCAGGTTCTAATGTGTGTGAGCCTCCTCATTTGACTTTTCACAATGAAAATTGCTTACAAATCCTAAGTTTCTACTGAAGGTGATATCTAAAGTTACACTGAATTAAACTAATACACCTCCATGTTATTACCCCGAACATGCCAATCAGGGTGAGGCACTGCTCCGTCCTTTAGATGTGCATGGAATACTCAGATACTGTGTGAATCGCAACAAGGACTGCAGAAAGGCCTCTCAACTCTTTGATTCGTTCTTCCCTGGGAAAAAAGGTGTTTTTGTGTCTAAACACTGCCTGGCCAAATGGCTGACACATTGTATTACGTTCTATCATAAAACGTATGGCAAGGAATTTTCTGATGCGGTTCGTGGTCACTCCACCATGGGAATGGACACGTTGGTTGTTTGTTTCAGCAATGTTTCTGAAGCCAACATTTGATTTTACTTCGAGGGTATCTCTTGCAGCAGGCTGTCACCAATAGGACTCAGCCATCAGGCACTAGGACCACACAGAAACCCTTCAAGCTAGCAGTATACCCCCTCAGTTCTTTCCTGCCATCGGCCAGCACACATCGAACCACGGAGACCTCTGCAGCTACAGCTGACTGCCATTTTCCTGCATTTAACTGCACTTATTATTTTCTTCAATTTTCTAAGTTAAAACATCAAATTATTGGTGCTTCCTGTTTTCATTTATTGTTTTCTCGACCTTTCTTATTTTCCAGTCACTCCACCAAATGTGCCTGCACAACTCCTTGATAAGGATGGCCATTCTGCTTGTTTCTTTGGCCTAGGCCCAGATTGTGGCATCCAAGCCTGAAGGGCCTGCCAGGAGTTCAACCCAGCCACCAGGAGATGTTGTCTTAGCCACCTCCTCAAGCAGAAGCTAGCCTCCATTGAACGAGAGCTGGAGGCTGTGAGCTCCTCGGCCTCCCCGGCCCAGTCTTTGCGGTCTTCTTCATCCAAATCCAAGGAGAAATCTTCGGGGAAGCATAAATAACCAGGCAGTCAACCATGTCAAGGTCTTCCTCCCTTAGGGGGTCGACCTTCACAGCCTCGCCAGCCCTCTCCTTCTCTGGGCTGCCAATCGCTCCCTCACCTACACATCTCATAGTAGCGGGTGGTGGCTTTTCAGGGCGTGGATTGCTTCCTGTCTTCCGGCCCCTGCTCTTCCAGCCCTTGTTTTCTGCAGGCTCCCATGCAGGTGGCTCAGCTGAAGTTACTCCAGCTGGCGCAGGTGCTGTTGGTGCCAGCTCAGTCTCTGCTGCCCGGACACCCGTGTTCCGACACTGGTCCCGACCTCAGGGGTCATCATCGGTCCTGCTCCTCTATTACAGGGGCAGCAGCTGCAGGGCACTGGCATCTCCTCCAGCCCAGTTTCCCCTCAGCCCTCGCCTGTAGGGGCTTCTTCGTCCCTGGCGCCTGCTTCTTCCAGCCCAGCACCCATGGTCCCCCCCCGGCGTTTGCCAGGCCAACTCCCACAGGGCTGTCATTGGCCAACCCGCTGTCAGCAGGGCCTTTATCGACTCTTCCACTGCTGCTGCCTGGGAATCCTGCACCTGTTAACCCCCTCCCAGTTCCTGGGGGACCAGCGCCCGTCTTCCCAAAGTCCTGTTGGCTGTCGCATGTCCTTGCACCAAGTGGGCCGGCTCAGTCACACTCCCGGGGCCTCTACGGGATCGTGCTACCCCAGACCCCTCAGTCACCTTGGGGATTCTCTGACACTAAGCCCCCCTCCCATCCAGATGACTGTCAGCCCGACGATGGTGGGGACTTCCTCTTGGACACTGACGATGGTGATTCTTTGGTGTCTTCTTCTTTAGCAGAAGATTCTTCAGAAGAAAGATGCAAACCCAAGTACGGTGCCTGAATCCCCCCTGATGACCCCCTCCATGGGATGGGAGACTGAGGAGCAGAAACCGCAATGCTGCCACCTGGCAATTTACCTTAGCCAGCATGACATCCCCCTTCCCCTGGTGGTCCCCCCTATGATGCAGACCAACCAGGACATTCCCAGGGCTGCCTGGCACCACCCTCACACTACTACAGCAGTGCCCAAGAAGGATCTTAGGCTATACAACACACCAGCAGGCAAGCCATACTCCGGTGAGTAGCGAAAAACTGACTCAGTCAGTATCTATGTGGTGCATGACCATACAGAAGGCCCAAAACACCTTAGTGATCTTCCCCCTGACAGGGAGTTTCGGCAGTTAGACCACCTGGGCAAGAGGGCCTTTGCCTCAGCCATGGTGGCTATCAGGGCCATTGACTATCTAACCCACATGGTTCAATACCAAGAATCTCTTATGGGACCAGATTCGGGAGGTGGTCCAGGCTCTGCCCAGGGACCTCTGAAAACTGCAGATACTGCAGGACCTTAAGGTGGGCTTGGACATCAATACTCATGTCCTTCAGGCTGCCTACACTGTGGTAGATGCTTCAGGCCGGGCGGTGACCGTTGGCCTCAACATGAAATGCCACACTTGGCTCCAGGTCTTGGGCTTTGCCCCAGACATCCAGTCCAGTATTATGGATGCACCCTTCCAGGGCTTTATACATTTCAGTGGCAGTGTCCAAGACATTATATCAGAGCTTCAGTCCTCAGGAGGAGCCTTGAAATTGATCCACTCTATGTACCATACCCAATCCAAGTGGGGCCAGAGGGCTCCCTTTCATTGCTTCTCCCACAGACAAGTCTGTCCCTTTTCCACGGCCCACCTGAGTGCAAGACGGGTGCAACCCCCCGTGTCCCCCCCAGCTGTCTCCCGCTCCACAAGAGGTATGGCTGCAACCAAGTCCGATGTTGCCCCACCTCCTGACTTGCTGTCTGCCCCCCCTTACCCCCCGTAGTGCCTATGGGGGTGGTGGAAAGGGGTTGTTTCTTCCTCTATCTCGACATTTGGAGGAAGGTCACTTTAGACAATTAGGTGCTGCAGCTAATCGAACACAGTCACACTCTCAGATTCATAGAGTGGCTCCCAGACAATCCTCCGAGGCAGTCCCTTTACCCTCTCAGCTGCGTACCCTCTCATAAAGGAAGAGATCCAAGCCCTGCTTCAAAAAAAAGGGGGACCATAGAACCTGTGCCCACTGTCCTATCAGGGCAGAGTCTTCTGCTCCCACTTCTTCCTGGTCCTAAAATGGACAAGAGACCTTCAGCCCATCCTGGACCTCAGCCACTTGAACCTGCTCATAGAGTACCACAGTTTTTGCCTCCGATCATTGCTTCCTCAGTTTCCAGTTTCAGGGAGCACATTACTAGTTCTGGACTCTGCCATTCGGCCTGTCCTTGGTCCCTAGGGTGTTTACCAAATGTCTGGCAGTGGTAGCAGCTGCTTGGCGATGACAGGGGTTCTATGTTTTTCCCTCCTGGACGATTTACCGTTGGCTGCTCCATTCAGGGCCTGTCTCCCGCAGTCCCTTTCATTTCATTTTGTTTTTATTTTTTATACTTGTATGCCTGATGAGCAAAAACTGCCTGTTTTCACAGGCGACAAGTTAACAAATACATATAGAATTAAATAACAATATAAAACAAAACAAGAGACACACTGTACAACATCAGTGACTATATTGCACAGGCTCATTCATTTTTGTTTAAGAGCCAAAGTTTAAGA
Source organism: Neoceratodus forsteri (assembly GCA_016271365.2). Taxonomy (NCBI): domain Eukaryota; kingdom Metazoa; phylum Chordata; order Ceratodontiformes; family Ceratodontidae; genus Neoceratodus; species Neoceratodus forsteri. The sequence goes on along the minus strand of CM028131.1, from coordinate 485,643,423 downwards.
CGGGTTTTAAAATGCAGGTCAATTTCACATTCAATAGTTTCAGATGGAGTGGTATTAAAAAAGTAAGGCACTCTATACAATAAGGACCTATTGTCCAAAAGCTTTTTTGAAGAGTGGGAGTTTAAAAGTAAATCTGGCACAACAGACAGCCAAATACTCACATTCTGGGGACTCGTCTTGCTGGAGGTCCTGTGGATGCGAGGTGGCGATGCACTCTCACATGTTCTGGTTTTGTCCAGTATTGGAACCCTTTTGGTCTGAGATAAATATTAGACTAAGGGGATTGTTCTCAGAGCTGGCCACCATTACCCCCGAGATGGCCCTCCTTCTACACGTCCCGAAACAATACCACAAGAAAAAAAAACCTGATCTATCTCCTTAGCATCATTTTTGCGGCAGCTTAGAAATGCATTACCCGTCTATGGCTACAATCTGCCCCTCCCAGCATTCTATCCTGGGAAAATATCATCTATGATATCTACAGAATGGAATCCCTTACAGCCAAGTTACAGAATAGAGTCCCAGAACTGATGAACTGTTGGACCCGGTGGTTTCTGAATATTTTCCAAACACGACCAGACTTAGTTCTATAAGACAAGAGGGACCTGGGGACTGGTGGAGCATCCGGATGCCTGGTTGCTTGGGCTGGCCAGCACCCCCCGTTACATGTGTGTTTCTCCTTTATCCATTCCTTTTAGGTTCTGGTCCTCTCCCTTGAAACAGCTTATCACAGGAATCAAGACGACTACTGGAGCTGAGGACCAATGAACACCTGATTTGGCTACCCTCGCTGCCCTTCCCTGGGGCCCCACCACGTCCTGAAGCTAAACTCAGTTTTATCTTTTAGATTCGCACCAGAGGCATTAGGGATCATACCTCGTAGTATGGTCATTACCTTGTTTGATTAACTAATGGTTATTTCTTTTAGCTTACTATGTCTCCTTATATTTCAACTTGACCATTTTTTCCTCATTTTCTTTGAGTCATGTAGAGTGGCAATATATCAGACCATTTCTGAGGACTTATATGTTTCGAAGCATAGTATACTGATTATATTTCATATTTTTCAGAATATACATACCTCTGTACTGTATTACCTCAGCTGAACTGCGAAACTTAATAAATAAAAAGTTAAAAAAAAAAATAAAGTAAATCTAGATTGGGACTTGGTCACAAATGAGTTAGAAAATCTAGGGAACAATTCAGCAACAAAAGCAGGATATAATCCATTCATTCTTGCTCAGACCTGCAGCCTGTTTCAGACTTTGGGCATTACTGTCAATCTCTCAGAGTCCTTTTTTACTTCCTGTCAGTGACTCCTTTACGTAGGGGCGGTCCTGGATAAGTCCCAAGGAATCGCTTTCTTCCCACAGGACAGAGCAAGACAGCTGAGGGTCCAGTCCTGTTTTCCATTCTCCAACTTCTGGGTCTCAACAAGTGTATTCCTGAGACTCTTCGGACTTATTGGAGCGGCACATTACCACGGTTCAATGATTCCCCGGTGGACGTTACAGGTCCAGTGGGATCAACGCCTGTACCTACTGGATCACACAGTCTTAGTTTAGAGTTCAGTCAGAAAGGTAAAACCTATTGTGGCTGGAACCATCCAGTCTGTTTTGAGAAGTCCCATTTTGTTCCTTTCCACTTCATGGGCTCTGGACCAAGACTGGCTTAAGCTGTCCGTGAGGACATTTTGTACACCAGGGACACAGACTGCCGATAACTGCAGACTGTGTTCAATACCAGACTCCTGTGGTCTCCCTACATAGGGTATAAGAGAGAGAGAGTTGCACCCCCTCCATTTGTTTATGTAGTAGACTACGTACATATTGTCTGTCTGAAATAAAAGTGGACCCGAGGAGAGTCGGGACTGGATGGTCTGCAGTGCATATGGAACTGCTTGCATCTCCAGGACACTGATGTGTACGGATCGCTCCCCCTCAGACCATGTTCCCTGAGTCTGGTGGACATCCAGGTGAGCTCCTAAACCAAGGCCAGAGGCATCCATCATCGGGATCTGCTGCATGAGTGGGATCTTCTGTTTTCGGTAGTGGGAGCTCTCTTCAAAAGATGTGGTCACCCAGAGTTGGACTTTTTTGTGTCCTCACTCAATGCAAAACTGCCACTTTTCTGCTTGCTAGATCCAGGGCCTGGAATTTTCTAGCGAGTTACATTGTCCCTCTCCTGGAAGAAGAAGTTTCTTTACTTCCCTCCCTTCCTGCTCCTTTATTTAGTTCTGATCAGACTCCAGAGGGAAGAGAACCAAACAGAACAGCTCCAGAGTATGTGTGCTCACTCCAAGACGACATCCAAGAAAGGCAAAAAAAGGAGGGCACCACACGTCTCGTATTGCAAAATTTCACAGTTTTAATGAATAGAAAGGACATATAGTGGTAGCAGCAGCCGTACTCACACAACCAGGCACCAAATAATTCGACCGGCTCGCTCAACAGAGCCTCCTCAGGGATCGATATGGTACTACAGTCTGGGTTCCTTAAATAGTAATTTAATTAAAGTGATACACACAAATAAACCACTTCATAGTTAAAAAACACCTAGTGCTAATACTACATACATACTGTATATCTCCTAAGAACAGTTGTAGAAAATATGTTGTTATGAATAGGGCAAAACATTTTTTTTCATAATAGTAGTTAGAGTAGCCAGCATAAATGTGCTAATAAACCCTAACACTCAATTTATATGCCCTTTAAGACTATCCAGCACCAAGTACAATATTACAGTAATACTGTTTATATAATTTCTACAAGTGGACAGCTTAGAAATAATCTATTATACTGACACTTATCATTTCATGTAGATAATTATGAGTTCCCTATAAAATATTAAAAATGTAGATAAAGACCAACCCTTAATTCTATATCAAAGCAGGGAAAAAAGTTATCCAGAAAAGGAGATTTTTTACATATGCATATGCTCTATATAACAGGCTATAAACATATTATGTTAAAAAACAGGCAGACAGTATATATCTCAATCCACTAATTCATAAGGGAAATATATCAGTCATATTCTGAGAAGAAATACATAACAGGCTACTCCCAGACTTTTACTTCTTATTCAAAGAAGCATAGAAACATAGAATTTGATGGCAGATAAGGACCGCTTGGCCCACCCAATCTGCCCATTTCCCTACCTAATGGATAAGCTGCAGATCCTAGTTACCCAGCAGCCTACTTCTTTCTACCCCCCAACCCCTAGAATTGCCTTATGGCTGTCCCATGCATGCTTTAATTCAATCACTGTTTTTGACTCCACAACCTCCTCCGCAAGGCCGTTCCATGCATCCACAACCCTCTCTGTGAAAAAATACTTCCTTACATTACCTCTGAGCCTCCCCCCCTCTATCTTCAAATTGTGCCCCCTTGTTCTTGAACACCTATTTTTTTGAAAAATGCTACCCTCTTGGACTTTGTTGATTCCCTTGAGGTACTTGAAAGTTTCTGTCATGTCCCCCCTCTCCTTTCTTTCCTTGAGGCTATACATATTAAGCTCCTTTAGTCTGTCTTCATATGTCTTCGGTGCAGACCCTGCACCATTTTAGTTGCCCTCCTCTGGACAGCTTCCATCTTGTCTATGTCCTTGCGGAGATTGGGTCTCCAGAACTGCACACAGTACTCCAGATGGGGTCTCACCAGCTGTCTGTACAGAGGGATAACAACTTCCTGTTTTCTACTGGTGATGCCTCTCCCTATGCATCCCAGTATCCCCCCAACCCTCCTTACTGCCCTCTCACATTGCTTGCCCACCTTTAAGTCATCTGATATTACTACCCCCGGGTCCCTTTCCATTTTTGTTGTTGTTAGTATCTCATCCCCATTGTGTACTCTTCCCCTGGGTTTTTGTTTCCCAGGTGCATTACCTTGCACTTCTTAGCATTAAATCTAAGCTACCATACATTTGACCATTCCTCTAACCTTGCCAGGTCCTTCTCATCCTTTCCACCCACCTTGTGCCTCAACTTTGTTGCAGATCTTTGTGTCATCTGCAAAGAGACATACTTTTTCCTTCCAGTCCCTCTGCAATGTCGTTTATAAAGACATTGAAGAGGACCGTCTAATACTGAACTCATGGCACTCCCACTAACCCCTTTCAGAGGGACTCCATTTACTATTATCCTCTGTGTCCTATTCTCCAGCCAATTCTTTACCCAGGCTATCATCTTGGGACCCACTCCCAGGCTGGCCAACTTGTATATTAATCTTTTGTGTGGGACTGAGTCAAATGTCTTGCTAAAGTCTAGGTAGGCCATGTCCACAGCCCCTCCCTGATCTACTACTTTGGTTACCCAGTCAAAGAAATCTATTAGATTCATCTGGCATGACCTTCCTGCTGTGAATCCATGCTGCCTTGGGTCCTGTGCCCCTCTGGCTTCTAGGTACTCGACAGTTCTTTCCTTCAGAAGTGATTTCATCATTTTCCCTATCACTGAGGTTAAACTAACAGGTCTGTAGTTTCCCACTTCTGCCTTGCTCCCACTTTTGTGAAGGGGAATCACATCTGCCCTCCTCCAGTCCTCAGGTACCACCCCATCCTCCCATGATTTGTTAAAGAGGGTAGTCAGTGGTGTCACTAGTTCTACCCTTAGTTCTTTTAGAATTCTTGGATGAATCCCATCAGGCCCCATTGCTTTGTCCACCTTCAGTTTTAAGAGTTCTTTCAGAACCCTTTCTTCTGTAAATGGGCTGGTATCAACTTCTGCATCCAGAGTGTTTCTATTGTTTGTTTTAGGTACCTTCCCCTCTTCATTTGTAAATACTGAGCAAAAATATTTGTTTAGTATCTCTGCCTTTTCACAGTCACCCTCTGCCCACCCCTCCCTTTATTAAGCCTCACTCCATCCCTCCCTTAGTCTTCCTTCGCTCCCTGATGTACCTAAAAAGGTTTTATCCCTTCTTAACTGAGTTGGCTATCTTTTCCTCAGTTCGGGCTTTTGCTGTTCTGACTGCCTTCCCAGCTTCCTTTAGCTTTAACTGATACAATTCTCTGTCCTGCTCCTTCTGTGATTCCTTGTACTTTCTGAATGCTTTTTTTTCTCTTGAACCTTCACTGCCACCTCCTTTAAGAACCATGGCGTTTTTTTGCATAGTTTTGTTTTGTTTATTTGTTTCACACAAAGGCTTGTTACCTCTGTGATGGCAGTTTTTATTATTCCCCATTGTTCTTCCACCCCTCCTTCCTGCCCATTTGCTAGTGCATTCCTTAGGCACCCACCCATTTTGGCAAAGTCAGCCCTCCTGAAGTCCAGTATTTTTGCCTTTGTATGGTTTGACTCTATTGCTGTGTTTATTGTGAACCATACTGTTCGATGGTCGCTAGTTCCCAGATGGCTACCCACTTCTACATCTGTGATCCTCTCTCCATCTCCATTTGAGAGGACCAGGTCTAAGATTGCTCCCTCTCGAGTGGGTTCCAATACTAGTTGTCTAAGGCATGCCCCCTGTAGGGCATCTAGAATAACCCCACTCTTAGAAGTGGCTGCTGCAACTGCACTCCAGTTAACATCTGGCATATTCAGATTACCCATCAGCAATATTTCCCCTTTATCTGCCATTCTAAGTATACTTTCTATCATTTCCTTGTCCATTTCCTCCCCAAAGAAAGGGATAGATCAAATGCTTCACTCATCCCAGGATATTGTAATGCTCCAAGCTCATAAATTCAGAAGGTCTCTCTCTGTAGTGTTTTTCCATTACTGTCACCACCCCTTGGGCCTAACTGGATTTTCTCAATTCCACAGAATTTAAATCTGTGGGAGAGGCCAGCCTTATGTATGTGCCTATAAGGTGCATTCTTTTCCACTTGATGTCTAATATCACTCAAATGGTTACAAATCCTTTCTTTAAGTTTTTTTGATGTTCTTCCTATACAGAATGCACTACATACACACGTTGCTAAATAAATAACATTTTCAGGAGAACAGTTAAGAAAATGTCTAATGTCATAGACCTTACTCTGATTAGCTGTAGCGAATTGTGTTTGTTGCATGCAATGTATGCAAAACTTGCAATGGCCACATGTAAAAAAAAACTTTGGTTGTTGAGGTAACCAATTACCACAATGTTGCTTCACCACCGTTGGCTAGAGAGAAAGCACCAACAAGACTCCCAGGTTCCTTTCTCTTTTATACACCTGTCATGGATGAATCTGACTAATCTCTTTTAAGGCTGGCTCTGCCTGTAACACATGCCAATTTCTCTCTAGAATCTCCCTAACTTTCCCTGAAATAGAACTATATGTGGTCACAAAATTCATTCTACTATTCTCTGCTCTAGTTTTCTCTTTATATCTAAGTAGGTCTTCCCTCTGCATATTTTTAACTGATTCTTGGGCTTGCACCACTACGGTTTTGCATAACCTCTTGAAATAAATCTATCAGTCATTTCAACAGTACCCCTCTGAAAATCTGATTGCAGTCTGGAATTTCTTTTGAGACGAATAAATTGTGACTTCAGGATGTTGTTGATGGTGTGGCGGGGGTGACAACTCAAGGCATGTAAAATTGTATTTTTCTCAACTGGTTTCCTATACAATTCAGTTTTTATTGCCCCATCCTGTAATTTACTTATTTGCAAATCTAAAAACATTACTCTGTTGGTATGTGCTTCAACAGTGAATTGTATATGCTGATTGCTATTATGCAAATGTGCTACAAATGTCTCCAGCTGTTGTAATGACCCCCCGCCACACCATCAACACATCGCCAATATAACATCTCCAAAGATCAATGAAATCATAAAAGACATTTTTTTCACGATCATAAATATAATTCCTTTCCCACTGTCCCAAGTAAAGATTTGCATAATTGGGGGCAAAAGTAGCCACCATGGTGGTTCCCTTTACTTAGAGATGGTGTTTACCCTGGAATATAAAGGTATTTTTAGTTAATACCAATTCTGATGGCTTGATGAAGAAATCCTTCTGACTGTCACCCAGATTTGAAGCATAGTCCAGCCATCCATGCTCCGCCCTTAAGCCACCATCGTGTGGTATGTTGGTATACATGGACTGTATGTCCATAGAGATCTAAATATATTCCTGCTCGAACTGGAGATCCCCCAGTATGCCCAAAATCTCTGTGGTGTCTTTAATATAAGATGGTAATATTTTAACAATGTCCCTAATATGGGCATCTACATATTTTGATAGTGGCTCAATAAGTGAGCCAATACCAGAGAATATGGGCCTAACGGGGGGAAGGGTCTCCAGCCTCTTGTGTACTTTTGGCAGAGCGTAGATGGCTAGACGAACTGGATGTAACACCAGTAAGAAATCTAAAGTCTCATCATAAATAACACCTTGTAGATGTGCCTCATTCAAAACCAAATCTATTTGTTGCTTGAATACTTGTATGGGATCCTTATCCAGTAATATATAAAACTGATCATTAGACATTTGTCTCATTATTTCCTCCACATAATCATCAGTATTCATAACAACCACCGCCCCCCCATCAGCAGGTTTGATTGTTATGTCCACGTTATTCTCTAGTTCCTTCAATGCGTCTCTTTCTTCATTTGTGATGTTACAAAATTTACCACAAGTGACTGTCTGATCAAAGAGCTTTTCCATGTCCCGTATACATAATTCCTCAAAGGTCATAACCACATTATTCGAGAATGGGCTAAATGTAGATTGTGGTTTGAAAACTTGCAAGCCGCAATCTTCACCCACATAATTAATATGTTCAGAAGAATCCCCCCTCAGTTCAGCAGAATGTGTAATGTGATTCTTCTCTGATGTTTCATTCAGTGGAGTCATTTCTAGAAAACCCATGTTTTTCTTGTTGAAATGCACTTTAAGATTTAACTTCCACGTAAGTTTTTTAAAGTCAAGATAGAGGTCAAGCTTACTTGGTTTATAAGTAGGGATGAAGCTCAAACCTTTATCAAATACTGAAAGGCAAGAGGAACTAGAAGTGAATGTTGTGAATTTGTCCTGATATGCCCTCTCGCAAGCTCAGTTGGCAGTACTCAATAAAGGTCTGAGCTTCATCCCTACTTATAAACCAAGTAAGTTTGACCTCTATCTTGACTTTAAAAAATTTACAAGGAAGTTAAATCTTAAAGTACATTTCAACAAGAGAAACATGGGTTTTCTAGAAATTACTCTACTGAATGAAATATCAGAGAAGAATCACATTACATATTCTGCTGAACTGAGGGGGGATTGTTCTGAACATGCTAATTATGTGGGTGAAGATTGTGGCTTACAAGTTTTCAAGCTACGATCTACATTTAACCCATTCCCTAATATACATACCACACGATGGTGGCTTAATGGCGGAGCGTGGGTGGATGGCTGGACTGTGCTACAAATCTAGGTGACAATCAGAAGGATTTCCTCATCAAGCCATCAGAATTGTTATTAACTAAAAATACCTTTATATTCCAGGGTAAACACTATCTCCAAGTAAAAGGAACCGCAACGGGGGCTACTTTTGTCCCCAATTATGCAAATCTTTACTTGGGACAATAAGAAAGGGATTATATTTATAATCGTGAAAAAATGTTTGTTATGATTTCATTGATCTTTGGAGACGTTATATTGACGATGTGTTGATGGTGTGGCAGGGGTCGTTACTACAACTGGAGGCATTTGTAGCATATTTACATAATAGCAATCAGCATATATGTTTCAATGTTGAAGCACATACCAACAGAGTAATGTTTCTAGATTTGCAAATAAGTAAATTGCAGGATGGAACAATAAAAACTGAACTGTATAGGAAACCAGTTGAGAAAAATACAATTTTATATGCCTCAAGTTGTCACCCCTGACACACCATCAGCAACATTCTGAAGTCACAATGTATGTATCTCAAAAGAAATGCCAGCCTGGAATCAGATTTTCAGAAGGGTACTGTTTAAATGACTGATAGATTTATTTCAAGAGGTTATGCAAAAACGTAGTGGTGCAAGCCCAAGAATCAGTTAAAAATATGCAGAGGGAAGACCTACTTAGATATAAAGAGAAAACTAGAACAGAGGCTGGTAGAATGAATTTTGTGACCACATATAGTTCTAGTTGGGGGAGTTAGGGAGATTCTAGAGAGAAATTGGCATGTGTTACAGGCGGAGCCAGCCTTAAAAGAGATTAGTCAGATTCATCCACGACAGGTGTATAAAAGAGGTAGGAACCTGGGAGACTTATTGGTGCATTCTCTCCAGCCAAAGGTGGTGAAGCAACATGTGGCAATTGGTTACCTCAACAACCAAAGGTTTTTTTTTCACTTGTGGCCATTGCAAGAATATGACTGGTATCTTTCCCTTATGAATTAGTGGATTGAGATATATACTGTCTGCCTGTTTTTTAACATAATATGTTTTTAGCCTGCTATATAGAGCATGTGCATATGTAAAAAAATCTCCTTTTTGGATGACATTTTTTCCCAGCTTTGATATGGAATTAAGGGCTGGTCTTTATCTGCATTTTTAATATTTTATAGGGAACTTGTAATTATCTACATGAAATGATAAGTGTTAGTATAATAGAATATTTCTAAGCTGTCCACTTGTAGAAATTATATAAACAAAGTATTACTGTAATATCGTACTTGATGCTGGTATGAGTGTAAGGGTTTATTAGTATATTTATGCTGGCTACGCTAACTACTATTATTTGCCCTATTCATAACAGCATATTTTCTACAACTGTTCTTAGGTGATATATGTATGTAGTATTAGCACTAGGTGTTTTTTACTCCAGAGGGAAGGGGCCACAATGGTCCTCTTAGCCCCCTTCTGGTCTCATCAGATATGGTTTCCCCTGCTACAGTGACTAGTGGTGGAGCCTTCTCTCCTACTTCGGTGTGCAGGCTTGCTTTCCCAGGAACAGGGCACCCTGGTCCATCTGGACCCCAAGTCCCTCCATCTCCATGCGTGGCTCCTGAGGACGCAGCCATAGCCAGGTTTAGGGTCTCTCCCAGAGTGGCCAATGTCCTGGTGGCCACCAGAAAACTTCCCACCAGGGCCATTTACTCTCATGAAATAAAAGCATTTTGACATCTGGCATGCACCCCACCATTTAGATCCAGTCACCTGTCCTGTAGATCAGGTGCTGGAGTATTTCTTGTCCCTTTCAACTCAGGTCTGTGGTACTCATCTTCAGGTACATCTTTTTGCCATCTCTGCATACCATGTACCTGTAGAGGGCCATTCAGTGGCTCAATTGGACGTATCTCACACTTTTCTGTGGGGTCGTCTTTAGTTGAAACCCTCAGTCCGTGACCCTGTCCCACCTTGGGACCTTAATTTGGTGTTGGAAAAGCTTGCGTTACCTCCTTTTGAACCAGCCTCATCTTGCGAGCTATGCTTTCTGTCATGGGAAGTGTTATTTTAATAGCCATTATTTCTGCCCAGAGGATTTTCAAGTTTCAGAGTCTGAGGTGTAATGAGCCATATGTAGTTTTCCACACAGACAGGGTGGCTTTGTGTACAACTCCCACGTTTCTTCCTAAGGTGGTGTCAGAGTTTACTTTGAATCAGTCCATCCACCTGCTGGATTTATTTCCTGGAGAATTCCAATCAAGGGGAGGCATTGCCCCATACCTTGGATATACGTAGAATTCTGAGATACTATGCACACCGGACTAAGGACTCTTGAAAGTCCAGACAGTTGCTTGTTTCATTTGCCCCTACGAGGGAGGGCTCCCCAGTTTCCAAACAGTGTTTGTCTAAATGGTTGATTAATTGCATTGTTTACTGTTACCAGAAGTATGGTAAGGAGCTGCCTGGGGCTGTCAAGGGCCATTCCACAAGGGGTATGGCTGCCTCAGTAGCCTGTTTTTGTTATGTCTCTGCCCTTGATATTTGTGCCGTAGCCACATGAAGTACTGTCCACACCTTTTCCAAGCACTACAGTCTGGACACTGCCTCCAGGAGGCATGCCAGTTTTGGCCTGGCAGTTCTCCAAGGCCTTCTCTCATAGGCTGTCATCTTTGCCTGTCAGCCTCACGTCCTGACTACCTGTGCAAGGAAAACTGCTTGGGACTCAGTCCTACTGATGATGGCTTGCTGCAAGAGATACCCTCATAGTACAATTACAGTATGTAAGAACTTACCATAACAGTAGATCTAGAGGATCTCTTGCAGCAGGTCCTGCTTTTCCTTCCTTCCTTCACCCTTTGTCTGTCTGGATTCATTCTCCATCCATCAGGGTGCATCTTCTGCTTTTCCTCTACCACCTGATTATCTCGACGTTCTCCTCAGTTCCCCCCTTCTGGAATTCTGCTTCTAGTCTCTGGCAGGAGGACTGAGGAGGGCTTGGGAGCCACCCGCTTTATATAGGTTAAACTGACGTCACACGCTGACGTTGGAGGTGGGAGGCCCCTTTTGGTATTCTGCTAGCTAGAAAAGTTTCTACCTGGTCCTCGCAGCTGACAGCTGAGTCCTACCGGTGATGGCCTGCTGCAAGAGATCTCTTGAAGATCTACTGTTACGGTAAGTTCTTATGTAACTGTACTTTTCTGTAGCTGACATTGTGCTTCAGTCACATGGAACACTGTCCACACCTTCACTAAACATTACAATTTGAGTATACTCTCTCATAGACGTGCTGGTTTTAGGCTTGCAGTGCTGAAAAACTTGCTATCCTGAAATTTTTTTCAGACTTAACTACCTCCCACTCGGTGTTTGGGACTGTTAGGGAATTGTTCCAAAGGTATGGACCTGGATGAGCAGGTTCTTCACAAGAGAATCTCACAGGCGGGTGGAAGAGAACCCCAGAGGAAGAAAAAGCTTCTCCTAGTGGGGGACTCCATAGTCTGGGGAGTGCATTTAGGAATAGGTACAGTGGATGAAAGGGAGGTAAACTGTCTAGCACAGCTCGGAGGGATGGCGAGAGAATGCAGAGAATTGCTAAGGCAGTAGCAAGGCCAATGAAGCTAGATGTCATTGTCCATCTGAGGACAAATGACTTGGCTGGAGGCAAGGCAGAGATAGCAAGGGTGCAGGAGGAGTTCAGGAAATTGGGGAGGGGCCTTGTGTAGGTAGCAAACTCTGTGGCCTTCTCAGAGATGCTGCCTGTCCATGGCAAGGGGGAGGCTAGGAACCTCCCTCCGCATCAAAGACTTCAATGCTTGTCTGGAGAACTAGTACAGAGAAAAGGGTTTTTAGCTTCATTGGGAACTGGGGACCCATCTAGAAGAATATGACTCTGTACAAGGGGGATGGCCTACACCTGTCCAGGGAGGGGATCTCTGTCCTAAGTGAATGGTTTAAATGCTTCATTGACAAGCATTTAAACTCACAAGGGGGGGTTGGCAGAAGGATACAGGGAGAACCAAATTCCCAACCCCACAGGACAATGACATCAACGTGGAGGACCATAAAGCTGTGATATCACCAGAGGAAACAAAACCCAAAGGGGGGGGAACTGCGGAGGACCGGAGGTAGGGGGATGACAACAGGAAGGACAAACAGAGGAGGCAAAAAGACAGAAGAGGGGATGATAAAAGGAAAAATGGCAGAACATGGAAGCCCATATATACCAACGCCCGCAGACTAGGCAATAAAATCCCAGACCTGGTGGTCTTGATGACAGAGGCTGACCTGGACATTGTAGCTATTACAGAGACATGGTATACTGGAAACCATAACTGGGACGTAGCAGTACCACGTTATACTCTGTTTAAGAGAGACAGGGAGGGTAAAATGGGGTGGTGGTGGTGGTTGCTCTTTACATCAGGGAGGGTATTAGAGTGACTGAGATACTGGGAATGCAGGGGGGTCGGAGGTACTGTGGGTCATCCTTGAGATGGGCAATGGCACTGTTTTCACACGGGTGTGATATACAGACTTCCAGCACGGGGAAGGGAGGAGGGGGACATGGTTCTAGTGGAATCCATCCACACAGTGGCAGCTAAATGGGAGGTGCTGGTGGGTGATTTCAACCTGTCAGATGTGAATTGGAGCATCCCAGCTGCTGCCTCAACCAGGAGCAGGAACATCCTGCACTCAGTGCAAGGGGCAGGCCTCGGGCAGCTAGTGCTAGCGTCCACCAAGGAGGGTGTAATTTTGGACTTGTACTCACCAAATGGGCAGAACTGAGGAAGTCAGGGTGGGATTCAATGATCATCACACAGTGTGGTTCAGCATGAATACAGTAGCAGAGTCAAACGACACAAAGGCGGGGGTCCTGGATTTCAGAAGGGCAGACTTCACTAAGATGGGACTATGTTTCAAGCATGCTCTGACAGGGAGTGACAAATGGGATGGAGTGGAGGAGCAGTGGGCCCATCCGAAAGGAGCCATAGTGGAGACGATAAACCTTTGCATTAGGCAAATAAACAAGGGCAAGAGAAAACCACTATGGTTCTCAAAGGAAGTAGCCGAGGCGGTAAGGGTGAAAAAGATGGCTTTCAGGAAATACAAAGAAACACAGTGGGAGGAGGACAGGGTAGTGTACCTGGATAAACGATGGGAGGCAGGGAAAGCAGTCAGAGCAAAGGCACAGAGGTAAAAATAGCACAGGAGGTGAGAAAAGGGGACAAAACTTTTTATAGGTACATTAGTGAAAGGAGAAAAACCAGGGGTGAGATGATAAGACTAAAAGGGGGAGAAGGGGAATGTGTGGAAGGGGACCGGGAAAAAGCATCAATACTGAACAAATATTTTTGTTCAGTATTCACGGAAGAACGAGAAGGTGAGGGTCCGCAGTTAGGCAACATAAACAGATATGGAAGGGAGGTGGACACCAGTCCATTTACGGAAGAGAGAGTCCTAAAAGAACTTACAAAACTGTAAGTGGAGAAGGCACTGGGACTGGATGGGATACATCCTAGAATATTAATGGAACCATAGGGCATGTTGGCAGCATCACAGGCAGCCCCGTTCAACGGGTCATTCTATACGGGAGTGGTTCCAGCGGACTGTGGGAGTGCAGCTGTAGTCCCTCTTCATGAAAGTATGAGTAGGGAGGAGGCTAGAATCTATCAGCCTCGCCTCAATAGTGGGAAAATTATGAAATCACTATGTAAAGAAAGGATTGTGGAACACCTTGAATCCAGTGGAGTGCAGGATCCGAGACAGCATGGATTCATAGCGGGAATGTTATGTCAAACAACTCTAACTGATTTCTTTGACTGGGTGACTAGGGTAGTGGATCGGGGGGAGCAGTGGATGTGGCCTAACTAGATTTCAGTAAGGCTTTTGATTCCGTTCCACATAGAAGATTGCTGAAACAAGCTGGGCAGCCTGGGAGTGGGCTGCAAGGTGATAAACTGGGTTAGGAACTGGTTGAGTGATAGAAGACAGAGGGTCATGGTAAATGGAGCTCGATACTGATGGTCACCAAACAGGAAAGAGATTTGGGGGTAATCATATCTGATGACCTAAAGGTGGCTAAACAATGTGACAAGGCTGTGGGTAGAGCCAGTGGGGTGCTGGGGTGCATAGGGAGAGGTATCAGCAGCAGAAGAAGAAAGGAGGTGGTGATGCCACTGTACAGATCATTGGTGAGGCCTCATTTGGAGTACTGTGTCCAGTTCTAGAGGCCACATCTCCATAAGGACATAGACAGGGTGGAGGCAGTTCAACGAAGGGCAACAAAAATGGTGCAGGGCCTGCACCAAAAGTCATATGAGGAAAGACTGGGAGACCTCAGTATACATACCCTGAAGGAGAGGAGAGCCAGGGAAGATGTGATTGTAACTTACAAATATCTAAAAGGCATAAATAGGGTACCAGAGGGTAGCATCTTTCAGAAAAGACATCCAGGAATGAGGGGGCATGAAATGAGGTTGGAAGGGGGGTAGACTAAGGGGTGGCATGAGGAAATATTACTTCACAGAAAGGGTGGTGGATGCATGGAATAGACTCCCAGCGGAGGTGGTGGGGGCAAACACAGTGGGAGAATTCAAACATGCATGGGACAGGCATAAGGGAACCCTAGCAGTAGGAATGAGCAGGTAAAGCTGGAGATCAAGTAGGGTCTGTGGCTTTTACAGCAGGCAGGGAAAATGGGCAGACTGGGTGGGCCTAGCGGTCCTTATCTGCTGTCAGTTTCTATGTTTCTCTGAATAAAGTATGAGATATCCTCGAAGAAAATAGAACAGTTATGTACTTACCGTAACAGCAGATCTTAAAGTGAATCTCCTCTATTAGTCCATGGTGCCCCTCCTCCATCCCCCTTTTGCTTCAGGGAAGGTTGCATCAGATATTGTTCAACTGAACCTTATATGCATTATATATCCAGTCTTATGTCTAACCTTGTATACCTAGGCTGGTCTTATCTCCTGGTTCCCCATGTTTGGAGGCCCTCCGAGTCTAATCCCATGCTTATATAGATACTGATGCATGATGTCATTGTGGGCAGCCTCCAGCTACCAAAACTGTCCATGCGGTCTAAGTGCCTGCCAGCTATAGTTCCAAAGATGTAGACTGATGGAGGAGATTATCTGTTATGATGCGCACGTAACTGTTCTTTCATTTCTCTGTTCTCCTGCCCAGAGAACATATGGAAGACCACTCTAGGAATCACGAAAGTGTCCTGGATAGCTGTATTCATATATTGACTAGGAGCATAATTACTCTGTACAGTTAATTTGCAGTGTGGGCCTATTCTGGAGCTGAAGTTGTATTGCCCTGCTTGTGAAAGCTTGGTCACGTTCACAGGAGGGATATTGTGACTTGCAGCTCCAGACTATGTGAAGGGTAAACGACAAAGATCCAGTTTTCATGTAGATGTCCCTGGTAGTAAAGAAAAGGATGGCTCCAAATTCAAAAATGTTGGAAAGTTTTATACAGTAATTACTGCTGATGTTAGCTTTAAGTTGTTGTATTGGCTAGTGACTGGAGCCCTGCAGTAGTCTAAGCATTTAACTTTTAATAAGGTAACAGTTGTAAAACCAGGTTTTGAAATTCATTTGTGCAGCAATGAATGCAATTCTTGTTCTTCTTCACAGCCTCCTCTGTATTGATGTAATGTCCTGGCATTGCAGGGAGGCATTTGTGCTAAAAATAATGTTTCAGCTGGTCACTTGCTAATTGGGAGCTGTGTAGTGCTGCCACGTGCGATGCTGATGTTTGGGGTTTAGAAACAAGCTTGGGTCATCTGAGGGCCAGCCAGAGGGAAATTGGCTGAGCATCCCATGGATGCTCATCTCCTCTTGGGTGAGGAGGAGTATGGTCTCCGATACCACACTGCTATCTGAGTGACCACAGGTGGTAGTGCAGCATTTTGAGCCATGGACTGAGGGAGGGGGATGTTGGTGGCATGATGTGACATATCGGCAAGGCATTGCTAATGTCAGAGAGCAGGACAGGAACTGTAGAAAACACCCTGACTGTAGCAGAATGCCGCCTGTCACAGATCTGGCACCACCAACTGTGTTTTTCTCGCCAGTTGACAATAAACCTCTGTCCAAGGGGAGTAATGGCTGGGCCCAGGGCAGCCCTTTCCATGATGGGTTATTCATGAGGGAACTGTACGTGAAGGTATGTCCCAGGAATGGTGAGTGATGGGGGGAGATGTAAGTGAAGGTATGTCCCAGAGATGGTGAGTGATAGGGGGAGCTGTAAGTGAAGGTATGTCCCAGGAATGGTGAGTGATAGGGGGAACTGTAAGTGAAGGTATGTCCCAGGAATGGTGAGTGATGGGGCTGGACAGTCAGCTGAACCAATGGGGGCCAGTCAGGCAGAAGGGAGTAAAGTGTAGTAAATTACAAAAAGAAAATGCATTTATTGGTTAGCAGCCTGGTACAGCCCTTAAAAAAAAAAAGTGTATATATGTATACAGTGAAGCCCACCAGGATCACGTACAGCACTGCAGAATTCTGCAGTAGAGAACCGCAGCACAACAGTAATTTCAATGGGAGTTAATCCCTTTTGTCATGCAGTATACCTGTGACACTGCATTTCATCCTGGTGGGCTTTACTGTGTGTGTGTGTGTGTGTGTGTGTGTGTGTGTGTGTGTGTGTGTCTATACATATATGTTGCAAAAAAACTTTGTTAATGCTCCAGTTAGTGTCAAAGTGACAAAAATGAGATGCTAGGGTTTCCGACCCAATCCTAACACTCCACCCTCCCAAACCAGGCAGGAGAGCAAGTGTGGATGCGCCTTGTGCATCTCAAGCCTAACGCTTATACCATTCCATCTGTAAATAAGGTCAGCTGTGTAGACTTTATGAGAACGGGGTGAGCATTAGGCCTGAGAAGTACATAGCACACCCTACACATGTTCTCCTGCCTGGTTTGGGAGTGTGGGGTGTTAGGGTTGGAACCCTAACGTCTCGTTTCCCAACTTTTGTTGCGTTGACCCTAAGTGGAGCATTAACAAAGTTTTTTGCAACCTTTTTCCTTACTTTTTGAGATAGTATAATAGTACCCTTATTTTACTGTGGAGTGCAGGGTCCTACCATCACTCCGTACATGCATATATGTATTTAGCTGTGGAAGGGGACCAAATTGCCAGCATAGCCATCGTATTCCCCCACCTCATGTACCCGGTACAGAAAATGTTCAAATCCCTGCCAAAACATAATTCTGCACAACTGCAACACCAGAAAACACATTTTGGCTAATATTTGAAAAAAATGACAGCTGTGACATACATGAGGTGGGGTAATAAGACTATGTTGAAAATCTGGGGTCAAAATATTTAAAATGTCCAGTGTTATGAGCGTGTGTAGTGAAATTGCAATGAATGGTCATAACTCTGGTATTTTTTCATATTTTTAACCCAGTTTTCAACATAGCCTTCTTATGACCCCACCTCATGAACAAGGGCAGCAAAATTTTCCAAATCTTTCCTGAAAGGGAAATTCACCAAGTGACCACGAAATCACCTTTTGGGTGGGAGTTGTGTAACAACAGTCCTATTGTTGATGAGATGGGGTCCCCAAAAGGCCATGCTGAAAATCTCAAAAAAAGGCTAAAATATGTGTAAGTTCCAGCAGCAAGATGTGTCTTTGAACAGAGAGCGGAATTTGAACCTGGGATCTGTTCAGGTGAGTGAGGGGATGTGGGGTATACTGAGAGGTGTGGGGTAGGGGGTGCTGACTGGGAGGTGGGATGGGCTGATTGGCAAGGGACTTTTTCTTTGCTTTGTTTGTTTTTGTTTTTTACAGAATAAAAAAAAAACACTGAGGGACCCTTTTCTTTACTTTGGTACTTTGGTGTATAGGACAAAAGGAGGCGATTTGCCCATCATGATTGTCTTCCATATACATGGAACATTAACCCAAAATCTTTCCTTCCAACCATTTATCTAATTTATTTTTGAATATTGCAATGTTTGGTGAATCAACGATGTCCTGAGGTAATGTATTCCATTATTCTAGGTGTTCTAATGGTAAAATAATTTAGTCTTTTATTGCTATTAGCTTTCATTACTTCCAGCTGTCTATTGTGAAGTCTTCCCACAGTTTTTCTTGTGGAATATGCAATATTACATGTTTATATTTGTTCCGGGGTTTCAAGAATTTTAAAGAGCTGGAGTAGGTCACCTCTGGTTCTTCTTTGCTTAAGAGTATAAAGTCCTGTTTGTCGTAATCTAGTATTGTAATCTGAGTAAGTTAGGTGTGGGATAAGTTTGGTGGCTCTGCGTTGAACTTGTTCAATTCTTTTAACATCTGTTTTTAAATAAGAGCTCCAAAAAGGCAATGCCACCTTCCCGGCTGCTTCACCCCACCCCCCTCCTTATCCTTACCTACCCCCCCACCTCTCCTCTCTTCTCATTTTCTTACCTCCCCTTTGCCCCTCCCATTTCTTTCTACCACCCCTCCCCTATTGTCCTCTTCCTTTCCACTTTACCCTCTCCCTGTCTGTTCGAAATTAATTTGATATCCTTTACCCTTATTTGTGTAACAATTTTGTCTATTGTCATGTGATACCTATGTCTTGACGTGGAACCTTTGTAAAAGAGCCCTGGGCTCAAAGGTAATTGTAATCCTAGAATTGAAATAAATTGAAAAAGGCGAACCGTAGTCTAAGTGGGGCCTAATGTGAGATCTGTAGAGGGACATAAAGCATTGCTCTGATCTGGATACGAAAGTTTTACTAATTCTACGAAGTAATGCACTGATTTGATTTGCTATTTTGGTACAGTGAGAAGTTGAGGATAATTTATTGTTGACTAGTATTCCCAGGTCTTTTTCTGTGTTAGAAGTTCTAATGATAGTGTTACTTGGATAGTATATTTGTCTGGGGTTGTTTTTTCCTAGGTGTAAATACTGCACATTTAGATATATTGAAATGCATTTTGTTAGTAAGTGCCCAGCGTTCCGCTAAGGCTAAATCGGTTTGCAAGCCATAGCCATTGCTCTGAGTATTAGCCTTTCCCCCAAGTTTAGTGTCATCAGCAAATTTGACCATGATGTTATTGGCCGAGATACACATGTCATTTATGAATAAATTAAACAAAATAGGCCCAAGCACCGATCCCTGGGGAACCCTACTAGCCACATCCCTTGTATCAGACAGTGAGCCATTTACTCTAACTCTCTGGGTTCTGTTGTTCAACCATTGACTTATCAATAAAACTAGTGAGGATGAGAAACCCATATTACTAAGCTTGTTGATCAGGATAAGGTGTGAAACGTTATCGAATGCTTTACTGTAATCTAGTAAAATGACATCCATAGGTGTATTACAATCCAAATTATAACTAATGTAATTGTAAAAGGAGAGTAAGTTTGTAGTACAGGAAAAACTTGTTTTAAACCCGTGTTGGTATTCATCCTTAATATTTAGAGTTAACATTTCGCTTTCTAGTTGTTGTTTAATGATTTTTTCCATTAGTTTACATGTTTATAAATAGGTGTAACTATGGCAGAATGCCAGTCAGCAGAAACTAAGGATTCTTGAAGAGATTTATTGAAGATAATTGTTAGGGGTAAGGTGATGGAGTCCTTTGTTTCCATAAGAAATCTTGAAGTTATATTATCTGGACATGGACTAGTGTGTTGTTTTAAATAATCCAGTGCTGTCAGTGTGTCCTGAATGGAAATCCTGTGTGTTTCAATGTTTAATGTTGCTACAATGGGTTGGGGAGCCAATTCTTGAAAAAAAACTGATGAAAAATAATTATTTAATTCTGTTGCTGTTATTGTATCAGATGTTATTGTTTTATTATTAATAACTAAAAGTCCAATTAAGCTGTTACCCTTTTTTCATTTAAGTAAGAGTATAGAGCCTTATGACAATCTTTTGTATGTGCTATTTTAAATTCTAAATTACATTTAGCCAGAGTGATTTGTTTTTTCAAGTTTTTAACTGTCTCCCTATATGTTACCATTATAGAGATCTTTCTGAGGTAGTGGAAATTTTTTAGTTTAGAGAAAAGCTTATTTTTTGTGTAATTAATTTTTTAATATTATTGTTGAACCATTGCGGAATTTTCCCTTTGTTGTTATATTTGTTTTTTTCAGGTACGTATTGTTTTTCAAGTTGAAGTCTTTTTTCTTTCAGAAAGTCCCATGCTTCCTCAGTTCTTAAAGGGAAAAGTATCTGTTCCCAATTTAATGAGTTTAGAGAGCGGTTTATACTGTTGAAATCAGCCTTATGGTATTGTTTTATTTTAAATTTATTGGTTTTGGGTTGAAGAGGAAATTGCATGGAGAAAAATACAGACATATGGTCACTGTTTCCTAGGGGAGTTAGAATCCTAGAATCAGATATAGGGGTTTCTAAGTTTGTTATTACAAGATCAAGTGTGTTTTTTCCCTTTGTTGGCTCTCTAGCAATTTGTTTGAGGCCTAAGTTTATGATGACAGAAAGCAGTTGTTCATCGTGTTGATTGGTGCCAGATAGGGTGTCCCAATTTATGGTGGAAAGATTGAAATCCCCCAGTATAAGAACTGAATCTTTGTGTGCTAGTTGCATAATCTCTTCAGCTAACTGTCTAGTTAAGTTTATATCGGATGAGGGTGGTTGATAGCAAGTCCCTATGAGTAACTGATAAGTGCCTGTGGGTCTGATATAGACCCATACACTTTCAGTTTGTATATTTGCTAGCTCATAAGACAAAATATATTTTCTTACATATAAGCTAACCCCTCCACCTTTTTTGAATTCTCTCTATTTTTGTAATAATGTTTATAACCAGGAAGTTCTACAGTCCATTCTTTTTCTGAATTGCCCCAAGTTTCAGTAATGGCTATCAGTGCTAGATCCAGAGACTGAGTTAATACTTCAAGCTCAGCATGCTTGGAGATGTTCATTGATCGCATGTTAAAAGTAAGGATATTTACTTCAGTGCCATATTGTGGGTAAGGATTATTAATAAGAGACCTGGGTGTCTCCCCAGTCTCCCCCTTATTTGTTAGTTTAAAATATGTGTTTATGTATGATATTATCTTTTGCCCCATAATTGTACTGCCTCTTCTACTAAGATGCCAGCCGTCCCAACGGTAAAGTGACGGTCTGTCCTCAAATTCCTCCCAGTAAGTTATACACTTAATTCCTTGTCGGCAGCACCATTTACGAAGCCACTCATTCAGGGCTTTTATTTTAGAGATGATGTATCTGGTGGCTCTTGGGATTGGTAGTATTTCAGAAATACAGACAGTACAGCCATGTTCAGTTAGAATGTTATATAGTGCAACAAAGTCTTGTTTAATTTGCAGAAGTTGGCATCCCCCAATATCATTGGTGCCTGCATGATTGATTACTAAGGGATTATCACCAGCCATGGACAATATAGGTTTGACCATTGATGTAATATCTGCAATTTTTGGCCCTCTAAAACTAGAACAAGTTCGATGTTCCTTATCAGGGTTGCATACTGCCCTGTTTAGGTATTTTACAGTTGAGTCACTTATAACAATTACCTGCTGTTGTTTGGTGTGTGGTGGTACTAATTTTACCGGGGAATGTAACACTGAGGTGTTTACCATGGGATTTGTAACCAGAGAGGAATTTGTTGTTGGTTTGGTGACTGTTTCTTTATAGACCTGGGCTTTTGGTCCCTTACTAGACTTGCTAGACTGTGGTATAGTTGTTAAAGCCCTGGTTTCTATATTACTAAGTGCTCCAGGAAGAGCGTTGGAGTTACCACTTTTAGGTGCTATGTTACTACAGTCTCCCAATACAATATCTGCATCTCTATCTATTTTTTGTAGGAGGGATTCAGATGAATTTTGTAGGGGGATTGCTTGCGTCCTATCGAGATGATTACTTTTCCTAGTGTGTTTTTTATAGGGTATTGTTGTCCATTTATCATTATTGGTAATATGAGTTGAGGGGGTTGAGGAAATAACTGGTTGCTCTGCTGAAATAGAGGCAGGGGGGTTATTTGAGAATGATTCACAGGAAAGTGAGTTTTCCAGGTGCTTGGTGGTAGACACATTGATCTCAACTAGAAGCGACATGTGATCAATATAATCCTCTAATGCTCTGATTTCAGAGTTGAGAGTCTCTTTAGGCTGCAAGCGTTTTACTTCTTCCTTCAGATTTTTCAGCAATATGCATCTGTCACATACAAAATTGGCTACCTGTTTACCAGTAGTATACATTAAGCATGATGTACACAGTTTATTTGTTTTCTTCATGACTAATACTGGGAAAAAAGCTATAGTAAGAAGAAACTGACAGTTTATAAGTTACCTTATTGGTAGCACCTTGGTCTGGTGCCCTAGGCCTGTTGTCCCTGGTGGACACGGTAGACACGTGCAGGACACGTGTGTCTCTGCATGTGTCTCTGCTTGCATCCCCGCACTTGCTCACCTCACTCGCTAGTGCGAGTAGTTATATGTGGTGAAACCGGAAGTGCGTAGTCGCACTACTTCCGGTTTCGTGCTATCACAAAAGTGCCCAAAATGAATAAAATAGCCTTTAAGAAGGCTTGCCCCAGTACGGTAAAGGGTGCAATGTGAATTAAATAGCACCTAGTGCTCTGTTTCTGTGGGAGACATGAGTGTTAGCAGGGAGATAAGCCAGGAGAAGTCAGGAAGTGCCCACTGACCTCCAGTGTCCTACACGCCTTTGCAGTCAGATGAGGAGAGCTCTGAGTTAGGGGAGATACCCTTCTCACAGAGTTATTCCTTACTACACAAATACAATACACATTTCAAAGTTTCATGTAGTATTAGTAAAAGCTTGTAACAGTATTCAGCATCAGCAGATATATCTATCAGCTGCCCACTCGCTAGTGCGAGTAGTTATACATGGGGAAACCGAAGTGCGTAGTTACTACCTGGTTTCAAGGCTATCACAAAAGTGCTCATAAATGAGTAAATAGTTTTAAGAAGGCTTGCCTAGTATAGTAAAGGGTGCAATGTGAATTAAATGGCACCTAGTGCTCTGTTTCTGTGGGAGAAGTGAGTGTTAGCAGGGAGATAAGCCAGGAGAAGTCAGGAAGTGCCCACTGGCCTCCAGTGTCCCACACTCCTTTGCAGTCAGATGAGGAGAGCTCAGAGTTAGGGGAGATACCCTTCTCACAGAGTTATTCCTAACTACACAAATACAATACAAATTTCAAAGTTTCATTTAGTATTAGTAAAAGCTTGTAACAGCATTCAGCATCAGCAGATGTATCTATCAGCTTTATTTCATGCTTTTCCTGGGATCAGAGGGTGGGGGGTGCCACTAGACACCAGGGAATTAAGCAAGAATTACGCGGATGGTGATTGGAGGGTGGGGGGATGCCGATAGGCACCAGGGAATTAATCCATAATTACAGGAATGGTGATCGGAGGTGGGGGGTGCATAGAAACCAGGGCTAAAAGAAAAATTATGGGGATGGTGATTGGAGGGTGGGGGGGTGACACTAGACACCAGGGAATTATCCCAAGATCATGGGGATGGTGAGCGGAGAGTGGGAGGTGCCACTCGACACCAGGGCTAAAAGAAAAATTACAGGGATGGTGATCGGAGGGTGGGAGTGCCACTAGACATCAGAGACTAATATAAAAATTAGGGGTATGGTGATCAGGGGGTTGGGGGTGCCACTATATACTAGAGAATTTAAAAAGAATTATGGGGATGGCGATCAGAGGGTGGGGAGTACCACTAGACACCAGGGAATATATGTGTTTTATTTAGGGGGAACAATGATCTGAGGGTGAGGGGTGCCACTAGACACCAGGCCATGGGGGCTCACAGTTGACACTGTAGCCAGCAGCACCAGTTCAGCTGCGACTACAGAAGTCAAGAAATTCCCACTGTTCTGATACAGAGAATGTGAGGGATGTGCTCCTCTCGCTAAGCTGGGAATTTGGGTGCCTAGACAAAGTATTTCTGGCCCTAATTGTGAAAAACAAACATCAGAATCCAGCTAAATGGGGCCCTTGTAGCTAGGTTCTAGTGTTTAATTTTTAAAATGACTTTTTTATGTATTTTCCACGCTTTTTAGTTCATGGGGGAAAAAAACAAGATGGTGGCTCACTAAAGAGGACTTTTTTTGGTGAAAAAGGATTGGCTTCTCACGAAGAAGAAGAATCCTTTTTCGTGTGACCAAATCCTTTGTCCAACTTTGTACCTCTATCATGGAGAGTGATGTTCCCATTGAAAACAATGGGAACTTAAAACTGGAATAACTTTGGAACAGATTCATATTTTTTCACCAAACAAATGCATGGCAGTTCTGTTACATGACCTGTATCTACCATAAACAATTCACACCAAAATTCCACATTGTCTGGGTGCAAGGTGATGAGAAAACAACTTTTACGTTTTTTTCACTATCCAGATCTCGGAATCCGCACATCAACCAGAAAGAAATGTGCCAAGGCAAGAGCTCTACCCTATGGGGCAGCACATGCCAAATTGTGTGCAAATCCATTGATCTGTTGCAATTTAAATTGTAAAATTTGAGATTTAACATTAAACAACGCTACTCAACCCTAACTGACTGTGCCCTTATAATCAGTATCTGTATGTCTATCTATTTATAGCTATATCTATATCTTTATATGTTTTATAGGGGTGTAGTATGTAGGCACAATAGTGGCCATAAGCCACCAGACCCTGCCAAAGTGTAAAAAGGATGATTTACCTTGAATCTCAGCTGCCTTAATGCACCTTAAAAGAACTGGCCATAGAAACATTTTCTTTTAAACCAAACAGACCTGCAAATGCTTAACCCCTGATATATAAAATTCACTTCTACACCCAGGAAACCTGGCATAGCCTACATTGAACAATATGATTGCAAATTTGCTGGTTTCAAGGACATTCAAATGCCAGCCAAATAAATCCATTAGATTCAGACAGATTCAAAGGTACTTTGAAATCAGGACCCTGCATTTCTTAAGATCACTGAGTCATACCATGAGAAGGGGGCCTCACCTCTGAAACCATATAGCCAAGGAAATGGATCCTTGAAACAGGGAACTACCTGCTACAAACTACCCTAGACACGTAAGACTGCAATGAGATCACCTTCCATCACTCCATCTTGAACCTGCACAGTGGAAGGTCTTGTGGTTATAAATCTGTTGTCTGTCACCGTATGGACAAAGTTCAAAAAGGCAAATAGGCAGGTCAGTGACAGAGCCATAATGACTCAGAACATCTCCGCATGTATGCTATAAGACTTCCAACCCAAGGCAGGCTTCTGCCCAAATATGGCTATACCGTCCCAAAGCCTTGTGCTACTCCTGAGGTAAAACAAAACCTCATGACTCTTCTGAGGAAGTATTCTGCCTATAAAGGACAGCCACAAGGATCAGTACTTTGTGAGCACCCACTATCTGCATTCTAAATCTGTGTTTCATCGCTGGAAGAGATCTCACATCTATGCTACCGATACTGACTCTGAAAGAACTATTACTCTTCTGAAGCTACAAAGACCTTGGCATCTGCCATACACGTAAGAGACATTGACACTTGTAATGACTGTGATTTTCTACTTTTGCAAAGCCTCAAGGAGAAAAGGACTCAGAAAACCAGGAAGAAATCCTCCTCACACAGCCAGCTAAAATGCTCCAAAATTCCCAAGACGAAAGGGAGACAAGAGACTCTTTTGAAAAGTTGGTGAAGTATATGTATATAGATATACCTTTACTGGTTTACTGAAATATTGAGTTTTTTGAGAATCCTGGTTCTAAAAATAGATATATAAATACTGCAGTGAAATATTATTTTAAATACTAGCAAAACCTATTAGTACCAAGGTATTAGGTGCTGGTTAGAATATTTTAGGAAAAGATACTGCCTTAAAAGTGTCTCCAGAGAAGGAGAGCTAGGCCTCATACCTACGCAGGGAAGACTGTGAAAAGATTTACTGTACACAAAGCAGACAAAGGTCTGGATTGAATTTCCTGATGAATGTTTTATAATGTTTAAATATTAAGAATATGTTAACTGTTAACTGTGTGTGTGTTGAAATAAACAGCTTTTAATGGTACTCCATGTCTAACGAAATCTGTCGTCTCAGAAAATTGCCACAAAAACAAGTAAGCACAAGTTACTTATACTTTAAAATAAGAACAGCCACAGAGGTAAAGTTTTTTTTTTTTAACTCTTTTTCTCACCCTACTTTCCAGGGTATCTCTCAGGGTCCCTCTCGCAGCCTGCAGCTCCTGAACGCCTGCCTGAACCACGACTCCCCAACAACTATATCGGTATCAGGACTCCCATCTCTCCCGAGCCCCTTGGAGAGGCTGAGAGGCCCCAGAGGGTAGAGTCCGGGGTAGCGGCCAGCATTGGATGTGTAGGCCTTGGCCTCTGGAGTTTGCCATCACCTCACCCGGTCAGCAGGGATTTTTCCTGGTTGTTACGCCCTCGATCCCCCTCCACCCCAGAGCTTGGCCATGCAGTGGTGTCTAGTGACACCTGCCAGAGCTCTGTCCCACTATGTGCTGTCCTAGCATGCGCAGTGCCTCCAGTCTCCACCAGGGGTCACTGCAATGCCGGGAAAGCCTGGATCCTATCCCAGAGAGAGGAGAGCTGTCTCCGGATGCTCAATCCTCTCTCTTCCCAGCCAACACCTCGCGGCCCGGGCCCATTCCCAAACCCGGGTCGCCAGCATGGCACAAGATGTGGTGTCTAGCACCTCAACTCTCCGCACCATCGGACCGGCTGAGAGGTAAAGTTAATTAATAGTAATTGTGCTTACAAGTAGCATCCCCATAGGGTTGCATAGACTGTTTAATGTTAAACCCTAAATTTTGCACTTTAATAACTTTGGTGTCATTAGGTGAATAAGCCGAAGATTTGGCATGCGCGGTCAGGCTGTCAGGGTCTCAAAACGTAGAAAGTTTTGTGATGGCATCTTGTACATTTTTCGAGATGCGGAGTGCCAACAAATGGAAAAAATTCCATTTGATTTTCTTTTACTTAACATTGGGTATTTTTTGCTCTGACCTGCAGTCTAGACTGTATGGAATTTTTTCATGAAATTTTCTGGGTTGAAGGGACCCATGCCAAGGGTGTGCCTTTGGAAGATTTGGTGAAAAAAAAATATTAGACAGTTTTAAAGTTATAATGATTTTTGAGTGTCTGGTGGCACCCTTCCCCACCCTCTGATTGTCATCCCTGTAATACTTTTGTCTTCCCCTGGTGTCTAGTGGCACCCCCACCCTTCTGATCGCCGTCCCTGTAGAACTTTTGTCTTTACCTGGTGTCTAGTGGCACCACCATCCTCCAGTCGCTATCCCCATAATATATTTGTCTTTCTCTGGTGTCTAGAGGCACCTCCCACCCTCCATTCACATTCCCGATCTGAGATAAAGAAAACTGTCCCTCGATGTGTGTGTGTGTGTGTGTGTGTGTGTGTGTGTGTGTTTTTACCTGCAAAAAAGAAAACGGTCCCCCACCGATCTGAACCCACCTCCCACTCAGCAGCCACCACCCCACACCTCCAGTACCCACCCACACACCCTCACTCACCTGAACAGGTCACAGGACAAAAATCCACTCTCCGTTCGATGACAGGTCTTGATGCTGGAACCGCCGAATGCAGTATGAGAAACTAAAGTAAGCGTGGTTCAATGTATTTCAATGGATTTTGAACTTTGATGCATAACTTCACCATTTTTACATATTTTGACCCCAAATTTTTAACATGGCCTTTTTTGGGACCCCACCTCATGACCAGTGGTGGTGGAATTACGCAGATTAAGTCCGAAAGGTGATTTTCCGGTAGCTCAGCAAAATCACTTTTTGGGTGGAATTTGAACATTTTCACTACCCTTGTTCATGAAATAGGGGTTATAAGAATGCTGTGTTGAACATTTGGGGTAAAAATATGTAAAAATGGCCAAGTTATGCACATACATTAAAATTTTACTATGCTCGCTTGTAACTTTGGTCATTTTAAATATTTTGACCCCAAATTTTCAACACAGTCATTTTTTACATCACCTCATGAATGTGATAGCTGTCATTTTTTAAATCCTGGCCAAAATGTGTTTTCGCATCTGTGGTGTGGAATGACATTTTGATGCTGCAGAATGACATTTCATCAAAGATTTGATTCACTGCCAAGTTCATAAGGTGGGGCAATAAGAAGGCTATGCTGTTTGGTGTACAGATACAGTAAAATGCATAAGCTATGAGTGAATGTTGCAGTTTTTCAGTGTTCATTCATAACGTCACAATTTTTCACTAGTTTGAGTCCAAACTTTCAAAATAGCCATTTTCCACTCATAAATGTGATGTGTCATTTTTTAAATCCTGGATGAGATGTGTTTTCTTGAGATAATTGGTTTGGCCCCATATGAAAAAGGATTCTTTTTTGCATGGCAAAATATTTTTCATTTCAAACATCTATCCTAATGTGCCTACTATGCATCCTCAGAACCAAAATTTAAAATCCTTATAACTCTGGAACGGATTATTATTTTTTCACCAAACTAGCGAAAGGCACTACTCTGTGCCAAGCCCTTTCTACAGCTAGAGGGGGTTGGACCACTCTGGGCTGAATGACTGTACAACACAACTGCTTGTCTGTAGCAATTCTTCTTTATTTATACAACCACTACAGTTTTCGAGATAATTAGTGGCTTCTTCAGGGAATTTATATATATATATATATATATATATATATATATATATATATATATATATATTATATGTATGTATGCCTATGTCAGATCAGAATACCAAGGACTGTAACTACATAACATGCAAATACTGAAATGGAAAGGGGAAATTGTTTAACCAGGAAAGGCACACTGAGCCGAATCTTGTTTCCAGGTGTGACCTGGGAGCACAGGGAAGTTAAGTGACTTGCTCAGGGTCACAAAGTATGCAAGTGCTGGCTGTGGGATCCAAACTCAGGTTTGCAGCTCAGTTCTATGCTATACTGCCTGAAACTGTTCTATTATGAGTAAATAAAATGTATCAGAAACATAGAAATTGTTGGCAGATAAGGACTGCTAGGCCCATCTAGTCTGCCCGTAGGCCCTATACATTGTATGTGGCCACTGACCCTAAGTGATCAATGGCTTGTCATCACTCCCTCCCCTCTCAGGCTTCTCTTGTGCCTGTCCCAAGCATGCTTAAACCCCCCACTACTTCCTGTGGCAGACTATTCCATGTGTCGACTACCCTTTCTGTGTAGAAAAACTTACATTATGTCTTAATCTACCCCCTTCCAATTTCATATTGTGCCCCCTTGTTCTAGTACATTGGAAAAGCTCCCCTGCCTGCACCTTGTTTATGCTCTTGAGGTACTTGAAAGTTTCAATCATGTCGCCCGCTGTCTTCTCTCCTCCACTGAGTACATATTGAGGTCCCTTAGTCTCTTCTCATATGTTTTGTGGTGTAAGCCCTGCACCATCTTTGTTGCCCTTCTGTGGATGGTCTCCACCTTATCTATATCCTTGCGCAGGTGTGGTCTCCAGAACTGCTCGAAGAACTCCAGGCGAGGCCTTACCAATGTTTTATACAATGGCATCACCACCTCCTGCTGGTGATACCCCTGCCTGTACACCCCAGCATACCACTGGCCCTCCCCACCGCCTTTGTACACTGCTTTGATACCTTAAGGTCATCAGAGATGATAACACCTAGGTCCCTTTCCTCTTTGGTGACCGTCCGCTCCCCCCCCCATCTGTAGCTCTCCCCAGGGTTCCCTCTACCCTAGTGCATTATTTTGCATTTCTTTACATTGAACCTCAGTTGCCACATCTCTGACCATCTTTCAAGCATCTCCAGGTCCCTCTTCATTTTTGCACCCCTTCTAGAGTATCCGCCCTGTTTCAGATCTTGGTGTCATCTGCAAACAGGCAGACCTTTCCTTCCAGCCCCTCTGCAATGTCACTAACGAAGACATTGAACAGGACTGGTCCAAGTACTGATCCTGTGGTACCACACTGGTCACCCCTCCCAGATTGTACCCTATTTACCACCACCCTCTGTCTCCTGTCTGTTAACCAGTTCCTAACCCAGTTCACCACCTTGTCTCCCATGCCTAGACTACCCATCTTGTTAATCAGCCTTCTATGTGGGACGGTGTCAAAGGCTTTGCTGAAATCCAGGTAGGCGACGTCTACTGCCCCTCCCTGATTAAGTTCCCTAGTCACCCAATCAAAAAAAAAACACTATTAGATTCATTTGACATGACCTTCCTGCTGTGAATCCGTGTTGACACAAATCCGGAGCATCACTGGATTCCAAATGTGCCGCTATCCTTTCTTTCAGCAGTGTCTCCATGATCTTTCCCACCACTGAGGTGAGGCTGAAGGCCTGTAGTTCCCTGTCTTCTCCCTACTGCTGCTTTTGTGCAGTAGGACTACATGTGCCCTCCTCCAGTCCTCTGGAATGACACCCGTGTTGAGTGACTCTGTGAACAGGGCCGCCAGAGGCACTGCCATTTCCCTTCGCAGCTCCTTTAATATCCTCGGTTGGATGCCATCTGGCCCCATGGCCTTATCCACCTTCAGCTTTGTGAGTTCTTCCAGAACTCTCTCCACTGTGAATGGACTGGTGTTCACCTCTCCCCCCATTACCTCTGCAGCCCAACTGTGGTCCTTGATCTGCCCCCTCCTTAGTGAATACTAAGCAGAAGTATTTGTTCAGTATTTCTACCTTGTCCAGATCCCCCTCCTTACACTCTCCCTTCTCCCCTTTTAGTCTCACAATCCCCCCCCCCTCTTTTTTCTTCTTTCACTGATGTACCTATAAAATGCCTTATCTCATTTGTTTACAGACTGTGCTAAGCTCTCTTCTGTCTGCACCCTCACCCACCTAACAGCCTTCCTTGCTTCCCTTAGACATTCAAGGTACACCTCCCTGTCCTCCTCCCTTTGGCTCCCCTTATATTTCCTGAAACTCAGCCTTTTAGCCCTGACTTTGTCCCTCACTTCTTTGGAGAACCATAGTGGTTTCCTTCTTCTTTTCCCTTTGGCCAGTATCCTAATGCATTGGTTTGTTATATCCACCCTGGCTTCTTTCAGTTTCTCCCATTGTTTTTCCACCCCTCTATACTATCTATCCCTTCACCAGGACTGCTTGTATACATCTACCCATTTCAGTGAAATCAGCCCTCCTGAAATCTAGTACTCTTGCCCTTGTATGGCTTGATTGAGTCCATGACTCCATGCTGAACCACACCATGTGGTGGTCGCTGGACCCCAGCTGCCCTTCCACCTGTATTTCTTTGACTCTGTATCCATTGGTCAATATCAGCTCCAGAATTGACTTGTCCCTGGTTGGCTCATACACCAGCTGCTTGAATCCAACCTCCTGCAGGGATTCTAAGATAACTGTGCTTCTGGCTGAAATGGCCATCTGGGTGGCCCAGTCCATGTCCGGCATATTGAAATCTCCCAGTAGCAGGATTTCGCCCTTAGCTGCCATGTCATGTACCTTCTCCACTAGTTCCCCGTCTACTTCCTCCCTCTGTGCTGGAGGTCTGTAGATCACCCCAGTGTGTATTGCTGTTCCATTCTCTGTCTCCAGGGTGACTTACATTACCTTGACCTTCCCCTGTCTTCCCTGAACTTCTGTAGCCTTTATACCATCTCTGATGTACAGGGCCACTTCCCCACCCTTTTTACCCTCCCTGTCCCTCCTAAACAATGTATAGCCTGGTGCATTGACTTCCTAGCCATGATTAGCAGAGTGCCATGTCTCTGTTATTGCTGCTATGTCAAGGTCTGTATCTGCCAACAAGGCCTCTAGATCTAGAACTTCATTTCCTAGGCTACAGGCATTTGTTAGCATGACCTTCCATGTTTTACAGTCTGCCCTCCCTCTGCTCTTGTTCTCCCTCTCCAGCATCTTTCCCCAACCCGGTTTCCTTTCCTATGTGCTCCTGCCACCCCCCCCCCCCGTATCACTCATTATACATTCTTCACCTGCCTGCCCCTCCCTGCCTGCTTTCGCTGTTCCCGTAGTCAACTTATGTTCCTACATGTTCCCATGGGGAGGAGGGGTTCCTAAGCCTGCTGGCTTTCCACCCTTGGCCACTTTAAATGCTCACAGCCGAAGTATTTAAACTTCTCACAAAGAACCAAGGTCCTCTCCTCAGACAGATGCAGGCCATCCTCTTTATATAAGCCTGCATCTGCCCAGGCCAGGCCCCAGTCCCCTATGAAGCCAAAACCCTACCTTCCACAACAATCCTTCAACCAGGAGTTGAAGGTACGGATGTGGCGTGCCCTAGCTTCCCCTGTGCCTTGGACAGGTAGCACCTCTGAGAATGAGACGGAGTGTGCTAGCTGTTTCAGGTTTCCCCAACTGTCCTAGCCAAAAATAGTAGTCCCAGCGTTGCAAGTGGTAGTCCATAATCAGAAAGCTATATTTTAAGGAACATTTTAAAATAATTACGTAGCAACAAAGTATGTGGTCGGGGGGGGGGTTGTATTTACTTTGTAGATATAGGCTATTAGAAAACAGGAAAAATGATTTTCTGTTAAATTATTAATATAGGTTAAAGTCAGAGTCATATTTCTTTTCTTCTCTCTTCTTCCTGCTCATCAATGACAGATGTGTGTTTCTTTTTTGTGATGATAAAACTTATTTTGTTACACTTACTGTGTGGTGTCTTTCACTGGTGGTAAACTGCAGTGGGAGGGGACACACAGACATTAATAAAAAAGAATGCTTAATTTGCAGATGCATGCTGCTTAGACTAAGCAAGGTAGGCAGTCAGGGAGTAACAGAAAGGCAGTGGAATAGGATTGGGATGGGAAGATATAGCTATGTCTAGAAATATTTGACAGTGTGGCTTTGATGCTTACTTTTTTAATTTTACACTGCAGTTTGTCCCATGCTAGCCACACTCTCACCCAACGTGTTTGAGGGACAGTTCCCTTCCTACCACTCTACAGACCACAACACACACATTTTTATCGTCCTTAGGCAGCTTTTGCCTTAACATCAGTTCAGGTTTTTACACTTTGCCTAACTTTTCCCAGGGCAACACAAAGCCCAACCCGCACTCTTCCTCCTTTGGAGCCTTTTTAGCTAGCACATAAATCATGATGGCCCAATAGTAACAGGTTACCTTTTGCCCCTCTGCTCTCAAGTATCCAATCCTTAATTTTTTTAATTTTATTTCCAGACTGAATTTTATTTTGCTCAATTGCCACTATGCTACATGCAGTCACTTTGCAGCTAGCACATAAATCCACGTGGCAAAGCAGAAACACACTACCTTTTGCCCCGACACGCTCTAGTACCTGATCCTGCAGACCAACACACTTTTATTTTTTTTTCGGTTCTTTTATACTTTCAATTTTGTTCCGTTTTTTTGGGTCAAATTTCAATCACACTGGAAGTCGGAAGGCATGCAGATCCAATCTTGCCGAGTGCATCCCCCCCAAGCTCACCATCATCAGACAGTCGCATTCCCTTTCAGTTCTCTCATCTTTTCTTTTAAATTTCAATATGTTGTTGTAGTCAGTGACACTTGCAGAAATCTCCCCACAAACAACCAGACACATAGTGTTGAGCCACTCCCCGCGATCTGTTAGGACTGAGATACTTCTTTTCCCCTCAAGTTGGAATGTGAATGTGCCTTCGATCTTACTTTTAAACCCCAAAATCACTGCCACGGCCAGTAGGTTTTCTTACCCTAGCTTCTGACAGTTCTGCTCCCCACTGCCGCTCTGATGACTCTCTGTCTCCTCCTCAGTACCCAGCTGCTTTCTCTCCCTCTATTCCACGCTCGCTCTGCACACCCCAGCAACGCGCCTGTCTCTTTCCTGGGCACAGAGTCCTCATGTGACTCAGGTCCCTGGCACTCCAGGCAGTCACATGGCCACCAGGACAGTTGGGCTAGGGTGTCGGAAGCAAGCACCCTAGTGGAGGATCCAAGAAATGCAAGGAAAAGTGTTTTTTTTTTAAAGCACTATAGTACTTGTCCGCGGACAGCAAGCTCTGTGCAAAATGCTTGTCCCCGACTGCACAGTGATAGCCCGGAACGTCGGGCTTTTGGATTTGTCGAACCCTGGTTTCCCCCTGGCTTCCTGAAGTCATCCTAGACTCTAGCTAACTCCACACTTCTCCTTTCCAGGTCATTGGTCCCCAAGTGGACAGTGACATCCAGCTGCTCCTTCCTAGCTATTGCTGTAGCGATTCTATGGATCCGCTTCCCATCCCTCCTTGCAGCGTTTCCTGGGAGGCACTTGACCTCCCTCTCTTCCATGCTAGGTGACCCTAACTCCACACCCCGGACAACAGCGTCTCCCACTAGGAGAAGCTTCCCCCCTCCACTGCAGTTCCCTGCATCCCTTCCCTAGGGCTTCATCCTGGAGGACCCTCCCATTCTCCCTGGACGCAGCCTCGGGTTCCTGAGAGGGGCTTTCTCATTCCTCCAAAACAGTGTAGAAGTTAGTAAGTGGGACCAGTTGGGGAATGTGCTTTCAATCCCTCACCCTCCCTGAGCCCACTGTAATCCAGTTACTCCTCTTCCCTGGCATCCTTTGAGTTAAATGTTGTGGACCCGGTGGTCTCTTGGTGAGGGTGGATACCACCTTCAGCTTGACCAACTCTGCTTGGAGACAGA
Organism: Neoceratodus forsteri; assembly: GCA_016271365.2. Lineage (NCBI taxonomy): Eukaryota > Metazoa > Chordata > Ceratodontiformes > Ceratodontidae > Neoceratodus > Neoceratodus forsteri. Next base: position 485,608,562 of record CM028131.1, on the reverse strand, counting down.
CAACCTCCTCTCTCTGCCCAGAGAGGTGCCTGCAGATGGGGCAGCATCGCAGCCTCCAGAATGTCTCCCTGAAGACCGCCGCTCCACAAACACTGCACTACACCACTCCCATCATGTCTGATTCCCTCCTCAATCAACTGCCTACTTAAGATGGCTATTTGATATCCCCCAAATATATGTTTGAATTCTGTTGTGTTCTGTTATGCTTCCTCTCTTTGCTACTTCCTGTATGGATGCAGGATGTTGCAAGGCCTTATGGGACCCACCCAGTAAATGTAGGGCGAGCCCTGGTGTAGGTGGGTAGTGGGGTGGGAGGGAGGAACTACACCTTAGGCTGTGTCCAAAAAACAATCAGACAAGGAGTTCTCACACCCTTCACAAACTTGTCTGCTAGAATCCCTCAATCCAGCCCAAACTAAATGGAAAAGCACCCAAAATGGCAATTAAGAACAGACCTCAAATACAATTTCAAACACACAGAAATGGCAGCTAAGAAAATACCTCAAATCCACTTACAAACACAGTCACCACGTCACCAGCTAGAGTCTCTTCCTCCCTCTCCAACTACTGAAGACTAAACTGAGATGGCAGTTAAAACCTCACATTCAAACTACACTGATCCCTGTAATATGATGCCTGCACTTAAATGCCAGACAGCAACTTTTAAACACAAAATCACAAACTTGTCTGCTAGAACCTCTCGATTCTGCCCAAACTAAATGGAAAAGCACTTCAAATGGCAGTTAAGAACAGACTTCAAATACAGTTTCAAGCACACAGAAATGGTAGCTAAGAAAATACATCAGATCCACTTACACAGTCACCTAGTCACCAGCTAGAGTCTCTTCCTCCCTGTCCAACTACTGAAGACAGTGATTGAATCCTTCCTGATCTGAAACCCAGCAGGCAGGCTGAAGAGCATTTAAGCAGACAAGACAGTGAAATATCAGTGACATTTGTGCAGATAAATATATATAGAATTCCCCTGAAGAAGTCACTAATAGTCCGATGAAATGCTGGGGTTCTATACATGAAGAATTGCTAAAGCCAAGCAGTTGTGTTGTGGTGTCATTCAGCCCAGCGCACTTCAACCCTCACTAGTTGCAACAAGACAAGTTCTGCCAAGAATGGCTCCACATTTAAATATTTTTCACATACCAGTGAATTGCCAAGAGCCCCGCCTCCCCCCAGCCTTTTCTACCCAGAAAACTTCAGACCAGAATTCCAAGCCGTCTAGGTGCTAGAAGCCGACGAAAAAAAAACAAAAAAAAAAACTTTTTTACACATTTTGCACTGTCCGGATCTCGGAATCTTCACATCCAGTCGTTAAGAAACTTGGCATATCAAGAGTCCATGGGTTTCTGATGGTATATTCAAACTTTTGTGCAAAGCCCTTGAAGGGTTGCAAAGTTATTAAAGTGCAAACATTGGGGTTTAATATTAAACAGCCTACTCAGCCCTAACTGTAGTGGCGCAACTGCACCACTTTAGTACAAAATAAAAAAAAAAAATGAAAACGAACCTTTCAAACTGCTGTCACAAGCTGGGACTGTTGCAGAGTCACAGCAAGTGGACAGACCTTAGAGTCCATTTTTGAGGCTACATGAGAAAGTGAGTGACTGGAGCTGTTGTTCCCATGATGGAGGGGAGCTAGCTGTGAGGGGCATAGTGAAGCCTTGCACCCAAGAGCAGCAGGGAGAATGTATCTTCCTCCCAGGTAGTGCCTCCAGATTTTGGCCAGCAGCAGCAAGTGCACAAATTGCAGCACAGTGAGTCCTGGTCCAAACCACAAGACTCTTTTAATATATTGACAACGTGACCATTGATGTCAGTGGAGCAAACTGCTCCAGCAGCAGTCCCACGCAGTCAGAACAGGAAGACAGGTGCTTTGGTTAAGAGATGCTCCATCCAGTGGATGCTGCTTCTATTGGTCCCTTCCCAGGAGGAAGAGAATGAAGAGAAAGTACGACCCAATCTGAGTGGAGTTTGCAAGTACACATTGGCTGCTAAGGATCGAACCCCATAGGGAAAAGAGGAGCCAGACCCATTGCGAGAGGAGGCTGCTGCGATTGGCTACAACCGATGCAGGAAATAGGAGTGAAATAAAATGATGGTCAGCTGTATGCTGTGCTGTATTCCTTCCTTCCCTCCCTCCTTCTCTCCCTCCCTCCCTCCCTCTTCCTTCCTTCCTTCCCTCCCTCCCTCCTTTCTTTCTTTCTTTCTTTCTTTCTTTCTTTCTTTCTTCTTTTTCTTTCTCTCCCCCCCCCCGCCAGTAGGAGTACCTAAAAACCCCTGAGGAAGACTCGCGAGGAGTCAAAGCACTGGGTGGTTAGAGGAGCACGAGTGTGTAGTGGTCTTCAATAAATTCTGATTTATGATTTGATACTTAAGGCTCACTATAGCAGCAATTATAGGACCTGAGTGACACCATATTTTGTATTCTGGTTGGGCTTCCTAAAAAGCCTGCTTGGGCTTACCTTAGCCCTACCATTCTTCCTCTCCTCCTGCTGTTCTCCTGGGCTTCTCCTGACTCTGCCAGCAATTTTCTGGTCCCCAGGTCTTTACTGCTTCTCTGGTGCCCCAGCCTATAGCCCAAGTAAAATCCAGCCCGTCGGGGCTCCAAAAGCCACTCGCAATCTTCTGCTTCATTAGTGCCACCTCCAGGGCAGCGGGAATCATGTTGGCGCCAAAAGCGCCTTTGAACTAGAACTGCGCTGTTTTGCGGTCGCCTCGGGGACTGTGCTGTCGGTCCCAGGATCCCTCCTACCTGTTTGGGACCCGGTGACCATGGACAGTATGCTGGGGAGTTGCTTCAGAGAAAATTGAAGGAGTTTGGCAAGGTACTGGACCAGGACTAATTTAAATATCCATGAGCTGAGCACCAGTCATCTGAAAAATTAATTAATGTGTCTGGCTGCCCCCAGGGTAGCTGTTTTTGGCTTCGTCTGAAAAGAGAGGAAATATTTTTTTTTTTAATTTATAAACTGCTGCTGCATGAGGGAAATTTACTGTGCTAAGAGGGGGGTGGGAGTGTTTAGTGAATAAAACAGTTGCTTTACCCTGGCTGAACCAGCAACTATTTTGGGACTCTAAGTGTCAGCTTGTCTGCTGCTGCTGCAGGGGAGCTTAAATATTTTCAGTAGTGACAGGAAAACCAGCTGAGCTACACCCTTCATCTGTGCAGCGACAGCAAGTATACAATCTGGGCTAAATGACTGGGAGGCATTGGGGCAAATATTTATTTCTTCCAGGCTGCACCAGAACTTTATTCAGGACTGTATCTATTCTGCTAGAAGGGACAGTGGGTTAAGCAGCCATTGCAAGCCACCACAGCCAATTGGAAAGCTAGTAATACAAAGCCAGGACTTGTGGGACATTCACAACGCCTCATGGGAAAATGCCAAATGCTCATGGGGACTTAGAGGGACATCATTTTAGGCGCCAATTCACCAGACCAACTGTGCCTCAAGTTATGTGAGTGACAGGTCCTCTAGCCATTTGGAGGCCCATCACCCCACCTTCACGACCAATCAGGAGCTTGGAAAAAAGCCCTATAAGACATAGTGTCTGCCAGTATTTATTCAAACTGAGACAGAGGAAAGCAGGTTCCAGTCTGCTGGGAGACCCCCACAGGGGTGGGGCTCAGGCCCCAGCCATGCTTCTGAGCCTGGGATTTCCAGTTAAGCCCTCCATCCAGGAGAGGTATTTGTTGTTTATTTAAGTTTAAAGTTAAAGTAATTCATTTACGTTTGCAACTGGTAGCCTGACAGTTGCCAGAGATGTCCTCCAGGTGCTAGCCCTCCCTCCCTTGTCGGAAAACTATGTGGGCCGAAGAACAGCTTCCATCAATCCTCAGTTAAGAGAGATGACTGAAGACACTAGGACACCTTCTATTGCGGATACCACCCGTGGAGGACCTGCGTGAGTACCTTTGTACCCCCCCAGGTGCAAGGGAGAAGTGCCACAAGTAATCTTTGTGTCTCAAGCCCATCTTACTAAATATGCTAACCAAATTGTCTTGGGGTTGACGTGCCCTGTATCGTTTGAATAATTCAAGAGACTTAAAAGCTATCAGTCTGGGCCCCCAAGAGACTAAGTTGTTTGGAGATTGTTCAGATGCACCTTGCCTGCTGCCCAAATTGCCCAAAGCAGGTGCATGAAGATGTGTAGTTAATCATAGAAGTGTGCTGATATTCGCTCTGTGCTCTATGGGTTAATTTCGGTATGCCCCCTTTACAGCGACACCAACACAGCGAACAACAATCCTGTCGGCAAAATCGACACTTTGCCAACAGTTCGCTGTGTTGGTGTGCCTGAGACAGGGGCACACTGTCTCCCAGTCCTGCAGCCCTGCCTCGAAATAACTCCGACTGGAGTTAAGAATCCTTAAGTTGGGGGTTCAGGGGCAAAGCGCCCTGATAAAAGAAAAAGGACTGGGAGACTTAAATCGTATGTTCGTATGATGACTGCAATATGCGGTCAGCATGATTCCTGTCGCTGAGATGCCGGTTGACATAAAGGATGTCGAACCTGCATGGTAGAGCCGTTAGTTTCTGCCTTTTTGGAGTTGCCAGCCAAAGTCACGTCGTCGCTTCATGGGACAGGAGGCCCTAGAGCTCATTTTGTCTATATTATGCCTGGAAATAACCTGTTTCTGACTTTGCCGGATTTTGTCTGAGAATAAGAATGTTTGATAAAAGTATTTAATATCTAAATGCACTGGATGAGACTTTGCCTGTAGTAAAGATGCCTTTTGTTGGATGGTAAATGTACTGGATGCGACTTCATTTAGAAACATAGAAACATAGAAGCTGACAGCAGAAAAAGACCGCAAGGCCCATCCAGTCTGCCCATTTCTTTTTCTACCTTATGAATGTGCCATAAGCTTTTGCTCTGTCCATGGCCTATCTATTCATTCTTATCTGTATTGCTCCCTTCTCTCTATCCCATGCCTGTTTGAAGCCTTGCACTGTATTCATATCCACAACTTCCTGAGGTAGGCCGTTCCATGCATCCATCACCCTTTCTGTGAAAAATAACTTCCTTACAATACCCCTTAATTGGCCTCCCTCTTATCTCATGCTGTGTCCACTTGTCCTGCTATTTTTCTTATATTGAAACATGTTAGACTCTTTCACCTTGTTAATGCCCTTAAGGTGCTTGAATGTTTCAATCATATCACCTCTCTCCCTCCTTTGCTCTAGGGTATACATATTGAGTTCAGTTAATCTGTCCTCATATGTTTTCTGATGCAGTCCCTGCACCATTTTGGTTGCCCTTCTCTGCACTGCCTCAGTTTGGTTAATGTCCTTGTGAAGTGCACACAGTACTCCAGATCGGGCCTAACCAGTGTCTTGTAAAGAGTGATTATTACCTCCCTCTTCCGACTTGTGATACCCCTACTTATACATCCCATCATCCCTCTAGCCTTACCTACTGCTTTAGAGGTCTGCTTGGATGATTTCAGGTCATCGGTGATGATGACGCCCAAGTCTCTTTCTTCCCTTGTGACTGCCAGCAACTCCCCTCCCAGCCTATAGGTGGCTTTAGGGTTCCTCTTCCCTATGTGCATGATCTTGCACTTCTTTGTGTTAAATCCCAGTCGCCACTCTTCCGACCATTTTACTAGTTTATCCAGATATCTTGTCATTCTGCCCGCACCGTCTAGATCATCTACTCTGTTGCAGATCTTGGTGTCATCTGCAAACAGACAAATCTTACCCTCCAGTCCATCTGCAATGTCACTGATGAAGATATTTAAGAGGACTGGCCCCAGGACTGATCCCTGAGGTACCCCACTTGTGACTTGCATCTCTTATGACTGTATACTGTTTACCACCACTCTCTGTTTTCTGCCCGTCAACCAGTTTGCCACCCAGTTGACCAACATCTGACCCACCCTGAGCCTACCCAGCTTATTAATCAATCTTCTATGTGGAACAGGATCGAAAGCTTTGCTGAAGTCAAGGTAGGCAACATCAACTGCTCCCTCTTGGTCCACCACTCTGGTTACCCAGTCAAAGAAATCTATGAGATTAGTTTGACAGGACCTTCCTTTTGTAAACCCATGCTGTCTTGGATCTTGTGCTCCTATGGATTCCAGGTGTTGCACTATCCTTTCCTTAAGGAGTGTCTCCATAATCTTGCCTACTACTGAGGTAAGACTGGCTGGTCTGTAGTTCCCTGCCTCCTCCCTGCTACCACTCTTGTGGAATGGGATCACATGAGCCCTTCTCCATTCTTCTGAGACCTCCCCTGTGCTCAGAGACTCACTAAACTGTTCTGATAATGGCTCTGCTAGTTCCACCCTTAGCTCCTTTAGTACCCTGGGATGTATACCATCAGATCCCATTGTCTTGTCCACCCTGAGCTTATTGAGCGCTTGCAGGACCCTTTCTTTTGTGAAGGGTCTAGTGCACACCTCCCTCCCCCCTATGTCCACGGTGCAGAGCTGTGGGCCCTGCCCTACCGTCTCTTCAGTAAATACTGAGCAGAAGTATCTATTTAGGATAGATGCTTTTACATGGTCCTCCTCCTCCTCGCACCCCCCCTTATCCCCTTTGATCTTAGCAATACCCCCTCTGGACTTTCTCCTTTCACTAATGTATCTATAGAAAGTCTTGTCACCTTCTTTTACTGTTCATACTAGTGTTGCCTCTGTTTTGGGCCTTTGCCTGCCTTACTGCCTTCCCTGCTTCCCTTAGGGAAGTTTGGTATGCATCCCTATCTTCGTCCTGCTGCGTTCCCATATATTTCCTGAAGACCAGCCTTTTGGCTCTGACCTTTTCTACTGTGTTTGAGAACCAAAGTGGTTTCCGTCTTCTTTTGCACTTCCTTTTCTCACTAACACAATGGGATGTTGCTTCAAGTATTGCATCGTTAATGCTTGCCCACTTTGCCTGTACCCTCTCACCTGTATTTCTTTTTGCCAGGGCTAGTTTAACTCTGTTGGCCTCTTATCAAAGTCAGCTCCTCTGAAGTCCCATATTTTTGCCTTGAAATGGGATGATTTTGTTCTAGTGGCTAAATTGAACCATACCATGAGATGGTCACTAGCCCCCAGGTGACCTTCTACCTGGAGATCTATGATCCTTTCCCTATTAGTCAGTACTAGATCTATGATAGCCCTGTCCCTTGTGGGTTGTTGTACCAGTTGTTTGAGGCCCTCCCCCTGCAGGGAATCCACCATGTGTCTAGTTCTGGCAGATGTCCCTGCTGGTATTGATCAATCTGTATCTGGCATGTTGAAGTCTCCCATTATCAGAACCTCCCCTTTAGCTGTCATGCTTTGTATATCTTCTAACAGTAATGTGTCTATGTCCTTCCCTGGTCTGGGGGCCTGTACACAACCCCAGATCGTATGTCTGTCCCATTTCCTGTTTCCAGGGTGGCCCAAAGTTCTTCTGGCTCCTTATGTGTATTCTGAATTTCTGTAGCTTTGATATTTTCATTGACATAGAGGGCCACTCCCCCCACCTTTTTGCACCTCGGTGTTTTCTGAACAGTACATAGCCAGGTACTGAAGTCTCCCGAGTGTGGTTACTGGTAAACCATGTTTCACTAATGGCTACTATGTCCAGTTTAGCCTCATTATTGCCTGCAGGTCTGGGATCTTGTTTCCCAGACTGTGAGCATTTGTGTACATGATTTTCCATTGGTCAGATTTCGGTATGTTAGTTGTTGGGCGAGGTCCAGCGTTTCCCCAGTACATCGTGTAGAATGAACCTTTTCCTTACCACTAATGGTGATGCAAATGAACTACAAACATGCTTAACTCCTGTTTGACCACTAGCTGAGGGGAGGGTGTTCTTCCCATTCGATGTTTTGGGACTGCACCCCTCTCCCCATTTGCTAGTTTAAATATTCTGCAAAGACATCAAGCTTCTGCCCCAATGCACTGATTCCCTCCTTAGTCAGATGCAGTCCATCAAATCTAAAGAACATTCGCTCCCAAAACTGTTGCCAGTTCCCTACAAATTTGTGTCCTTTTTCCTGGCACCAACCTTTGAGCCACATGTTTAGCTCCCCTATCTCCCCTTCTCTGACCTTCCGTCCATCTGTCCCCCTCTCCCAGACTGGCAGGATCTCAGAGAAGGAGATGCCGGATGAAATGGATGATAGTTTGTCCCCCAGCCTGGTTAGGTGTTCCGTGGTCTCCACAACTGACCAGCTGGTGAGATCATTAGTCCCTATGTGTACCAAGACATCAATGTTTTCTCTTGCTTGATAAAAGTATTGTTATCTAACTATACCGGATGTGACTTCAGTTTGTGTTGTGCTGAATGTTCAGGATGTGAAATCCAAGATCTAGCCAAGTTACTTGTCCTGCAATATTTGGTTTCTGTGATACGCAGGGCAAATCCCTGTCTTTCTGTGACCAGCAAGACCAACCTTGCTGCCTCTGCCAAATGCAGGGTAATCCCTGCCTTCTTCTTTAGGATATACAACCATTGTAGAAATGCAGCTTTCTAAGTTTACCCCCTTCCTTCTAATTAAAGCCAGCCAACTCTACCAGCTGCAACTTCCACCAGGCCTGCAACATTCAGGACTTTGGTATCTGGTACCCAGTGTGTAGTGTGAGATTACGGGGTTTCATACTGTTCTGGGACTGGTACCAGTGTGGGGAAAAATAATTACTGTGTAACATCTGATTTTAACTAGCAGCTTAGATAGCCAGGGTTCTGGGTATCGATGTCGAATTGAGAATGTGATTTCCTTTTCTATTAGCATAATAGCCACCCAGCTGGAGGGTTCACCAGCAAAAGCTAATCAAACCTTGTACATATGTAAATAGTAAATCAGCATAACCTCTACTCCATTTTCCCCATTCCTAATTCCCTTGTCCCCTAAATAAATCTGTTGTTACTGTTTTGAAAAATCATCATCCAGCGTGTGAGCATATTATTAGAGGTTCATTAAATGTGAAATGTTGAATCATGGGGAAATATCCTTTGGGTCATGTCTGGGGAAGGTAACTGGTACTTGTGGGTGGTATAACATCTCAGGGGTTATACCTGTTAACAGCTAGCCCACTTAAAGCATACTCTGAGTGGAGGCGCTGCACATTGTTTGAATTTGTTATAAGTTAGTGAACCCAAACCCCTTAGCCTGTAGTAGGCAGGGGTGTAACACTAGGGATAGCGCCACCTAGGGGTAACATTTCTATTTTTGTTGACTGGGAAAGGAGAGTAAGGCAGTTTTTGCCTATTTTCAGCCTCATCCCTGGCATGGAGGGATGGAGATACAGATGCAAGCTGGCGATTGACTCAGGTTAGACTTTGTGGTATTTTTAGTGTATGGGAGAATTTGGCAAGGACACAGAGGAAATTGCTATACTCTTTGGAGAAGTGCCATGGGATCTTTAATGTCCACGTTAATCACCACCTGAACAGTCAGACAGGACCGGAGTTTAATGTCTCATCCAAAAGACAGCACCTGAGGAATGCAGCACCCCCACCAAGCTGCTCTACAGTGCTACTATTATGATTTTACCTCCTTGTTCCTGGTGTGGGGCTAAAACACTCAACTTTTTGATCTTCCAACCTCAGAGGCAAGGGCATAACCTGCTGAGATACAGACAAGGTGGAGGTATCACCAGTAAGGGGCCAGAGTTGATCTTGTTGCTGTATAGGTCTCTGCTGATGCTTCATCTAGACTGCGGTGCACAGTTTTGGAACCCTCACCTCAGAAAATACCACAGTCGCTTCGAGAGGGTACAGAGCAGAGCCACTACAAGGGTGTGGGGTATGCAAAATAAGTCATACTAGGAGAGGTTGACTAGCCTTAGCAGGTACATACTTGAGATAAAACAGTTATGGGTGGGTATGATGGAGGCCACAAACAAAACAGTGGAGTCAACAGAGGTGACTGGACAACACAAAGAGAGGTCAGGCACCAAGGATCATGAGTACAAGCTGGTGGGGGGGGGTTTAAAAGGGACATAAGGAAATACTACTTCACAGAGAGGCTAGTGGACAAATGGAACAGACTGCTAAGCTTGCTGGTAAGGTTCATGCCTGTTCAGTGGTTTATAGGATACCTAAACCCTATAATTTCCCCAAGTTAAAAAAAAAATGGCTTCATAGCTCTTTTTTTTGTATAATATCTTTATTAAAAGATTTTCCAAGTACAAAACAGTAACATCCACGAAGATTTTTTACATTAGATATTTCATTCCCATATAGTACTTCTATTCTCTTAATATTTTCTTTAGGATAGATCAAGGACAGAACCAGGCATGCCTTCAGCAAGCATTTTACTAACAATAATAATCAACTATCATGTTAAAACGTGAGTATTACACATTGAACAGAGAGAGAAAAGAGAAAAAGAGAAATAAATAGTAAATAAAATGTGCTTTACCTCAGATCTAAGTTCATTATTATACCACAGATTGTAACTTATCCAGTTAGTCACTATTTCATTTCTTTTATCTTCTGGGACTATTCTTCCAACCATCGCCCCCTTTGTCCTCCCTAATTTTGGTATTTATGCTGTTCCACCATCCCGTAGAAGTGCTGCCTCCCCTGGGGTCAGGGCCCTCAGGAACTTCTCCCATGCATTCAAGAACCCTTCCTCCTTGCCCTTTAGTATGTATGTCAGTCTGTCCACTGTGCATCTCTTTTGAATATAGCAAATAATGCGCACGGCGCAAATACAGTGCGCAGGGGCATCCCCCAAACAGGTCTGAATACTAGGACTAGGAATGCTCCAGTGCAACTGTAGCTGTGCTGTGTGCAATATCGAAGATATTCAGACCTAGATATGCAAATGGGGCCATTATGCATGGATGGCTCATGTGCATGTCCATTGAGCTTGCAGCAACTACTGTAAGCTGTCATTCAGCGGGCAGCCACGGTGGTATGCGGGCGGGTATGCTGCCTGCCGATGACCGGGGGGAAGCTGAGTGGGTGGGTGGAAGCACTGGACCACCAAGGACATTTATTTTAATAATATGACGGCAATCGGGGATTCGGGCATGGAGGCGGGTACCACTTGACTACCAGGGATAATAAAGGCATTTATTTACAGTGATCAGAGGGTCGGGATGGGGAGGGGAGGTAACACTGGATGATCAGGGATAATAAAGGAATTTATTTTCAGTGATTGGAGGGTTGGGATGGGGAAGGGGGTACCACTGGACTACCAGGGGTAATACAGTAATTTATTTTCAGTGATTGGAGGGTCAGGATGGGGAAGGGGTACCACTGGACTACCAAGGAAATGTCTTTTAAAACTATGACGGCAATCGCAGGTACAGGATGATAGGTAGGACCCACTGGACCACCAGGGACTATTGTGTGTGCTAGTGCACAGTGTTGGGGCGTGGTTGCTACCCACAGCCGGCGGCTTTTGTCTTGCTCACTGTAATACAGCAGCCTGACGGTGGGTGGATAGCACTTGATCCAGTTTTTTATGGGCTCAAATTTGAGCCCAGGTATACGGCACAACTCTGGGTTGTGCCAGCAGATGTACCACACATCCCGGGCTGAATATCGGGATGTGCCACATATGCATGGGCACGCCCCCGGAGACTTGCCACATACATTATCTTTGCGCCCCAGTGCATCGGGAATTGCACTGCGCAATTCCCACTTTTGAATATTGCCCACAGTTCTGGCGCATCCCCTTTGAATATCTCGGTCATTATGTTTTTTTTTTAAAATAAGCACTTAAATAGCGTATTATACATGGGGTATTTTTTTTTTTTTGCAGACATAGTCAAAATAACACCAAACAAATGCCTCCATTAGCTAGACTCTTCCAGTTTCTGAGCCCGAGTGAACTGATTTCTGCCTTTTCCCATCCCATTTCTCCCTGCTTCACAAAATACTGTTGTAAAACTACTTACTCGTGTATTATTTTAATTACTACACCAGTTAAGTTATGGTTTCCATATATATTCTCTTATTTATTAACCACCTCTGTAACAAAATCTCATTAAACTAATAGCCGGTGCTGACGGCGCCAATGAACTGCTCCTCCAGACAGTGTGACCAAACTACAATAAATGGTTTACCCTTTACCAGGGATACTCGTTCCCTTCAGCAATATCTAGTGATCAAGTGGTCCCAGTTCCTGCATATGATGTTGTCCCATCACTCCTTACTGTTATCTAGCTGCAAGCAGGGCTCTATAAATAGCATTTGTTCGCACCAACATCACCTCCCTGTCACTGAGGCAAAGGTCAGAAAGCATAGGAAAACCAGGAGCAGTTATAAAATTCGCAAGTAGTGTTTTATTATTTTCATTAGCAATAAAAAAACAAAATGTTCAGGATAGGTGTTGACAAAGGCGGGACAAAGAAAACAATGTCCTTCATCTGAGGGTGTTTCTTATTCTACATTTTAATCTCTGTCTGTCACTCTTTAAAATAAAAGTTTGCTCTCATTATATATGAAGTGTTTGCCAGGCAATTAATTTTTGCATCCTGAGCTCATTAAGAGGCACTCTGTTTCTCACAAAATGTATCAGAACTTTGTCAGTTTCTTTCCTTGCAGGTGCAACAAAATAAAATACCGTGTCCCAAAACTAACCTCCTGTTGACAGCTCTGCAAAAGAGTTTGTAGAGGTCAAATTGCATCTTAAAGTTAACCCCCTAAGTTCTAAATAGCTTTCTGCAACCAGATCAATTATATAACTATATGCATTTTCAAACCAGAGCATCCCAGTTTCACAGAAAGATTCACATACATTTTATAACTGCAGATATGCAAGGGGGAAGAAAAGATAGAAACAGCAAGAGAAGGCAGGGAAATAGGGACGGAGGAATCGCAAGACCGTTGGAGTGATCAGTTCATAGGTCTCAAAAGAAAATTTGCACAATCAGACAGGAGACACAAGAGGAGAGGACAGAACAGAACAGATCCTTGCTTTTAACTCTTTCTGCATAAATAATGGGACAGGGTCTTATTCAACCCTCTTACATACCCCCTCTTTAAGGGGGAACCTGTTTTAAAACAAACAGGTTTCCAAAACTTTATTTTAATTCTCTTCTAACATGACCGTATAACCTTTACAGTTCTGCACAGATGTACTATCCCTTTGTCCATAACAACCAGTGTAGCAAACAGTTAAGGTTCAATCCACACATTTTTTTTTTAACCTTCAGAATTCTTAATTCCTGATCCATACCTTGACAGAAAATAAGTGCTGGCATTCTGTTTTCCAGATTTGTGCATCACTTTAAATTTAAATGGCTGTAGTGCCAGGTACCACCTTGTGTTTCTGGAATTTTTATCCTTAATTTGATTAAGCCAGCAGAGAGGATTATGATAGCTGTAAGTACAAAATGAGCTCCTAGCAAATAAAACTTAAAGAGCTTGTGACACGATTTGCCCTACTGTACATTTTTAAGAAGTTTGCATTAAACAGTAACAGCTGGCGTGTGCATTTTATTAATTTTGTACCTCTGTTATCTTCTTTTCCGTCCATTTTCCAGCCGCCGGTTAGATGTGCATCCCCGCTCAACAGTAGCTGCTGCTCAGTAGTTCAAGACTCGATGACATCTGGTCTGGACAACTTGAGTCTGTTTGCTGGAGTCACGGCGCTGTTTTCTTCTGCAATCAAAGCAGTCTCACCATGTTCTGTTTGAGCAGTCCTTCTAGTTTTACTTGGCCAGTGGTACATAAAATTGCTCCCTCCCTATACTCTCTTATACAACACCTGGTTGGTACTCTCAGCACTCGCAATAAAATTAGTGGTTCCTAATAATGTTATGCATACTGCGGAGCTGCTAACTTTTACAGCGGCAAATGAAACAACACATGTTCATGCCCCAGTACTGCAAATATTGGTTTGGATTATGGAAAATACATCCAGCAAACAAAATTTTGCTTTGCCTTCCACAGATAAAAAAACATTTTGATGAGGCTCAAGCTGTCTTTTTGGACTTGCCTGTTACTGTTCTGTTTTGTGGTATGGCTGCTGGCATGGTACCAGCCAGGTTGGGGAGGGTGGGCAGTCCCAAATAGGGTTAGGCATGCCATAGAAAATTGGGATACCTTTTGCCAGTGGTAAATAGAATTGCTCCCTCCCTCAACCCTCCATACGCAACACTTGGTTGGTACTCCCGGCGCTATAGTGTTAATGATATTAAACACTTGACCAACGAAACTGCACATTGTTGAGCTGCTAACTTCTTCAGCAACACATGACACTTATGCCCCAAACAGAATGGCACAGTACTTATCATTACTGCTGACTCAAGATATTCAGTAAATATTATGCCACAGTCCTGCTAATGTCACTTAGAGCCACGGAAAAGACAGTCAGCAAACAGTATTTTGATTCGCACACATACACATAATTTAGATGAGGCTCAAGATGTCAGTTTGTACTGTTGCATTACAGGATACCGGTCCGTGTTCTGTTTTGTGGTGTGGTTGCTGGCATGGTACCGACCAGGTTAGTGGAGTGAGCAGTCTCTAATAGGGTGATGCATTCCATAGAAAATATGAATATCTTTTGGATGCCCCATCATAACAAGTATATGGCAGTAGTGAGAAGCGAATCTTTGGCCAGGGGATGTGGCAGACAGGTGAAAGTAGTAAACAAAAAATTTTGCAAAATTTGGGGTGATAGAACGTCTGTCAGAGTGCATCGCTACCAGTACACCGTCACCAACAGGCACACTCCGCTGTACAATAGCAGGGACATAAGGACAGAAAGCATGTGTTGAATTTATTGAATAAAAAGACAATTAGGCAGTCATACAATTTGGAAAACAACATAAATGTTGTGGAGTACAATTACAGGATTCTGTCAAGTGACCAATTCTGCATCCAGCTGTACAGCAATCAAACAAACCCACCCGCTGGTCCGCTTCTGATGTGTACATTCCCCCCCCCCCCCCAGCTTTTCTGATAATATTGCTGTACCTTTCATTGTGGCATTACTTCAGAATGCTTTGGTTGTCAACCTGATGTGTCGTGACACATGTTTCCATGGTGGACTCCTCACTGGTGACGTGCCATCAGACCCCTGCATTGCCTGATCTGAAATAAAAGTAGCAGTGCCACTTTACCAGTGAGCTGTATGTCATAGTTGTTTACCCCGAAAGTATCTTGTCATTGTTCGACAAGTGCATAGGTAACATAAATGGATGTCTACTGTCCACCTTCCCTTATGCACCTATAATACTGCCAGGTGACACATCAGGGAACCTTTTATCCTTTACCCTCCATATGTCTTCAAGTGCAACGCATCTGCTACACTAGTTGTCTGGTAGTATGCCTTCGATGGAATGGCACTATATGCCTCATTGTGCACAAACTGTCAATATTATGTCTATGGCTTATTTTTCACTGTGATTGTATAACTCTGTGACATACTGTGTGCCGTAATGTGATAGCACCTTCCTCACGACCGTTTATTGAGCTACTGTTGTCTTGTGCTAAACAGCGCTGTATTCGCACCCATTTTTATATCAGTAAAACATATTGTGGAAACAGGAGCTTCATTTACATTCAGCACACATGCCACCATACTTTGGTCATTAGCCTGTGTATACATTCACATTCAGACACAGTGGGGGCAGTGGGGACTATACGCGTGCAATCAGCAGTGCAATCCTTCAACATTTTACAATTTTATTGTGGTCTTATCGCTCTTACTTCACCTGTCTTGTCCAAAATAATTTATTTTTTGAACAAGTTATGACATCTGTGATTTCAGAACCGTACTAACAACGTGCATGACTCATGAGCATACCCTGCAACAAAAAACCTTGTACCCTGCAATAAAAACCTTGCACCCTGCAATAAAAACCTTGCACATGCACAAAGCACTAAATAAACTATTTTCCCATGGGGGCTGGGACATGCTATCTATGCTGTGTTGATGAAAGGTGTAAGACACCAGTGTTTTCTCTGAACAGCCTCCCCCCCCAACCCCACCACAAACCACAAGCTCCAAAAAATTAGTTCATGACAGGAAAATGCAAATATATAACCGCCTTTATTGATAACTTTCAGGGAATCATGTAGGGCTGTAGCTTGAGCACTTCTTTTTAAAACTTTTTTATGGTGGGGTTATTGCAATCCTCAGACACGTTTTATTGTCCATATTGATTTACCTTTTATTCCCCTGCTTTAGGATATTATTGTGTTCTCTTCTCACAGCCACTTACTTTGCAAACAATGTAGATTCCTAATTACTGTGTTGAGCATCCTGTCTTATTCTGCTGTAAAGATATTAGCACTTCATTTGCACTCTGTCTCACTCTACTTCAATGCCTTAGCACTTTCTTTGCACCTTACACACCTTTATGCTGGATTCTATTCAAAGCACCCCCACTACCCACTATCTGAGCTTCTCACCTTCTGTCTTAATTTCTGTGATTGTTTACATCAAAGGGTATATATCGCTTACACACTTTTTATTCTTCACTGTTGAACAAGTTTAATCTTTCTTTCTCACAGGAGACATGTACAATCATAAATTCTAAGCTTCTTTCTACCCATTGCCATGCTTAGCTACTCATCTCCTTAGCATCAGTCCCAGTCTCTATAAATACTGTGACACATTCATGATTCTAACTCTGTATAACTGCTTCTTGTATTGCTTGGTTTATTGCCCTGCCTTGAAATCACTCCATACTGTCTATATGTCTTTACTGAGATACAGTCTCCAGAAATGGACACTGTATTCCAAACTGATGCCTCACCAATGAACTGTTTGGTGGAAACACCACATCCTTCCTTCTGCTGATACTATCACTCTCTGTGCACCAACAGCATCCCATTGTCTCTCACCACTGCCTTGCCACTTTGTTTGGCCACCTTTCAGTCATCAGATATGATTATCCACAAATCCTTTTTCTGTTTTGTTACCATCAGTATCTATTCCACCCTTAGATAATCCTCCCCTGGGTTCTTGTGCCACAGATTCATAATTTTGCCCTTTTTGTATTGCATCTCATCTTCCATGCTCATGACCATTCCTCCAGTTTACCTCTGTCCCTCCTCTCCTCCTTTTTTTTTCCACATCTCTTGGACTTTCCACACTGTTGCGCATATTATTGCTGTCCGACAAAAGGCACACCTTCCCCTCTGGCACAACCGCAATGTGCACTGTGAAGACATGATCCAGGACTTGGGCCAGGAATGATCACGGTGGCACCCCAGTGGTCACCCCCCTTTCCTCTAAGTGAACCACATTTACTACAATCCCCTGTCTTCTATCATGCAATCAGATCATAACCCAGTTTACTACCTTGTGACCTTTTCCCAGACTGCCCAGCTTGTTCACAAGTCTTCTGTGTATAATGGTACAGAAGGCATCACTGAAATCCATGTAGGTCACATCTCACACTCCTCCCCAATCCACGACCATAGTCAACTCTGCCAAGAACTCCATTAGTTTTCTTACACATGACAATTCCACTGTGAATACATGCTGTTACCCTTCAGATATGAATGTAGGAACACACAAAACTTCTGGAACTAACATACTGTGAAGTTCTACTGAGTATGTTAGCATGAGCAGCTATTTTAATACCGTTGAGCAGCACCACCTTGCCCACTCCACCTTGAGTCATCAATTGCCCTTTCCAACCCCCTCCCCCTCCCTCCACCCCTCACTCTCCCAGCAGTGCCCCTTCCATACTAAGCATCTTCGGTGACCGTCACCGCCCCCTCCCAGCCTTGATACTGGTTACTGTCTCTGCCACCACTACCTACTCTGTCTTCACATGCAATCCCTTCTCCACCTGGTGGGAGAAAAATGGTTTGTTCATTTTCTTTTTCAGTGTATCCCCTGTTATCACCAGTGTTATGGCTACAATACATATGTGGAGCAACATAGGTATGAGTGCTGCAACCTGTAGAACAATGCTATTGACAAGCCTAGGTTGTGACCTACAACCCCTTCCTCCCATGACCACCCTCTGGTTCCTGACCATTAGCCAACTCTGTACCCCCCCACCAGAATTTTGTCTCAAACTACCATGTACACCAACTTGGTGATCAGCCAACCAGCCATCACTGCATTGAACACTTTGTTGAATTACTGGTTTATTACATCACCTGCCTGTCCACTGTCTAATGTCCTTGTGACCCAGTTGAAGCAGTCCCCCACTGGTTTTACACAAACACAACCATGATAAACCCAAGTTGTGGGTTGACAATTGGGCCCTTTCCTTCAATGAAGGACTCCAGCCTTTCCTTTCAAATGGCGTGCAGTGACGCTCGTACTATGTAGTTGTGCTCACTACCCTGTAATTACACTGCTCGCCCATGGGTCCATGCTGGTGTAGTGCCACCACTTCAGCTGTCTTACAGAACTGAGGCACATACCCTGTCTCCTTCAATAATGTATCTGAAGAAGTCCTTCTTCCCATCATTTTACCCCTGTGTCACCTTTAGTTCTGCTATGTCTGTCTCCCCCCCCCACACGCGCCCCCTACTACCATTATCACCACCCCTAATGCTACCCCTGGTGCTACCTTTAGTCATTCAAATCCTGCAGCGTTTATGAACTGAAAATGAAGGTAACAGGAACTCATACAGTAGGTGCACCGAAAATGTTTAGTAGGATAACAGTTACACACACTGTGTTGGTAACTAAGATAACCAGTACCATATTGGGTGATACTGTAATAAAGTTACTATTAAAAAAGTCATTCATCCAATTCTGGGAACTTGAATCCGCAATATTCAGCCGGAAGAAAGGCAGATCTTACTTCGAGAGGGCTCTTGCAGTAGGTAATTACATACTGGACTGAAGCCAGCAGGCGTCAGGATCCCATGGAAAAATTTCTAGCTATCAGTCTCTGTCGGGGGACCGCCCCCACGTCAGGTGACGATGTCATGTGATGTCAGTATAAAGGGGTGGTCCCCCACGCCCGCCTTCAGTTCTTCCCCGTTGGCTTAAACTGCAGCGGTTAAGTTCCTCTGCTGCCGTCAGTCTGTCGTCAGCTTTAGTACCACTTTTTTCTCGATTTCACAAAACTTCCATTATCTGCCATGTATGGCGCCCCTACTTCGTCCGATTCACTTAAGAACAAGTGTATTGTGCGCGCCAGTCCCAAGACAAAGCGGACACTCCCTGTGCCCTTCTGTTCAGGGCCCGAACACCCCGTGAAGAAGTGCCAGCACTGCCAACAGTTTAACGCCGCCACTCGCAAACAGAGGCAGCAGTTCCTAGAGGCCTATATCTTAAAAAAGAAGATGTCCTCCATGGAGAAGGAGCTGAAGAGGCTTCGGCAGGCCTCAACTTCCCCTGAGGGTCACCGCAAGAAGAAGGAGATGCACCGGGACTGGAACTCCACATCCACAGCCACCGCGACTCTGGCCGGAGTCGCCATGTTGAAGGTAACATCCCCCCGGGGGACCGTTCTTCGATGGCCATCTTAGAGGTTTCTAAGGCAGCAGCATCCCTCCCATCGGGCTTGTGCTTGGGCTCATCGGGAGCCTCCTGGGACAAAGGAGGCAGCTGCTCCTGGGAAGACCACCACCGTGCCTGCACAGACAAGGCAGCTAAGATGCCCGACCCTTCGAGGCAGCACATGACCTTGAAAATGCCCGCCAAGACCACTCCCTCTCGTGGCCTTCATCAGGCGCTGGTTCTGATAAGTTGGACGCCAGCTCCTCCGACATCTGCCCGGATCCTACTTGAACAGGGCCGCTTCAGCTCCCCCACGGTTGTTCGGCACCCAGCCAGCCACCGGCCAAGACCAGGACACCCGCCTGCAGCTCCTTGGAAGGTACGGGACAGCGCAGCCAATCGGAACACGGGTGCTTCCAGCAAACCCACTCTAATTGGCCAGGACTTTTCCCCTGCTATAGACACCTGGCACTTTGTTAGATTTTCGATAGAACTAAGCACATTTCAACTGTGTAATTAGAAGTTTTTCAACTGTATTAGCTGGATTGTAATTTCTACTATTGTTTTAAAGTGCTTACACCTCTTCTGTCTGACTGCTCTTCCTGCAGTGCCCCCCCCCATCCAAGCACTCTGCCTTGGCACCGATAAGTCTCACTACCTTCCCCCAAGTGGCTAGTTTTCCATTAGCAGGTTATACAGACCTGCCACTAGAGGATTCTTGGTCTTCCTGCATAAATCACTGTACTCATTCGTAAGCACATGGCCTGCATTAGCATCTCTACTTCTCTTTCCTGGTGCTGCTACAAGGGGTGGTTGTAGCTGAGGTTCCCCTAAGCTTCACTCAACAGGCTGACAACTTCCTTGAAACTGCCTGTGCGACAGCTCTGCAGCTGAAAACAGGAAGCCCTCAGTGTCTGCCATCCACCCTTTAGACTCAAGTCAGATAGACACTGAGCACCCTATTATTACCTACGCTGCACTGTCATACCGATAGATACAGATAGAATCCTCTGCAGAGAGCCAGCACGCCTGAGCACCCTTGATTGGTGCGGCACTGCCATAGGGGGATTGTGATTGGTAAGACCACTTGTCTGCTTTGCTCTGATTGGGGCACCTTCTCTATAGCCTGTTACAGTGTTCCCTTCTTAATTCTGACTTCTCAGCTCTCGCTCTGACCTGAAATTTTCTCCCCCACCACCCCTCTCCCAGGCCTCCTTTAAATACACTCATGATCCGCCTCCTATATCATATTACTGCTTCATTGGCCTAGTTTCGACTGCTGCCAACCCATGATTGGTATCTGAGTGTGGCCAATAAGACTGCCCTGTGTGAATATCTCTTGAGCCCCACCACTAACTAAGCGTCTCCTGCTCTTGTTCCCCTTCTGCTGTATTTTCTCATCTAGGTTTATGAGTACTTAGGTGGGCAAATTACTTGCCTAGAAAATATTGCACTAATACAAATCACGAGACCACTCATTCTGGGACCATGGCTCTCCTTATTGTGTTTTTATTGCTCCTAAGGTGCAGAGTTCTCAGCAATACAGTGCAATTCGAAGTACCTCAATGCAATTCAGTTCTCCAATGTACCTTATCAATACCTAATGTTATAATGGTCTACCGTGCAGACACTATGTCATTCTCCTCTCCCCTTTTAGCCTATTCCCCCCGGTTAGTCTACACCCCCTTACTACTGTCCTCACCTATGTCTATTCAAGCACTTGATTGATCACGATCAACTGTCATTACAGTGGTGCCGCCTCTTGCAGTAATGAGCATGGGTTGCCAAGAAAATAAAACAGTCTCCATTCTCACAAGCTCCTTAAAGAAAAATTATAGTTCTGGCTTCTTTCTGCTGGGAAATGAGACTCAACCTCGCCGCCCCCAACTTACCTCCATATCGATTTTGTTGAGGCCACAGGTCTCAAAATGATGATGGTCAACATTTTAAGCCTGCCTAAAAAACTTGTACAGCTGCAAGCCTGGGCTGCACACATTAACCCTGACTTTATCATAATTACTGAGTTATGGTTAAAAAAGATGAACACTGATCAACAAATATCACTGCAGGGCTACAATTTATTTAGAGCAGATAGAGAGTCTAGAATCGGGGGTGTGGTTATCTACGCCAAATCTAAGTACTCGGTCACCAATATTAGTTGCAAATCTCTAGCCAAGGAATTTGCATTAGTTTCGCTGAGCCTTCATCTCCCCTCCTCGGAATGTATCACTATCCTGGTGGCTATAGACCCCCGTCTGGTGGTGATGAAGTCCTTAATCTTTTGAAATCCATGTTCGTAGATGCAAAAACTGAAACAATATTTCTAGGAGATCTAAATATGGACTGGCTGTCACCTAAATTACACAGCCTCAAATCCCTTTGTGATGAGCTAGGTCTTGGGCAATTAGTCAGTGAACCCACTAGGAACAACACTCTAAATACTGCCAACAGTTCCATTCTAGATGTGGTACTAACCACCCATCCACACAAAATATCTCATTCGGCAGTGTTTCACAACGACATAAGCGATCATGGAATTGTTGCTTGCATAAAATCTCAAATTAAGGCCCGGCCGCAACCCATCTTTATAACAAAAAGATCCTTTCACAAATTCAGTGCAGTAAACTTCCTATCTGTCCTGAGCATGATCAGATGGCAAGATCTCTACCTAGCCAAAGATGTCAACAAGGCAGCTTACATCCTTAATGACAAACTCACTACGATAATAAATAAGCATGCCCTTTTCATCAAAGTAAGGGTACGGAACAATTCCAACCCCTGGTTCACCTCGGATCTCAAGGCAGCCCTTATAGCTCGAGATAAGCTCTGGGCTAAAGCTAGACATTCCAAAGAATCTTCGGATTGGCAGGCCTTTAGAACAGCCAGGAATAACTGTGTGAAAAAACTTCGCTCTGCTAAAGCTAACTATTATATTTCTACTCTCGAACAAGCAAAGGTAACCCTCATAAAATATGGAAGACTATCAAAGCTATAGAAGGACAGCCCATGGCCCCCTCTGTCCCAACAAAGATAGTTGCAAGTGGCAAGATTGTGGAAAACAAGTCCCTAATCCTGGAGGAACTTAACTTCCACTTTGCCACAGCTAGATTAGCTTTTGACTCGTCACCTTATGCTGGTGCTGCGGTGAGCCAGCATACCCCTCCCCCTACATCTAGTCCTGCACCCAGCCCCTTCCTACTGCGCGAGATAACTTATATAGAAGTAGAAGATTCTCTTCTTAACTTAGACACCAAAAAAAGCACAGGGGACGATGGCTTGGAACCCTTTTTCCTAAGGTCAGGCTACGCCCATCTCACTGCCCCAATTCTCCACATCTTCAATCTTTCCATCACATCTGCTACTGTGCCATCCTGCTGGAAATCAGCACATATCCTCCCTCTATTTAAATCTGGTGACCCATGCGATGTAAACAACTATAGGCTTATCTCCATATTGCCTATCCTTTCTAAAGTTCTTGAAAAACTGATCCATATTCAGCTAAAATCTCACTTGGAAACCTTCTCTCATTAACCCAGCTCAATCTGGCTTCCGGCTAATCATAGCACAATCACTGCACTAGCAAAGTAACCAATGATTGGATCTCTGCTATAGATGCTAAGAAGGTAACTGCACAGTCTTTTGGACCTCAGCAAAGCTTTTGATACTGTTGATCACAAACTACTAGTCAATTGCCTTGCAAAGTTGGGTGCCACATACCATACCACCCAGTGGTTCTCTAGCTACCTAACTGGAAGATTCCAAAAGTAAAAGGGAAGACTTTTTCTGCTGCCTTGCCAGTTGCAAGAGGAGTCCCAAGGATCCATCTTAGGCCCTATCTTGTTTCTTTGTACATTAATGACTTAGATGCTAACATATCTCACGTCCAATCTGCACCTTTGCAGATGATACTGTGTTGTATACTTCTGGCTCACCGTTATCTGAAGTCAAGGAGTGCTTCAAGCGGACTTCGCACAACTTGAGCATAATCTAATAAAGGCAAAGCTTCTGCTCAATGCTAAGAAGACTAAAGCGATGATATTCTCCCGCAGTGCTGTCACAGGCCCCCCCAATACCCTTGCCCAAGACTTCATTGTCACCACGCTAAACGAGCCTCTGGAAGTTGTAACCAAGTTTAAATATCTGGGTATCTGGATTGACAATAAATTATCTTTCAATGACCACGTCGAAGATGTCTCTAGAAGGTTAAAAGCAAGGTTAGGTTTCTTCTACAGAAATAGGCCTTTTCCCCTTGAAACTCGAAACAAGCTTGTACAGGCCACTTTTCTCCCCCTACTCGACTATGGCGATGTAATCTATTCCTCCACCACTCTTGCAAATCTAAGTAAACTGGACATCATTTATCACCATGTGTTACGGTTCATTACCAACTCCCCTTACCGTTCGCACCACTGTGACTTATATGCAACTGTTGGTTGGACATCCCTTACTACTAGACGCCTGCACCATGTTGGGCTATGGACTCTTAAACTGCTCCTGCAGAAATTGCCAAGCTATCTCTCTTCCTTATTAGTATCTCACATAGTGCATACTCATTAAGAAAATCTGACTTTATTATGCTTGACATACCAAGGACGCGGACATCCTTTGTAAACGTAAGTATTGTATATGCCATTCCTCCATTTGGAACCAATTATAAACCGTATTGAAACTAACTAGCACAGTTTCAATAAACTTCTACAAATCGCTAAGTTCAGCAAAATAAATGACACCTCTAACTGTCATTAAGTCTCTTCCTTCCCATGTGCCATATTTATCCACTGGTAAGGTATAATTGCTTTTGTCATATTAACTGCTTCCCTTCCTTCTACTCCTGGTTTTATCTATGCTTACGCCTCCACTGCTACTCTATCAAATCACTCCTCCCCCATATCAGTTGTAGTCTGTTGTTTGTTCTAGCTGCCAAAATATATGTATTGCACACACCTGTCATCATGTTTCATTTATCAGCGTGCAACCTGTAAGTCGCTTCCTGTCTCATATTAATGTTTACCACCTGCGGTCACCCCATGTGGTACCCTTGTACGTATATCCAGCCTGTATCATGTAACGTGCATTTCATGTATATACTGTTATTACCTATTTATGTTTGTACTTTAAGTGTTTATGTCACGGGACCTCCTTGTGAATGAGCTTGCTCAATGGAGTTTTCCTGCAATAAACTTGAACTTGAACTTGGATCCCACCAGTAAGGCGGATGTCGGCTCCTCCCATGGATGCACAGCATTAGAGCCAACACCAGACCCAATCGACCAGTCTGTCATTCCTAGGTCACCGCAGTGCTCGCCGCTGCTGACCGAGGTTCCAGCATCTCCCCTGTTGGACCCTGGGGATTTTTGTCCTCCTTCCCCAGGCGATACAGAGGACGCTGGTAAGCTCCCATCAGGTCTCCCTCCTGCTAGGCCAGATGACCTGATATCAGACGCTGGCTCTGACGCGGGGCAACATCACTTTACTGGACACCGTCCCAATGCCGGCCCTGACGCCCGCCGGGCCACCTGCACCTGGCCCGCCTGCTGGGCCTCTCCCAGGGCCTTCTGCTCTGGCAGAGCCCCTGGTTCCCAGGTATCTGTCTCCATCTTATCTGATGCTGTCCTACCCGGGACCGCAGTATCCTGTGCCGCAGTACCCAGCGCCGGCCTACCCGACACTGCAGTACCCGGTGCCTCAGTACCCGATGCCGGGCTTCCCGCCATCAGGCCATGGATACTCGCATTACGGATATCCTCAATCTCCATATCCCCCTCCTTCTCTTCTTCCTCCACTGCCCCCACAGCCACCGGTGGACCTGAAGGAGACTCTGGCTTCCTGGTGGGCTGAGGCCAAGGCTCAGCTTACTAGAGAGGTGGACAGCCATCTGCCGACACCGTACCCGGTTCCAGATTCCCGTCATCGGAGACAAGAGACTCCCTCCCCCTCCCTCTTACCCGACACCAGAGGTGAGCCCTCAGGTGCCAGGGCCGGGGAGGGCACACTTCCCTGAGGGTTGCCCAAGGGATCCGTTCCTCTCCAGCGCTGGGAGGAGTCTTCATCTTCCTCTTCAGAGACCTCAGAATCTGATTGTGGCGGGTGCTCTGATCCTGATGACGAGCCACGCACTCCAGACCGACCCAGGCCAAGGACTCCTCTGAAGTCTCCTCCAGAAGATCCTTCCTTTTTGGAGTTGCTGAGAAAGATCCAGGCGGTCCACCAGTGGCAATCTCTGGAGCCAGATCCACAGCGGAAGAAACTCGCTGCTCATTTGGATCTGCCAGAAACTGCTCCGACATTGATTCCACCCTGGATCCAGCCTCATGCGGACCTTCTTTCCACTATTTGGAAACAGCCGTCGGCGTTAGCCCCCCTTCCAAGGAAGGTGGATAGGCTATACCAGGCTCCAGAGGGTGTTGATTCTTTGAACACACACCTCAAGGCCGACTCAGTCATGATTAGTACCGCTCACGGCCAGTCGGCGAACCCAAAACATCTCAGCTCATCTCCACCGGACAAGAAATCCCGCCTTCTGGACCAGTACAGGAAGAAGGTGTACATTTCTTCCACTCTGGGGATAAGGGCCCTGAATTATGTCTTGCATATGGGGGACTACCAGAAGGCTATCCTGAGTGAGGTGGAAGCCAAGTTGGACTCCCTTCCTGAGTCTCAGACTAAGAAGGAAGTGGCTGATCTAGTCCGGTCTGCTCGTTCGGCCAGTTGGCACATGCTCCGTGCCATGTACAATGCAGTGGACGCTGCAGGTCGGAGCTCGGCTTTCGCCATAGGTCTTTGGCATCATGCCTGGCTCCGGGTGTCAGGTTTGGTTCCAGAAGTGCAGTCCGCTATTCAGGACGTGCCCTTCAGGGGTTCTGTGCTGTTCGGTGGGGATGTCAAGGACATCATCACTGACCTGCAAAAGAACGGTACTGCACTTAAGTCTGTTGACTCCATGTACAGGCCCCCTCAGGGACAGCGCTGCCCTTTTTGCAGATGTTCTCGGCCCAAAGCGAAATCTCAGGGCAAGCGGGCCAACAGACGTCAGGCCATTCCGTCTGCCAAGCCTCCCCCCGCCCAAAAAAGCAGCGGGAGCTTCAGCCGCGGCACTGCCCCACACCTCCTGACTCCTCTCCTCTCCCACAGCCTCTGGACCTGCCAGAGGAACCAGTAGGAGGGTGGTTCTCCTTCCAACTACTGGGTTGGGAGAGGATTACATCAGATGCTTGGGTGCTCCAACTGATAGCAGCAGGACACTCAATCGAGTTTCTTCAGATACCACCCAGAAAACCACCCCCCAGGTCATCTTACTCCCTGGAACATCTTTCTCTGGTTCAGGAAGAAATATCCTCCCTTCTTCTGAAGGCGGCGATAGAGCCTGTCCCAACCCACCTTTGGGGGACAGGCTACTACTCCCATTTCTTCCTGGTTCCAAAGAAGTCAGGAGACGTGTGGCCTATTTTAGACCTCAGCTCCCTGAACATGTTCGTGGAGTACAAATGGCTCCCTGCAGAGCCTTCTGTCCTTACTTCAGTAGGGACAGTGGCTGTGTGCTCTGGACATGCAGGATCCCTACCTGCACATCCCTATATGCCCTTCCCAATGCAGATTCCTCCGTTTTTTTTTCCCATTGGGGCCACTACCAGTTCACGGCCCTCCCATTTGGTCGTTCCTCAGTGCCCCGAGTGTTCACCAAATGCCTTTCCATGGTAGTGGCTCACCTGCGTACCCAGGGAGTACAGGTTTTCCCTTACCTGGATGATTGGCTCCTGGCAGCCCCATCCAGGGAGGATCTCCTGTGCTCTGTTTCCCTTACCTTGCAGGTTTTTGCCAGCCTGGGTATCACCGTCAACCAGGCCAAGTCCCATCTGGTCCCTTCCCAGAGGCTTCAGTTCATCAGAGTTATCCTGGACATGACCTCTGGCATGGCTTTCCTGCTGCTGGACAGGGTGGATACTCTTCAGACTCATGCAAGCCTGTTGTCCAGTCGCAGGTGGATCAATGCCAGGTCAGTCCTTTGCCTCCTCGGGCTCATGGCAGCTGCTATTCTGACAGTCCCTCACGCTCGGCTCCATATGAAGATCTCTCAGTGGATGCTTCGGTCTCAGTGGGACCAGATGTTGGATGACCTAGACCAAGAAGTCCTGGTCTCCAACCCTATGGTTCAGGATTTGCAATGGTGGATGGTACAAGAGAACCTTTGCTGGGGAGTTCCCTTCTGCCTCAAATCTCCCTCCCAAACTTTGACAACAGATGCCTCAGGAGAGGGTTGGGGAGCCCATCTAGGGTCTCACAGGACTCAGGGCTCCTGGTCCAGGCTCGAACAGACTCTTCATATAAACATGCTCGAGCTCAGGGCTGTGCTGTATGCTCTCCAAGCTCTGAATTTGTATGTGCTTCCTGGTCATCTGGCTGTCCAGACAGACAACATGTGCTTAGTCAGGTACATCAACAAACAGGGAGCAACTCATTCCTACCCTCTTTGCAGGGAGGCAATGAGAGTTTGGGATTGGGTAGTGCAACACAACCTTCACCTGATGGCGGGTCACATTCCGGGGGTCGAAAACACGCTGGCAGACCACCTCATTCGGTCATCAGCACAGGCTCATGAATGGGAACTGGATCAGAGGGTAGTAGACGATATCTTCCTGCACTGGGGAACACCTCAGGTAGACCTGTTCGTGTCTCCTCTCAACGCAAAACTTCCACCTTCTGCTCGCTCGCTCCAGGGTGAGGCATTTTTTGGAGGGACGCTCTGTCTCTAGACTAGAAGGACAGATTAGTCTATGCCTTCCGCCCGATTCCCTTGATTCCGAGGGTCTTACACAAACACAGCTCAGAAGGAGCTCGCATGATCTTAATCGCTACTTTCTGGCCCAGGCAAGTTTGATTCTCTCTTCTGCAACAGTATTCAGAGGAACCTCCTCTTCCACTGCCTCTGTCACAACTTTTGCTGACCCAGGATCAGGGGACCCTGGTTCATTCAGGTCTCAAATCCCTTCAGTTTCATGTGTGGCTCTTGCAGACATAGCTCAAGCCTGATTCAGGGTCTCCCCACTTGTGGCTGAGATTCTGGTGGAGGCTAGAAAGCCTTCCACTAGATCTGCCTACGCCATGAAATGGAAACGGTTCTTGATTTGGGCCTCTTTCAAGGATTTTGACCCATTCTCGTGCCCTGTCGGGAGAATTCTGGACTATATGCATCATCTCTTTGATCTGGGTCTCAGCCATTCCTCTCTGAAAGTTCACATGATGGCTATTTCCGCTTATCATGTTCCTTTTGGGGACAGAACTTTCGAGCAGTTGGAAGTCTCTAAGACTTTTCTTAGAGGGGGTTCTCCATTTGAGACCCCCTATTTGTATTCCTGCCCCTCCCTTGGGATCTGAATTTCATTCTTGAGAAGCTTACCCTACCTTCTTTTGAACCGGCAGCCTCAAGAGACCTGAAGTTCCTGTCCTGGAAGACTCTCTTCCTAGTGGCCATTACCTCAGCTCGATGTATTTCCGAGCTTCAGGCCTTGATGTGCAAAATCCCATATTTGATTTTTCACAGGGAATGTGTGGCTCTGCGTGCCAATCCTAAGTTTCTCCCTAAGGTGGTAGCGGAATCTACGCTGAATCAATCCATTGAGCTACCTGCTTTCTTTACGCAACACTCCAATCAAGGGGAGTACCTCTTGCATACTTTGGATGTTCATAGAATTCTAAGATACTACACCACCAGGATGAAGGATCTCAGGAAATCTGATCAGCTTTTTGTCTCTTTTGCTCATAGAAGAGAAGGCAATGCTGTTACCAAGCAATGCCTATCTAAATGGTTGGCTCATTGTATCACTTTCTGTTATGACAAGTATCACAAGATCCTGCCGGGTCAAGTCAGAGGTCACTCCACTAGGGGTGTCGCTGCCTCTGCAGCTTATTTCAAGAATGTGTCAGCGGCTGACATTTTTGCAGCCGCAACTTGGATTTCTGTCCATACCGTTACGAAACACTACAGTTTGGACATTGCCTCTCTCCGTAGAACAGGCTTCGGGTTGGCTGTTCTGAAAGGTTTCCTTTCTTGAGACCCTTACAGCTGGAGGTTCTATGGTTGTGTAGTTTTCCTTCTCCTGTGCACTTCTCCTTGTTCCAGACTGCTTGGGACTCAATCCTGTATGTAATTACCTACTGCAAGAGCCCTCTTGAAGTAAGATAGTACAGTTAAGTAAGAATTTACCATAACAGTAGATCTTCAAGAGAGGCTCTTGCAGTAGGTAATGCCTTCCCAAACTCCATCCCCCTAAGCTTTTTCAGCTTCTTTTCCAGGAAGGGAAATATCCGCTTCTCTCTCTTCTTACCTTTTTGGCCCTTGGCAGGAAAGAAGTGGAAGGTGGGCGTGGGGGCCACCCCTTTATACTGATGTCGCATGACGTCGGTCACCTGACATGGGGGTGGTCCCCTGCCAGAGACTGCTATCTAGAAATTTTTCCGTGGGGTCCTGATGCCTGCCGGCTTCAGTCCAATATATAATTACCTACTGCAAGAGCCGCTCTTGAAGATCTACTGTTACGGTAAATTCTTACGTAACTATAGTTTCTTATGCATGCGACCACACAAGCAGGAATTGTAACTCTCACATCTTCCAAGGTAGCCCCAGCACCACCAAACAAACTGTCTGTATGCAGTGTACCTGTAATGCCCGAGGAAAGAGAAAAAGTGCTGCATGTGAGAATTTCTTTTTTCACACCTGAACAAATACAAACATACCACACAGATAGGTGGACAGGAATTCAGTGGCAGTCACCCACACAAAGGAGAGGGTAGAACATGGGATATCAGGTGGGTGGACTTTAGTAAATGAGCATTTGTTTCAAGCATGGCCTGGCATGGAAAGAAACATGGGTCCCTATTCACTAGGGTGTGGATGGGATACGCGCCGCTCCTTGCTGGACCGCCCATGTGAACCTGCACACCAGGGGTGGGGCCGCGTACAGGAGCCAGGTGGGGACCGCTGTTCGTGAATGTGAGTGTGGAGCTGCGCGGGAGGTACATGCCATTCGCATGTACCCCTACCCGCTTTCGTGAATAGTGGCCATGGTGTGTAGTGGATTCTGAGTGTACCCATCTGAATGGCAACATGGTTCAATTCATAAATCGTAGTATTATGCTACTTAAAAAAGGGGCAAGAGAAATGCAAAGAAACCATGGTTCACAAATGAGCTGGATGCTATGGTGCGGTTGAGAATGCTGCCGTTAATGAAATATAATCAATCCCAGCATTAGTCGGATAGAGTACTGTACCGGGATACACAGAAGGATGCAGTGACATCAGTCCAGAGCTGAAAAGCCACAAACAGAAGACAAAGTAGTCCATACAGGAATGGGATTTGTGGGTAATCGGCAAATGAGGGAAAGGTTACCAAACAATGTAACAAGGGTATTGGGAGATCCCAGTGGAATGCTCTGATGAATACTACGAGCTAACAGCAGCAGATTATATGCTGTGGTGGTGATCTTCATAAGAACACAGACAGGGTGGAGATAATTCCAAGAAGGTAAAGCAAAAGGTGAAGGGCATGCAGCAAAAGTCAGAGGAAGGCAGATTGTGAGACCAGAATATGTATACCCTTGAGGAAAGTAGAGACAGGGGAGACATTGGAGAAGCACACACCAATGCAAGAGTTTGAAATCGGGTTCAAGACTGTTGCATGTTTCAGGAAAGGAAAATGTGTGGAATGAGAGCACAGGATATAAGGTTGGGACAGGGCAGGGTTAGGGTTGGCGCTAGGAAATATTTCAGCAACGAAAGGGTGGGAGATGCATGAAAAAGTCTACCAGTGGAGAAGGTGGAGGTGGTTGAATTTACAGATGCACAGGACAAGTATAGGGGAACCCGAGCAAGTTGACCCATGCAGTAACACCATATGTCACCGTAGATCAAGTAG
Organism: Neoceratodus forsteri; assembly: GCA_016271365.2. Taxonomy (NCBI): domain Eukaryota; kingdom Metazoa; phylum Chordata; order Ceratodontiformes; family Ceratodontidae; genus Neoceratodus; species Neoceratodus forsteri. The sequence continues at coordinate 485,577,327 of CM028131.1, read as the reverse complement.
GGTGTGAGGCTTTCACGGTAGACATGGAATCAGTGCAACAGGTTGTGCTTAGCGGCCATTGTCTACCTTCACTTTCTATGATTCAGTGTTTCCATTACTCACCAGCAACATTCTCTACTAATGATTTAACACCAGTAATGTGACTGCATTGTGCTGTTCCCTGGTATGATACTTCATTTATTAAAATAATTAACATAATAGTACAAAAAGTAATGCATCATGATACGGCTTCCAGGTACTTACTCGTGTGTCAGTGTGCCAACCATGCCACCATTATACTGTCAAAATGTGAAGTACTGTGCTGTAACAACTATATGTCAAGACAGTCTGTGCCAAAACCAGAGTGGTCAGTTATGCAGCAGTGATCTTCTCCATGGCATATGACCTCTTGAAGTTCACAGCAGCACACAGACTGTGTTGCACTTTTCATAGGAACACAGCCATGACATGAGCACCCATGGGAGATAGTGGCAAACGTTTAGAAAGATCATTTTAAAAAAAAATGTACATATTTACCTAAGCTGCAGCCACTATAAGCAATTACTGTCATGTACATCTCAGGCATTCTTGGATTCCACTACTGGGTGAATTCAATATCCAAGACGTGGACTGAACCATACCACCAGCTGCTTCTTCAGACAGCTGGTCATTGATCTCATCAGGGATTGGGCAATTCTTGACTTTGTACTAACTGATGAGGACAGACTCACCAAAGTCCAGGAGGAATGTCAACTTTGTTCCAGTGTCCACCACATTGTGTGGTGTGGCATCAGGACAAAGAGAGACAAGCAAGTCGCACTATGGCACAGTGCTTACACTTTAGGATGGTGGATTTAGCTAAAATGGGGTGGTGTATCAAAGAGGCCCTGGCAAGAGCTGACCTGCTGGCGCAGAGGCATGGTGGCTGTCTGCAGCACCGACGACTCGGGTTCGGGGATGGATCCGGGTGTCAGAGGGATGGCCAGGGGAGAAGGGCGAGCATCCATGGAGCTCTCTCCTGCTCCAGGGGAGGGTCTGAGTGTCCGGCGCAATGTGGACCCCAGCAGAGGCTAGGGATACCACAAGAGCTCTGGCACCTGCATGTAAGGGGGGGAGGGGCGGATACTGGCTGTCATTGCATGTCCCGCCCCCAAAAAACCGTGGAAAATCTTGGCTCCCTGCCAATGAGCCGGCTGCAGCGCCGACCACTCTGGCCACCTAACTCCACCACCATCAGCCCCATTCAGAGTGAGTAAGCCCCGAGCATGTGGGGGTTGGTCGCTGCAGCAGGGCAAACCCCATTCCCAGGGTTAGGGGAAGCCAGGGGAAAAAAGCATACTAAGAAAAAAAAAGAGGCCCTGGCAAGGAGGGAAACAGAAGTGGGAATCAGACAGCAGTGGGAACACTAGAAGAGAGCCATAGAGGAGGTTACAAACCAATGCATCAAAACAGCACACGAGGACAAGCAAACGAGGAAAACAGTATGGTTCTCGAACGATGACTAGAAAGGATAATGGCGAAACGTACAAGTTTGTTTTCAAGTTGTACCCAGAATGGATACCACCAACAGCTTAATCTGGTTCAAGGTCAGTTGGCATTCATCTGTATCCCTCTCCCCCAGGTCGTGCCTGAAAATAGGCAGGATTTGTCTAGTGCACTTACCCGGTCAACAAAAACTAAATAAAATAAAAAATAAATACCTGTGGCAAAGCAATGGTCACCGCCATCTCTACAAATGGTACACCTTTCACCACTACCCTCTATGCCCTGACACTAAACCATTTTCTGACACAGTTTACCACCTTGTGGCACTCTACCAGTCTACCAAACTGACTTACCAACCTCTTATGTGGGTAGGTGTTGCAGGCCTTGCAAAAATTGATGTAGGCAGCATGCACCGCCCTCCCTTGTCTGCTTACATGTTCACCCATTGGAAAAAACAAGAATTATTTGACAAACCTCCCCACTGAGAATGTGGTTCAAATTGTAAATATTGTGTAACGGAACATGTAAGGGTGTGCATTATGTTTGACAATATTTGTCACGTTCCACCCTCATCCATCCCATAGAAGAAAACCGTACTTCCGCGGCACAACAAAGCATGCAACACAGTACACATTGCGATAACAAGTAGCATTTCCTGCATTACTGTAGCAGAAAAATGGGCAAAAAATGAAATAAAAGCCATCAGTCATTACCAGAATAATGACGATTACACTTTGGTGTATGATTTGAAAGCTACACTGTACCAGTTAAAAGGTAACAGATCACTAATCACTGAACAGTGTATTAGAGTGCTGTATACCGACAGTCCATGAATGTACATTGTCAACTAATACATTGTAGATTTTTAATCAGACAGTATACCTCAAGGGTTACTCTTCACCCGCTAATGCCTGTGCCTTTTCATTTTACTTTGTGGAGTCAGAGTATTCATTATGATATAAACACTTACCAATCAATGTTATTGAGTCGATTGAGATGATGCTCTTCTGGTCATGGTTGCCTCTGCTGCTGCTGTGCCTCGTACTCCTCCACAGTCATATAGGGCTCAAACCAATAGGGCTGTATGTCAACTGAATGAACGGGTTGGGTGCCAGTTGCTCGCTGTCGTCTTCCTATTCAAAAGAAGAATACTGTATTTCATCATCTGTCACACTTGAATTGTCTGAGACATTTCTGGGAAGATAACGTGTGAAAACCATTATGACTGCTGACCATGATAACACTGTTCTGTCGGTTAGATGGCACACAGTTGACAGTTGTGTTCAAATGCCTTGGTTTACTATGAGTTTGCAAATTATGTTTGGAAAATGTGTGGGTGCTACACTTGGAGTGCATGATTGTTTGAGTAACCCCGATCAAGTATGCATGCATGGCTGCTGCTGTGAATGGACTGCTGTAAGGCTGGCTACCTTCATGTGGTACAGAGGCTTATAACAACGTATCCTAAACATTGTATATAAAAGCCAGCCAGCTTCTGCTGGATTGGTAGTGTGTGTATTAGATAAAACACAATTTTTTGAATCTTATTGGGACCATTGGGCACAGGGTCATAAAGTCACAAGACATTATGCCACAGCAATATATTGCGCTGCCAATACAGCGCAATATATTGCTAGTGGCATGTCTTTTTTTTTTGCAGGGGGCTCCGCACCCTGCACCCCCTGAACCACCCCTAACTAAAATATCTAACTCCGGGGAAGGAGGGAGTTAACAGTAAAAATCACATGAAGTGCGAAAAATGTAAAATTCTATGGCGTCTGGAACCGGGAATCGAAACCCAGTTCCAAACGGACTGCCTGTCTCCCTTGCTGCCAGTATCCCCACGGCAGCTGCTCGGCAGACCCCTGTCCCAGCAGAGGTCTTATCCTTTGTCTGGGACTGTGAGAAGGTGCATCCAGATGGCCCATCCAGCATGTGATGGGTCACCATAGCAGCTCATTGTCCCCACCACCACCCACAATCACCCAACCATACATTTTCACTGTTCACCAATGGAGCCCAGAGAGTGAATTAGTCATAAACAAAGCCATACCTAGCATTACCTGTAGGTATGGGTGTCCGCGCACCACTCAAACCATGAAGGCAGCACCAGCATTATCCACCCAACAATGCCTTGTCGAATGGATGGCATGAAAAAAGGAATACACTTTGAAAGGTCAAAACATAAATGGATGTGGTGCTGCTGTTTAGCTTGTGCACTGCTTCCCCTAAGCTTCTGAAAGGACAAGACTGGATACATCCAAACCTTTACATGCTTGTGAATCAAAATTGTACTATGTTCCTCACAAGGTTTTTTTGTGTGAGCCTAAACAGCAATGACTGGACTCAGAAAGTGATGTGAAACAGCACAGTAACATTTTCTTTGGCGTGGAAACTCCATTCACGCTCAGTCTAGTTCACATTGCTGAGGGTACTGAAATGGATAGCATCACTTGTGAAGTTGAGTAATGCCTCCAAAATGATAGTATGTCCAGTCCCTTATCGGTATACATGAGGGCTGAAAATTCAGAAATATGAAAAATCATTGTAATGAACTGTGTGTACTTTGTGTCATATGTAAAGCAGAAAATGTGGCCATGCCAGCCTGTTGGCACTGAGGGTTGAGGTGCTAGACGGCACACCTTGTGCCACGCCAGCGACCCGAGTTCGGGAATGGACTTGGGCCACCGGGGGCTGGCAGGGGAGAGGAAGGATCGAGCGTCCCATGACTGTTCTCCTTCCTCTGCGGTGGGTGAGGGCTCTGCACTGCACCGCAGCGGCACCTAGCGGAAGCTAGGTGCATCACAGATGCAGGCAGGACAGGAGGGTGGAGCACAGCAGGCATCCGCACGTAAGGTGCGCTGATGCCAGTGCACGTCTGGCTCCTTAGGGGACCAAAAAAGAGAGGAGAATGGAAGAGATGGCCATATCGGCTGATGGCCGTGCCCTGCGCACCTGGACCCATGGGGCGTAGCCACTGGGTCTCTTTGCAGCAGGACCCTAGGGGGAGGGTCCTGTCATTGGCTGGCCTGTGTGGTTGGGCATATGAATCTGCATGCCAGACCAGGTCCGGGGATGTGGGTGCCAGCGGCCGGAGTCGCTGGGGGCAGCTGTGCCCGAGAAGGAAAAAAAAAGTGTGACATGTTAAAAAAAAAAAAAAAGCATGGACATTAGTCCTGCACACAGAATGCCATGAGGATTTTTGTTGCTGGGAGGAATTCATACTAGGATGTTAGATCCAACCCTCACTCTTGGTGCAGCACTAGGGTGTGACATCCAACACTCACTCTGAGGTGCAGCACTTGGGGGTGAGACCCAGCACTCACTCTGGGTACAGCACTAGGGTGTGAGATCCAAAACTCACTCTGGGGTGCAGCACTTGGGGGTGAGACCCAACACTCACTCTGGGTGCAGCACTAGGGTGTGAGATCCAACCCTCACTCTGGGTGCAGCACTAGGGTGTGAGATCCAACCCTCACTCTGGGTGCAGCACCAGGGTGTGAGATCCAACCCTCACTCTGGGTGCAGCACTAGGATGTGAAATCAAACACTCACTCTGCAGTGCACATTTGGGTGTGAGACCAAACACTCACTCTGGGGGCAGCACTAGGGCATGAGACCCAACACTCACTCTGGGAAGCAGCACAAGGGCATGAAACCCAGTGCTCACTCTGGGGTGCAGCACTTGGGTGTGAGATTAAACGCTCCCTCTGGGGTGCAGCACTTGGGTGTGAGACCCAGTGCTCACTCTGGGTTGCAGCACTTGGGTGTGAGACCCAACACTCACTCTGGGGTGCAGCAGTAAGACAAAAGACCCTACACTGCAACACTAGGGTGTGAGGCCAAATGCTGTCTAGGTGCAGCACCTGGATGTGAGACCCAACACCCACTCTGGGGTGCAGCAGTAAGGCAAAAGACACTACACTGTGATTTTACTCAGAAGGTCGGCAATATCTTTTTTGAGTACACCACCAACCACCACAGGACAGGCTAGCTCTGGGGTTTTACTCGGAAGGCTGCCTATCTTACAATGTACTAATCAAAATCCATCATATACATATTTATATGGCATATTTTTTGGCATAGGCTGTACGTGGATTATATGGTTTGGACAAAAGCTGCACAAGTTCCACATTTCTCATACATATGACACATACAGGCAATATTTATTTTGACAGACAGTAACAGATGAATAACAATACCATTGATTTACTGGCCACTAATATATGAGATATAACTCCACGTCCATCACACAGCTCAGTCTACAGAGCCGACGGGAAGCACAGCAGCAATGATGACAACAAGGAACAAAGATCGGGAGCAATGGTTTGAACATAGTGCCACATATCTTCATCACCTGATAGTGGTCAACAGTCCATGATGAACGATGTTTCCCCATCACAGCGATTATGCAGCCAAGAGTGGTCTCCAGCAGTAAACAGTGACAGTGGACACAGCCAGATTGCCACTTACTGACACAGGACAACACAACACAAAACCGCAATTGTAAGGCATAAAACAGTGCAGAATGTAATTTGGCAAAAGGCCGTACACTGCATTTGAATGCTATAAGCCGCGACCAGACCGAACAGTTCATTAGCATCCAAGCGGGGTCATTCTTTGCATAGGTGGACAGTTTGCACTCTGTGGCAATCGGTTATCTAGAAGTTTGGCCACATATGGGAAAGGATGGCTGTGTGAGTGTGTGTTCATGTGTGGGGGAGCTAATAGCAAGATTATGCATGGTCAGAGAGGCCCAGGACTGGCTACTGAAGTCTAGACAAACAGAAGCAACATTTCTTTTTGGCCCGACATGCTGGATGACTACAATATGCCGATAGTCTTTGTCTCCCCATACACACACACATGAGTCCACAGTATGCACAGACAAGGCTAGACGGGGTCATAGAAGTCACAACTGGAGTTTGGGATCTGTGCAACACCATGGTAGGTGGCAGTCTCACCACCCTCCGACCCGGACAGGTGGCTGGTGTACCAGCGTGTGTAATGAATAACACATGTAGTAGCCAGATCGCGATGGTCAGGACTGATGGAGCTGAACAAAATTATTCTGTGAAAGCCTTCACTCGTTTGGTAGTTTGCTGCTGGAGACAACACTGGGCTGCCTAACCATGGGATGGGGAACCACTGTGCATCATAACGGGAATTCTTTTATATCCATTTACATCAACACAAAACTTTGTAGTTTTGCCCCCCAAAAAAGTAAAGCTTTTGAAAGATATATACATAGACTCCTGCAGCGTGACTGTGAGAAAAGCACAGTGATGATATATAGGAGGTCCGAACAGTGGAATACATGAATGAGACTAACTAAAACTGCTCTTACCAACTCTTCTGTGCTGTTCAGTAACAATTGCTAAACTCCGTTGGTAAGGTCACAGAAAAGCTGTGTTAATTCTGGAGATAATGTTGCTAAATATAAGTCATTATTTCTTTCTTAGTGTACAGTACCCCTATTCCCAGTGCCTGTTAGTGACAAAAATTAATTCATCCGCTTCCTTACATTTAAATATTTAAACTGGCATGATTTGCAGTTTGAAATAGAAAAAGGCTATGTGACTCTCAAGCTAACCATTTTGCCCAGTAGGTCAGGTGTTAGATCTTCTGATAATATTTGGGTGGACTAAATTTATTTCCCAGTTAAGTTCATAATTTTTGTTTTCTTCACAAAATGTGTAGTAAAAAGAGAAAAGGATGTTTTATGTTTGATGTAGATCATGCATGTTGCAATTTGTAGGAACCAGAGCCAGAGATCACCTTCTTTCGCTTATAGGAAGAAACTCTAAAGTCAGCTCAAAATATGCAGAAGATTGCCTTTTCTATGCTGTATCTGACAGTGAGGGTCCACTGCCACATGTTGGAAGCTACAGCTAAAACAGACACTCGGTTGGCAAAGCACAGCTGTATTTCAGTACAGCAATGCAATACGATGCTCGGCATGAGGAGAAAAAAACACACAAACACAACTTTCAGTCATGAAATTTACCTTTATTAGCCTGACACAGAGAGACAGAGAAAAATGGCATTCAGTATTTGGTATTGCTCATCCACAGGAACAATGGCTAGGAGTGCAGTGTGGCAGTTTGTACTCCAGACTTTACGTCACCACAAGCAGACACAGCCCATATCTGTTCAATCAGTCAGTCAATCAAAATCTTTATTTTGCCAGGCGGAACATCATTGAGACAAGCTCATTTACAAGATGGAACTGGGGCAAAACAGTTGCCAACAGGGTTAAGACATCACAGGTTGAGTGAACGTACATAACAATTACATAGTAATAATAACAATATAATAACATATAACCATCGCATGTGACAGGATACTTGCACCAGAACATAGCAGTAGGTTTAACAGGAGATGGTGCTATTTAAATACAATTGCATGGATACAGATATATGGACGTAAGGTAATGAGCTAAAGTTTATACAGTAAACATCATTGGAGTAGTCATAGTGAGCAGGAGTGGCAGTTCCTCTAGCGTCAAAGTGCGAAGAAGATTGAGATGTAAGAGTCCTTTAGATAAGTAATGTAGGCATGGCCTGGCAAGTGGGTTGAGAAGGGGAGGGGGGTATAGGGAGTGGGGAGGGAAGGTCAGCTGAGATAGAAGAGGGTTGGACATGATGGCCTAGGGGAGGAAGGGTGAACACGACAGATGCCACAGGCAATGATTGGGGTTTAAGTCCAATATTTGAAGCAAAGACAGATCGTGATGTTGGGTCTTTGATTTGGACAATGACAGAAGAGAGGACTCAAATGATGTCTCAGGCAATGGTTGAGGTTTAAGTCCAGAATTTAAAGCAGTAACAATTTGTGATGTCAAGACCTTGACCTGAAACAGTGACAGACCTCAGAGAAGGTCCTCAGGAACAAGGGATTTGAAGAGGGAGAACGTGACAGGGGTAGCGAACCCTAAGGTTCTCTGGATCTTATTCCAGAGTGTAGGAAGAGTGAAGCTTATTGAGGCTCTACCAAAGCACGTTTTAACGTTAGGGATAGCCATAGATAAGATGGTAAGACTTCTGAGACAATAGGCACTAGGGATGCAGGGAGTTAGGCAGCTTGTGAGGTACTGAGGTATTTTATGAGTGATTGCCTTATATGTCCATAGAATATCATTTTTTTGCCTCTTGAAGCTAAGAAAGCTCCAGCCTATGGAAGAATAGAGGATGCAGTGGTGCGTGTCATAAGGGGCATCCGAAATAAACCTAAGGGCTCTGTGGTATAGGGTATCAAGCTTGGAGCGAGCTGTGCTAGTACTATGGCCATATAGGAAGTCCGCATAGCCTAGGCGAGGCAAGAAGGTAGCTTGGACTAGGAGTTTTCTAGCCTCCTGGGTTAGTGAGTGCTTGACCCTGAAGAAAATGCTGAGTCTTTGACACAGTTTCTTAGTGAGTTCATCAGTGTGATCAATGAAGGACAATTTGTAGTCAATCCAGACCCTCAGGTATTCTAATTTTTCCACAAACTCCAGGGCTTCTCCTAAAAGGGTGCTTATGTGAGGAAAATTATCTGGGTTTTTTTTTGGAGATGAGGGGCCAGTGGAGAGAAAATCATGGCCTTAGTTTTTTTGGCATTGAGCAGGAGTTTCAAGTTGAGTAGATTTTTTTGGAAGATGTCAAAATCATTCTGGAGGTCCAAAATGGCTTGATCAGGAGTTGATCTGTCAATGTATAACACTGTATCATCAGCGAAGAGATGGATACTAGATGACTTTAGGCCAGTGTCAATTTGATTAATATACATGGCAAAGAGAAGTGGACCAAGTATGGATCCTTGTGGGACACATCTAAGGAGTATTTTTTTTGGCGATAGGTCTCCTTCAGCCTTGACCTGCTGCTCTCTGTCCACAAGATAGTTTGTGAACCAGCTTAGGGCCAGGTTGTCCACCCCAACTTTCTTCAGGGTCACCAGGAGTAAATCGTGGTCCACCATGTCTAAAGCCTTGCTAAGGTCCAGAAACAAGGCGCATACATATTATTTATTATCAAGTGTGGACTGCCAGTCATTTATAACCTTAGCAAGGGCAGTGGAGGTACTATGCATGGGATGGAAACCGGATTGAATCAGATTTAGTAGATTCAAACTTTCCAGATGAGATCTGAGCTGTTCATTTACTACCTTTTCCAATAGTTTTGACAAGGCCGGGAGCAAGGCAATTGGGTGGTAATTATTTAGGCTGCAGGGGTCCCCTGATTTGAATAGAGGGATGACATGGGCCATCTTCCAGACCTTGGGGAGGGAGCCCTGATTGAGAGACAGATTGAAAAGGTGGGTAATAGAGGGAGCCAAAATATAGTAGGCCAACTTTAGGAAGAAAGGCTCAATCATATCTGCACCCTCACTTTTCTTAGTATCGAACTGAAGAAGGAGATCCTCAACCTGTTTGACGGTGATTGGACTGAAGGAGAAAGAGTGGCAAGGGTCAATAGATTCCAGATCATGGCAATCAGATGACTGACTAAGGAAATGTGCCCTGATGGCATTTGCTAGGGAGGTATCAAAGCCATTCCTGCTGTGGCAAAGTGATTGTTAAGGAGGTCAAGGATCTCATTTTTATCTGTGGTGTGGGCACCACCAGTCGAAATTTTGTGGGGAAGCGTGTCAGTGCTGTTATGGCCTTCTACCTCCCTTAAGCCAGAAGGAGAGTTAAGTGCATTCACAAGCACCGAGAACTCCAAATTTCACATGGATTATGGTTATCAGGAGGCATGGAAATTAGCCACCAGCCATTCAATAAACCCAACTGACTAAAAATGGGAACTGGCAAATGATAGGTAAATCGTGTCACAGGCTCTTTAAGGGACTCTGTGGCCCACTTTGCCACAAGGCATTCCTTTTCAATGGTGGAGTACCCTTGCTGTCTGTCATGCAGTTTTCTACTGACATATAGAATGGGATGTTCTTTCTCATCTGTATTTTGACTGAAGACTGCACTTACGCCTATGTGTGATGCATCTGTCTCTAACAAAAAATGTTTCTCATAGTGTGGGCTTCTTAAAAGAAAGGCTGAACATAGTGCAGCCTTGATGGCCCAAAAAGCCTAATCACACTCAGGGACCCATTTCACATTATTTGGGAACCATTTCTTTGTCAGTTCAGTGAGGGAGTAGCTAATTGGGCAAAGTTGGGAACAAATCTCTGATAGTTACTAGCCAGCTCTAAAACTGATGTGACATGTTTCTTTGTTTTGGGGGCAGAACTGTTAGCTACAGATTCTGTCTTAGAAATTTCTGGCATTACTTTTCCAATTCCTAAAACATACCCAAATATCTGGATTCCTACATGTCCAAGGCACATTTGGTAGTATTAACGGCCAGACTTGCCTTTCTGTAGATTGGAAAACTGCTCGTAGGTGTTCCAGGTGGCTTTTCCAGTCAGGACTGTACACCATGACATCATCCAGGTAAGCAGCACAGTAACCAATATGAGTAGCTAAAATTACATCCATGTACCCCTGGAATGTAGCGGGTGCGCCATGTAAACCAAATGGCATGGTGGTGAACTGATAGGAGTGGCAAATGCAGTTTCCATTACAGTGTTCATAGGAAACGTGCAGCCCCGTTCCCTATGTCACATCATAATTATGCCATTTTCAGGGGCGGGGCTGCAATGCTCGATGATCACCCGACTCATACATGGAAGTTACGAACCAGGTGTTATGGAGGGAAAACTTTATAACTTTTTTGTATACAGCACAGAAAAATGCCAAATATGGTGAATATAGCCCTTAGGGCAGGCAGCTGTATGTTATGTGTTGCTGCCCAGAGCCAAAACTCGTGTCAGCAGCTCTTTAAAAAGAAAGACACTTCTTGCTATCAGGCACCATTTACTCAATAAAAACATAAAGATGCAACTTAAAGTGCCAGTCCAATTTAAAATCCATATGGAATCTGGCCCCAAATTTTTCCAGACCTGGTAAAACCTGTGAAATAAATGTAATACCCCTGTGGGGTTATAGGTGTCATTTCTTTGGCAGTGGGACATGTGCAGTTCATAATAATAGTTTGGGACTACTTGTCCCAGGATGAAAAGAGTTAGCCATTCTGAACTTTAAGGGGACTGTCTGGGGAAATTTTAAAGAGCTGCGCAGGAATGGTGGGAAGTTCAAGGTCCTGAGTCTGAGGGACTGGGAAAGTGTGACAGGCTTCGAGCAGGGCCGATTGCCTACTTGAGCATCGGTATAGCTTCCTTGGGGTAGTAGTAGTGTCGGAAGAAGCCGGGAGTAATGTGGCAGCGGCTGTTTTGTAAGTAGCCCCTTGTTAGGGGATCTGGAGAATTGAACCCTGATCCTGTGCTGTTGAAGATGGCCGAGCGATGCTGCAAGGCTGAAGGGAGAGTAGAGTATCAGAGGGGAAGAAGATGGGGCCTGGTGTTCTTAGTGAGCCCCCAGAAAAATGTGAAAGTCAGAGAATGAGACTGGAGGTGGCCGTGAGGTGCCTGGCCAGCACCAAAGAAGAAAAGGGACAGCCATCTAACAGAACTGTGGCCCCAAGGTGTGCAGCCTTAACCAAGGGTGAGAACATGGAAGTCAGGAGGGAGCAGCAGTCAGCCTCGAATTGTGAGGCAAGCTGGACCGCCTGCAGTGTAAAAAGAGCCCCATTTGGACACGGAAGTAATGGCCCCAAATTTGAGCAGTCATTGTAAGGGGGGGGGGACTGTCTTGGTATTGAGAAGCATGTGGTGATATTTTCTTGTTTAGAAGGAACCAAGCTGCCTGCAATGTTTTTGGGTTGTCCATTTAATGCCCCGTAATGGACTCAATGTGACCTCCACAGTCCAAAGACTCCAGTGTTCTAATGTGACCACCGCGGTCCTGAACAAAATGAGTGTTTACCCCACCAATGCTTGCTGAATGCTCCATGAGGTAATTTGTCGATCAAGTTATTAAAAAAGGGAATCCCTGTGTTTTTTGCAATTCTCAGAGTGGTTTCATTAATTTATGAACTGTAGAGCTGCTAACCAGAACTTTTCCTCTACAGCCCAGTACCGAAAGGGGTCAGCGGGCACCCCGGATTCAACATGGCCTGGTAAATGTAGGCCACCAGAACTGTGTTTTCTGCTGCTGTGGTCGCCCCCACCCCTACCCCTAGACAACGGGGAAGGGCTACATAAATAAACAAATAACCTCACAGGAGAGTAGTCAGGATGCTAGAAGATTTAGGGTTGGAGCTAAGTTCTTTAACCTAGTCATAAGTGTCATTGCGGATGGGATCAGGGGGAAGATTAGTTTGTTTACAGACAACTCCAAGTTCTGTGGAAGGGTGGACACAGAGGAGGGGAGACAAGAACTAAGAGAAGACTTGGCTAGGTTAGAGAAGTTGTATGGCATTCGGTAACTGGAGTTCGATGCTAAAAACTGTAAAGTTACGCACTTGGAGGCAAAAAGCCCAGCGACCAAATACTGGTTGGGTGGTGTGCAGGTTACCAGGTCGTAGGAAGAAGAAGGAAAGGAAAAGTCAGTTGCAAACAAAAGTCCGGGAGTGGTGCTGAGAAGGGCAGGCAGCCAGCCTGCTATACAAACTTAGTTAGAAAATCAGCTCTCCATGCAATCCAGTCACTCTGGTACGTAAAATAATGTTTTAAAGGTACTTTATTGCAGCATGTTCAGAGAAATCAACTAGAGTCCAGAGCTCCGGTGCTTCAACCCTATCCAGGTCTTCATCATGGGGCAGATCTAGTGGCTATCAGGTGTGTCCACCGTTGTCTTGTAATCTTGCATAAATTTAAATATTTTCATCCCTGAATATCAAGCATACAAAAATGTATTTAATTTTTTTTTATTTTCACGCTAATTTATAATCAGTCACATTACTTAGGTGGCATACATGACAACAGAAGAAACAACATTTTATATAATTCTGTTTTTCATTGTGAAACATTTCCTAATGTGATTAAAATATGTTACGCTAAAGGTTTTTTCACCATATTTGGTAAAGAATCCCCTCATCTTGGTTTGTATGTTAAGGTGCAGACATAAAGCGAAACTGCAGTTGTCCTACTAGAAACCATATTAAAGTGAATGTCCGGTAGTAAAATCAGAGGAAAAAAAGAAAACAAAAAACATTTACTTCAAAGCATAAACTGTTGAAAATCTTACAGCTGATTTGTTTATAGATGGAAATAGAGGTGGGGGGATCAAAGAAGCAGGAGAAAGGGGGGGCCAAAATTTAAATAGTGGTACAGTAGAAGCCGCTTAATTGAGATGCCCTGGTGGCAAGGGTTTGGTCCCGATTAAGCGGCCGTCCCAATTATCAGAAGCTGTACTTTTTTTATTCATGAGCCTTATCTTGTAGCCCCTAAAACCTCCCTTAACACTTTCTGTTGCTTCCTTACCATTTTTGTTCAGTACTGCTGAAGAGGGCTGGTAAACGCGTCCATCTTTCTCCGGAAAAAGTGCTTTCATTTATTGCCATCTCTCTATAGTAAATGAACCCGACTGAGACTAAAACAGTGAAACTTACAGAAGTGCAGTGCTTTGGAGTACTGTTCAGGTGGGTGATTTCTCTGAAAATGGAAAGAATAGCTGAGTGAATGTGACCATCTAAAACTGACAAAAAAAAATTAAAACCAAGAAAGCCCTTCTCTGATTGCAGTGAAGCTGGCTGTATCATAACTTCAGTAATGAGTGCAGGGGGCGGGAAGAGGCGAGAACTGCAGAGGGCAGTTCAAGTGGATCCGCGGTTTTAGGTTATGTTCCATTTTTTATTCAGCATACTTGCTCACTGGAGACAGGCGTCAGAGGAGGTTTCTTTTTTCTGGGTGAGATGCTCGTGAGCATAGCTGGAAAGAGGTCAGAGACTGGAGGGCGTAGGGAGAGAGATGTAGAGAGAGAGAGAGAGATGACTACTCCATTTTTTATTCACTTTCAAGTAGGAGACAAGACAGGAGGGATTCAGTAGAGGTTTCTTTTTTCAACATTTTGTCATTTATCATCTTGCTTGAGGGAGAGATGTCAGCTCTGTTTATCATGGATGCAGTGCACTCGCTTGCCTGGAGATAAAGCATGAAGGAGGCATTAAAGGTGTTAACCAGGTGCCATTAATCAGGATGTGTTAAACACATGCTAAAAGGGATTAGTGGGGATTAGCAGTAGCAGAGCTCATAGGAATGGTGGGGAGTAATGAGACAGAATGGGACAGAATCATCCCCATTAAATGTCTTCCGCGTCCCCATTAAGCAGCAACATTGCCCATAGGAATGCATGGCCACTTAATCAGTTTTCCGGCGGGACCTCCTAATAAAGTGGACATCCCGATTAAGCAGCTTCTACTGTATAATAAAAAGTTACTATCAAGTCTGTAAGTGAAAAGTACAGTTGATCAGCGAGTAAATGATTACAGCTTAGTGCCTACATACATGTAGTCATGCATTAATGCTCCACCAGAAATAAGCTGCAAGACATGATACTTCTATTTTTTTGTATTTATTTTCTTTATGCTCCCCATGGTCAGGGCATCTATCGGAGATGATCTCTCAGCTTGTCACATCTACTCCCCTACCTGAAGCCTCCTCCCTTCCAGCATCCCCCAGCTGGACTTTTTATCTCCCCAGATCACCCCCACTCTCCTACCTGGCGGCCTTTCTGAGATTAGAAGGTCCATCCGGTGAGGGGCTCGGCCAGCCATCAGGGAGTTGGCCCAGTGCTGGGGATGTGGGCACAGTCCACTGGATCCCTTGTTGCCTCCCTAGACCAAGGGGGGTTTACTCTTTACTGGTTGCCCCTCGGAGCTCGGACACTCAATGACATCAATGGCACTTACGTGTCGACATGTGCCGCAGCTCTGCCTCCTGTGACGTATAGTGCTGCAAGTTCCTTATGCGCCACCGACCACCCCTGCCGGGGCCACCCAGGAGTGGTGCATACCCCTGGATCCCTCCTCAGGAAGGGAGAGCAATCCTCTGGATGCTCAATCCCTTCTCTCCTCTCCCTAACCCATGCGATTTTGAGTTTGTTCCTGAACCCGAGTCACCAGCATGGTGCGAGCTATGGCATCCAGTGCCTCAACCCTCAGCACCACCGGGCCGGCTCAAGTATCCTTTTAACTCATTACTTCCACTAGCTTCATATGAAGGCCGCACTATCCATTGTTCACCTGACACAGAATGGGCACCCAGGTAATAATGAGTTAAATCACAGGCAGCGGTTCTAAGAGATTATGTAATTCCTAGTTGAGATGTGCATGTTCCCTAGTGCCAGCAACTTCTTATTTTTATTAAAATGGGGTCTTTTCCTACGTAAACTACGTTGTGGTTGTCCCCTCCTTGCTCTCATTTTGCTCCTTCCACCACCCCCCAATTCGCCCCTTATCTTTCTTTCCTTGTAATCCCTTCCACCCCTCTTCAGACAAGGCCACTGGCTGCACTTGACACAGTATTTATCTTGCCATATTGTTCTTTTGTTTATGTAATTACTTCCCTCATGTTGTACTACATACTGTTATTCTTGTGACTTGACGTGGAACCTCTGTAAAAGAGCCCTTGCATCAAAGGTCTTTCCGATTTGTTAAATAAATAAATTAACTCTAAAAAGAAAACAAAAGAATTAAGAATATTAAAAAGTTTAATTTTTCAATTTTTTACCGTATACTGTATTCGGTTATTAGGAGAGATACATGATCAAGTTGAAGAGATGTTCTTTTATTTATTTTTAAATATGTTTTAATAATAATTTTGAGCATGTACAAAAAGAACAAGAACAGTAAGAGAAGCTCTTTTGTAAGTATGAGGGAAATCAGTTTCTTCATTCAAACCCTTTGAGAACACTGTATCTAATGTACAGTAACTATTAGCCTTGTTTCCCTCTGTAATATTTTCACTCTGTCTTCTCTTCTTGGATGTCTAGATATGTGTTCTGGGCCCATATAATGTAAACCCTCAGGGTTGTGATTATGTTGCTGAAGGAAATGTGCTCCCAGGGCATTATTCTGATTCCTATTCAGAACCGCCCTGGTATCCTGTTATGTGAACAACTGATTTTGAGCAATGGGAATAAGAGCAATGTCAAAACACCAAACGGTAATACAGCATTGTGCTAATAATAGCTGTGTGCTTTTACTATCAAATTGAAGCTGAGAGTGTAGTGTTGTTGTGTATCTGGAAGGATTTGTCAACGCTTGTTTGGCAAGCACCTGCTGAGCTTGCCATGTGATGTGGCAGTTAAGGCTACCGCCTTTTGAGTGGATGACCTGGGTTCAGGACCGTCTGTAGGCATACTCATTTTTTTTAAATCTTTTGGACATGTATGATTTAATTCATTGCTGATATCTGTCCCATTACTCTGCCCTCCTGACATTGTTTGCCCCATCTGTAGGGACCCCCCATTGTTCTTCCACTGCCAACATGTGTGTCCCTGATGTAGCCCCCTCCTGAGTTTGCTCCCTTCCCCAGTATCAACTCCCCAACCCCCATAGTTGATTATATTAAGTTATGGGTGATACAAGTCATAGCCTTTTCGTTAATGGTTAAATACAGTGCTGGTGGCTATTTTTGTTGGGCGCTATGGTGCACATCGCTGTTATCAGTTTTCGGCAATGTGCAGTCGCTGTTCTGTATTCGCTGTTATGACATGGAACCAACTGCCTTAGGTGTTCCTGGATCCTCACCTTTAGTGGCCTGGTGGGTCTTCCTGTGTAATGTTAATTACAAGAACACCAGCAGATATAAACCACAAATGGTGGTGTGTGAGTAATAAACTGACTTTCACTGTATAGTCATTTTTTCAAATTGATTTCCTGTTTTTACATATTTGCAAATATTGCCATCTTCCACATTAAAAAAAAATCTTTTTTTTTATTTGGCATGCTATTTTGTTCTTTCATTTCCCTTTTCTAAAGCCACAAAGTGGCTATTAGTCTATCTGCTATACTTTTACCCTTGCTGAATGTCACTGTTGGTTTTGTGGCAATATTCTCTTTCAGAATGGGATCTGTGAGTAAGATGGGCCACAATTTCTGTACCAGGCCTCCTAATTTTCTTGGTGCAACAAGGTCCTTCTTGGTGCATTCTAACTAATTGGCCTACCTAATGGGCTGGCAGCATAGCCCAGAGGTTAGAGGAACAAGGTGTGAATGAGCTTGGTACGTCCAGCAGACCAGACCTGAGTTTGATTCTCACAACCTCCACTTGCATACTGTGTGACTCTAAGCAAGTCACTTAACCACCCAGTGCTCCCAGGTCGTCCCTTGAAAACAGGCACTTGTGCCTAGTGGGCCTTACACTGTTACCAAAGACTAAAATAAAAAAAAAATGTATAATAATAATTCTACACCATCTGTCCTAAAATTCATTAGATGCACTAGCAGGGGTTGAAACTAACTTTTCCGTCCCCTAGACAGCAGGGCTAGTGACTGGAAAAATCCACTGGCCCAACAGGATCTTCATTAGGCTGGCACAAAAATGATGAGAAATTGCAGTTTTTAAAAATTCCTGAAGAAACGTAACTTTGTCCAGGGGACAAACCCCAAGAACACAATAACTGAACAACATAGCAGAGTAGTACATTTTTGAACAGAGTTTTTAGTCCTAACAGAGTGAGCCGGGCTCTGAATAAATTTAGTCTGCATCCTCTTCATTGTCACTAAGTTGGCAGATAAAAATTTCTTCTCCTCCTCCTCTGTTTCATGATGGGCAGGATGGCTGGTAGTTGCAGACTCCAGATGGCAGGATAAAGTGCTGGACCCCTCTTCTTGACTGGCTGTGGCGGCCACATCCATAAATTCTGATCTCCTCATTCTGATGCCGCTAGCATGTCAGAGCTCTACCACAAGGTTGGGATCAAACTCTTTTATGGCTGGTGATACTAGCTGGACAGTCATCAGGTCAGTGAGGGTGTCACATCTCAGGTTTGACCGCCAGTCACTTTTTATTTGCTTCATGACACTGAAGCCACATTCACACTCTGCTTTGGAGGCAGGCTAAGATGGGACGAGACTGATCAAGTTAAGAACTGCAGCACATTGATCCTGGTGCATCCTGTTGACTGCTAGCCAAGAAAGCTTTTATAGATTTTCTGTGGTGAACTTGGGCTTTTGGTAGATCTTGGCTTTTAAAATGGCCCACTGGTCAGGTATTTCAGTTAACATCACCCCAGAAGAAACAAAGATGGGTTTGAAGTGTTCCACCAGTGTATCCATCTCCAAGTTACCAAAATCTGCAAACAAAAAAACAACAAACAAACAAAAAAAAATACTAAACTAGCCACCATGAGGTAATATTAAGTGAAAAAAATGAGCCTCATACTGTATTTACTGGAAATATTTTCTGGATCTGGCCAACAGTTGAAGTTCACCACCTTAGTAGCACAGAGGACTCCATCAGACACATCCAAAAAATCGGTTGACAAGGCTCGACTTCAGGTCATCCAGCAGTTTGTTTTTTGATTCTGTAAAGGTGGCGCTGCAGTCCTTGACTGTTGGACTCACTCCCTCAAAGCTGTTCTTGTCAATCACGGTTTTAAGCATAGGACTAGGCCTGTAAAAATGAAATGAAAATAACTCTGGATCAGTCGCCTAGTAACTTTCTTAAAATTCATTAGACAAAATTCAAACAAGTTGCTCTAGTTCACCTGGATTTTACTTTTCAAGTAGAGTCTGAGTTGATGTCAGGGCTTCATGAATTTCAGCAACTGTTACCGTTCTCCTTGTTAGGTCTTGGGCAGGTTGCTCAGGTTAGTTAGAATGCCGTGCATCAAACAGCTGAACTGTTATTGGCTACAGCAGCTTTGAAATACTTTTTGACCTTGCTTTGTTGGTCACCAAGAACACCTGCTACATCTGGAGACTGGATATGAAAAATTAACAGATGACATGTGAACAAAATAATAAACAGCTGGTTTATTTAATATTAAATATCTTCAGGAGAAAAGGAAACTTACCTGCTCCAGGTGTTGTA
This sequence comes from Neoceratodus forsteri, assembly GCA_016271365.2. Lineage (NCBI taxonomy): Eukaryota > Metazoa > Chordata > Ceratodontiformes > Ceratodontidae > Neoceratodus > Neoceratodus forsteri. The sequence goes on along the minus strand of CM028131.1, from coordinate 485,557,950 downwards.
TGATGGCTTTATAACCTCTGGGAAAATGGTCCAAGGCATTTAGCAGGTGCCCAACCCATCTTGTGCCTCCTATTCGGGTGGGTACCAGTGGCTTCATTCTTAGTATTTTATAGCTGTTCATCAGGTTAGCCCTATTTAGTGAACTATTATGATAGAAATAGTACAGGCCCATCAACAACTCATCCAGTTTTTTGTAGGAGGCGTTATTTTTTAGAGTCTGCAAAGGCCAGTTCAGTCCGTGAGCCATGCAGTGAATGGCAAGCACATAGAGCCTGTCCTCACGAAGCCTAGTAACAACGGTTTTTGATCCAGTCATCACTGCTGCACCATTCATTCCACAGGCAACCAACTTCTTCCATTCTTCCTGTGTTCCTGTTGCAGTACCTTCTGATTCTTCTGGAATCACCTGCTTCATCATTGAGCTGATTGCTTCTGAAATATGTTGGGCATCTGCCTTCTCCACTGTCTGAATGCCCACAAACTGTACCGTGACTTCTCCTTGGTGACAGAAGCGGACATAAACTAACTCTTCTTCTATTACCGTGGCATCAGTTGAGCCATCACACATGACAGAGAGAAATTTTGCTTTTAACTTTGCTCGCAGCTTGATCTGTTCAACCTCAGCAATGAAGTGCAAAAAGACTTGCCTGTTTATCATTCCTGTATGTGTCCCCTATGTTCAGCCCTCTCTTCTCATCAACACTGTGGGTAAACAGAGAGAAGACATTTAGGTTACTCTTATAAACACACACACAAAAAAAACTTGGAACAATCATACATTGGTGGACTTGATACTTACTCACACATCCATGTAAAGACCGTGAAAGACCTCCCTTTCTTCCCTATCACATGAGCAGTTCTGAAGAGTGTCACACTTGGACAGCTAGTTCTAATCCCTGTATCATATTTTTTTGTAAATATAAAAAAATGTGTGATGGACTGTGGCAGGAGGAAATGCTGGCTTGCTGAAACTGACACTTCAAACCCCCCAAGGATAAGTTCAAAGGACAGGACATAGCTAAACTGCAGATATCTGGGGTACAATTATCTTGTCAATTTGCTTTGATCCCAGGAAATAAAATTAGCCATTCATGACATCCTCAGGGAAATCCTTTGATCTGTACTAGATGTCCTGAGAAAAGGGACACTGGCCAGTGTTATGAATAACCTCCCAGGAACCCAGCTCATTTCATCAACGAGACCTTTGATGTCTGTAGATATCAGGGCCCAGACAAATTAAAGAGGCCAACACACTTTTGCTTTGAATAAACAGTGACTTATATCAAATAGACTTTTGATGTGTGTGTGTGAAGCAAAGCACAGACTGGTTTAGATCAGTCAACATGAGAAGAAGAGATTTCTTATGTCATCTCTTATTTTTTTTAAATAACTTAGTAGGTCATCATGTGCTACAAAATATAGATTTTGTTACACCAAGGCGGAGTTTGGTGGCCTCAGAGAGAAGGCCAGCTCAGGACTGTTTTTAACCTATTGAGCAACCCTTAGAACACACACTTTCATATTCCTGACTGAGAGAAGAGGAACATCAAAGCACTGAAGTAAGGACCTTAGACAAGATTAGTCTGAGTGTTATTATTTGCAGGAATCTGCACTTTTAACCTGTTTGTTTTAAGGCTATATGTGTTGGGATATTTTGTTCTGTAATATTTTCTGTTTTCCTATTTTAAAGTAAAGATATATATTTTAAAACGGAAACTGCCTGGACTGCCTTGAAATTTCTTTTTATATAAGTGGAGCTTCAAAAGTTATAGTTAACACTGTGTATGAGCTTATTGTTATACCAAACTCGGAAATGGATAGAGTTCTCTAAGGTCTTGCATACAGTTCTAAGGGTTCATTTTGTAGACCTGGTTAGGTGCCCATAGGCAAAAATATCTGCCCCCCCCCGAAGACAGAATTATCTGAGCCTGATAATTGGGTACGCTAACAAGAGGTTTTCAGTTTGAATCCCTCCAGAACTTTAAACTAGGGGACTCGAACCCACAAAACAGACAAGAGGGTTACGTTGTACTGTTAACTGTCCACAAATCCTACTCAGAGGTTGGCACTTTGGGAGTAGAGGGCTGACCGGCTAAACAAATTTGTGACACACACACACACAAAAAAAAGCTTGGAACAGTCATACTTGCGGTGGACTTGATACTTACTCACACATCCATGCAAAGTCCGTGAAAGGCCTCCCTTTCTTCCCTATCACATAAGCAGTTCTGAAGAGTATCCTCAGCTTTTCAAGGTTGGCTGTTTTGAGTGATGCCAGAGCCTTCTCTGCCGCTGATGGTGCTGGAGGAGCCTTCTTTGCAGATGAAATCTGCATGCACTACTGATGATTCCGAACTTTCATGGTTCTTCACACTTTCCAGCTTCCAGTTGGCTGTTCCTGCTAGAAATTGACTCTTTTTCCTGTTCTCCCATGCAAACTGCCGGTATTCAGAGCAGTACATAACCTACTGAGCCTCATCAAAAAACAGCCATTCCTGTTTCTGGCCATTGTCCTCTGCTTTCCATTTTTCATTGAACTGCCGCACTCTCTTGTCCTTCTCATATTTCTTGTTCCACTCAGCCTTCTCGAGATCAGCTGCATCTTGCTTTCTTTTTTGGGGCTGTCTCGCTCCCTCTAAATAGTGCCACATGGTGATTGACAGAGAAGTTGCTGAAGATGTCTGACTCACTGTGGAGGAAAGTAATAGCTAAATCAAAACAAAAAGCCCAGCCTGCACTGACAAGTGATGATGAGGACATGTCACAGAACACAACATTTCTTGGAAATCTGTTCTTTTAGCATAAACAGGCAGTTGCGCAGCTCAACACCACTGGGTCCAGCGCTTCAGGTCACCAGAGGAGTCTGATGGTCATCTGAGTGCTCTGCTCTAGGTCAGTGAGGAACAAGCAACAGAATATCTATCCCACAGTATAACATGCCTGCAGTCAACTATCGATAAATGGGCAGCACATCTGAACATTATCGTAAAGCAGGTAGCAAAACGCACACAAAGTAATGGATCCAGGGAGGGAAGACATGACACCGACCTGCTTGGCAACTAAAGTTAAGCAATAAGACATGACCAGCATGGGGTGGGATTAACAATCTGTTCACCCCCTAGGGGTGCTTCTGGCATGAGGTACAGCTGATTGCCATATTGCTGGGCCTAGGGAGTGCTTACAGACTGTTAATGTGACTTGATCCGGGGTGCCATATTGTCTAATTGATCCAAAACAAGACAAGTGTTAATAAACTAAATATGCTTCTAAATGTTTAAAGGGAGATTTTTATAAAAAGCTCTTCCACTAGCTGTTTAGGAATGCCGGTTCAAAATGAGAATGCATCATTACTGTCATTCAGCAAGTGCTACTCAGAGGATGGAATGCTGACAAAACAGGAAGAATCCATGTGCCATGGTGATCAGGCTGATGCATTACAGTGACATGACGGTGGGTAATGCAAGGTTTTTGAAGAATCTGATTGCAGTATTTCTGAGACTACCCTTTTTATAATAAAGAAGTACAGGATATTGAGTATACTGCCTTCTTTGGGTACGGGTGTGACTAAACTCTGCTTATACTGCACAGTCTTCAGGCACAATACAGATCACACAGCACACACATCAGACACTGACTGCACTGTTTTTCTAAGTATCACATTCAGTTTGGAGCAACTCAGCAAGCAAAAAAGAAAGTTTCAAGTATGACAGGTCTATGCACCTCGACATAAGATTGTTCAGCCACAAGACACTGACAACCAAACTAGTACCAGATGAGAAACTAACTTAATGCAGAAGACAGAAGAAGACTCAGCAGTGCTCCCAGATTGACCAATTTGGAATTAAGTAGTTAGTTACACTCTAAGCTCACACTGCACAGTTACTTAATTTAAAATCCCATATTTATATAAGACATAGTAAACAGGACAGGTACACTGAATTCTGATTCTTTGCAGGCTCAAAAAAAAATCAGCACAAAATTAGAGTTATTGACAGAATCCTGTAAGATTCTGGCAGCTGTGAAAAACTTTTAGTCGCAAAATGATTTACGCTATACAGCCAGCAATACCGGCTTAGGTGGTCTGCTCAGTCTGCTCCCTATTGTAGTCTGAGTCTAAAATGCCTATAATCAGACTGGCATTTTGACTCAGACACACAGGGTAGCAGACTGAGCAGTCCAGCTAAGGTAACTTGTATTACTGTAGCTGAGCTGCTACACATTGCTGAGTTTTTTACAGCTGCCAGAATCAGGTAGAATGATTATCATGTGGATTGGGAAAAATGTTGGCAAGTCAAAAATGCTGACAAGTCAGTGGCATGACAACACAATAATGATCGTAAGTGTCTGATCAAGATGATGTCTGGCAATCTCATCTGCAGAGTTAGTACAGATTAACATGTTTACTCCAGCGCTGAATGCCTAGCAGCATTAAGTTCTAGTCTCTCTGACTGCAGTCTGCTTCCTGTCACTAGAGTCTAGTCTAAGTGACATCACCCTGTGATCTGGAAGCATGACTCAGTTAATTATGCAGCACACACTAGCATACAAATTAAGAACAGAACAGTCAGCATACCGTGAATAAAATCAGTGGGAGCACCAAGCTGCAGACTCACTACTCGGGTGACTCACTGACCGCAGTAAACAGGATGTGTTGCAGCTCTGCGCATAACACTTGGTCATTACAGCTGTCAAGAGATGATTGTGAGAATACTGAGAAGATGCAGCATGACACGGGGGGACAGCTGTCTGATGAGCAAGTGACAGACCAGCATAGGCAATGTATTTTATTTGCTCACTCAGAGATGTTGCTGCATCATTCTCTGAGTTGGCAAATAAAATACCCTGCCTATGCCCGTCTGTGAATTGCTCATCAGAGCTGTCTCCTGTCGTGCCTCTCAGTATCGTCACACAGTCATCTCTGATAGCTGTAATGACCAAGTTTTATGCAGAGCTGCAACAAAACATGGTTACTATGAGTGTGGTCAGTGAGTCACCTAAGTAGAGTCTGCATTTAAGGTGCTCCCATTATTCATGCTGTTCTGACCCGAGAGAGAGACTATGTTACAGCAAACCATGAGGAAAAAAATGACAGCGGCAGCAATTTCTGAAGCAAGTTGGTGAAGGGAGCAAGCTGACTTAGACTCTGTCACTACTTTGGGTGACGACTGATTCAGTGACCACTGTAAACCAGGTTGTGCTGCAGCTCGGTAAACTGGGTAATTACAGCTATTGGAGTCAGAGATGATTGTGTGAGGATACTGAGCAAGCTGACTTAGACTCTGGCACCACTCTGGGAGACTGACTCAGTGGCAAGTAAGCCAGCTCTGCAGGTCATTACAGCTATCAGAGATGATTATGTGAGGATACTGAGACAGAGGCAGGACAGTGAACAGACAGCTGTCCGATGAGCAAGTGACAGGCCATTAAGGCAAAGTTATTTGCTAGCAACATCTCTGAGTTAGCAAATAAAATATCTGCCTGTCTATAATGGGTCAGAGTACCAGTTCAGACAAAATCCCTCAGACTAGGGTGGTAAGAGCCAAGGGTGTGTGCTGGTATGTCACTTGCTTATCACACAACTGTCTGTTCCCTGTCATACCTCTCTCATATCCTCACACACTCATCTCCAGATAGCACTGTAATGACCTGAATGCACAGCTGCAACAACCTGGCTTACTGGTCAATAATTCAGAGTAGTGAGAGTCAGCTTGCTGATGCTTCCTTCACTAACTTGCTTCAAAAATTGCTGCTGCTGTCCTGATTTTCCTCAGCTTTGCTGTAGCACAGTCCCTATCTGAGGACAGCATGATGACCTGCATGGACTGAGCCCCAGAGATTTACTGACGGTCTCCCACAAGTCACTGGAGGAAGACAAATTGTCAATGCATGTAAAAACAAGCAAATCCGCTCAACTGCACAGAGCGTGCACGTAATGGGAAAGCTCAGCAAAACGACAGTAACCACAGCACAGCTCACAGACAGTACAAGGCTTTAATAATAAAGTTAAAAGGCATACCAAGCTCCAAAAAACAACAAGAATTGCTGGCAAAAATACCCCAACCGGTTTTGCACTTATTGCATCATCGGGGGAGGACCATCCCCCTGATGAAACAGTAAGTGCAAAACCGGTCGGGGTATTTTTGCCAGCAGTTCTTGTGGTGTATTGGAGCTTGGTATGCCTTTTTAAATGTATTATTAAAGCCTTGTACTGTCTGTGAGCTGTGCTGTGGTTACTGTCTTTTTGTTAAATTGTCAATGCAGCATGTTGAACTTTTAATTTTCCTGATGTTCTTACTCAGCTGTGTTTGCCTGCAGTTACTGACTAGAGCACCCCCCCCGTATGTGCTTGCCCCCAAAACCTGACCCCAACCTCCAGCAGTTAGTGACACCAGGCCATAATTTTATCCTGCAGGACCTGAAATCCTCGGCAATCCGTGGTCTGAGCCTGTCATGAAGATTGAGCAGTAGTACAGCACGTTCCCTCCCGACCCTCTCTGTACTTACCTTCCAGGCCTTCACTCTCTCTCTCTCACACACGGGGGTTCTCTGCTCTCCTCTGGATCACTGACCGTGCAATTCCTGACACTCCCTCTCGACTCCTGGACATTCGAGAAGCTACAGCAGGGATCATGGATCTGAACCCGGTCACACGTGGAGCAGTAGGACGTCCAACGGTCAAACGTTTACTACAGGAGTGGTACTGCAGATGTCACTGGCAAGAAATAGAGTTCCCTCTTGAAGGGCTTGCTTCGTCACGGCAAGAGCTCCTCTTCTTGCGAGGTTTCATCCTCGGAGCTCACTTCGGCAGCCTTTCGACAATCTCTGGCAGTGCTCCACAGCAGCCACTAGTGGCCAAGCAGGGAAACAGAAAGAAGAGTTTTATAAAAAGCAAGGTGCCCAGTGGGCACTCAGCTGTGGCACTTTTACCTGCCCGACGTGAAATCCATCCACATTTGGTGGGCAGGCAGGTGCCAGTTTTGAACCCTGCGCTAGATGGCAGACAATATTCTCATTTATTAGGACTGATTTATAAAACCGTAAGGGAAACTGGACTGAATCATCACAGGCCATTCTCAAGACATGGAATTTCAAACTCGCCACAGACATTACCTGTGAAATATGGCTGGGGACTATTCTGCCATCAATAAAAATATCACAAGCTCCCTATTGGCAGGAGTTTATCTGGAAGTGCTAGGTATGATTTTTTAATACGCCTGCTAAACTGACTACATTTTTACTCACTGCATATGGTATATGCTGGCGACACTGTGGGGAGAAGTCTGCCACTTTTGCTTATATTTTTTGGCATTGCCCTGTCCTTCATGACTTTTGGAGAGATATAGAAGGCAGTTTTTCGGAGCTATTGGACTTGGGGTTTACCGTATCTCTGCAACTTCTACTATTATACATGGCACTGGATGGTTCCATTCCAGTTAGAGACAGTTTGCTGTACTTATACATCACAACTGCAAAAAAAGCCATCGTGCACTTATGGTGCAGTGCTGAGTCCTCTGTGCTTGCCAAGTGGCATAATATTATAAACAAAATCTACTACTTGGGACATCTCATAGCTCACCAACTGGGCTAAACCACCCGGTTTGATATAACATGGAGAAAGTGTTTTTTTTTTACATATCCCAGGTAGACCCTAAATTTGTACCATGAATTTACAAGTAAGTTCACCCCCCTATCTTTTTTAGTTTCACTTTGTATAAAGGAGACACAAAGATTAGGATATGGTAAAATATTGTAGGACTGCTGTGATATCGATATATTATATGAGTATATCTCATTTGACTCTTCCTTACTGTGAATATAAAAAGAGTTAATAAAAAAACAAATGCTGTAATGCTGATAATTCCTACAACCATTTTTTTCCTTCTGCTATTGTGTAAGACATAATTTATCAAACTGACATAGTGATCTAATAAAAATCTTGCAATGCGGTTGTCGGTCTCTCAGTCTATCTCTAGCTCTCTACTGTTGCCTTTTTAAAATACAGCAAACAACTCTCAACATGCCACTGAAGGAAATGTTTCATCATTCATTTTGGTGTACAAATCATTCATCACCATGTTTACACAAGTTCAATATATGTGTGTGTATGTGTATATATGTGTGTATATATATATACACACACACACACACACACACAAATCTTATTTGTGTTAGGGTCCTACAGTCACAACCTTTTTGTTGTTGCAGACTGCATACTGCATGCCGGTGGGGGTCCACTAAACCACCAGAGTAAAAATATTTTAAAGCAGGGGGACCGGGGCTTGTGGGGGGTCCACTAAACCACCAGTGGAAAAATAATTTATTTTGAAACAGGGGGATCAGGGCTTGCAGTCGAGGGACCACTAAACCACCAGGGGTAATATAATTTAATTTAAAACAGGAGGATTGGGGCTTGTGAGCGGGGGTACCACTAAACTGCCAGGGCAAATATTTTATTTGAAATGGGGGTCGAGCTTGCAGGTGGGGGGAACAACTAAAACACCAGAGAAAAAAAGTTTATTTTAAAACAGGGGGATTGGGGCTTGTAGGTGGGGGGTTCCACTAAACCACCAGTGGAAGAAGAGTTTATTTTAAAATGGGGGGGATTGGGGCTTGTGGGTGGGGATACACTAAACCACATGGGGTGAAATAATTTATTTTAAAATAGGAAGATCTGGGCTTGCTGGCAGAGGGACCACTAAACCTCCAGGGCAGATATTTTATTTGAAAATGAGGGATCAGACTTGCAGGCGGGTGGACCACTGAGCCACCAGTGGAAAAAATATTTTATTTGAAAACGGGTTACCGGGCTGGTGGGGACCACTAAACCACCAGGGAAAATAATTAATTTGAAAACAGGGGCTTGGGGCTTACAGGCAGGGGGGCCACTAAACCACCAGGGAAAAATAGTTTATTTTAAGACCTGGGGACTGGGGCTTGCAGGTGGGAGGTCCATTAAACTGCCAGGAGAAAAATAAAACAGGAGGATCGGGGATTGCTGGCAGGAGGCCACTATTCCATTGCAGTGTTGGCTTTTCCAACCAAGTTACTTGGGTTGGAGAATAGCAGCTAAAGAAACTAAAACTTAGACTGTCAAACTGAAGACTCTATAGTGCTAACATAGCCATACAAACAAGGAAATATGATTGTATGTTTCCACATCCTCAACTCATTCCGGAATTAATTCTTAGCAATTCAGTACAGCTCCAGTAAAGAAGAAGCTGTTGCAAAATGCACTTTTTGATAACAGTCCCCTCATTAATGCCTTTGGTGAGCATTTACTGTATACAGGAACACATTACTTGGACAACAGAATCAAACCTAGTGATCCATCTAGACATTACCCCTGTCCTTATACCAGCTGCATCTCAAAGTTAGTGCAAGTATTTTGGTTGTGCAAAGTCAAATACTGCTACTTTCTGTTAATGATCATGGTTATACAATAGTGCTGTGCAAAACTTTATGATTTTGCCATAATGGAATTGTGTGAAAGTCTGAAAAATTCTGACTAATGCTGCAGATTACTGTCAGAAGCAGAACTGTCGAAGTCAGAATGGAACAGTGTTACACCATTAAGCTGTTGCACATATTTTCTGTGGAGTGTGTTCTGTGATCAGTGCATGCAAATTTCACAGGAACAAATTGGTGAATAGCATCAGCAATTCACCCACTTGCTTTCTAATGGCCCTTTCACACCTGCCCCGGAGTCCATTACAGTGTATTGTTGGTTTGTTGTCTGCATTTGGGGGATAAATTAAATAATAAATAGGAACTGAATTATTGTTGCTTTGTGGTAGCATGGAGCATGTAAGATTGAAATGGAAGGTCAGTGAAACACAGCAGCAGCTCTGTGGATGAATGAATCCTCACACAAGCATTTGGATCACATAATGAAATGATAAGTAGGCTGAAGCTGAAGTGGAAGAAAGCCACTGGAACAGCCCAGCCTTTACTTACAGCCTTTACTTAGCTGTGTTTCTTGAGTCCTGTAATAGATAAATATATCATGTCTCTGAAGTGCTGAAGAGGTGGAAGATTGCAAATGCAGTAAAATAAATAATTCTACAGCACCTCAAGAAAGAAAAGAAAGCATATTTGAAAATGGGGGATTGGGGCTTGTGGGTAGGGGGGGTAACTACTAAGCCACCAGGGCAAATATTGTATTTGAAAATGGAGGATCAGTGGCACTGAGGCTTGAGGTGCTGGATGCTACACCTTGCGCCACACCCGGTGATCTGGGGTTGGGAGTGACCTCAGGTTGCTGGGGGTTTGAAGGGGGAGGAAGAGGATTGAGTATCTGAAGGACTGTGCTCCTCGCCCAGGGAGGGGAGGGTTGTCATCCTGCTCCTTGGCTGCCCCCTAGTGGAGGCCGATGGACAGCCCCAGAGGTCAGGAGACACAGAAGTGGGTTACATGATGTGTGCGTGCCTTCACAGGCACACGTTCACGCCATGAGGGGGAGGGGTTGTACGGGGAGAAAATGGAAACAGGAACAGAAGAAAGTAATATGGAAAAAAAAAAAGAAAATGGGGAATCGGGCTTGTGGGGTGGGGCTGGGGACAACACAACCACCAGGAGAAAATCATTTATTTTAAAATGGGGGATCTGACTTTTGGGTGGGGGGTCCACTAAACCACCAGGGGAAAAATTATTTTATTTTAAAACAGGGATCGGGGCTTACTGGCGGGGGTCCACTAAACCACAAAAAAATAGCTGGCTGATTTTATTTTTTTTTTTCTGTCAGAGTTGAGAGTGCCCAAGAAGCTTTGGGATTTCAGGGTCATCCAGTACCAAAAGAAGAAAATGGCAAAGAATACAGACTAATGTCCCTGCGCTCTGTCTATCTATTTTTATTACATGACTAGGGAGCCACCTACTGTCAAACTCAAATTTAGCAGGCAACTTTAAAAGAAAACAGCACAACCCAGTGCATTTCAGCTGTCGGCAGTTAAATAAATTTAGTCCTAACTACCGCATAACACATATCGTTACCGCCTTAATTACCTAATGCTACCACATCTACCTCGTCATTCTGGGGTACTGGTAAACATTTTTTTATTTATCTATTTCAGTTTAGGATTAATACCTTTGAGTCAGTGACTCATTTTCAAAGGTTCCATGTCAGTGTTGAACAAACATTAGAAAAATACAAGGTTTACAGGGAAAAAGAAAAAAAAAACATTGAAGCATATGCACAAGAAGTAATAATAAAATTTGAACGTATACACATCAAATCAGTAAATATTAACAGATAGCCTGATTAGATAAGAGGGGGTTGGGGGGGATCAGCTGAAAGTGGCATCATCTGAGGTGGGAGAGAGGTGGAGCTTTCAACCAAGTGAGGCCATTGTCAGGTAATTGGGGGTAAGGGAGCTGGTTAAGAAAAAAGTGGTATATAGCAGAAAGATGTAGAGGGGGTAGGTAAATGGAAAACTGTGGGTGAGGTACTGTCACATTAGCACAGGCAGGTGGCATTGTCTGAGGTGGGAGAGAAGTGGAGCTTTCAACCAAGTGAGGCCATCATCAGGTAATTGGGGGTAGAGGAGTGGGTTAAGAAAAAAAGTGGTATATAGCTCAATGATGTGGAGAGGGTTGGTAAGTGGAAAACTGGGGGTGAGGTACTATCACATTAGCGCAGGAAGGTACATTTCATTTTAGAGCCAAGGAGAGATTTGAGCCCAACTTTGAAGGTGCTAATCTTGGTAGTATCAGTGAGGACAGCAGGTAGTTCATTGTACCATTTCGGACCTTGATACAGGATGGAGTTCTGGGCAAGTTTCATCCTTTTGAAGGGAATCACCATCTTGTCAGCGACTACATTATAGGTAGATTTCATTGGGACAGCCAGTTTAAAGTGTCTGCCCAGTGTAGGGGATGTCAGTCCAAGTAGTATTTTTTTTAGAAGTAGGCAGGTTTGGTATTGCCCTCTAAGATGGAGTGGGAACCACCCAGTTTCAGTGTACAGCAAGTAGGTGTGGGTGTCGAGAGTAGCTCCCAAAGTAAGATGACAGGCCTTATTGAGGAGTGTGTTGATCCTGCTAAGTGCAGTTTTTGCGCCCGCCCCATATATAGGCAACCCATAGTCAATGGTAAACAGTACTGAGCTACTGGTGGCTAGTGTGAGTGCATCCAGTGTCATTGAATGTCTGTGATGATAAAGTACACCAAGTTTTATATTTGTAGCCTTGATAACAAAGTCAATGTGGTTTGAAAAGGTGAGCATGTCATCAGAGGTAATGCCGAGTGCCGGCCCGGTGGTGCTGAGGGTTGAGGCACTGGATGTCACACCTTGCACCATGCCAGTGACCCAGCTTTGGAAGTGAGCCTGGGCCACTGGGGGACGGCAGGGGGGGAGAGGATTGAGCATCTGGAGGACTGCTCTCCTCTCCCAGGAAGGAGGGAGGGGGTTCTGCGCTTGGTGCTTGACTTGCCTCTGGCAGAAGCTGGTGGCATGACAAGCGCAGAGCAGATGTAGAGGGAAGGGAGAGTGGCGATGCCAGCCATGATGCCTTGGTGTAGGGTGCATGCCACTCCCCCCACAGGAAAAAATGGGAAAACGCCTGCAGTACCCAGGAAGAAGAAGCACCCGGAGTGTGCCTTCAATATGTTTCGCCTGCCCGCTACTTGGTCCGGACGAGACCTGAGTATCGGGTGCTTGCCCACCCACCTTGGCCCCACTTGGGGGGGGACGCCACAGCTACATGGGGACTGGAGAGGTAGGTCGGGGTAGGGCGAGCAAGGCAGGAGGATGACTCCTTGGTGGTCCTGAAGGGTTGGGTCTGCAGGATGTAGGGGATGAAAGAGTGATTAAAAAAAAAAGGTAATGCCGAGATATTTGAAGTTATATACTTGGTCTAGGCTTTCACCCTTTTGGTCATGAATATGCAGGGGCAGGTATTTCCTTTTGCTTTGGGAGGTGGTGAAGAGCATACTATTTGTTTTTTTGATGTTTAGTAGTAGCTTGTTTTCCATAAACCAAGATTCAAGTTTATGGAAGCTGCTTTGGAGTTCAGTTGTGATGGATTGTTGGTCTTTGCCAGTGACTGAGATCACTGCTGCATCAGCATAGAGAACTGTGCTTGCTGAGCAAGCCACTGGGGTGGAGTTGATGAAGAGGCTAAAGAGTAGAGGACCAAGCACTGACCCCTGCAGAACCCTGAGGTGCACATCCTTAGCAGCAGATAGGGTATCACCAATTTTGACTCGTGATCGGTTAGAGAGGTAGCTGCCAAACCATAGTACCATATCTGGGGATAGGCCTGTAGGCAGAAGGCAACTTAGGAAGAGGTTGTGATTAACAGTCGAAAGCCTTTGTGAAGTCGATGAAGACTGATCCAACTGCCTGACCACTATCCAAAGCATTATATAGTTGGGGTGAATAATCGACTAGAGCGGTGAGTATGGAGTGCTTTTTACGGAAGCCATGCTGTTGCAGGCAGAGTAGGTTATGGTTATCAAGGTACTCAGTAAGCTGCTCCGAGACCATTCTTTCAAGTATTTTCGAAAGGGGAGGAAGGATGGATATCAACAACCACTGTGAATTTTGCCCTGCCACAGCAGTTGGTCTGTAACTCATCTCATGTATTATACCGACTAACTGACTACACTTGATTTCATCATTTGTGTAATCTTACGTACTCCAGTATTGTATCTTGTTACTTTCATTGTTACTTTATACCCTTAGTTCCCTCTCCCTTGGGTCGCACCTAGAGACGAGCCTTTGCTCAGTGTGCATTTTCCGGTTACCAAATTTCAAATAAACAAACAAAAAAGACAAAGCCACATTCCCCTTCCCCTGGGACAACCTCTTTAGCAACCTTCTTGCCATGAGTTCATAAGCACTTTTAACTCTAAACTGAAGACTTGGTGCTTGCTAGTTCCTCCTCTGTACTGCGGTTTACTAGCTCCCTCACAAGTCCCTCACATTTCCTCGTAATTATCTTCACAAGCTTCCATCCCTCTATCTGTCCCATTCAGCTGTCTTGTCTTCCCTCTCATCCCCTTTCTGTATCACTCTGTGAATTTCAGTGCTAAAGTATTTTGTAATGCATTGTATGAAAGACACTAAAAAACAGAATCTGTACATTGCCAATCAAATCAAAATTGGAATCTCTTAAACAAGAAGGTAAGTGTGTATGATCACTCTGTCTTGACAGCTCTTGGAAAGTTCCTGTATGTGAGATATTGGGCTAATCTGTTGGGGGTCAGCAATCCATATGTATCCATATCTACATCAGTTCTATATTAAACCAAGGCAGTGACCATTTCATGGATCTGAGAGACAGTGTGATATCCTGGGTGAGCAAGTTATGTGTGAAGTACAGCCCGCCTAATCATGACATTACATTTTGTTCCAGGAACCCAGGCCAAATTGAAATCTTGCATTGATCCAATGCTTGGATGGTTCCCATGTCTCCACTGGGCAGAAATTCAGATATTTAGTCATCACTCTGGGCCCAGTCTTGGATTTCTCTGTTCATATCTCCTTGACTTGTAAAGCTGCAAACACTAGACTTGGTCTTACTTATTGGGCACGTCACTCCCTCATTCCTAAGACTAGGCTCGCCATCGCTCAGGGTGTCCTCCTTCCCTGACTCCACTATGGAATGATGGTCTTCTGCCATGCCCCGAAATCTGCCCTTCATAAGTGGGAGGTGACCTACAACAGTATCTGTTGCTTCTCTTTGTCTTCCCCTCGCCTAAATCACCATTGCTCACTTTAATGTTAGCTAGGCTGGCTTTCCTTGTCTTCTGCCAGCCCCTACTCCAGTGGTTGTTTCATTGATAAACTACTAAGATCCTCCTCCTCCTCAGCCCCACTGTACCTCTCCCATATGTTACTCACCAACCCTACTTGCTCATATCCTCTGATACATTTCTTCTCGTAGTCCCCAAATGTCCATCTAAGATGGGGATACAGGCCTTTTCCACCTTCGCTCTGAGGTTATGGAAATCTCTCCTCCTGTACCTTCACAGCCTACCCTCCCATGGGTTGTTTAAAAGCACACTGAGGAAATGCTTACTGGGCTTGACTGCTTGCTCTGGCATATGATAGTGTTTAGCTACACATCTCACACTTCTGCACCTTGCTTGACCTTCCTGGTCTAACCCAGGTGGGTGTTGCAAACTTGTACTTTGCACATTTTGTAAGTCTGTGATTCAGTTTTGTAATCTCTCCCATCTCCAGGATGGGAGCTCTGTTTTGTACATATTCGGACTTAATCAGTTTGATTCTGTTTATATTGTTACCTTTTCATACAGCTCACCTGGTCTCCAGGTTTCTTTTGTCACAAGTCATTTGGAGTTGTTTCATGCCCTTGTATTCTCACGGGTCTTACCTGTAAACATGTTCACTGGCCTTGTGTACCCCACTTGGTTAACAAAAGCCAAATAAAGGTCCATCAAAAAGCTGCTGCCTTTATTCAGTATAGAGCTGTTACCTCTAGACTGCTGGTACCTACAGGTAAACCTAGCACTGTTTGAAAGAGGTTTTCATTTGCTTTCAGACTTTGAGAGGCCTAACATACTACATTCCCCTTCAGTTGGCACTCGTGCAGAGAAAGACTGAAATTTGTATCTGCAGAAAGTGACTTGTGCAACTTAGTCTGTTTCATATATATGTGTTTTATTTGTTTTTGTTTTGTTATTTTTATGTCTGTATTTGTAATTTTATTGTAAGGGCACCCTGAGCCTTCGGGGGAGGGAGCCCCAAACAAATAATATATTACTACTGCTACTACTACTTTCAAACAATATGACATCTTGCTGTATTCTGAAAAATGCAGTATGACTGACCAGTTCAGGTGCCCTGGAGAACAAAGAGTTAATATGCAAATGCATAGAACATTGAGCTTGAGCTTGGTTAAAACCCACCATTCTCGGTACATTCTAGTAACTGATCAGATTCTTAACTCCTTTCACCAGTGAAGACATCTCAGAGATTGCTCCTCTTCTGCTTCGGTTGAAGTTTATTCGTCAGTTTTTAGTGTTTATTTCAAACCTCTGTCCTCGGTATAGCGTAGTTTTTCTCGATTGGGTACGTTTTTTGGTTTCCAATCAGTTCTGCGGACCGTGAGGAGACCGTATCTTTATTTCTTCCGTAGAGTCAGGTAATTTAGTGTGTTTTCTTAGTTTTGGGTACCAGTGCGAAATTCTGACTGAAACTGAGTTTTCTCGGTTTTTGTTTCCAGCGCTGAGCCGTTGGTTGTCAGGACTTCATCTTCTCTCTTCTTACCCGGACTAACTATGCCACCAGAGCAAATATTTTTTAAAATGTAAATCTTTTATCCAGGCCTGACTAGGCCATTTGCGGATAAAATTCAGTTTGGGCATTGCTTAACCGGCCTAAGTAAGCTGTTAGGTTAAGCTTCAAAACTGAAGGGTTATGTCACAGAAACCCAAGAAAAACACTGGCCCCACTGTGTTTCAGCGTTGCACCAAGTGCGGTGAGCAATTTGCCAAAGCCAGCCTGCACTTGGTCTGTCTGTACTGCTTGGATTTCAACCACTTGCAAGCAGATTGTGAAATTTGCAATAACTTTCCCCAATCTACCCTCGATAGAAGGCTGGGTAAGTTGAAGGAGAGAATGGAGAAATCCTCTCAGGACGTTGGGTCCGGTTCAACCGAACCGGCCAATCCGGTTACTGACCCTACCGACCAAGGTGAGCCTTCATCTGGTAAGAGACGATCAGAGTCAATCTCAGATTCCGCGGTATCCAAAAAGTCTTAAAAGTCCAGTTCGGAAACCGCACAAGCAAACGGTTGTGGTTTCATCCGTGGAAGAAATTGCGAAGGCTATTCGTATTGTGTAGTCTCTGCAGTCCGATTTCGGTGAACTGACTCAGTGACCGGTTGGCTAGCCACCGGTTCAGGTGCCTGCTGGTTTCACTCCTTCTGGTCCCTTAGACCCCGACGAGTGCTATTAGTCTGTACACGAATATGATGATGATGAAGATGAGGATGAAGGGGAACTCATTGAGCCTAAGGTCTCCTCTGATCATCCACAGTTCGAATCCCCTCCTCGAGTCTCTTAAGAGACTACCTCCCATTTCTCTTTTATGAGGCAGGTGGCAGAGACCCTGCAGCTGTCTGTCCAGGAGGTCAGGCAGGAGGAGGAGGAGGAGGAAGACTACAGGGAGATGATGGATTTCCCTGTTTCCCAGGGACTTTCCATTCCCATTCATAAATTCTTGAAGAGGCAGACCCTAAAGGTTCTTTAGACTCCCTTTTCTGTTCCTCCTCTGGATAAAAAGATGGACAGAAAGTATGTCCTGGCCAGCAATGGTACTGGGTTTCTGTCCAGTCATTGCAGCCATGTGGGGGTTGTTCAGATTTTAGCATGTGAAAAGGCTAGCATTCCCCTAGCTTCCCATCCTCCTGATAAGGATTTCAGGAAAATTGACTCTCTGGCCAAGAAAACTTACTTGGCATCCTCCCTGGGCATCAGGCAGGCCTCTTACATGGCCTATGCCTCTAGATATCAAAAATCCCTGTGGGAATCAGTCCAAGTGTTGGCTCAGAAAGCCTCTCCTGACCTAGCAGCTGACATTCAGAAGATGGCCATCGAGGGAATTCAGGCACCCAAGTCCCAGTTTCATATGGCTGTGGACACCAATGATGCAGCTTCTCAGGCTACGGCATCTGCTGTTTCCCTTAGACAGTTTTCCTGGCTAAGATGTACCAGCCTCTCCCAGGATACCCAAAACAATGCTCTGGACTTTCCCCTCACACAGAATTCTCTGTTTGGGGAACAGACAGAAGCATAGATGAAAAAAATTAACCAATATAAAGTGGCATACAAAACTGCTTCTGCAAAGGAGAAGTCTGCCACTCCTCAGAGGCAACAGGCCAGAGGGGGCAGGGGTAGACCTTACTCCAGGCTCTTCCATCAGGCCCAGGTTTTCCCTTCATTCCAACAACCCAGGGGGTTCTTCAGAGGAAGGGGCAGGAGAGGTGCTGGCTGAGCTGCTTCTACCTCACAGTCATCTACTCCTGCCAAGCAGGATAGACACCACTACCATGTATTACATCATCAAATGGGGGAACAAGGTCCTCTCTTCTCTGCACAGAGTCCATGGAAGTTTGGAGTCTGGCCTACTCCCTGGACATCTCTCTGTCAGCAGTCCACTTACCAGGGAAGGACAATGTCCTTGCAGATGCTCTCAGCAGGATCAGCCAGGGCCATCACGAGTGGGTCCTGAACAGACAAGTCCTCCTGTCAGTATTCAGGAGGTGGGGGGGGTTCCAGAGATAGATCTCTTTGCAGCCCCAGACAAGCACCAGTTGTCACTGTATTGTTGCAGGCCTCCTGTTCGGGGCTCGGCGGCACTGGAGGCTCTGCTTCTGGATTGGTCAAGCAGGTTCCTGTATGCTTTTCCTCCCTTTCCCCTGATTCAAACAAACAAACAAGATAATGCTGCAACAATGCAAGGTCGAATTGGTGCTCACCACAACGAGCAGCCAGCTCGAAAATTTAAACACAAGTCTAGACAGTAGTGTCACTTGGGTCTCCTACTGCAGATTCAAATTCAAATAAATCCAGGATAATACTGAGCGCATACAAAATGAAAATTTATTAGAGCAGGGAGTACCAGCAACACAAAGGGCTCCCTCTTGTCCACCCAGCACTCTGACTCCTTGTGACTCTTCCTCAGGGTCCTAGTCAAGCAGAGGTTTCAGCCTGCTACCATGATCCTCATAGCCTCAGACTGGGCCAGACAACCATGATATTCAGTGTTATTGGCTCTGTTAGTGGCCAGTCCGATTTGCTTCCCCAGGAGGCACAACTAGTTGACATCCTGTCAGGGGAGGATCCTCTACCCCAAACTCCAATCCCTCCACCTCAGGGCCTGGCTCTTGAAGACCTAGGGTATGCAGGTCTGCATCTCTTGGAAAGTTTTCTGAACATACTAAGGGTGTCCAGAAAGCCTTCCTCCAGAAAAAACTATTCCTCTACGTGGAAAAGGTTCTCCATTTGGTGTTCCCAACAGGGTCTAGATACACAGCAGGCTGGTCTCCCAGTGCTGCTGGATTATCTGGTACACCTGCAGTCACTGTGCCTGCAGCCTTCTACCTTAAAGGTGCATTTGGAAGCTGTTTCTGCCTACCTATCATCAGGGAAGGGCCCCTTCCTAGCCGCATATCCAATC
Source organism: Neoceratodus forsteri (assembly GCA_016271365.2). Taxonomy (NCBI): domain Eukaryota; kingdom Metazoa; phylum Chordata; order Ceratodontiformes; family Ceratodontidae; genus Neoceratodus; species Neoceratodus forsteri. Next base: position 485,538,805 of record CM028131.1, on the reverse strand, counting down.
TTCAAGAAATTCTTTAAGGGGCTGTTACATTTCCATCCCCTTCACAGAGAGCCCACTCCAGCTTGGGATCTCAGTGTATGTATAGGTCAGCTTATGCAGCCCTCCTTTGAACCCATGTCTTCAGCAGAACTCAAGTTTCTGACCTGGAAGACTGTATTTCTAGTGGCTGTCACTTCTGCCAGAAGGATCAGTGAGCTTCAATCCCTGTCAGTGGAGCCCAGCTACATTGCCCCTCACAGGAACAAGATTGTTCTCCAGACCTATAGAAAGTTTCTTCCCAAGGTGGTTTCTGAGTTTCATTTTAATCAGTCTATCACACACTGCCTGTGTTCTTAACAGACCATTCCAGCTCAGGTGAACACAGGCTGCACAGTCTGGATATAAAAATGGCCATTAATTACTACATGGACAGAACTAACTAACATAGACAGGACAGCTCCCAACTGTTCCTTACCTATTGGGAGGTAGGTAAGGTCAAACCAGCCACAAAAAGGACCAGAGCCAGATGGATTGTGGCTTGCATTCAATTCTGCATTGGCAAACTAGGGAAGGATCCCCCCTTTGGGTCCAAGGGCCCATTCCACTAGAGGTACTGCTGCCTTAATAGCAGCAGCCAGAGATATCCCCTTGTTGGATATCTGTAAAGGAGCCACCTGGAAAACTGTTCACACATTCACTAAGCACTATTGCCTGGATACCCAGGTCAGGAGTGATGCCAGGTTTAGCACAGCAATGTTGCAGAGCCTATTTCCCAAGTAGGTTGTGTGCCCACCTCCAGGGGGCACTGCTTGGTAGTCTGCATTTGTCAGAATACAGCAAGACTTCATGTTGTTTGAAGAAAAAAATACTTACCATAGTAATATTGTTTCTTCTAATGGAGTCTTGCTGTATTCTGACCTCCCACCCTGACTTCCCTTCAGAACCTGGGGGAAAAAGGTGGTCCTTTGCATTTTCAGTAAATTTCTTCACCCAGCAGTGGGTAGGGTGTTTTTCCTTGGGCATTAGTGATTGAACCTTCTACATGCCCAGTTTAATTGTTGCGTTTGCCCTTGCTGGTGCTTAGGTCTGGTAAGACATTTTTTCCTATCTTCTGGTATTAGTAGCTTCATAAGAATCTGATTAGTTGCTAGAATGTACCGAGGATGGTGGTAACTGAGCTCGAGCTCAACATTCTGTGCATTTGTTTAGAGTTTAACTCTTTGTTCTCTGGGGCAGCTGAACTGGTTGGTCACACTGCATTTGTCAGAATACAGCAAGACTCCATTAGAAGAAACAATATTACTATGGTAAGTATTTTTTTTCTTTTGGAACACCAGTAATATTAACTTGGTTGTCTTTTACTTCACTTTCATTTTTTCTTAGATTTCGACAAGTTTGTTCCATTTTTCTTTGGTGCCGATGTCCCCAGCTTCTCAACCCTACCCTCTCCAGATCCGCCCACCCACCCACCAGGACAACCACGACCACCGAACCGCCCTGGCAGAGACCCCCCCCCCACAGAAACACATCCAGAGTACCGGCAGCAACACCACTGCCAGCAGGGCTCCCTAGGCTTACCCCACCCCCTCAGTGTGGGGCCACAGGGTGGGACGCTTGACAGAGAACTGTCTCAGTCAGGACCAGGAGTTATGGCGGGTGCAGTGGTGACTGGGAGGTGGCAGCATTAACTGGGCCATCAGCAACTTTTAGCATGCTGACCCCATGGGAGGTGGGATGTGCAACAGGGTCCATGGGACGAACCTGACATCGGTTCTGCCTCCTTACAATGTAGGCACCAGTCATGGCAGAACTCCCGGCCTGTGCCAGGGGTCCATAGTGCACTGAACACACAAACCCCTTCCCCCCAGAGAAGGAGAGCCATCTCTGGGATGCTCAATCTTCCTCCTCCCCCAGCCGGCCCTTCAAACACATGAGTCTGTCCCCAAACCTGGGATGTCAGCAGCACAGGCAGACACTTTGCCACTGTGCCTGCGGGCCAGCCAGGTTTGTTCTGTTTATAAAGACAACGGTGCTTGGCCCTGTTACCAAAAGGACCATTTTCCTTTTCCATTCCAGTCTTCCCACTACTTGTCTCCCACCCTCTCCTACTGGCTCTTCCTCTCACCCAGTGTTCTAATTTAAGGTGGTTGGAGTCCCTAAAGTCTGCAACTAACTTAGGAAGATTCCATCCTACAAATCTGCTGGCTCTGATGGGATTAAACCTATGTTCCTGTGGAATGCCCTCTGGGAACTTGCTTCACCTGTCACCAGACTGCTCATCTCTCCTTGATCTCTGGGTTATGCCCGACCTTTGGAAATTGTCCCATATTGTGCCTGTCTTTAAGAAAGGCTGCACTAAAAAGGTGTATTGCCATCTTATCTGCCTTAAACAAGGTTCTTGAGAAACTTCTGGTTACTCAATTAACTGACTACCTCACAGAGCACAGTCTTGTGTCCCACACCCGACATGATTTAGTCAGGGACATAGTACCGCTACTGCTTTACTTTTACCAGTAGTGCTGCTACTGCAGTGGACAATGGAGATTTTATTAGCACTGTGTTTATTTACCTTGCTAAGGCCTTCAGCCTCATAGACTACTTCCTGGTTTATTCCAAACTTGATAAGTTCGGCATCTTCTGCACTTCACTGGTTTGCAAACTGTCTGATAGGCATCAGTGCATCAAGTTTGTGTCCTTTATTTCTGATCTAGCCTCTACTTCCATCAACATCCCACAAGGGTTTGTCCTTTGGCTACTTCTTTTCTTTCTGCATATTAATAACCTTCCTTGATGTCTGTCCCATAATACACAACTTCTCTATGCAGATTACCTAGTTCTTCTTCAAACTGTAGCTCAAACATAGTTTATTAAGCATCTGTTCTCAGATCTACACCCTGTCCAGCACTGGCTGATTCTCAGTAAGCTTATTCTTACTATCCCTAAGACTCTAGCAGCGCTTTTTGGCTCTACTTGTAAACTAAGTAACTGTTTCTCTCCTCTTTCTGTCTCCTGTCTTGATGGCACCACCCTTGCCACTGTTTCCTCATTCAGCTATGTAGGAGTCACCTTGGACCTGTCTCTCAATTTCTCTCTGCATATAAGTATGGTGTGCCAGATTTTTTCTGATTCGGCCAAATCTAAACCAGGGAAGTGAGATGTGACATATAATATTTGTAATTTTTGCCTTGGTCTTGAACCACCACATCCATCATTTTATGTTCTATAGAGAACAATGTACAGGTGCCTATGTATTATGAAGTGTTTTTACACACTCGAGGTGTGTGATGACCCATAAACCTTGAAAGCAAAGCTTGAGAGGTTTATTAGGCCATCACATACTGAGGGTGTAAAAAACTTTATAGGCACACAGTTGCCTATGCATTATTTTTTTATAATAACTGGCAAGCAATTTTTCTCATTGCTTGAGCCAGTTATAATTTGCCATTATAACCCGTGGGTTATAACGACAAACACGCGCCACCTCAATCACACAAGAGATGCATCCTGATTGGCTCTGCATTCCTCGGAGGCAGGCAAAACAGTTCAAAAAACATGGCGGCTTCTCTTCCCATGGAGCGAGAGCGCCAGACTGGGAGCCTTTACCATGGTTGTTTTGTTTTTTTTTAAAGAAAAATGCATTTGCGCAATTGTAAGAAATATCTGGTTGATCCTACCACTCCAAAATCGCACCACACAACTCTGAAGAAGAATGTACAAAGAGTCTCAATTGAAGGTAGGGTTCAATTGCGATAGCCACTGTGACCTAACTATAGAAATGCAGTGAAGTAAATGTACGATTTCCTGGCACAACAAAATAAAAACACCAACTGTAAAAAGAGCAGTGTCTCTTACAAACACTGTGTGTGTGTGTGTGTGTGTGTGTGTGTGTGTGTGTGTGTGTGTGTCAGTCAGAGACTGTCTGTGTAACAGTACCAAAATCACTGTTGGGGAAAAATTGCTGACCAGCAATTATAAATAATAAAAGATGGGGAAGTGTGCTTAAATGAGAAATTAATGGTTGCCCTCAGTGTGGGATACTTTAATAAACCCCTCGGGCTTCACCCTCAGGGTTTATGTAGCATCCCACACCTTGGGAAACCATTAATTTCTCATTAAGCACACTTCCCCATCCATTATTGTATACATAGATACATACATAGATACATAGACAGTGTCGGCAGATAAGGGCCTATGGCCCACCCAGTCTGCCCATTTGAGCTTGTAAGTTCAGTTTATGTTTTCCAAGAAGTCTGTTGCCCCTTACCCCTGACCTCCAGAATTCCTTTATGTCTATCCCATGCATTCTTAAATCCCGTGATTTTCAGCCCCCACCACTTCCTCTGGCAGGGTGTTCCACTTGTCCACCACCCGTTCTGTAAAAGAAATTCTTCCTCCCGTTTCCTCTGAATCGTCTTCCCTCCAACTTCATCCCATGCCCTCTAGTCCTGGAACATCTTTTTCGCTTAAAAATAGTGTATTCCTGTACCCTGTTCCTCCCTGTAAGATACTTGTATGTCTCTATCATATCCCCTCTCTCCCTCCCTCCTTTCCTCCAGGGAGTACATGTTCAGTTCCTTCAACCGGTCCTCATAGGACTTGTGATGCAATCCATGCACCATCTTTGTTGCCCTCCTCTGAACCTTCTCTATCCTGTCTACATCCTTACGTAGGTAAGGTCTCCAGAACTGTACATTGTACTCCAGGTGGGGCCTCACTAGTGTCTTGTATAGTGTAATTATGACCTCCCTTTTCCTGCTGGTGATGCCCCTGCCTATGCATCCCAGCATCCTATTTGCTTTACCTGCTGCCTTGCCACACTGTTTCCTGCCTTGAGGTCATCAGAGATGATAACCCCAAGATCCCTTTCCTGCTTGGTACATGCTATATCCTCACCCCCAACTGATATATTGTGCCAGGGTTTTTGTGCCGCATGTGCATTATCTTGCACTTCCTTGCATTGAATTTCAACTGCCAAACCCCTGACCATTCTTCAAGTTTCTGCAGGTCCCTTCTCATTCTGTCTACACCCTCTGGTGTGTCTACTCTGTTACAGAGCTTTGTGTCATCAGCGAACAGTGAAATTCTGCCTTCTAGGTCCTGCGCGATGTCACTGATGAAGATATTGAATAGGACCAGTCCCAGCACTGATCCCTGTGGTACCCCACTGGTCACTCTTCCCTCTGTGGAGTGACAGCCATTTACCACCACCCTCTGTGTCCTGCCACCCAGCCAGTTACCTACCCACCACACTACTGTCCTGCCCACACCCATTTTCCCCAGTTTGTGCAATAGTCTTCTATGTGACACAGTGTCAAAGGCCTTGCTGAAGTCCAGATAGGCCATGTCCACTGCCCTCCCCTGATCCACCTCCCTAGTCACCCAGTCAAAAAATTCAATGAGGTTGGTCTGACATGACCTCCCTCTGGTGAAACCATGCTGCCTTGGGTCCTGTAGTCCATTGACAACCAGATGTTCCACCAACTTCTCCTTCAGTAGTGCTTCCAGGATCTTCCCCACTACCGAGGTGAGACTGACTGGTCTGTAGTTCCCTGCTTCCTCTTTGTTCCCACTTGTGTATAAGGGGACTACATCTGCTATCCTCCAGTCTTTGGGTACCTCCCCTATTTCCAGTGATCGGCTAAACAGGATAGACAGAGGTTCAGCCACCACCTCTCTTAGTTCTTTAAGCACCCTGGGGTACACCCCATCTGGCCCCATTGCTTTATCAACTTTTATTACTTCCAGTTCCTTCAGGACCCTTTCTCGTGTAAAGGGACTTGTGTATATAGATAATTACTGGTGCAAGGAATGTATGCCAAAGTGACAAAAGGAGTTCTGCCATGATCCCTGCTGCCCGTTGCCCAGTCCCTCTGCTACACACACACACACACACACACACACACTCACACACTCACACACAGTCACACTCTCTCACTCTCCATCCCTCCCTCTCCCTCTCTCTCTCTCTCTCTCTCTCTCTCTCTCTCTCTCTCCAGTAAGGACAATCTTTTGTTTTCATTTTTTTTAAAACTCACTGGTTGGAAGCGCGGATAAATAATGCTATTGGTAGTCAACCTCGTCCGGTTCCAGATCGCAGTCGCTGTCTCTAGAAGCCAAAAACATCAGCATCTGTGATTAAGTTGTAAAGGCAGGATCAACTAGATAAATACTGAGGAAATGTCAATAAATAATGAAATAAGTAAAAAAGTAAATAAATGTCCACTGTGTGCCGCCATCTTTCCAGAACTGTTCAGCGTGCCCACACTCAGAATCATAACTAATCAGGTCGTGGGCTACAAATGAGTGACACAAAACAGTGGAGCAAGAGTTTGCAAAAGCTGTAATAACTGTGTGATGTCACACCAGGTTATTATGGCTTTTGAAAACGTTCCTCAATGAGTTGATATGGGGGGGTCACCAGTAATTATTATTCTAGTCTTGGTTGGTTTTCTTCCCCATCCTTCAAAAATTTAGCTTGGTTGTCATCATTTATAATGTATTACACAATCAGTCTCCAGTATTTGTGGCCTTTCTCCTTCAACCATCCGACAATAGCTACTGTCTGAGATCAAACAAACAGATATTCTGGCCATGCCTAAAGATTGCACCAAGCAGGGTGGCATTGCATTTCCTATCTTTGCACCAGGGTTATTGAGCTCTGTTCCCACCGAGATTTGCACTTGCCAGACCATTCAAAGGTTTCCTATAAATTATAACTTTCTGTGCCAAACATTACATGTTCTTGTTATTAATTGATAGTGCGTTTATGCCTTAACCTTGGCTTTTGTAAGTATTCCAATCAATGACGTGATTTTCCAATTGTACCTGTTGTCTGTATCTTGTTGCTTCATAACTACTTAGCAAGTGGTATTTGTTTTGATATGTTATCCATCATTATGATTGCCTTGATATATACCTGCCGTTTGTGTGCGCCCTGGAGTAACATTTTTGACTGACTTTTGTTTACTATATATACAGTATACACTGATTGTGCTGTTTAATCCATTGTAACCTCCCAGGTGGTGCCTGAAAATAGGCATTTGCTTTGTCTAGCGCATTTACCTAGTAATTAAAAACTAAAGAAACATTGCTACTATAAATTAATGGGTAGTAGTAAATGGGATCATATCTATAGATGGGGAAAGTTACAAGTGGTTTGCCACAAGGGTTGGTTTTGGGTCGCGTCCCATTCAGTGTTTTCTTTGGTGACATCTAAGAGGGTATCCAGAGCAAAATGTACCTCTTTGAAGATGATTCTACAACATCCTGTGACAAGATGGAGGTTTAGGAACTGAAGAAAGACCTGTAGACAGGGCTCCAGATATGGTGTGTACTGGCCTGTTTTACTCACCTCATTTTAGGAAATACTCTTTAGAAATTTCTTTAATGAGCACCAGTACTCACCCAACATTTGTAAATACTCCACACGCCAAAGGATAGTGCTTCATAACATAACTGGTGTTTCAAAAGGAACAGTTTTTTGCCAGATTTACTGCACTTGTATGCATCCACTTTTGTTTTACTCACAATGTTTTAAAACTGGTGAGTAAATTCCTACCTGCCAACATTATTTGAGGCATTGTGGACACCTGAAATTCTTATCTAGAAAAAAAACATTTTTTTTAATAAATGTACTCCTCGGTCCACTCTAGCAAGACATTTGTACACATCTGAATTTCGTTTTACTCACCTCACTCAAAATGAAGAGTACAGGTACTCATCCCCAAAAATCTTAGCTAGAGCCTTGCCTGTAGACACTAGAAAGGTGATGCAAGGTCTGTCAGTTGAAGTTCAGTGCCAAAATGTGTAAGGTGATGCACACTGGCAGTTAAAATCTAGGCACAGACTACTGGATGGTAGGTGTCCTGATGGCTACAGCAACAGAGAAATGAGCCCTTGGGGTTATTGGTAGCAACCTCAAGTCAGTGCAAAGAAGCTTACAGTACAACAACAAGGATGCTGGGTTGTACAGAGTGGAGGTTTGACAGTCAGAGGAGTGTGGTGATATGTTAGGTTAGGCACCTGGAGTATTTTGGGCTCAGTTCTGGATTCCGCATCTGAGGAAGGAGCAGAACAGGCTTGAGGCAGTGTAGTGCAGGGTCACCAAAGTGATCCAAGGACAGCAGGACAGATCCAATGAGAAGAGGCTGCTGGACCTGAATATGTACACTGTGGAGGCCAGGATGGAGAATGGGGGACATGACTGAGACCTACAGAGTAGCGAGTGGGATAATGAAGGTAGACAGTAGGGACTTATTCACCTGTAATGTGACAAGAGGTCACAGGCGGAGGCTGGTTGGGTGGAGATTAAAAGGGAATGTTAGGAAATTCTTATGCACTGAAAGGACAGTTGAAAAAATGCAATCGGTCGCCAATGGAGGTGGTTGAGGCAGGGTAAGTAACTAGATTCCTGGAAGGCTGGGACAGGTTCAGGGGGCTGGTAGTCCCAAAAGAGAGGGTACAGGGGGAAGTGATGGGAAGGCAGCTACCAAGAAGGTATCATTTGGGTAACTTCCCTACATGCTAGTAAAGAGTAGGCAAGATTTTCCTCTGGGGCAGTGAATGGATCTAGGAGCTTTTTCCCACCATCATTTTGTTTGTTTCTAATCTTGGAAGAATAAACCCACAAAAGAGATTAATTAAAGTAAATTGCCTTTTTTTCTTCTCTTTCAGACTTCAGCTTCAACATCTGGAGGCAAAGACTTGCAAAAAAGCCAAAGTATATACTATTTTTGTTACAGATTGTATACAGAAATGAGGAGGGTGCACTGCCAGGTCACTTGCACACATTGTGGATCTGGACAGAGAAATGGGGGCTTGGGTTTAATGTGGGGAAGTGTAATGTGTTTCAACTAGGAGTGAGGCATGTGGGTCACACAGCTGAGGGGAAGGGTTTGGGGTAACTGCGGACTGTAAGCTGAAGCCAGACTGGCATTGTGCTGCTGCAGTGAAGAGGGGAAGGGTAATGTGATATGTTCGGAAAGTGTAAAGAGCTGGTCACAGAAGGTGACCTCCCATGTGTAAAGCCTTGCTTTGAACGCACCTGGAGCAATGCATCCAGTTTCTTATTGCCACAGGGCAGTCAAGCTGATCTGTTTAGGAGGCAGGAGCTACAAGGAAAAACTGGATATTGCTGAATTATTTAGCCTGGAGAAGAAACATTTGAGGAGAGACACAGTCACTGTGTTAAAAATACTAACAGGGATTGGCAGGGTGGAGCATACACATTTGTTCCAACCGGTGAGGGCAAGTAGAATTAGAGGACATACATGCAAATGGGAGGGGGGGGGGACAGGACAAGAAAAAAATAAAAAAGAAGGTGGTCAGTGTGGTGAATAGGCTGTCCAGTCAGGCAGTGGAAACTTGCACTCTGCATGCTTTAAAAGTGGGGCTAGACGAATTCCCAAGAGTGAACAGTGTTGAGGGTTACACAGCACGAGTAAGGGGTAACTTCCTGAGGCCAGAAAATTGTTTCCTAATTGGCAGCTGTTTTTAATGCTTGTAAATTCAGAAATGATATTCATATCCCCAAATGATCTGTATTTAATGGTACCTACCTGTGTAAAGGTTTATGTGAAAACTGTTATTTTGCATTCTTTGTTTTTATGGGTAGCATTTTGTACAGTACATGTTTCTTTATGGAATCAAACAAATTGTTTAGTTGATGTATTAGTCCTTGTAAGAACAAATCCAGAAGCAAATGGTTTGATACCTTTTACTGGGCCAACAAAGATGTTAGAAAAAGAACAAAGTACTTCAGCTTCCAACCAAGTCCTTCCTTAGACGTATATGACAGTCACCCAGAAAATCACATAGTAAGGGTGACTGTCATAAACTTCTGAGGAAAGACTTGGTTGGTCCGAAAGCTAAAGTACTTTGTTCTTTTTGTAACATCTTTGTTGGTCCAATAAAAGGTATCAAACATAGATACATAGATACGTAGACAGTGTTGGCAGATAAGGGCCTATGGCCCACCCAGTCTGCCCATTTGAGCTTGTAAGTTCAGTTTGTTTTCCTAGAAGTCTGTTGCACCTTACCCCTGACCTCCAGAATTCCTTTATGTCTATCCCATGCATTCTTAAATCCCGTGATTGTTTCAGCCCCCACCACCTCCTCTGGCAGGGTGTTCCACTTGTCCACCACCCGTTCTGTGAAGAAATTCTTTCTCATGTTTCCTCTGAATCGTCCTCCCTCCAACTTCATCCCATGCCCTCTAGTCCTGGAACATCTTTTTCGCTTAAAAATAGTGTTTTCCTGCACCCTGTTCCTCCCTGTAAGATACTTGTATGTCTCTATCATATCCCTTCTCTCCCTCCTCTCCTCCAGGGAGTACATGTTCAGTTCCTTCAACCTGACTTCATAGGACTTGTGATGCAATCCATGCACCATCTTTGTTGCCCTCCTCTGAACCTTCTCTACCCTGTCTATGTCCTTACGTAGGTATGGTCTCCAGAACTGTACACTGTACTCCAGGTGGGGCCTCACTAGTGTCTTGTATAGCGGAATTATGACCTCCCTTTTCCTGCTGGTAATGCCCCTGCCTATACATCCCAGCATCCTATTTGCTTTACCTGCTGCCTTGTCACACTGTTTCCCTACCTTGAGGTCATCAGACATGATAACCCCAAGATCCCTTTCCTGCTTGGTGCATGCTATATCCTCACCCCCCAACTGATATATTGTGCCAGGGTTTTTGTGCCCCATATGCATTATCTTGCACTTCTTTGCATTGAATTTCAACTGCCAAACCCCTGACCATTCTTCAAGTTTCTGCAGGTCCCTTCTCATTCTGTCTACACCCTCTGGTGTGTCTACTCTGTTACAGAGCTTTGTGTCATCAGCAAACAGTGAAATTCTGCCTTCTAGGTCCTGCGCCATGTCACTGATGAAGATGTTGAATAGGACTGGTCCCAGCACTGATCCCTGTGGTACCCCACTGGTCACTCTTCCCTCTGTGGAGTGACAGCCATTTACCACCACCCTCTGTGTCCTGCCACCCAGCCAGTTACCTACCCACCACACTACTGTCCTGCCCACATCCATATTCCCCAGTTTGTGTAATAGTCTTCTATGTGGCACAGTGTCAGAGGCCTTGCTGAAGTCCAGATAGGCCATGTCCACTGCCCTCCCCTGATCCACCTCCCTAGTCACCCAGTCAAAAAATTCAATGAGGTTGGTCTGACATGACCTCCCCCTGGTGAAACCATGCTGCCTTGGGTCCTGTAGTCCATTGACAACCAGATGTTCCACCAATCTCTCCTTCAGTAGTGCTTCCATGATCTTCCCCACTACCGAGGTGAGGCTGACTGGTCTGTAGTTCCCTGCTTCCTCTTTGTTCCCACTTTTGTATAAGGGGACTACATCTGATGTCCTCCAGTCTTTGGCTAAACAGGATAGCCAGAGGTTCAGCCACCACCTCTCTTAGCTCTTTAAGGACCCTGGGGTGCACCCCATCTGGCCCCATGCTTTATCAACTCTTATTACTTCCAGTTCCTTCAGGACCCTTTCTCGTGTAAAGGGACTTGTGTCCATTCTGCACCATTCTCACCCTTGTACTCCCTTCAGACCCATTACCCTCCTCTTCCTCAGTAAGACTGAGCAGAAATACCTGTTCAGTATGTCAGCTTTACTGTTGTCATCCTCCAGCGGCCCCCATCCTCCCCTTCAGTCTCACTATCCCTCCTTGTCTTTTCTTTTTTTTCTATGTACCTGTAAAAGGTTTTGTCCCTCTACCCACTGATTTTGCAATGTGTTCTTCTGTCTGAGCTTTGGCTTCCTTCACCTCCCTGCCTCCCTTTGCTTCTCCTGGTACTTCTCCCTATCCCCTTCTGCCTGTGTCTTTTTGTATTGCCTGAATGCAATCTTTTGGCGTTCACTTTCTTGCTACCTCTTTGGAAAACCATAATGGTCTCTCTTCCTTTTCCTCTTGCTAACCTGCTTAATACATAATTCTGTTGTTCTTGTAATCCCCATTTTAAATACTGCCCACTGTTCCTCAACCCTGATTCCTGTCCCATTCCCCTTAATGCCTCTTTCAAGTATCTCCCCATTTTCCCAAAGTCTGCCCCCTAAAATCCAGGATACGTGTTTTTGTGTGGTTTGGTTCTGCTCTTTCTGTGATTTCAAACCACAATGACTGGTGGTCACTGTTTCCCAGGTGCTCCCCCACTGTTACCCCATCACACTGTCCCTGTTTGTGAGCACAAGGTCCAGTATTGCCTTCTGCCGAGTTGGTTCCATGACCAGTTGCTTGAGGAAGGCACCCTGAAGGGAGTCCAGGATAAATCTGCTCCTAGTTGATGCTGCTGCTGGGATGCTCCAGTCCACGTCTGAAATATTGAAGTCTCCAACCAGTACTACCTCACCCTTGTCTGCCATCCTTTGGATGGCTAGCAGCAGCTCCCTATCTGTTTCTTCCTCCTGGGCTGGTGGTCTATAGACCACACCTGTGCGGATGGCTGTCCCCATTTTCCTTTCCAGCTTAACCCACAGTATCTCTCCCCCATTTTGTTCCTCCTGGATCTCTGTGGCCCTTATGTCATTTTTCACATACAGTGCCACTCCTCCTCCCTTCCTGCCTGCTCTGTCTCTTCTGAATATGTTGTAGCCAGGTATGGCCATCTCCCAGTCGTGGTTATCATTACACCAGGTTTCAGTGATGGCCACAATGTCCAGGTCTGACTGCACCATGACAGCCTCCAGATCTTCCATCTTGTTGCTAAGGCTCCTGGCATTTTGCACACATGGCTTTCCATGATTTGACCTCCTAGACTGTCTCACTGTTCTACTCCAGCCCTTCCTTGGTTGTCCTTTATCCCTGGTTCTCCTTGCTGTCTGCCCGTCTGCTGAATTTTGCCCTTTTCTGCTTATCCACCTCTTGGGCACTAATCTCCATCTTTTGCACACTGCTTTGCAGAGATAGCCACTCCTCTGGTTCACTGGTTCCACTGCTAGCTGTGGGGGTGAGCAAGTAGGTACCCTCCTTGCTGGCCTGCCACCCCCCTTTGCTAGTTTAAATGCTTGTCAATGTAGCATTTAAACTCATCATTGAGTGCTTGGATTCCCCTCCAGGATGGATGCAGGCCGTCAGGCTTGAACAAACTTCCATCCCTCCAGGTGGGTCTCCAGTCACCAATGAATCCAAACCCTTCCTCACAGCACCAGTTCTTCAACCATGAGTTAAAGTTCCTGGTGCATGCACCCTGTGCTCTCCTTGCTCTCACAGGTAGTACTTCTGAGAAAGTGACAGAAGTAGCTACTTGCTTGAGACCCCTCCCCAGTTTCCTAAACTCTTCCTGAACTTCCTTTGGCTCCCATTTGCCAGGTCATTAGTACCTAGGTGGATAATGACATCCAGCTCACCTCCCGCCTTGCCTTCCCAGTGATCCCAGGATCTTCCTTCCATCCCTCCATGCCGTGGCACCTGGTGAGCACCTCACCTCCCTGTCCTCCCCTCCTGTGTTCCTAGCTGGATCCCTCTTATGATGGAGTCCCCCACCAGGATTCACTTCCTCCTCCTCCTCTGGGGTCCACTGCTTTCCCCGCTGAGGTCACCTCCTTGGCTAACCTCCACATCCTTTCCTTCCACTTCTCTGGGTACCTCTATTTGGTTGTCCTCATTTGCCAGTGTGGCATATGAGTTCTTGAGTGGAATAGGATCTGGGATGTGCCTCTGCCTGACTGCTCTAACCCTCCCTGAGCCCACTGTCATCCAAGTGCTCCTCGTTCTCGGCATCCCTTTGAGGGCAGTTGCATTGACTGGGTGGTCCCTGAATAGGGGTGATGGTACTCTGACCCAGTTTACTTCCCGCTCTGAGTCTGGCTACCTCATCCCGCAGTCCAGATAGATGCATGCAGATAGGGCAGCACCTCAGTGTCCAGAAGGTCTGCCCTGAATATGGCTGCCCTACAGCCACTACATTGCACCACTCCCCACATTATACTGCAATTCCACTACTTGTCTGCTACTGAAGCTCTCCTAGTTCCCTTTTTATTAATTTACTGTCCTAAAAATCCTGCCACTGTTCCCCTATAATATTTGAAAATACATACACTTCTATCTAAGCTCTTTATCTTTACAATCAAAAGGTAACTACAATCACAATAATCTATCTTCTACTAATACAGATTCTATCACAGAATCAGAGCACAATGCAAAAACATCTGCTACTTAGCAACAACAAACAGGTGACAACATACCAAGTTGATGTAGCTTTTTTAAAATAGAAAAGAAAAATTTAATTGTTTAAACCAATAGAAATCAGCAGTTCCAAAAGCACCTTGAACTACAAGAAAGGACACAGTACCACACCTCTGCCACAATAACTAAACAGTTCTAAAACATTGGAGAAAGAAGAGAAAAATTAGAGACTGAGCAAAACCTTTTACTTCGGGATCTGTTTATGGAACCAATAATTTTAAGTTAAAACTTTAACCGTGTACCATGTAATGACTTGTGTTCAGAACTCGGAGCTCTTTTTGATAGGTCAGCAGCTGAGTGTAGCACTCTGCACACAACTCATGAGATAGTACAGATGTCATATTTCTGGTTCCATGCTGAGAATTGTACAGAATGTTGCCCATAAAAATGAAAACAGTACAAGCTGGCCCATCGGTGCAGCCACAGGGCTACTGCTCATGATGCTGGTGATTCGGGTTCAAGGACGTCAGGCAAGACGGGGGGGAGAAGGATCAAGCACCCCAGATGATGCTCTCCTCCTTTCAGGTAGGGGAGCTGCTTTGCTTCATTCTGTTACAGCTGCCTATAGGAATACAGGTGGCAATGTGGAAGAAGAGTAGAAGGGGAGGGTGGATGTTGTGGACCACAGGATGCATGCTTCTGTGGAGGCAGCTGTCCTGGTGCTGATGTTCCCTCGGTAATCCATGAAGTGGGTGCATGAGTAAGGGTGCCGTCCATTACAGCAAGTCCTTCCCGGCACAATCCACTCATGGCGATGGAAAGGTAGGAAGGCGACGGATGAGGGGTAAGCGAACAAGCGACAGGATGTCACTATCGTCACAGCGTGGTGGGGTGGGAGCAAGCACGGCGAGGCATGGGCTGGAGGTGTGGAGAGAGCTGTAGGGGTGGCACTGCAGTTGCTGGTTGAGCTGCATCATAGGCGCCGGGATTGACTAGTGTCTGGGTGGCTGAGGTACTGGGTTCAGGTCCGGGCTGGTGTGATTTTTTATTGCGCCCGGCCCAAACCTTTTTTTTACTGCTTCTCCCCAACATGCACCCCCTGGAGTTGAGATCCTTAAGTAGGGTGTGTGGGGGCGTGCACTCCGTGGGGGTGGAGGGGGTCACAGCCCCCTCCCCAACAGAAAGCAGTAAAATCTGTCCTGGCACCATGTTTGGTGTCAGTTGTCAGAGTGCCGAAAATGTGTTCTGCACTCGGATCAGCAAGAACGGTGATCAGCTTTTAGTCGCTCACCATTATCACATAGATCCTGTCCCTCATGGAGGATTAGCAGCAAGTAGCAGCAAACAGATATATCCCCTCTATTTGGCTCCATGATGGCCAATATGGCCAGAAAGACTACATCCACCCTGCTGACTAGAGGAACAAAAAAAAAATTAAAAAAAAAAATTTAAAAAACGAAAGAACTAAACTTAGTTTTTATATCAGTTTGTATGAATTTTTCAGGTACAGTCAAGTACGGATAATTTGGAGGTACAAATTTAATTTCTGTAAATAGGAACATCACAAAGAGCTGCCCTTTAGCATGGATTTACTGTCCCCTGTAATGGCAGTAATGCTTGGATGCGTGTTCAGTATCAGGGCTTAAAATTCAGTTTTATGCTTTGGAAGGAGTCCCCCCACGGTCCTGCAGACAGAGGATCTAGATTTTTGTTTGTGGGATATCTTAATCTGGAGTTTAAGTACTTACAAAGCTCCCACCTCCAACTCCACAGCCATCTACCTCTCTATTCCCTGTAATTTTAAAACAGTTTGAAGCCTCTAAGCCCACGGGATCCAGCAACTGCTGTACCCCACTGTCACTGTCTGCCCAGACGGTCCTCCTCTCTTCCCTGTGGCCCCTTTAACAGTCCCTGTTGTCTGCATGTAGCCTTCCATGGCTAGGGGTATGTGCAAGGTAAAAATGGGAGGAAAGAGTACAAATGATATGCACTTACTTGATCTCCCAGGACTTGGGATGACCTCTGGACTTCAGGCTCTTTTGGGCCTATTGAAGCTACAATAAAACGGGGTTAACAACAGAACAGTTTCCAAACATTAACAGAAGTCCACACAGAATGTAAATCCCAAAACAGGATCCTTGTATTTGATCTCAAATCTTATGAGCATATGCTTTCAGGGAAAACTGTTGCAAGTCCAGATCTGATCCCACGAGTCCCTCTCGGTACACATTTTGTTTCATCCATCTCTACAAGGCACATCACTTTACCCACCGGGGTGGCAGTTTGTAATACTGTTGACCCGCTTTAGATCCTTGGTACACAGTTCAAACAGTCCAGTTACTTTGGGTCTGCAAACAGCCCATTGAGGCACACATTCCTTTTTTTCATACATCCCTTCACCATTAGCAACAGTCTGTCTTCTCGGCCATAATTCAGAGAACATTCCCGGCTCCACAGTAGGCAGTGGAGCTGGGAATCCAGCATCAAGCACCTCTGGATGCATCAGTGGGGGTCATCCAACTGTACTAGTTAGTAAGCAGTAACCTACGACAGGGTATGGTGTTAGAGGGGATTAATCAACACCCTGGGTGCATTGTGAGGCACGAGGCCACAGGTTGAGTGCCCTGCGGCCTTGCAGCATATGGGGGTATTGATTAATCCCCAATAACACCATATGCTGAAGTGGGTTATTGCACCTATAACATGGGTTGTAAAAGAACAGCAAGATAACTGAGAGAAACACTTTTATTACTGTTAAAATTCATGAAATTGTACTGTATCCTGTAACCTCAAAAAGTATTCC
Source organism: Neoceratodus forsteri (assembly GCA_016271365.2). NCBI lineage: Eukaryota > Metazoa > Chordata > Ceratodontiformes > Ceratodontidae > Neoceratodus > Neoceratodus forsteri. The sequence continues at coordinate 485,521,883 of CM028131.1, read as the reverse complement.
TCCACAAATAATGCATAGTACACAGATATTATGTTGAGACAAGTAGTACAAATGTACTATTAGGTTCATTTCACAACATCACTGTGACTATGACTTCTGCATTCTCTAACACTCCCTGGATGTGGAGCTGCTGTGTTTTGCTGTCTGCTCTCTGTGTGTCTCGCTTTGTGTGTGTGTGTGTGTGTGTGTGTGTGTGTGTGTGTGTGTGTGTGTGTGTGTGTGTGGTCTAGCTTTCTGCACAGCGTTGAGCAAGGTTGCTCACTGTCTCTGGAGGACTCACACTGTTGCCTCTCTTTTCTTGCTGCAGTAAGCGTTGAATGACTGACAAGTGTACAAAAGAATACAGGAGTTCTCCACGGGACTGGTGTCTCTCTCTCTCCACCCCCCCCCCCCCGGCCCTGTCCCTGCACTACGGGGACTAACATTGCAAAAAGACTTGCTTGTTGGGAGGGGGGGATGACACAGCTGAATTTATAGTGACATTTTATGTGTCTGTTTGTCCTTTATCACTTATGGTGCAAAACCTAATTACCGTGCAGAAAGACTTGGTCTTGGGGGGAGGGTGGATAATGCCAGTCATGGTCACTTTCTGGCTGTGTTTCACTCATTCTCCTTGCAAGACGGTGATGCTGATGTCCTGTACAGTACAGGCAGCTCACTCAGTCCAGCGTTGCTCTACGGGGATGTCAACTTGAGACAGACTTACATGGGGGGGGGGTCTCTGTTCCCCTCCCTAACTATACAGGCTAGCAGCCTTTGACATGTGTCTCTGTCTCTCACTTGGGGGGTGGGGGGGGGCCTTGTTGTCTCTGTCTCACACAGCACTGACAACTATCCAGGACATGCTACTGGCACTGGAATGTGTGTGGGGTTCTACATGTCATGTTGCTTGTTGACCACAGTGACAGCGGGTCAGAGCTCTCACTGATATTTAATATATTCTCCTACCTGCTACTATAAAAACAGCAGGGCTCTATTGGGGTGGGGGTGGGGCAGTGCTCTCTCTCTCTCTCTCTCTCTCTCTCTCTCTCTCTGTCTCTCTCCACTATGTCTCACTGTTTGTGAGCCTGTCTCTCCAACCTGCAATGTCATTCAGTGAGACAGATGACACACAGTAACACCAAAGACACTTCTACCATCTTAAAACTGACAATGCAGCAGTATTGAGGTGGTGTTCACTACATCACTGTTACCCAGCTTTTAATGGCTGCCTCTCAGTTTTCCTTTCTGGAGTACACGAGTCCCGATGGCATTTTGCAGGCGTTGATCCCTGCAACTGTGGATTAAAGAGGAAATTTAATCCACGGGCACGCAGAGTGACTCCACCAATTGGGTTGTGCGTTTTGCCATCCCATGTTATAAAAGGTGCTAATATGCTCATAGAAGGGAACATCCCATAAGCCCAGATACATTTTAAACAGCCAACTGTTACCTCAGCCCAGTCCCTAAAGTGAGCCAGCAACTCGGGCATGGCAGGGGGCATTTTACCCAGGGAGGCCAGGCCTATCTCCTCTAGACCAGGCAGCCACGGGCTAAATGATAGGGGCCCGGGCCCCAGCCCTTAGATCTACATTACCACACCACAAGCCCTGTGCCCAGTCAGGGAACTGGACCTACACCAAAATTTACAGGGCACGAAGAGACAAGCGCCCCCTGGGAGTCCAAGGTTACCACACATGCTGTCTCCCACCCTCTCCCAAGAACCGACTCCTTAGGAAAGAGGGTGCCTGGCCAAAACTGTTCTCAAAGTACCATACTTCACAAACCTCCTGCATGCTGCAGGGGGTGAGGCACCACAGGGTACCTACCCAGTTTCACGGTTCAGAATAAAATACGGTTCACTTCAGATTTCCAGTCCATTCTCACAATTTCTTTGTGACTCACTCTTTAAGCAAAATTCCACTCAGATTCCTCTCTTTTCAGTACTGGGGTCATAGCCTATATTGGGGCAACGGTTGACGTCTGCTGCGACAACACTCCATTGAATTTAAGTGGGTCTCCCTCTCTGGAAAAGTATTTACACAGGAGAGAGCACTGGCACTCCTTGCCAGCTCTGAGGCTCCCTCCACAATCCTGCAGACTTTGCAAAACTGCTCCAGCTCTCCAGCTGTAGCAGTTAGCCCCTCCACTTTGGAACGCTAGCTCAGACTTGCTGGCTCAGGATCCAGAGGTGCCAAAAGTTAACCGTTTGTGATCTGGATACCCACATAATAAACTATAAATTCTCTAGTATGCCTAACTAAGGGGCGGGGCTCCTTAGGGGGCTTATATGCATCTTTCTCCATAGTCCCTTTAGCACTACTTGAGGTCTAGTGGCACCCCACATCTACTTCCCTAGCCTTTTATCACTCCCAAGGGGTTTAGTGGCACACCGCCTCCTCTCTGTGGCTTTTAACACTCCCTGTGACTAGCTCTACCCCTCCCTCCCTCTCTCCATCAACATTTAAAGAAGACTGAGTCACACAACATGATGGTGAGACCAGCACTGGAACCCTCCACTCACCACCTTAGCTGGGCACTGTCTCATTGCAAATATCGCAAGTCACATACATGATATGGCGGCTGGTTGAGGTAATGAATAGGAAGGTTACAATTCCTGTCACTATTTTGTGGTGGAATAGGGTCTTTAAAAGATGAGGGGAAGAGGGGGGATGAGTACAGCTAGACCATGGGGAGGGAGTGTCTTAGTGTGGGAATGTCTGGTTGGGGGATCTGAATTGGCATAAGCACTATAAAAATAGTGCAAAACCAGCAATTTCACCCCTACCTCAGTTGTAAGCCTTGATTCACTGCAGTGTTGCAGGAGTTGTGGACAAGATAAACCCAAAGTCTTTTCCACAGTACTGTGTTACCACATATATTTAGTGCAAAAACCTGTTACAGTAATGTTGGGGTTTGCTGACAAAGTGCTGAAAGTTAAGATTTCAAAAGTAAGGGTTCTTCACAAAATCACAGAAATCCGACAGCAGAAAAGGACTCTAACGGCCCATCAAGTCTTCCCCTTCCCCCACTCGTCTCCTTTTCCATGGGCCCTCCCTTTCCCCCATTTACCAACCCCATATAGCTCTGCCGTGCCCTCTTGAATCCCGCCACCATTTCAGCCCCCACCACCTCCTCTGGTAGTTTGTTCCAGGCCTCCACCGCCCTCTCTGTGAAGAATCACCCCCTTACATTGCCTCAGTATCTTCCGCCCTCCAATCTTAGGCTATGCCCTCTAGTTTTAGCCCCCATCTTCATTTTAAATAAGCTCCCCTCCTTAACCTTATTGATCCCCTTCACGTACTTAAAAGTTTCAGTCATGTCCCCCCCTCTCCCTTCCGGTCTCCAGTGAGTACAGATTCAATTCCCTCCACCTCTGCTCGTATGGCCTCCCCTGCATACCGTGCACCATCTTGCTTGCCCTTCTCTGAACCCTCTCTAACCCATCTATGTCCTTGCGTAGGTCTTGTCTCCAGAACTGGACCCCATACTCCAGGTGTGGCCTTAACATGACTTTATAAAGAGGCATCAGTACCTCCCTCCCTCCTTCTGCTAGTTATGCCCCTTCCAATGCATGCCAACATTCCATTTGCCTGCTCCGCAGCTTTGCTGTATTGGCTACCTACCCTAAGGTTGCTTGATATTATAATTTTGAGGCAAGAAATCTTAACTGCCTGATATCTTGCAGGTATGGTTGCTTTTGCTTACAAATAATCAGGTGCAGTTAGTCACCAGTCCAGCAACTTCAGTGTTGGATTTGTTTTTCAGCTTTGTTCTTGAGCAGTAACATTATCTAAACTTATTTTTCTTAATCTCTTACATTTTATTGAACAACTTAAATAGTGACATGCTGTTAAAATAACTGGTGGTTAACACAGAATACATTGGTGATTAAACCTAGCTGCCATTAAAAATTCTGTTTCTGGTTTTCAAACAAGTTCTGTTTTGTTTTGACTTGGGTGATCTGTTGTCTTTTCACCCCCATCCACATTGCGTTTCAGATCCCATTTGGTTGTCTGCTCATCAGATACTGCCCACTAGACTGTTGCAGTCTGACCGGAAAGCAATGATCTGCAGCATGTTCTGCTTTCTTTTGGTTAACAAGATGACTGCTGCAGGTTGAGCTCTGCCAAACAGATTTTTATTTTCAGAGCATTTTTATTTTTGTATGAGCCCTCCTCCACGGGGTCTAGGAGCATGAGGTGGTAGTTTCCAGGGGGAAGGGGCACTCACAGCAGCAGAAACCAAAATAGTTGTACCTACCGGGATTGCTGGCATTAGAGGGTCCACAGCGGGGGGGGGGGGGGTGTCATCTTCTGGTCCTGGGCTGCAAGGTAATTCATGTTAGCAGGACAAACAGTCCCCAAATAAATAACAAGTCCACACAAACATAAATGTTAACAGGGGATCCCATTTGATAAACAAACTTCATGGTGCCATTTAAACATCTTGACTGTACACCCAGACCGCACGAGTCTTACAGTTAGGGTAGTGGATACATTTTGTGCCGAAATGGCCCCACTAACCCTGGGTGGCTTTCTTCTCGGCTGAGCTGGCCAGAAGTGAAGTTAAGTTTCCCACTGGGCCAAAACAGGCCCTAAGACAGTAGCAGGCAATCTCTCTTTCTGTCATTCTGGCTCCTAAAAACTCAGTCTGTCTGTACTCTGCATACTGGGTCGAAACTCTTCTACTCCACAACCACTGGATCTCTAAATTGGCCGTCCATAGTGAGCGACTGCACCCAGGCACATGGGTAGACATCTCCAATGACCTGCACGTTCCGTGAGGGCATTTTGGACTCGGGGGGGTATGGCTTTTACCCTCAGCTTCCACAAAACACCTGGCTGAACTGGCTTCTCACAACACTGGAACTGGCTCCAAGAGACATACAAGAATGGCTGTGACCCGCATACTTCTCATTGCCCCTCTGGAGCTGGCACAGCAGGGTTGGTATATATCTGCTTCAGGGCAAAGATAGTCTCTGCGCTCTCTCTCACTCTCTCTGGCTCCAATGCTCCTCATTGTTCTCTTTTCTGCTCCCAGCACCATGGAGCCCACACAAGAAATTTGCTGCACACCAGTTCTACCGTCTCCATCACCAACTCCCCAGGGGTGGCTTTTGAAAGGTAAATACGATGACCAAAACAGTGGCCACCACTGTGTCCACTGCTAGACTGGTTTTTGGATGCCCCACACACAACTTGCTGGCCCAGAGAGCAGGCAAACGACCCTGTTCTCCTACACTGCCACTCCGCTACACTTCCCTGTGGCTACCTGCACAGCTTTCCCCTTCTGGCTCTAAAAACTCCCAATATATAACCTTGTACACCAGCAGTGACCTCTGGCCTGCGGAGCTCCTGACATTGCAACAGACGCATTTAACCATCTAAATGATGGCCCCATCCTAGCACTTTCCCCCATTTATTGTACACCCCCAGGGGATGTTACATTTGTTTTAGTCCTTGCTAGTATTGTGTTGTGTGTCTTGTGATACAATGCTTTCAGATTGCAGGTAGTTACTTAGTTTTACGCTGTTTGTTTTTAGTGGTAGCTGAACTTTTGTTGCACTGCTAACCCCCTCTTTTCTGCTGCCATTTTATTTATTTGCTTTTAGTAACATGGCACAGCTACTTGTCCCTTACCTTTGAGGTTGAAACATCCCTGGACTCTTTGAATGTGCTACAAGTTCCTTTTGTTTTTGCCAGCTGCCCTGCACATCTTCATCTGAGGCTAACTGGTCCTCTGTCTTGCAGAGTGCCTGTTTGTTGCTTGAGGCTGCATATCCATGTTGGAGTGCAGGTTCAGAAGGAGATTGTGTTTGTGCTGGTCTTTGGGAGGATGGCACTGCTGCTGTACCTGCTCTGTGTGCTGGAAGTTCGACCCCCAGAAAAGTGGAGTAGTTAGCCATGATTGAATGTGGCCTCTCAAACTGGTCTTTGGCCTGGTCATTCTCTTTTTTGTATATAAGAATTTTATTTATGTGTTAATTTTATTTTATTTTTTCAAATTTACCAATACAACAATTGTGAATACATAGTAATTCATCTCTTAGTGTATATGTAACAGTGCATAGTAACTTTCTATTAACATTCTACAAACCTATACAGGATGTTTACCAACATTTACCATTATGTTTCTCAAAAGAGGTGGCAGGGAAGGCTAAGGAGAAATGGATAGCATTCAGGAAATATAAGGAAACACAGAAGGAGCAGGACAGAGAACATTATCAGTTAAAGCAGAAGGAGACAGGGAAGGCAGTCAGAATAGCAAAGGCCCAAACCAAGGAAAAGATAGCCAACTCTGTTAAGAAGAGGGATAAAACCTTTTATAGGTACAGTAGGGAGTGAAGAAAGACCAAAGGAGGAATACTGAGGCTTCGTAAAGGGGAGGGAATGTGGGCAGAGGGTGACAGTGAAAAAGCAGGGATGCTGAATGAATATTTCTACTCAGTATTCACACGGGTGAGGAGGGGGAGGTACCTAAACCAAACTAGAGAAACATTCTGGATAGGGGGGAAAGAACTGGAAGGGGACAGGATCAGTTGTGTTCCAGGACAGTAGCTGCTGCTGTTGTTTTCACAGGGTTCTTGTGGATTTTACTTGGTAGGTTAGTTCTTTTCTTTCTTACTTCTAAGGGGCTAGCAGGGTATTGTTTTGGGGGCTGCTGGATGTTTGTAAACTGATTTGGTGGCTGTAAGTGGGGCTCTTTTTGTGGATGTTTCACTGTGTAACAGGCTGCGCTGGTAGAGGCCTATTTATTCTGATTTAAAACCTATTTGGTGGGATTTGCTTGGGCCTGGTTCTTTAGCTGCTGGGCTTGGAGGAGACACAGGGCTGATACACTCTCTCCGAGTCAGGTGCCTGCCCAATACCCACCCTCCCTCCCAGAAATCTGCAAATTTATGGGGAACACCTGCCCTGAAATTGGAGGAAAAGGCTGCTGGTGCAGCTCATGTAGTTCTAGCCACTGGGGTTGAATTTAAAGGCTGAGAGAGAGGAGCTTGGGAGTTGTTCATTTCCTTATAAGTTTAATGTGTTGTACTGCACCTAGTAACAGGGTTACTGGTGTACAGTGGGACTGTCTCTAAGATTAGTGGGTGACCTGATTAGGCAGTAGGGTATCTTGGACTAGGGGGAACTGGTGGCTCACCAGAAGAAACCTATTTGGAGGGATGGAACCATACATCATTAGGGCGGCATCTTTGGGAGGGTGGTGGGGTGCACAGGGTGTGGAGCAGCCATGATACTGGACTGGGCTTGGTAGTTTGGTGGTTGCCCAGTGTGCACTGGCTGCACAGCAAGGGAGGAGGTTGCGGGATTAGGAGAAAGCTGGGGAAGGGGGTGGGTATGGTTGGGGAAGGGGGCTGGGAATCTCCGACAGGGTTGCACCAAGCACTGGGGGTGGGGGTATAGGAAAGGAGTGCAGGAGAATACTTTAGGGGTCACATAGGGACCCTGGCAGAGGGGTCCAAAGGACACTACCAAGGAAGCAGGCAGGTAACTGGGAACCCTCACAAAGGGGACGGAGGGACAACATTCTCAGGGAAGTAGGCAGATGGCCGGGCTGGACAGAAGGAAGCAAGGCAGGAGGTGGATCAGACCTTACACTCAGTAACCGCCTGATTCTCTTCTTCTGCTCAAGGATGAGGGGGTGATGTAGCCGACAGAGGTGGGGGTAGAGACAGAAAGGGAGTGGGAGTGGGAGGCAGGAGGCAGGGGCCAGATAGCAGGAAGAACAGGGGGGGACCTGGAATGCAGGAGAATGGGGGGAGCAGTGAATCAGAGCAGGAGGGGCAGGGGGAAGAGGGAGGAAAGCGCAAGGAGAAGGACCAGTTGGGAGGAAAGGTAAAGGAGACGGACCAGAAGTACAAGGAGGATTCAGTAAAGGGAGCTGAGGGTTTAGGCCAGGGGAGCACGACGAGCAAGGAGGAACTAAATGGAGACAGGAAGGAAGGGAGGATGAGCCAGGCTAGTTTAGCAGATGGGGGAGAAGGACCAGTTGCGAGCAGTGAGGGGGGAATAAGCAAGGTACAGAAGGATACTCAGGAGGAGGAGAGGCATAGGATTGGAGGGAGGGTGTGCCATGGTAAATAAGGAGGGGTGGCATGTGGCACCCAGATAGGGGAGGAACAAGGAGCCAGCTGGGTGGAGGGGCCTGTAGAAAGGATGAGGGACATGGAAGGGGGAATAGAGGAAAGGAGTGGTCAGAGTGCTCCTGCTGGGGATTCTATGATCAGGGTATCAAATGGGATGGGAGGAGAAGCCTGGCCAGTTAGAACAAGATGCTTCCCTGGACTAACGGTGCACAGGGCTAAGCATGAGGTATATCAGCTGGCAAAGGATTGTGGGGTTCCCAGACATACTGGTCCACCTGGGTACAAATGACATTGAGGGAAATAGCGAGCTAGAGATACAGGCAAGATTCAGGAGCTCGCCAGGGTCTGTCATGACATAGGATGCACAGTTTCTTCTCAGAAATCCTGCCAGTGCCAAGGGCCAGTGGGGAACACAAAAGGAAAATTAGGAGATAAACCAGTGGCTCAGGGGTGGTGTGAGGCCAGAGGTATGGGTTGATGGGGATTGGGGGAGACCTGGGAGGATAAGGAGCTGTATGCTGGAGATAGACTACATCTCAATTTGGAGGGGAGGGGAATCCTTAAGTTGAAAATAGAGGGGTTCATTGGTGAAAAGTGGGGTTTAAACTTGTGAAGGGGGATGGGATGGGAGAAAAGGCTGTCAAGGGGGTGCCGACAAAGGAGGGACTCTGTCTCCACCCCCCTGGGGACCAGCAGGATTGCAGGAAAAGGCCAACTGGCAAAGTGCAGACCAGGGGAAAACAGAATCCCATGGGAACACGAGCAGGGGCAATGGAACTATAGGGAAAGGGTGGAAGGTAGTCCTGCTAAATGCCAGAAGCTTGGGCAATAAAATGCCTGCGCTCCAGGTGATGTTAACTGAGGGAGCAGTGGATGTGGCAGCGGTCACTGAGACTTGGGCCACTGCAAGACATGACTGGGACCTGAACCTGGAGGGTTACACTATGTTCAGGTAGGACGGGGAGGGAAGGGAGGAGGGTAGCAATGATAGTCAAAACTGCATTGGCATAGGGGAGTAGAGGAGGCGGAGGGAACCGTGGAGGCGATTTGGGTCACCTTGATAACAAGGGGGGCAAGAGAGTAAAAATAGAGTGGTGTATAGACCCCTGCCTGGCGGAGGAGCTGGAGGACAGTCTGGTGGCAGATGTTAGGAGACACTGCAGACTGGGCAGAGGAACGGTGGTGGTGTTGGGGGACTTAAACATGCCAGGAACAGACTGGGAGACTATGACATCCTCTGTGACCAGGGAACAGAGGTTGGATGTCTTTCAAGATGCGTTCCTAACTCAGCAGGTGAGGGAACCAACCAGGGAGGCACGGGTACTGGATGTGGTCCTGGCAGACAGTGACCAGATTGGGGCCTGGAGTAAGGGACCCATTGGCGGGGAGTGACCATGCCACCGGTCTGGTTCTGCCTGGACCTAGGAGGTAGAAGGCTGCACAAAGACGGAAGTAACCGACTTCAGGGGGCAGTTTTAAGGAAATGGGAAGGATCCTTAAGGAGCATTTGGATGGGATTGGGTCAGACATGGACACTGATAGTAGGTGGGAAATCATCAGGAGAGGGGTACAGGATGCTACCAGCACCTGTGCAAGAGTAAAACCCAATGCGGTGAGGCCCAAAACCCTGTTGGTGGACCAGGGAGGTCCAGGAGGTGGTGCCGAAAGAAAGCAGCCTATAAGTAATTCAAGTGCTCAAGGAGTGAAAGGGATCGAGGGGAGTACGAGCTGATGGCTAGAAGGGCCACTAGAGTGGTGAGGGCAGCTAAGGCAAGGAAGGAGCAGAACCTGGCCAGGGAAATTAGGAGAGGGAAAAAGGGTTCTTTAGATACATTGGGGAAAGACGAAAGGTGAAGGGGCAGATTAGCAGGATTAAATCAGGGGAGAGATGGACACAAGACCTGGGGAGCAGGCTGAGGTACTAAATGAGTACTTCACCTCAGTTTTCACCAGGGAAAATGGGGGTGCTGCATCATACATGGGAGGAGACAGAGATACTGAGGAGGGGGGGACCCTTACCGATCGGCAGGTCTGGGGAGAGGGAGGCATCACTGGCAGGTGGGGGAGGGCTAAGCAGGAAGAGGTACCGGAAGTGGAAATCACAGCAGAGAGAGTGAGGAAGCCTCAGCCCCCTTAAGATGGAGAAAGCACTGGGGCCGGATAAATTACATCCCAGAGTGCTGAAGGAACTTGCAGATGTCCTGGCGAAACCCCTGGCAGAGCTTTTCACCATCTCTCTGAGGACAGGGTGGGTGCCCCAAGACTGGAAGGTGGCGATATAGTGCCTATCCACAAGGGGGAATCAAGGGAGGTGGCAGGGAACTACAGGCCTGTCAGCCTGACATCAGTGGTGGGCAAGGTGATGGAGGGCATTGTCAAGGAGAGGCTAGGGAGGGACCTGGATAAGTCAGGGTGCCTGGACGATAGACAGCATGGATTCATCCCGGGGAAATTGTGTCAGACAAACCTGGTGGAGTTCTATGACTGGGTGACAAGTGCCTTGGACCTGGGTAGACCGGTGGATGTCCTCTTTCTAGACTTCAGCAAGGCATTTGACCCTGTTCCTCACGTGGGCCTGTTGGATAAGCTGGGAGAAATGGGGGTGGGGAACCTGATAATCAGATGGATAGTCAATTGGCTCCAGAACCGGACCCAGAGGGTCGTAGTTGGTGGGATAGTCTCATCCCCAAGGAGGGTCATTAGTGGGGTCCCACAGGTATCAGTCCTTGGGCCCCTTCTGTTCAACGCCTACGTATCTGACATAAGGACAGGAATCAGGAGTGAGATGAGTCTCTTTGCAGATTACTCAAAACTGGGGCAGTGGTGGATGGGGAGGAGGGAGGTGGCCCTGCAGGGGACCTGGAGGCTCTGGAAAGATGGTCTAGAAAGTGGAAGCTGAGGTTCAATGCAGGAAATGCAAGGTACTCCAGCTGGGGACAGAAACCCAGGCCAAGTGTACACCCTGGGGGAAATGCTACAAGTCTCGATGGCTGAGAGGGACCTGGGGTGGTGGATGTCAAGATGAACAACTCTGAGACTTGTAGGAGGCAGCAGCCAAGGCCAACAGGATGCTGGGATGCATCGCTAGGGATCACCTCCAGAAGGAGGAAGTGATACTCCCTCTGTATAACTGCTTGGTGAGGCCGCACTGGAGTACTGGGCAGTTTTGGAGGCCACACTTAAAGAGGGACATTAACCTCCTGGAGAGGGTCCAGAGGAGGGCAACCAAAATGATTTGGGGCTTGGGGACAGGACCTATGAGGAGGGCTCAAGAGCTAAATATGTACACATTGGAAGAGAGAAGGGACCGGGGACATGATAGAGGTCTTCAGGTACATGAAGAGGGTAAATAGGGGAGGAACAGTCAGGGTGCTTGAAGGAAGGAGGAAGGGCCACTAGAGGCATGGGTGGAAGCTGGAGGGAAGATTCAGGAGAAAGGAGTGCTACTTCACTGAGAGGGTGGTGGAGCCATGGAATGCACTACCTAGGGGCTGGTGGAGGCAGAGACAGTGGAGGGGTTCAAGAGGGGTGGGACAGGTACAGGGAAGGGTTCTGGAAGCAAAATCCAATGCAGCAAGAATATCCGGAACTGGGAAGGAGAAGCCAGAGAAGGCGAGGGGGACAGCAAGGTCAGCACCCAGGGTGGGGGCTGACCAAATGAGCAGACACGAAAGACCGTTAGGCCTATTCTGCTGGCATTTTAGTATGTTAGGGGAGTTGATAGCAGTCCATTCACAGAAGAAAAGGTTCTGAAAGAACTTTTGAAACTGTGGGTGGATAAAGCAATGTGGCCTGATGGGATTCACCCAGACTTCTAAAAGAACTAAGGGTTGAACTACTGACACCACTGACTACTCTCTTTAACAAATCATGGGAGGATGGGGTGATACATGAGGACTGGAGGAAGGTTAATGTGATTCCATTTCACAAAAGTGGGAGCAGAGCAGAGGAAGGAAACTAAAGACTAGTTAGTTTGACCTCAGTGGTAGGAAAAATTATGGAATCACTTCTGAAGGAAAGAATTGTTGAGTACCTAGGCCAGTGGGACACAGGACCCAAGGCAGCATGGATTCATAGTGGGAAGGTCATGTCAAACAAATCTAATAGATTTGTTTGACTAGGTGACCAAAATAGTAGACCAGGGAGGGGCTGTGGACATGGCCTACCTAGCTTTTGGCAAGGCATTTGACACAGTCCCACGCAAAAGATTAATATACAAGCCAGCCAGCCTTAGAGTGGGTCCCAAGGCGGTAGCCTGCATAAAACATTGGCTGGACAACAGGACGCAAAGGGTAATAGTAAATTGAGTCCACAGTGAAGAAAGGAGGGTAACTATTGGGGCACCGCAGGGTTCAGTACTGGGACCAGTCCTCTTTAATGTCTTTATAAGTGACATTACAAAGCACCTAAAAGGAAAAGTATGTCTCTTTGCAGATGACACAATGATCTGCAACAGGTTTGATACTCAGGGTGGGGTGGAAAGGATGAGAAGGGACTTGGCTGGGTTGGAGGAATGGTCAAATGTATGGCAGCTCAGATTCATCGCAAAGAAGTGCAAGGTAATGCACCTGGGAAACAAAAACCCAGGGGAAAGGTACACAATGGGGGGTGAGATACTAACAACAACAAAAATGGAAAGGGACCTGGTAGTAATTATATCAGATGACCTCAAGTTGGGCAAGCAATGTGAGAGGACAGTAAGGAGGGCGGGGGGGGAGGATACTGGGATCCATAGGGAGAGGTATCAACAGTAGAAAACAGGAAGTTGTTATCTGTCTGTACAGACAGTTGGTGAGACCCCATCTGGAGTGCTGCATGGAGTTTTGGAGACCCCCATCTCTGCAAAGACATAGAGTGGATGCTGTTCAGTGGAGGGCAACCAAAATGGTGCAGGGTCTGCGCCAGATGACATACGAAGAGAGACTAAAGGAGCTCAATATGTATACCCTCGAGGAAAGGAGGGGGGGCATGATAGAAACTTTCTAGCACCTCAAGGGAATCAAAGTCCAAGAGGGCAGCATTTTTCAGAAAAAGAGATGCGTAAGAACAAGGGGGCACAGTTTGAAGATAGAGGGGGGACTCAGAGGTAATGTTAGGAAGTATTTTTTTCATGGAAAAGGTTGTGGATGCATGGAGCAGTCTTTCTGAGGAGGTTGTGGAGTCTAGCACAGTGGGGGAATTCAAGAATACATGGGACAAACATAAGGCAGTTCTAGTGGGGGGGTAGGAGGAAGTGTGCTGTTGGTTAACTAGGATCTGCAACTTATCCATCAAGTAGGGGAATGGGCAGACTAACTGGGCCAAGTGGTCCTTATCTGCTGTCAAATTCTATGTTTCTATCACTAACACATTCCTGGCTGGGGATACCCTCATGGAAATACAATACTTAGCAGTAAATAATCGTTTTTGGTCTTTACATGAACGTAATAGAACTACATGTGTTAAAAATGTATGTACTTCCTGTCATGAGCCCCTGGCCTCCAAATCTTGGGCAGCCCAGTAGGACCTTCTGTTTGCAGAGAGGATCCCCTGTTTTAAGAACTCGTGAACAGGAGTAAGTGTTTCAGGAAGACTTACCAGCCTTCCTTTTCCAAGTGGGAGGGTGGATTCTGTAGTTTTGAGTTCCCTTGACTCTCCACTACTTTCAGTATTTGAATCCCACCATGGCCACTGGCTGTGTCTTGCCTAAGTAGTTTTATATGATAGCTGAGTCATTCTGTCTTTCAGGCACACAGTCTTTTCAAAACCCCTCCTGTTTAAAATGTTAAATCACACAGTCAGACCCCAGGCAGAGTTGATGAGAAAATCATAAAAGTTTACTTAAAATAAAAGCAATATGGAAAAGTCTACAGTTTGGAAGAACTTTGAAATGCAGACAAAATCAAAAGTAAAACTGGATGATTTACAGAAAAACACTAGATACTATTTTCTTAACTATACCTTGTTTTGATGTTAGAGTTCAGACAATATTTTAATGTCCTTGTAGAGATGAGTCCTAAACAATCTTGTATCAAGGTTTTATTCCAAGTCAATTCCAAGTCAGTTCCTCTGAAATGCCCTTTTAAAAGAAAGCTGCTTCAGGTGCTTTCCTTGGTGAAAAGTCTTGGTTTCCAAAGTTCTGACTTAAAATCAGAATTTTCTGTTCAGTGTGTGACAAGTCAAACTTTCCACACACTCAGATCTGGTTTTAGAGATTTTTCCAGGCCTACACATATACTTCTGGTCTTCAGGCATATGTTAGCTGGACAGACTATCTACCTTCCAACTACTGTTTTTCAACTGCCCTGAATTCAAAGTGTGTGTCTGATAATATACTTGAAGGTCATTTTAGGACACACCCACCTTATTTTTTGGTCTGGGTTGGGGTTAATGGTTCCAAGACAATACAGATATTAGAGTGCAACAGTTTGCCTTTTCCTTCAGGTGTCAGTCTAGTTCCATGTCAGGTTTCATGCCAACCCCAGTGACATCTGGTCCATGCATTTGGCTTAACCCCTGACCCCTAGGTCATCTCCTGATATTTTCCTGTCACAGAAAGCTGCAGTGGAATATGTTATGCCTTACTGGACAATATACCTGTCTCCCTTATCTTGAGACATACCAGGTCCACACTATCCTTTATAGAAATACATTATTTTGTAGTTACCTGTTAAAGGTACAGTGTCTTAATTCTAAAGAACATTACAGCATATACAATATGAACCCACATAAATGGATCTAGACCTATCATGCGACACTTCCCCTTTAGAAAACTAAACTTGTCACTTTATAATGACACTTGGATGAAATATTAATTGAGTGACCTGGTTATTCTTCACTTGAAAATGTGTGGACCATGTAATTTGTCTTGTATCCTTCCAGCTCATACTTGAAAATAGGCATTTGATTGTCTAGTGTACTTACCCGGTCATCAAAACCCAAATAAATGTTTTTTTTTTTCATTTATTTAGTTATTGGTGACCATGTAGGTACACAAGACAATAAATGCCTGTTTTCAGGTAAGACCCATATTTTAACAGAATGCATAAGGCCGTAAGTACAAATAAACTAGTATATCAAATCTATTACAGAGCAAGTAAACAAGATTGTATACCACAGAGTAGGTAAATACAGCACAGAATCAGGAGCAGCATAAGTTAGAAACAGGTACAAGCAGTTAAGCTTAGGTTGTACTTGAAGAGGATACACCATTTTTTCTAATTTATGGCAATTTGTGATGTTCCTATATTCAGAAATTATAAATAACAAAATGAACTTTATGTAACTACCTGAAGAAACATTAAAGGAAAACTACATTCTCACATCTTGTACATTTTATTTGTTTCAATGTCAACAGACAACTGTCTTCCTGTAGCTGTTGGGGATGTACGTGCTTGCTTTAGTTTGTTTACATTCTTCATGCGAGTCTCCTACAACTATTCTGGGGGTCTTCATGTTATGGTTGTTGAAAGCTCATTGTCCATGAGAGCTGCATTAGCATACGAGAACATGATGCCACAGCACTCATTTATACCATGTGCTGTACCTCTGTGCTAAAAGCACAAATATCCTGAAAAAAACTCTTGGTAAATGCACTAATTGAATGCAGTTTAAAAGCAAAGACCCTGCATTACTGCTCAGACAGTTTGCAAGACTACCTGAAGGAAATGTAGTATTTCACACCTTCCTGTAAGTTGCTTTGTTGAACTCAAATTAAGCAGACAGGCATACTGTGGAATCTAAAGGGTGCTGACACATCGTTTTCTCATATGCTAATACAGTCCTAAGGGACAGTCAGATTTCAACAACCAGAAAACAGAGACTCACAGGATAGTTACAGGGACTAGTATAGCAGTGAAAATAAACTACAGCAATCACATATGTCTCTAACAGCCACATGAAAAAGTAGTCTGTTGGGATGGAACCAAAATTTACAAGATATGAGGGTGTAGTTTCCTTTAATGTGAAAAACAGAATTCTGTACAGTTTTCTGCATGGAACCAGTCATTTTGAATTTTGCCCATCACTGTTAGTGCACAAAATCTCAGCACTGTTCTAATTGGTGAACAGCTCAAGCTTAGCATTATGTATAAAGTCACAATGACATAGTGAAAAGTCAGAAAACGGTATAAAATGTTGTCCATAAAAAACTAAACATTACAAGACACAGTCATTTACAAGTATGAATTTCATTTCTCCAAATGTGAACATGACAGATAATTTCCTGTTCCCTTTAAGTAAAGCTGGTTTAAAGGGGGAACTTAAACACATAATTTGAGTTGGAACCAAGGGTAAAATAGGAAAAAGCTAACTGACACATCTAAGTGAAACTCCTGTGTTCATCTTAGGGAGATGATGTAGGGATTCTGGTTATAAGCAGTGAAGGGCTGCCATAGAAAGGCTCGGATCTAATAAGCTTGTCTACATAGCTACCCATAATAAAAGAGCATTTAGAGGAAGGGGAGATCCAGTCAGAGTCGAAGTAAAAGATACAGTGACAACTGACGAGCGATAACCAAGGTGAAGTGACAGATAACGTTCTAGGCCATGTCCCATTTTTTCTAGGCTGTTTTTGGAGGGGTTGAAGTAGGCTTGTATGTTCTAGGGGAGACTGGGCAGTAAGATTCCCTTTGCAGTAGCAAAGCTGGCTTTTTGGGTTACGCTATGTCCAGCTCTAAATGCTAGGCCAAGCTTGTAGTTAGATTTATTGGTAAGGTGAAATGGAAAGAAAAAACTCAAGGTAGGGATTGTGTTTGTATATGTATATGATGGCTTGTTTATATATCTTTAACCTGTGAATTATCTGTATTTTTACAAAGGGACTGATTGTTCACAGATCAAGGCAGCAAATGCATCTGCAGGGAGTGGCATCTACTTGATACAGCCAAAAGGAGTAAGCCAGCCTTTTCAGGTAACAGTCGTCCGCATTTTGTTCTTCAGTTAATTACTCAGTATTCAATATCTAGTGACATTTATGGTTTTGTGTGAAACTTATCAGTGGCTGGGGTCACCCAGTGGACGCTCTGCAGTGCTGGCAACCCAGGTTTAACAGTGGACTTGGGATGCTGGAATCTGGCAGTTCGGACTGGGGAAGCTCTGTCGCTGGTAGCATGTCCAAGCTCAGGAATGGTGGCACCTGCAAAGCTGAAAAAAATGTTCTGATAACTGTGATGGCAGGTGCTCCAGGTCTCTGCAGGAGGATGACCATCTCGAATACATGATGCATGTTTGCCACAAAATAGCACCATACTGATAAGCAGTACATATTAGGAAACTGGGCAAATGAGATGGCAGACCATATACCCACATTTATTTCTTTAGCCATCATAGTAGCAAAACTGGGTATCCTCAGAAATTGGAAAAGCCCCGAAGTAGACTGGCTGAGGGCCCTCTTGGAATGTAAGGATATGGAGATAATTATGTATGAGAGCAGAGGCAGGATAAATGCCTATCAAAACATTTGGTCAGACCTTGAGGATTATATAGCTAGAAACCCACCACCAATGGGCAGTGACCCTGGGAGTCCCATGAAGTCAAAGTCAAAGTCAACTTTATTTAAAAAGATGCCCATTCCCAAAGGCTCTGGGCGCCGTACAAAAACTATACAGTATGTCATACCGTGTACATTAGAGTTAAAATATCATACATATAACTTAAACTCCAAAAGCCTGCACAAATAAAAAGGTCTTAAGATGACTCTTAAAGGCCTCTATAGTGGTGGCCTCTCTCACTTCAAGCGGCAACGAGTTCCAGAGAGCTGGAGCAGCAACTCCAAAGGATTGATCCCCTGCTGATTTCAACCTAGCTCTCGGAATTGTGAGGAGGCCACCACCAGAGGAGCGGAGATCCCAGACAGAGGTGGACGGTACCAGGAGATCAGAAAGGTAACCAGGGCCCTGTCCATGTAGGGTCTTATAGGTGAGAAACCCCACCTGGAACAAAACTCTCCACCTGACAGGCAGCCAGTGCAATTCGCGCAATACCGGAGTAATATGACAGAACTTACTTTGTCCATTCAAATGCCAGGCAGCAGCGTTTTGCACTAGCTGCAGTCTGCGAAGAGAAGTTCCAGGGACCCCGAGATAGAGCGCATTACAGTAGTCAAGTCTTGAAGTGACTAAGGCATGTACCAAAGTAGGGAGGTCCAGAGCCGGAACAAGGGGCTTAATCCTGGCGATATTTCTAAGATGAAAAAAGCAGGAACGCACCACGGAGGATATTTGAGCCTCCATGGACAAGCTCCTGTCAAAGATCACACCAAGATTACGCACCCTTGGGGAGGCCATCAATGACACAGCTCCTAGCACAATGCCAGTCGCAGAATCAGTGGCCATCCCATCACGAGCTCTGTTCGACTCCACTACCAGTACCTCAGTCTTGTTAGGGTTAAGTCGCAGCCAGCTGGAAGACATCCAGTCATTTATCTCAGCCAGACAGATATTCATCACATCCACTGCATTTGATGTTCCTGGGCAAAGGATAGGTATAGCTGAGTATCATCAGCATAGCAATGAAAACTCAGACCATACCTCCTAATAGTCTCCCCAGGGGCAACATGTATACTACGAACAACATTAAGTAATAATCGAACCCTGAGAGGGACTCCGATGAAAGGAGGCAGGGCATGGATGAGAAATTACCCATCACAACCCGCTGCCTCCTGTTAGTAAGGAATGACTCGAACCATTTGATGACAAAACCGGTGAGTCCGCATAACTCCGTCAGGCGGAAAAGCAACACACAATGGTCCACAGTATCAAATGCTGAGGAGAGATCGAGGAGGACAAGAATTGTCTTGTTCCCCCGATCTCTAGCCCTAAAGAGATCATTTTGCACCCGAACTAATGCAGTTTCAGTGCTATGCCTGGCCCGAAAGGCTGACTGGAAGGGATCATACAACTCGTGGGTCATGAGATGCTCTCCCAACTGAAGTGATACCACCTTCTCAACAACCTTTCCCAGAAATGGAAGATTGGAGATAGGACGGTAATTTGCCCTAATCTCCAGGTCCAAATAAGCTTTCTTTAAAAGGGGTCTCACCAGAGCCTCCTTCAAGGCATCCGGAAAGACACCCTGACTCAAGGAGCACCGGACGATCAGGGCAAACACCGGGCCAACAGTGTCAATGCACCTCATCAAGAAGCGCATTGGCACGGGATCCAGTTCACAAAAGGTATACTTCAAGTTGGCCGCTATCTCAATGACCTCACGAACTTCCACTGACCTAAACTCCCCCCACTCAGAGAGAGTGCTCTTAGAACACGACTGACGACCACTGACAGCAATGGTATTACTGGCTGAGGAGACCTCCCGCTGGATCGCAGACACCCTGTCCGAGAAAAACCGAGCAAATTCCTCACAATCCTCATTCGAGGAAACTCTTCCGGGCTGAAGACAGGATGGATGAAGAAGTCTGTCGACAGTCCGGAAGAGTGAGGCTGGTGGCTTCTCCCAGCAGCAATCTCCGGACAACAATAATGTCTTCTTTTGGTTGATTGCCTCCTGATGCGCAATAATGCGACACAGGACCAGTTTGTCAGCCCCAGATGATTCCTCCAGCGACGCTCTAATCTCCGACCCAGCTCTTCATTTCCCTGAGATCCACCATCATACCAAGGTGATCCTCAGATATGAGATTCTGGGTCGTGCAGAACAGGTCTTGAGGGAGTCAATGGCGCCAGATAGCACCCCGTTATAAGCGTCTACCCCAGCCGCCAACGGCCCGACGCATGCATCACCCACCCTTGATAAATCAACTGCCGCCAAAAACCTCAGGGGTAAGATTTTTTAACGGGCGGCAGCGAAATATCTCAGAAGGGGAAGAAATTATGACGGGAGCAGTAAATGTGAACTTCACCGTGCAATGATCGGACCAAACTACTCGATCAATATCGAGATCAGTGATCTCGAGTCCCAGTGAGAACATCAGGTCCAATGTGTGGCCATCCCGATGAGTAGGCACGCCGACAGACTGCACCAGCCCCAAAAGGGACATACTCTGCAGTAACTCATCGGCGCACCTTTGACTTTTATCCTCGGCCCAAACATTGAAGTCCCCAAGAAAGATACATCTTGGGGAATCCAATATTTTGCCGGCAACAAACTCGGCAAATTCCTGCAGGAACCCCCCCCGGACCAGGAAGGCGATAGATGAGGAGGATCCTGCAGCCAACGCCAAGTCCTCCACGAACAGCCACACATTCAAATGAACCGGTTCCCACGGTACGGTGTCAAAATTTGATTTAAAACAAATAGCTACACCGCCACCCTTACTATTTTCTCTGGGGCAGTGAACCACAGTATAACCTGGGGCACTGCAGCCTCAAAACAAGACGCATCATCTCACCAGGTCTCTGTAATGCCTCCAGGTTGACCAATGAAACAAGGCAATAATAGCCCGTCTTGTTTCTGGCCGACCTAGCGTACAAAACACTGCCGGCCAAAGGTATTGAGGGTGATGCAGCCCTAGAGGTCACCTGGCCACTTGACCTGGTGGCCTCCTGGCAATAGGCACCAACCCGTCTGGCTTCTCCTAGATGCTGTATTTATTCCAGGACGTCTCCTGGACTTAACCACCTCGATCCTTTGATCGATTTGCTCCTGATCATCCCACGGCGCATGCGCAAAACAGTCCCCCCCAATCCCCACTTCCCTACAATGTCTGATAATAATATCAGACACAGGGAGGGGGATAAAAGGACGTAGCACATGCAGCTGCGAAATTCCATAAACAATCCTAGGCCCTGAGAGTCGTCTAACAAAACCCCTACACGTCTAATTTAAAGAACCAAATAGCACATATAAATCATGCAGGCAAAATACATAACATCTAGTTTACAATAAAACTGGTTGACATACACAAGCTATTATGGCATAGTATACTTCCCAACTTACAACTAAAACAGCAGATTTCAGCTCCGAGTGGCGCTTGCGCCACTCACAACGCTCGCGCCAGCGAGCGGCGCCTGCATTTTAAGCAGTGCCTCCCCACTCCCACAACCAATCAGCCGGCAGCCCCCCTCTCGTAGCTCCAGCAGGTTGGTGCAGATTACTTACAGCCTCTCACGCTGTATTGGGCACAAAGGTTACGAGGGAAAATAAGCACAGAGTCCAGAAACAACCACACAGTCCTGATCAGAATAAAAGTGATTAGCAGCTAATGCACAGCTGCAATGAACAGCGCTTTACCAGACATCAAGGAAATATACGGAAATGCCGCTAGCGAGTGGCGCCTGCATTTTAAACAGTGCCTCCCCCTCCCACAACCAATCAGCCGGCAGCCCCCCCTCTTGTAGCTCCAGCTCCAACAGGTTGGTGCAGATTACTTACAGCCTCTCACGCTGTATTGGGCACAAAGGTTACGAGGGAAAATAAGCACAGAGTCCAGAAACAACCACACAGTCCTGATCAGAATAAAAGTGATTAGCAGCTAATGCACAGCTGCAACGAACAGCGCTTTACCAGACATCAAGGAAATATACGGAAATCTTAATGAATGACATCTTAATAACAGCACATAGGTATTTACTCATAGAAAGTGGTCAACAAAGACAAAAGACAACACATATAAAATGATTTAAGAAAGGTACAAACTTTGTGCGGAGAATATTTATACTGAAATAGGAGATACAGTATTCAAACTAAGATGTGTGTAAAAGTTTTAATTATTGAATTTAAATTGTCATCAAAGTTGTAAGTATTTTAATGATGTGTACAAAAGTAAAACATTTGGAAGTTTCCTTTTTTATTGCTAAAGTTGAACTGTTTTACATAAAATTTCACAAAAAATTATTTTTACTTCTCAATAAAATATTTATGAAAAAAGGGATGGTGGCACCATGTTCCACTGGCACAGTGACTCCTGCAGTAGTCCAGAGAGCTTGCTCCTTTGCGGAGGATGCTGCAAGCAGGCAAGGCCATAAGCATCATGTGTCATCAGTGGATTAGTGGGAGGGCTGTGAAGTGGAGGACAAAAACGCAAGGGGAAAATGGCAGCTGCTAGCATGGCTGTGCCAGTATTCTCAGGACCCATGCCCCTGCCTAATCCCCAAGTACCAGAGTAACAGAGATGTTGGGGCTAGGTCACATGTAGCACATCTGACTGGTGCATTTAACTTTGATTTGGTGGGAAGAGGGGGATACAAATGGCCTGGCCACAGTCTGTTGTATGTTAATACTGCCGCAGAGATCACTGTTGCAGTGGAGGGTACAGTAGGAATTCCCAAACACTCTTCTTAAATTTCTTTTTGAGGAGTCTTCCTCCTTGGCATCAAATCCCATAGCATCCAGGATTTGTTTGAACAAAGCCTGAAAAGAATAATTCTCAGGGAAAGACCTGAGGGCATACACCACCAGGTCTTCACTGCAGAAGGAGAGGGTAACTCTGAAAGGTAAACTCCTTCATAGGGATCGTGTTCCCTTTCTTCGTACTGTAAGTTATCCTCCATATTAAGGAGATCAGGATTATACTCCTAATTCTCATTGTCTGGAAAGATGGCAGGAGGAAAAGTTGGAGTGGCAGCAGAAGAGTAATAGGTGTGCTTGTGGATCCCATCAATGATGACAGTGCCGATGAGGGAAGCCCCATTGATGGGACATGCACATCTGACCCCTCCACTCAACACCCACCACCCGCAGTGGACAACAACATGAACTTACCCTCTTTCCTCGACCTCACCAATGAATTTGCCATTATGCTTGTGGTGAAGACTGGAAGAGGAGGACTTTGATAACTTTTCCTTGTCTGTGTCCTTGGTCCTTGACACTGTGTAGGACTGAGGGTGTCCCTGAAACAGATACTGTTATCATTGCTGACACTTTTAGTCTGATGTTTACTGATCTCACAGCTTACACAAGTAATGCATTTTGACCAGTTTGCCACCTGATAGTGACAACCCCAATCTGAAATTTTATTTTGGTCATCTTAGCTTGCATGATATTTTGAAATTTCTACAGGAATTATATCCCACTAAGAGCTGTGGAGATGATGGATGGGAACCCAAGTTACTCACACTGGCCGCAGATTTTATAGCAGCCCCTCTACTCATTTGTTCAATACTTTGTTAATCACTGTGGTTGTCCCTCCTAGGTGGAAGCTGCAAAGGTCATACATGTGGACAAAAAAGGTGCCCCTGAGGCATTAGACAGTTATCGACCCATCTCGATATTGTTACTCTGGAAAAAATCTTGGAGCATTTTGTTTGCAATTACATCAGTGAATATTTTTGTAAATATGACTTGCTGTGGCTAACTAGCTCGGATTCAGATCTTGTCACGGGACAGCAACAGCCTTGGTCAGGTTCATGAATGATATGTCTAACACCATCTAGTGGTGAATTTACAGGTGCCATCTTCGCCGACCTGACCAAGGTCTTTGGTCTGGTCAACCACAACCTTTTATTGAAATGTTTATATCTTACTGATTATATGAACAACAGCATTGAAATGGCTCAGTGACTTTGTCTGAATGCCAGACTCTTATTAAGCTAAGAAATGTTGAATCTGGCCTTGTCCCTGTTTTAAATCGGGTGTGCCACAAGGTCCAGTCTTTGGACCTATTTTTATCAATGATTTGGACATTCCCAATTCAAATAGTCAACTTCTTGATCTTACTTCGAGAGGGTTCCTGCAGTAGGTCTTCACATATAAGACTGCACCCCTTGGCATCAGGACGGCAACCTTCTAGCTAGCAATACATAGTGGGGGTGGCCCCCGGCGTCATGTAATGGGACATTGGTGTGACAGTATATAGGGGAGGTCCTCACGCCCGCCCTCCAGTTCTTTCCCGTTGTTGACCTGAATTTGTTGGACCTCGCGGTGAACTCGCCTTCAGTCGACTGCCATTTTCCATAAGTATTTCCTAAGTTTTCTGTCCTTTTCCTAAAATGTTGTTCCATGTCTTCGTGCAAAATTAAAAAGAAGAGCTCACAGTGCGGTGCTTAGATCCCGCACAGGGACAATCACTACCACTGCATCCTCTGCCTGGGACCCAAACACTGGGTGGCAGATTGTGAGATATGCCAGTCCTTTAACCAGGCCATGTGCTTCTGGTGCCAGAAGGCCCTCGATGCCTGTCTTCTAAAACAACAACTTGCATCGATGGAAAAGGAGCTTCAGGAGCTGCGGGAACATTCCTGTTCACCCACCTCAGAGGAAAAGAAGAAGGAGAAGCACCGGGAATGGGACCAGTCACCCTCTACTCAGTGTCGACAGACAGCCAACACCACAGCAGGTGGGGCCCCCACATTGGTGAGTACTCCTCTTCCTCCTAGGTCTCCATCCGCCCTGGTGGATTGGATGCCTTCCCCCCTTCTGCTTCGGTCAGTAGGCAGCAAGGGGGTTCCTCTCCGGAGGATTTCCTTTGGAGCCTGTCGACAGCTCGGCCGATAAGTCTTCCTCTGGCTCCACCACTGCGTGCTTGGCCTCGGTCGATAAGCGGGACTCCAGCTCCTCTGTTGTTGTCTGCTCCACCGCATCTGGTAAATCGGACGTTGGCTCCTCTGATGCCCACCTGAAGCCGATAAGTTGGTCACTGGCTTGTCTGATGACCGCTCGGTGGAAGCTTTCCCGTTGGATCCTTCCTTGGTTCCCGACACCACGCAAAGCCAGCTTCAAGGCTCCCCTGCATCCTGCGAGTGTTCTCCCTTCCAGGCCTTACTGACTCAGCCTGACTACTCGTTTTCTCTTGGCCTTTGGGACTGTTGTCCAGGAGACCTCTCCTGCATCAGGCCTTCCTGCCAAGATTTCTGCTTCCCCAGCAGACCTGTCAATGGGGGTGTCGATTCCCATAGTTCCCTCGCCTTTCTCGGATCAGACGTCAGGCATCATTCGACCCTCAATGCTGGGAAAATCTCTGGTTCAAGTACCCACTGATTTGGGAATGGACCACGGATTTTCAGCTTCAACACCGGAGCCCCTCCTGGCCTGTCAGGGATCCCTATAGAGACCCCAGGCCTGGCGATGGACCCTCCTGCTCCTAGTGGTCCCTCAGCCCTGCCACCTTCTGGGTCTTTAGCCCCTCCATCATTGGGCCCCTCTAGCAACTACCCTGGCTACCCGCCACCACAGTTCCAATTTTACCCAATGCCTGGAGGGCCATCGCCAGGTTACCCATCGCAGGTGCCATTGCCAGGGTACCCGACACCAGGCCACATGTGTCAGAGGTACCATCCTTACCCCTACTGGTATCAGACTCCTGGCTACCCTCCCCTTACTCTACCACGGGGTACCCAGGCTACCAGCCTCCACCACCTCCTCCTCCTCCTCAGGTGGAACCACAAGGGTCTATTCTGGCCTGGTGGAAGGATGCCAAATCCCAACTCCTGCAGGAGCTGGGGCAACCCCATCTGGTCGTGGCTGCCACTCTGACTTACAGGACAGTGACAAGGAGCCCATCCCCAGTCGACCACCGGTTGTCAGACAGAGACTCAGGCAGGCATCCAACGGGGGCTTTCTCTGGAGTTAAGGCTATGGAGGTGGTACCCAACATTACCTCCTTACCAAGGAAACCGGAATCTTCCGACTTGGACTCTGACTCCAACTCTGTCGGTCATTTGGAGCCTCATTCCCCTATAGAACCACAACTGAAGGAGTCTCCCAAGTTCTGCCAGAGGACCCGTCCTTTGCTGAACTCCTTAGGTCTATCCAGCAGGCTTGCGGCTGGGCATCTCAGGAGATGGACCCCAAAAGGAAGAGGCTCATGGAGCATCTTGACCTAACTAATATGGCTCCCCTCCCCATCCCACCATGGACGGGGCCGCATGAGGACTTAACATCGACAGTATGGCAACAACCTTCATCCATTCCTGTGGTGTCAAAGAAGGACAACAGGACTTATCACCCCCCATAAGGGATATGCCATTTAACAAGCTAACCTAAGAACAACTCTAGCATTATTACTGCAGCCCATGTTAAGTCGGTCCAACTGAAGCACCTCAGTGCCTGCCCACCGGACAAAGATTCCAAACTGATGGACCAGTATGGTCGCAAGGTGTGCGCTTCCTCCACCTGCACCATTCGGTCTCTTAATTATGTGGCCCACATAGTGTCCTTCCGGAAGTTGGCTTTATCTGACTTATAAAAGGAACTACAAGCTATTCTGGATGGAGACCTCAGAAATAAGCTTCTGGAAAAAGTAAGCCTTAACAAGTCTTCCTGCTGCTGTGCCTTGGGGGCCACCTATGATTCAGTGGCCCGATGCACTGCTTCGGGTATTTGCATGAGGCATCTGGCTTGTCTGTGGCTTGTGGTACTGACGCAAGACGTCCAAAGTACTCTTCTGGACGCCCCCTTCAGGGATTCCATCCTTTTTGGAGGTGACGCTAAAGACATAATAACGGAGCTACAAGAGAGCGACAGGTCACTCAAGGATGTCACTCAAGGACTGTTCCATGTATCGCTCAGGCCAAAAACCCAAGCAGCATTTTTGTTGTCCCCAGAAGAGGTGGAATAGGCAGAACCAGGGCAGACATCAGGGCAAGCAATGTGCCACTGGTTCTGGTGCCCAGACTCCCCAGGCAAAAATCCCAAAAGCCGCTGGAGGTGGTAAAGCAGCACCCCCCTCTGCATCCTGACTCAAAGGGACTCCATTTTAACTCCTCCTGTGTTTCAGGAAGAACAAATGAGGGGAAGGTTCGCCCTCCACCTAGAAACATGGAAGGTGATAACCGCAGATGCTTGGGTAATCCAACTCATTGCAAGAGGGCACTGAATCGAGTTCCTGGACAGACCCCTGGCCAGTCCTCCAGGCAGGTCTTACTATCTTTCAGGTCACCAGAGTCTAATTCAACAGGAAATCCAGGCTGTATTGGAAAAGTCAGCTATAGAGTGGGTTCCTCCAGGGCAGATAAGAAGGGGCTGTTACTCTCATTTCTTCCTAGTGCCCAAAAAGACGGGAGATCTGAGACCCATTCCTGATCTCAGCCTGCTCAACTTCTTCATGGAATACAAGAGGTTCCACATGCTAACTCTCCAGGGACTCTTGCCCCTGCTCCAGCAGAACCAATGGCTGTGCTTGCTGGACATACAGGATGCTTACCTGCACATTCCTATCCTCCCGGGCCCATTGCCATTTCCTGTAGTTCTCCTTTCAGGAGAACCATTATCAGTTCAAGGCCCTCCCTTTTGGTCTTTCCTCAGCACCTCGGGTGTTCACCAAGTGCCTGTCGGTGGTAGCTGCAGCCTTGCGCTGCAAGGGGAATTATGTGATCTTACTTCGAGAGGGTTCCTTCAGTAGGTCATAACATGTAGGACTAGCACCACCTGGCATCTGGACCAACGGCAGACTTTTCCAGCAATGCCTAATGTGGGACCACCCACCCGACATCATGTGACTGACGTCAGCGTGACCCTATATAGTGGGCGGTCCCCATGCCTACCTTCCAGTTCTTTCCCGCCGTCGCCTTGTATCAGTATACCTAGCGGTAGACTTCTACAGCGACTGTCATTGAAAGTTCATTGGTAGTTCTTCCTACCTATTTTCCTCATAAAATATCTTGCATATTCTATGTCTTCTCCACAGAAGAAGTGTCAGAACTGTGGCACAAAATTCCACATAAAGATGGCCAGTTAAAGTGTGTCATCTGTCTAGGCCTGGACCATCTGACTGTGATCTGCCCAGGCTGCCAGCCTTTCAACCAGGCCACATGCAAGAGAAGGCAGCAGGCTCTGGAGGTCCACCTTTTGAAGTCCTGGTTGGCGTCTCTGGAGAAACAGATGGAACGCATTAGAGATTCTTCTTCTCTTTCTCCCTCCAAACATCGTAAGGAGAAACACAAGGAGCGGGAGCGCTCTTCAGAGGGTTCTCGGGCCGAATCCAGTAGGCCCTCAACCAACAAGGCCTCTTCCACGTCGCCTTCTTCCAAGGCTCAGTTGGCGGCAATGGACTCTGGAAAAACCCCGAAGGCCTCTGCCATGGTTAAGTCATTCACCGGCTCTTCCGACAGACGCACCATCTCAGCCACTGGTAAGTCTGCTTCCCAGGAGAAGGGGACCTGCCCGGCTACAGCCAATAAGTCAGAATGGGGCTCCTCCCCCTCCCGCCCAGCTCCTCTGTCTAGTCAGTTGGCTGCCTCTGGTGACTGCACAGATGCAGCTCTCCCATTGGGGCCTAACGGCAGCCCTCCCGACATCTGGATGAGCCCTGGGGAGACTGTCCCTCTCTCCCCTTCTCCCCCTCCGGTAGCCATTCCATCTGCGGCATCTACCCCGGGTGATGATAGTGCAGGCCCCCTCAATGTGGAGCACACCTCAGGGTCTAATACCTGCTCTCCCCCCAGGGTCTCTGGGACGGAGGTCCCTCCTCAGCCATTGGGCTCTTTGCCAGAGGCACCTCCTGTTCCTTCTGGGAGGATCGATTGTGTCCCAGCAGTGGTTCCCCCACCATGCACTCTTCCTCCATAGAATCTGACTAGGCCTACTCCAATGCCGGACCCTCTGACATCAGTCTCCATGATGGGGCCCTCATGTCTGGCTCTGCCGTCAGCCCTTCCGGCAGGCCAGGCCCCACCGTTGGATCCCGGCGCCAGCCTATCCAATGACGGATCTTGTTCTGACACCGGACCTGGCAGTGCTGGTTCTGACAACAGCGGCCCTGATGTCGGCACCCCCAATGCCAGACCTGCCTTCTATATATACTTCGGCAGGCCCTGCGTGGGTTCCTCCATCGTCTGGTCCACTGATGTTGGGTCTCTACTCAAGACCCTGCAGTGTTCCGCATTACCCTTCGGGGTATCCTTTGGACCACCCCCCAGCAGGTCCTCCTCCAAATTGGAATGGCGTGGGACACTGTTTTCCAGGTTACACTCAGTACCCCGGCTATGGTTACTCTGGATACCAGGGGTACCACTGTTCTCCCCCCCATGTTATCCTACCTCCTCCTCTGCCTCCTCCACCTCCCCCAGTGTCACAACTGGATTTCAAGATGTTTATTCAGTCTTCGTGGCAGGAGACATGTTTGGAGTTGGTGACGGACCTAAGGAGCAGACTCCTATTCCCCCACTCTCCTAGGTCCCCTTCCCCGGTGAGCTCGCCCCCGTCCACTGTTCATGTCATGGAGCTTGTCACAAATGCACTCAGCAGGTCAGGCCCTCTGCTCCCACAGTGCCAACCTCAGAGCGCAATAGTGTGAACAGGTAACAGACAGGGTAACCCTCCTGTCTGCTTTTGGGTCTGAATCACCTTTAGTCTCAAGTTCTGGGGGGATTCAAATGGTGAACCTTATGCTAGCGTACCCAAATGTACAGGCTCAGATAATATTCTCTTCGAGGGGATGCAATATATCTTTCTCCTAAGGGCACCTAACCAGGTATCCAAAATGAACTAGGTATATTCTTACCTTTTTATTAAAGCTCAGTAACACCATCAAACTGTTGAACAGTTTTGTCAGACTTAACCACCTATACGTCACATGCAAAAAGAACTGACAGACACCCAGGCAGTCCTTCAAAGAAAAGATTCTTTACTAAAAGATGAAAAATGTAAACACAGAACAATATATCAAAAAGCTCACAATTACATAAAAGAACAAGGGAAACTTACAGAGACAAAACTCCTACCACAATGCATTTAGATCTTTGCTATATAAGGTATTACCTCTGGAAGTGCTTTAGTTAGATCAGGGAACTGTTTTCTCTCTGAGTCCCAAAACATTATAAGACATATATTTCAGACACAAGTATCAGTTTAAACTCTGTCTCCACACCCCTTCTGTGAGTCATCTAGCTCCTCCTTTTAGAATCAAAAAAGTACAAACATGATTTCCTATCAGGAGGTATTTTAAATAATGTGACATCATAAGAAAGAATAAATTTCCTAAGTTATGACAGTCTTTAATCAAGCCTTTCCTTTGAACTGGTGGCTAGTTTCTGTTTTCCGAAGGAGGTCAAAGGGTTTTACGACATATTTTTTTAATCATACTTTGATTTTTGTGCCTCTGCAGCGCTCCGGCAGGGGCATCCAGCCGCTGGCTCCCACTGCCCTGGAGGACAGCAGGCTCACTCGATACACGAGGGTCCTAGCATGGCCGTCATTGGACCCCCCTGACATGATTCCACAATAGGCCTCCAGGTCGGCAGGTGCATGGCCATCAAGCTGCTCGGCAGTGCCCAGCACTTTTCCACCTTGGTTTTTGTCCCCCAGAGCCGGCAGTGCAATGACGGACTGTGCTTATGCAAGCGTCTTGCCAAACTCCTCCCCATGCTGGCGCTGCACCTTGTGCTTCTCCCGGTCTTCACCAGGAGCTGCCCAAGCGCAGTGCAACCCCACAAACCTACCCCAGAGGAAGGAGAGCAGTCCTGGGATGCTCAATCCAACCTCTCTCCTGCCAGCCCCCGGTGGCCCGAGTCCGTTCCCGAACCCGGGTCGCCGGTGTGGTGTGAGGTGTGGCGTCCAGCACCTCAACCCTCAACGCCACCGGGCTGGCCATTTTATGACATTTTAACACATTGCTGTTATCCCATGACTATGTTCCTATTTGGCTACTTATACAGGCTGATTTTCTCGCTACCCACAATGTAGCCCTCATTAAGCTTTTTATGCTCGCCCTTAAAATTTGCCAAATCCCTGCAGCCCTTCCGTTAGGTACCTCGCTAAGAGTTCTCTCTCAAATGTTCAGATTCTATAGGGTGCGTTCGAGGTTCAGACCCTTCTCAGCCGCTCTATGCCAATTTGAATCTTAAAATAGGGGAACCGCCATAACCAGACGTTGGCTACCCCTTCCCCCTGAGCTCACAGTGGCATATTTCTACTCAAATGGTGTTATACTATCTACCGAGGAGATCCTCATTAAGCTGGGCCTTAAATCACGAGTGGCCTTTCAAATTTTACAGCTTAAACACTTACTAGTTAAGGTAATAGGGAAAGAGTGTAACCCTTCTCGTATTGAAGTTTTTCTCAAACAAATAAAGACTTTGGTTTGTAAATCCCACGGCATTTCCACGGTATATAAGCTGATTCTCACTTTCTCTCAGTCTCACTCGAGTGCCGGTTCTCCGGTCTGGCAGGTTTCATTCCCTAATGAAGTTATTAACTGGCATGCAATATGAACGGGCCTATACACATATCTCATCCAGGACCGATACAGACTTACACAATACTGTATTCTAAATAATCTGTATTATACTCCGGTAAAATTGGCCCGAATGAAGAGGCTTACCTCCAATATGTGTACTAGGTGCAATAAAGAGGAAGGCTCGCTCCTTCATATACTGTGGTCCTGTGAAAGGATATCCCCATTGTGGAACCAAATCGAATCCACTCTGGATCCTTTGTTGGGCCTTCAGGGCCTTTTCTCCCCTACCATATGCATTCTGGGAGATTACTCCGGAATTGCAGTGAAAAGAAGGCAGTTTCATATGGCTTTAATCTCTATGGCGGTCAAAATTAGTGCTTAGACACTGGACGGATCAAGTTACCATTTCCTATGCCGAATGGTTTGCATGAAATATCATTTGCACTCCGCCTAGAACATTTAATTGGGTGAAAAGCGCCATTGCCTCTCATCTTTCAACAAAAAAGGGGAAGTTATATAATCTGTATTTATCTTGATATGACCCTCCAGTTGTCTTCATGAACCCTCCTCCTCTCTAACTATATCTCAATGACTTCTCTTGCTGTCCCTTGGCTAATTTTAGGATAATAAAGATAGGAGAGTGCACCGCGGGGGGGGGAGGGGAGATTTTAGGGTTTTCTGGACAGTGTACATGGATGGTACAACTTTCAGTCCTCAAACTTTGTTTGTACTGTGATATGCCTAATAAAACATGTTGAATTAAAAAAAAAAACACATTGCTATTATCAATAGGTTCCTCTAGGAAATCAAAGGTTTATTAGTCTTATCCTCTGGCAGATGGCCAGAGCCTTAATTAAGAACAGAACAGGAAACTCTAGGTTTTCCCTTTACTGGTCAATTTTACACATCCTCTGGTCAGTTTGCATATCCTGTAGCTTCACTGAAACCTGTTGGGGGGGCACCCATTAAAGAGCAGGCTGTCTTATGTGAGACAATCACATACTATATCTTTATATTACAAATATCATACAATAATCATAACCAGCTGGCCAAGCATCACAATCCTCCCCACCTAGACTGAATTTGGGGTCTCTGTTCCCTGCATGGGATGAACTCCCTAAGTCAGCTCACGCGACAAACCATCTGTGTTCTGATTGGTTGCTCCAGCCCTATGTCAATTCATCATGTCATACCCTTGCAAGACTCCATCTTAATAGTCTACCATTAGTTTTTCCCATTTGTGTCAGCCAAACCAGGGGGTTGTGGTCAGTTTGTACCTCAAAATGCTGCCCATACAAGTATGCCTCTAATTTCTTTAGGGCCCGCATTATGGCAAGACACTCCTTTTCCACAGTAGAGTAAGCCTGCTCCCTGGGAAGTAACTTTTTACTCAGGTACACTACAGGGTGATCTTTCCCTTGGTTGGATGTCTGACTCAGTACTGCCCCAATAGCCACATCTGAGGCGTCAGTCTGGACTATAAAGGGTCTGCTATAGTCAGGACTTGTCAATACAGGAGCACTGCACAGTGCCTCCTTCAGTCTGGTAAAGGCTTTTTCACAGGCTGGTTCCAAGGTAATTTTCTTAGGCATCTTTTTCTTTACCAGGTCAGATAGGGGAGCAGCCAGGGTACTGTAATTGGGTACAAATTTCCTGTAGTACCCTGCTGTCCCGGGAAAACTCCTGACCCGCTTCTGCATTTCTGGTCTAGGCCATGCCTTGATCAACTCTATTTTTACTTGGTTAGGACAGAGCTAGCTGTCCCAGGCCTACAACATGCCCGAGGTATGCCACTTCAGCCATGGCCACCTGGCACTTCTCAGCTTTGACAGTGAGCCCAGCCTTCTGTATCCTGCCCAGCACTTCACTAAGGTGGGACAGGTGTTCCTCCCAGCTGACACTAAAGATGGAAATGTTGGTCATCCAGGTACACCACGGAGTACTCCTCAGAGAAGCATTTAACACCTGGTTCACCAACCTTTGGAAAGAGGCCGGGGTGCTTTTCATTCCGAAAGGCATTACTTTAAATTCAAATAAGCCTATCGGAGTGATGAAGACCAACCTCTCCCTAACTCTGTCAGTTAACTCTACCTGCCAATACCCCTTTGTCAGGTCAGTAGTCGTAAGGTATGTCACTCCTCTCAACTTGTCCAGGAGTTCATCCGTCCGGGGCATTGGGTGGGCATCTAACTTTGTGACTGCATTCAGTCCATGATAGTCCACACAGAAATGAGTAGAGCCATCTGGCTTGGGCACAAGGACTACGAGTGAGGCCCAGGGGCTGTGGGTTCTCTGGATTACCCCTAAATCCAGCATGTCCTCCACCTCCCTCCTAATGTTCTTTTGGACTGCCTCTGACACCCGATATGCTGTCTCCCATATGGTCATATGTGTCCCTGTCTCCACATCATGCATTGCTAAGAGGGTTAGTCCAGGCTTGGTGCTAAACAGTGGGGCAAAGTCTGCTAAAACCTCCCTTACTTCCTGGATCTTGTCCAGGGCTAGCTGGGGTGACAATTTAACTGCCTCCACAGAGGACTCCCATTTGCTTTCTTCAAGCAAGTCCAGAAGGGGGTCTCCTTCGTCAGTTCCCTTCCCAGGACTACATACTGCAAACATCATGTTAGCCCTATTAGCATATGGCTTGATCATGTTAACATGGTACATTCTTTCTGTATGTCTTCTGTTAGGTAACTCTATGATATAGTTCACATCATTTACCTTCCTAACTACTTTGTACAGTCCTGCCCACTCAGCCTGCAGCTTGTCTTTCCAGCCCGGGATAAGGACAATGACTTCCTGACCCACCGTGGACGAGTGAGCTCTGACTCTGCAGTCATACTACACTTTTTGTTTCTGGTGGGCAGCTGCCATGTTGCTCTGGGCTGTTCCCATAAGATTCTTCAGCCTTTCCCTAAACCTAAGGACATAATCCACTATGGGAGTTCCCTGGGTGGTGTACTTACCTTCCCAGTCCTCCTGGATGAAGGTTAGGGGCCCACGTAGCCGGCATCCATATAAGAGCTCGAAGGGGGAAAATTCTGTTGACTCTTGGGCACCTCCCTGTATGCAAACAACAGGTAGGGAAGGTATTTCTCCCAGTCCCTCCCATACTGTTCAGCAAATGCTTGGAGCATTGACTTCAAAGTACTGTTAAATCTTTCCACAATCCCATTGGCTTGCGGGGAGTGATACGGTGTTGTGCACCTCTGCACCACCCCACACTTCTCCCACAAACATTTCATCAGGTCTGACATGAAGGAACTCCCTCTATCGGTGACAACCTCCTGCTGAAACCCAACAGGGGAGAAAATCCCAACTAAAGCATCTACCACTTTGTCTGTCCTCAGTGAGGATAGGGCGACCGCCTCTGGATACCGGGTGGCATAATCCAGTCAGGATGAACCTCTTCCCGGAGGAGCTGGGGGTATTTAAAGGCCCACAATATCCATTCCCACCCTCTGGAATGGCTCCTCCACTCTGGGCAATGGAATTAGGGCGGCTTGGGTTCTCTTACCCGCCTTCTCTATTTCTTGGCACCGGTGACAAGACCTGCAATACTCCTTCACCCGCTGGGTGAAGTTGGGCCAATAGAAGTTCTGGGCCAACCGGTGTGTAGTGCGCGCAATTCCCAGATGACCAGACAAGTGAATATCATGTGCAATCTTGAGCAACTGCTCACAATACCCCTGGGGAACAACAAGCTGCCTGCCTATCACCCCTCCTTCTGTCTTTTCAGCTTGAGTATACATCAGTCCATATTCCCAATAAACCTTATGTTTCCTGTCACCTCCTTGTACTCCGTCAGAGTCTGCCCAAACCCTCAGTTTCTCTAGACTAGGGTCACTTTTCTGAGCAGCTGCAAACTCCTTACACATTCCCAAGGCCTGGGACAGGTCCCCGTCAGTATCTAAACTAGGGTCCCTAGCCCTAGTGTCAGGGCATTCTGAATCACTGTCATCCCTAACCCTCTGACAATGGGTCACCCCTTCTTCTTTGGAATAACCTTCTGTAGCTGTTTGGTTAACTGCTACTGGGGAAATTTCTACCCCCCTTTCATTAGTCTCCATATCAGGGCACACAGGCTGGGGAACCAGCCTCCCAGTGGTTTCCACAATGGCTTCTATGGGATCCAGGGAACTACAGTTTTCCCTAGCCGCTTGGCTACGGGTAACTGCACACACCATCCCCTGTTTGAGACTGTTGCCAAGGATGATGTCAACTGCTAAAGTTTTGGCTACAGTCACCTGTTGCACAGTTCCCCCTGTTTCACTCCAATCTAGGAGAACACTACCAAGTGGCAATGTTGTCTCCTTCCAAGTGAACCCTTGTAGAGTTACAAATCTATTGGGTATAAGCTGACCAGGATCTACCAGATCCCCTTTTACCAACTTCAGGGATGCCCCTATGTCTCTTAACCCTTGTGTCTGTACACTGCTCACAGTGACTGGGTGGATGTGCTCTCTCATGTTCACTCACAGGCATGCTTCCAGGGACACACAAACAACCCACTTATTTCCTAGCCCCATTTTGCATACTGCTCGTCCTTTTGGGACACTGTCTGGCAATGTGCCCAGTTTCTTTACAGACCCAACATTCGTTTCTTTTCTCAGAGAAATCTTTTCTTTGAAACCTGGGGCTAACTGGTTTCTTTGGAGGCAGTGAGGGTTTTAGCTGCCCTGAAGGCACACTTTTCCCTTTCTGCACTGCCACACCTGCCGCATTCACTCTCAGAGCAGGTCTGCTCTTGGCATAGTGGTCCGAGAGTTCAGCAGCCTCTTGCACTGTTTTGGGATCTCGGTCCTCTAGCCAGATTTTCAGCTCTGCTGGGCATGCCCCCAAAAAACTGCTGTAACAATATAGCATTTTCAGTTTTATTTACAGAGTTTGCTTCAATTCCTTCCCACCAGTGTTTTAAACATTGACATTGTTTCATGGCTAGCTCCTCATAGCTCATGTTGGGGCTTCTCCTGAGCTAATGGAATTTAGTTCTGTATTCTTCTGCAGTTAAATCAAACTTTTTTAAAAGTGCAGCTTTAAGTTTGCTGTAATCATTACTGTTCTCATTGTCCATTTGACCCAATGCATCCCGAGCTTTCCTGGTAAGTAACAGGGATAGCTGGAAACTCCAGGACCCTCTAGGAATCTTTGCCTGAATGCAAACTTTTTCAAAGGAATTTAAAAAGGCATCCATATCCTCCCCCTCTTTAAATTCAGCTATCAATTTAGAATTTAATTTGCAATCCAGTCCTGTAGTTCCAGTTAAACCAAGCCACTTACCTGCTCTGGGGCTGGTGGTTGGAGTCGTCGCTTCTGCAGTTCATGTCGCCTCTGGCGTGTATGCTCTTCACAGTCCACCTCCCGCTATTCACATTCAGCTTCTCGCTGTTCTCGCTCCCTCTTCTCCTCTGCAGCTCACTTCTCTTACTTGGCTTCTCTCTGTTCTTGCTCTCTCTTCTCCTCTGTAGCTTGTTTCTCTCGCTCCGCTTCTCACCGCTCCCACTCAGCCTCTCTCTGGAACTCCAGCTCCATTCTGCAGAACTCAATCTGCAGCCTGATTGGTTCTGACTCCAGAATGCTGGTGACCTTCCCCTGCTGTTGTGCTCTTGGGCTTGCACTGGCCCTGCTGTCCTCCTCACTGGATCTGGACACTAAACTGGCCACCGACCCCTCCACTTCCAAGGTTTGGTCCTTTAAAGTCACAGTCTGTGCATCAACACTCTGGGCATCCATGGCCATCAGAGCGTCCATGAGATTCTGCTTGATGGCTCTCCCCTCATGCAGGACTCCTCTCTCCTTGCACAACTGCTTCAGGTAGTCTGCAGCGTGCTCACTGTAGTTGGAAGCCATCTTTTTCCCTAACCATGGCTACTCTAACTTGCACTTTGAGAAAAAAAAAAACAGGTAGGAACTTTGACTGTAAGCAAAATTTGATTTATTGATTGATAAAATGTTTATTTTTATACAGGTAATTTTGTTGGGGAAACCCCATTTACAACAAAATCCTGTGGCATCTTCTTAAAAAGTTAAAGACAATACAAAATAAATAACAGCAAAATGACATTACAAAACATCCAACATAAGAACAAGGTCAAAAAGACCACATAATTATAACTAAAAACATGTATAATGAACCTTCAAAAAGTTAGGAAATTCGAGTTTGAACATGTGCAAATCAGCAATCATACTTAATTTAATTGGTAATTTATTCCAGTGTTTAGCCAAGCTATTTTGAAATGTTATGACTCCCATTCTATTCATGATTCTATCTGTAGGTATCTTCACAGATGTTTTCCTCAATTTGGTTATATATAGTGAATCCACTTCCAGTTGTTTCAAATATTTTAATGGGTGCGATGAATTTTCAGTATGAATCAATCTGTGACAAACCAGGTCCACAAATAGTGTCTCCTAGCTGCTGGTTGCAGCCAGTCAAGATCGAATATATCTTTCGCCTAAGGGCACCTAACCAGGTATCCACATTGAACCTTTAAAACGCTATAAGAGACCTTAGGTATATTCTTACCTTTTTGCTCAAGCTCAGTAACACCATGAAGCTGTTTAACAGTTTTGTCAGACTTACTCACCTGTACGTCACATGCAAAAAGAACTGACAGACACCCAGGCAGTCTTTCAAAGAAAATATTCTTTCCTAAAAGGTGATAAAATATGAAAAATGTAAACACAGAACAATATATCAGAGAGCTGACAATCACAGAAAAGAACAAGGGAAAGTTACAGATACAAAACTCCTACCACAATGCTTTTAGATCTTTGCTATCTAAGGTATTACCTCTGGAAGTGCTTTAGTTAGATCAGAGAACTGTTTTCTCTCAGAGTCCCAAAATAATAAGACATGTATTTCAGACACAAGTATCAGTTTAAATTCTGTGACTCCACAACCCTTCTGTGAGTCATCTAGCTCCTCCTTGTAGAATCAAAAAGGTACAAACATGATTTCTTATCAGGAGGTATTTTAAATAATGTGACATCAGAAGAAAAAATATATTTCCTAAGTTATGACAGTCTTTAATCAAGCCTTTCCTTTGAACTGGTAGCTGGTTCCTGTTTTCCGAAAGAGATCAAAGGGCTTTACCACATTTTAACACATTGCTGTTATCAATAGGTTCCTCTAGGAAATTATAAATGAGTATTAGGCTTCTCCTCTGGCAGATGGCCAGAGCCTTAATTAAAAACAGAACAGGAAACTCTAGGTTTTCCCTTTACTGGTCAATTTCACACATCCTCTGGTCAGTTTACGTATCCTGTAGCTTTACTGAAACCTGTTGAGGGGGGACACACCCATGGAAGCACAGGCTGTCTTATGTGAGACAATCACATACTATATTTTTATATTACAAATATCATACAATAATTGTAACCAGCTGGCCAAGCATCACAGGCACTACCTCCTAGGATGTTGCTCTTCCGGACTTAGGAGACATTCTGGATTCGGGGAAAGATTCGTCAGAAGAGCCCTCGGACCATGAGTCCCAGGTCCCTAAAGGTAAGGATTCTCCCACCCCCCCAGGGATTCTTCCTTTTCAGACCTACTGAGGTCCATTCAACAGCATTTTGACTGGAAGTCTAAGGAGCAGGACCCCATGTGACAGAGACTCACTGAACATCTTGACTTGGAGTCTCTGTCCCCGGTTCCTGTTCCTCCATGGATCAACCTCACCACTTCGGTCTGGCAGATGCCTCATTCAATCCCAGCTGTCCCCAAGATGGTGGACAGAACTTACTGGGTGCCTAAGGATATCCTTTCCTTAATGCGCATCCGAGGCGGTCTCCATCGTAATCTCTGCTGCTCATGACCACTCCACTGCACCCAAGCACATGAGCACTTCTTCTCCAGACAAAAAGTCGAGGCAGATGGACCAGTTCAGGAAGAAAGTCTTTGCATCAGCCACATGTGCATTATGGTCCTCTAATTACATGGCTTATTTGGTGTCTCATCAAAAGGCTACCTTGGGCAGGCTTGAGGCCCAAGTCCAATCCATGGACCGTTTAGACCTAAGGAAGGAGCTTGCCAAGGACATCCGCCTGTCCAAGATATCTTGCAGGCATGTGTTGCGTGCCATTTATGATTCCATCAATTCTGTGGCACGTGCCACGGCGACTGCCATTTCTCTTCAACAGCAGGCATGGCTTTGCATCACTGGCCTTGCTAATGAGGTCCAGACTGCGATACAAGGTGCCCCCTTTACAAGCTTGGTACTTTTTGGTGGGGAGATATCACCACAGACCTCCAGGACTGAGGCCAGGCACTGAGATCGATGCGGTCCATGTACCGATCAGGCAGCCAACAGCAGCTACCCTTTCAGAAGAGGACCTGGAGGCAGAGGAAGCAAACCCAGACTCGGCGTCAGGGTAAGCATAAGATCATGGGTTTGTTCACCCCTCCTGCCTCCAAAACCCAGAGACGTTCAGGGGGTCCTCCCCCTGCCCATCCTGCCACCTCCTAACTCCCTCACCCCAACCCCTCCTCAGTCTTAGTGCCAGGAGTCGGTGGGGGGGTTGCTTGCCACGTGCAGGAATGGCAGAGCGTCATCTCCGATGTACGGGTCCTACAATTAGTGTCTCAAGGACACACTCTAGAGTTTCTGGAGCTCCCCCCAGAGTCTCCACCCAAAAGGTCTGCCTACTCAAAAGACCAGGCTCTTCTCATAAAAGAGGAAATTCAGACTCCATTGCTCAAAGAAGTCATGGAATTTGTTCCCCTCCATCAAAGGGGAAGGGGGTTCTACTCCCACTATTTCCAGGTTCCAAAAAAGACTGGTTACCTTCGACCTATTCTGGACCTTAGCGGTCTCAGTCTGTTCATCAAGTACAAAAAATTCCAGATATTAACGCTCTAGAGCCTCTTTCCCCTCCTTCTGGAGGACCATTGGCTTTATGCTCTAGATATGCAGGATGCTTACCTGCACGTCCCGATTTTCCCCAGCCACTGCCGGTTCCTGCGGTTCTGTTTCCAAGGGGAGCATTTTCAATTTTGGGCTCTCCCTCTTGGTCTTTCCTCAGCACCCTGAGTTTTTACCTAGTGCCTGGCAGTGGTGGCAGCAGCCCTTCATTGCCAAGGCATTGCGGTCTTCCCTTACCTGGATGACTGGCTGATTTCTGCCAAATCCAAGGAGTCTCTCATGGAGGCCCTGTCCATCACTCTGAATTTGTTCTCCAGACTGGGGATTACAGTCAATATCCCCAAGTCATCGCTTACTCCCTCCAAGAGGTTGCAATTTATTGGGATGGTCTTAGAGACTGTCCAGAGCAGGGCCTTTCTCCCTGCAGACAGGATGAAGACCTTGATCCAGCAGGCCACATTCGTAGCCTCCTCCAGGAATCTCCTGGCCTGGGAGATCCTCCATTTGTTAGGTTTCATGGTGGCCTCCATCTCTACTGTTCCCCTAGCCAGACTCCACATGAGAATCACTCAGTGGTCCTTGCGAGTCCAGTGGGATCAACTCCAGGACAATCTGGACCATCCAGTCCTTGTGTCACCTGCCCTTAAGAAGTACTTGAATTGGAGGAAAGATCCCCTCAGTCTGTCAGCTGTCATCCCATTCAGGAGCTAGACCTCTCGAGTATCGTTGACCACGGATGCCTCCAACTTAGGTTGGGGGGGCTCACTTAGGGGAACACCAAGCCCAGGGACTTTGGTTCAGCTTGGAGATATCCTTACACATCTGCATTTTGGAGATGAGAGCAGTCTTATATGCTTTGCAAGTGTTCCAGACCCTTCTTTCTCGGGGATCACTGCTCATCCAGATGGACAACATGTCGGTTGTCTGGTACATCAACAAGCAAGGAGGAACTCGCTCATACCCTCTATGCAGGGAGGCGACAAGAGTGTGGAACTAGGCAGTCCAGCACTGTGTGTATCTG
Organism: Neoceratodus forsteri; assembly: GCA_016271365.2. Lineage (NCBI taxonomy): Eukaryota > Metazoa > Chordata > Ceratodontiformes > Ceratodontidae > Neoceratodus > Neoceratodus forsteri. The sequence continues at coordinate 485,480,937 of CM028131.1, read as the reverse complement.
ACAGCCTTGCACGTTCCAGGGGCACAAAACATCCTGGCGGACAGTCTGAACAGATCTCAGACCCTCTGCCATGAATGGGAACTAAATTAGGAAGGGGCAGATTCTGTTTCTAAGATGGGGGAGACCAGAACTCGACCTTTTTGCCTCCCCATCCAATGCAAAACTTCACAGTTTCTACTCGCTCATTCCAGGGCATGGTGCTTTCTGGCATGATGTGTTGTTACTCTCCTGGACAGGAAAATTTTTGTATGCCTTCCCTCCAGTTTCCATTCTTCAGAGGGTTCTCCTCAAACTTCAGGCAGAGAAGGCACGAATGATTCTCATCGACCCTCTCTGGCCGGGACAGATTTGGTTCCTGCTGCTGCAACAGCTTGCAAAGGAACCCCCAGTTCCGCTTCCATTGACACATGACCTCTTGATGCAGAATCAAGGCATGCTCATGCATGCGGGGCTCAGAACCCTGCACTTGCATGCGTGGCTCCTGCAGACATAGCAATCTCTCTCTTTGGAGTTTCCGACAGAGTCACTCAAGTTTTAATGGAGGCTAGAAAGCCTTCTACCCAGTCCACTTATCCGATGAAGTGGAAGCGTTTTTCCATTTGGGCAACTTTCATAGATTCATAAATGGATACAAGTTCAAAAGGCGTTAGCCCATAGAGAACTCGCCACCAGCATGTCAGTGCTGGAAGGTATATTTCCTGTCTCCCATATAGAAATCTAATCTTTTTTTGAATTGTTCCACATTTTCTCTTGTGACAATATCAGCAGGGAGCGAGTTCCACATAGGAGGTACCCTCTGGATAAAAAATCTGTTATGCTTTGTAGTTTTACATAAGAAAGTTTTTAACTTAAAATGATGTGATCTTGTATTATTATTAGTTAGGTGTCTTTCCAGACCGATTGTATTTAACATGTATTCATTTTGAAGGGCCTTGAAAGTGTAACTCAGATCACCCCTTAGGGCTCTATATTCCAATGAAAATAACTGAAGTGATTTAAGTCTGGACCTACAATCTTTGTTAGCCATATTATTGATCCTTTTAGTAACCTTACGCAGAACCTTCTCTGTCATGATCTGGCAGCCTGTTGATGTAAAAGCACAAAATGGTGCACAATAGTCCAAATGTGGATGCACAAGGCCAGTATATAGTGGTAGAATAATCTTGGGATTTCTGCTTTTGACATGCTTCAGAATGTTTCCCAATATGCTGTGACATTTTTTGACTGTTTTGTTTGTATGTATGTTAAATTTTAGATTGTCAGATATTGTAACGTCTAGGTCTCTTTCCTCAGTTGAAACAGTTAGTTTTATATTATTCATTAGGTTCTAAAGGTTGGGACCCCTTTTCTTGTTCTGCCCCACAGATCATGGAATACCTCCTTCACCTTTCGGATTCGGGTCTTTCCTATTCCTCCTTAAAGGTCCACTTATCGGCTATTTCGGCGTACCACGAGCTTGTGGATGGCAAACCCATGGCTCAGTTGGAGGTCTCAAAAACCTTTCTGAAAGGGATTCTCCATCTGAAACTCCCTATCCACAGCTCTACACCACCTTGGGATTTAAATTTTATGTTGGAGAAGCTCACTCTTTCTCATTTTGAGCCAGCGTTGAGCTGTGATTTGCGCTATCTCTCTTGTAAAGCGTTATTTTTAGTTGCGGTTACTTCTGCTCAAAGAATTTCAGCGCTTCAAGCTCTTGTGTGCAAGGAGCCTTATTTGATTTCCCATAAGGACCAGGCGAATCTCAAAATGAATCCTAAGTTTTTACCTAAGGTGGTGTCGAAGTTCACACTGAACCAGACAGTAGAACTTCAAGTCTGCTATGCGACTCCTGCGAATAGAGGTGAAGCGCTCCTGCACGCATTGGATGTGCACCGTATTCTTAGGTGCTATACCCATTGATCCAAAGATTTCTGGAAGGATGATCAACTCTTTGTTTCATTCACCCCCAGATCATTGGGGAAAGCTGTCTCCAAGCAATGTCTGTCCAAGTGGTTAGGCAACTGCATTCGCTTCTCTTATCAGAAGTATGACAAACCTCTGCCAGGGTCAGTTAGAAGTCATTCCACTAGAGGCATGACTGCATCCGCAGCTTTTCTGCATAACGTTTCTGCAGCAGATATTTGCACAGCAGCAACCTGGAGTTCTGGCCGTACTTTTACCAAGCATTACAGTCTGGACATTGCTTCTAAGCGGAGGGACGGTTTTGGCCTCGCAGTGCTGCAGGGCCTTTTGTCCTAAGCCAGTTCCACTCTGTATTTTCTTTAGAGTTTCTCCTCCTCTCGTGTTTCTCTCGGTCTCTCTTTGGAGGGACTGCTTGGGACTCAGTCCTACATGTTATGACCTACTGAAGGAACCCTCTCAAAGTAAGATAGTACAGTTACGTAAGAACTTACCGTAACAGTAGATCTTCGAGAGAGGTTCCTTCAGTAGGTCATGTTTTTCCTTCCCTCCCTCGTTCCCCCAATTTCTTTTGGGACTTCAGACTATGTTTCCTTCTCCTGTCAGTCCTTCTTAGGTCTACGGCGGGAGAACTGGAGGGTGGGCGTGGGGAGTGCCCACTGTATAGAGTCACGCTGACATCAGTCACATGACGTCAGGTGGACGGTCCCACATCAGGCATTGCTGGAAAAGTCTACTGTGCAGTCCAGATGCCAGGTGGCACTAGTCCTACATGTCATGACCTACTGAAGGATCCTCTCTCAAAGATCTACTGTTATGGTAAGTTCTTACGTAACTGTACTTTCCCTTACCTGGACGACTGGCTGTTGTCAGCACCGTCTCAGGACAGTCTGATGGAATTTCTTTCCACCACCCTGGACCTCTTTTCCAGACTTGGCATCACTGTGAATTATCCCAAGTCTCAACTCTCACCCTCTCAGTGCCTACAGTTCATTGGAGCGGTGCTGGATATGGTCCAGGGTAGGGCCTTTTTTCCTACGAACAGGGCAGAAACTCTAATTCAACAAGCCACGTTGGTGTTCTGCTCATGTTGGACCACAGCGCGCTCCATCCTTCATCTGTTGGGTCTCATGGTGGCTGCCATCCTCACACTTCCGTTGGCCAGACTGCATATGAGGGTGACCCAGTGGACCCTCAGGGTCCAATGGGACCATCGATCAGACGACATGGACCGCAGGGTCTTAGTCTCTGGCAGCATGAAGAGGAATCTCCTCTGGTGGCAGGAACTCTCAGACCTCTCCTTGGGGATTCCCTTTCATCCACCATTCCCCTAACATGACCCTCCCAATGGATCCCTCAGGTCAGGGTTGGGGAGCCCACCTGAGAGACCATCAGACTCAGGGGACATGGTCATGCAAGAGGAGCATCTGCATATAAACATTTTGGAGATGAGAGCTGTGCTCTATGCTCCCAAAACCTTCCAGTCCCTCTTCCTACCAGGAACACTACTAATACAGACTGACAACACAGCCATGGTCTGGTACATCAGCAAACAGGGAGGCATCTGATCGTACCCCCTCTGCAGGGAGGCAATGTGGGTGTGGTACTGGGCAGTCCAGCATGGCCTGTCTTTGATAGCGGTCCATTTTCCTGGAGTTCACAACATCCTGGCGGACAGTCTCAGCTGCACTGTCACGTGGGCTCACGAGTGGGAGATAAAGCAGGATGTAGTGGAGGATCTCTTTGATCAGTGGGGTTGGCCAGAGATAGACCTCTTTGCCTCCCCATCCAATGCAGAACTACCAAGCTTTTGCTCGCTTGTTCCCAGGTATGGTGTTTTTCGATGAGATGCGCTGTCTCTATCTTGTACATGGAGATTTCTGTACGCTTTCCCTCCCTTTCAAATTCTTTAGATGGTTCTGGTGAAGCTTCAGGCAGAGGGCACTCACATGGTTCTGATAGCTTCTTCCTGGCCTCAGCAGATTTGGTTCCCTCTGCTGCAGCAGCTGGCATTGGAACCCCCGGTACCACTTCCCCTCTCCCACGACCTTCTGTCTCAGGAGCAGGGCAGCCAGGTGCATCCGAGCCGCAGGTCTTTTCACCTGCATGCATGTCACCTTTGGACATAGCAGTCTCACAGTTCAATGTCTCATCTCGAGTCACCCAGGTTCTAGTAGAGGCTAGGAGGCCCTCCACTAGATCTATGTATGCCATGAAGTGGAAGAGATTCTCTATCTGGGCCATGGTCAAGGGCTTGGACCCATTCTCTTGCTCAGCTCCCCAAGTTCTTGAGTACCTCTTGCACCTGTCTGATTCAGGCCTCAGTTACCCTTCTCTGAAGGTCCACCATTCTGCAGTTTCTGCCTACCACCTTGCGGTGGAGGGCAAAACCCTTGCACAGTTAGAGGTCTCCAGAACCTTTCTTAAGGGGATCCTCCACGTTAAGCCTTCAGTTTGTAATCCAGTTCCCCCCTGGGACTTAAATTTTATTTTAGAGAAACTTACTTTGCCCTCTTTTGAGTCGGCAGCAAGTTGCAACATGTGCTATTTGTTTTTGAAAGCGCTCTTTTTAGTCGCTGTCATTTCAGCTAGAAGGATTTCAGAGCTTCAGGCTCTCATTTGCAAGGAACCTTATTTTTTTTTTCACAGAGACTGGGTGGCTCTGTGGACTAACCCTTTTATTCCGAAAGTAGTCTCAGAATTTACTTTGAACCAAGATGTTCACTTGCTGGTTTCAAACCCCAGGAAATCTTACTGTATTCTGATTTGCGCAGTATTGTCCTTCCTTTGTACTGCCCCAGAGCTGAAAAGGTTAACCGAACCTATGCAAATGATGGAACGTTAGGCTCGAGCTCAGTTTTCAAACCACTATCTCTGGTAAACATTCTGTAACCATAAGATTCTTTATTCCACTTCGCGAAGTAAGCATGCCTCGGAGAGCGCTCCTTCATCTGTCTTGAAGTTTATTTTGTGTGGTTTTTCCACAGTAAATTTATTTTCTGTTGTTTTGAAATCACTGTCTCTGATATACAGGTAGTTTAGTTTAGATTTAGTTTAATTTTGGTAAGTTTTCCTTGGTTCCTCATAGTTCTTCTAACCGAGGGGTAACTGGATATTTCTTGGTCCTTGTTTTTCATTTAAAGTCCGGTTTGGACCCAGTTCTTTCAACTAAGTTAATTCCTGGACTTTTCTTCGGTCACTAAACTGACCACCAAAAACCAAAGAGAGAGAAAATCAAATTAGAGTTTTTACCACAGTTTGTGGTTATGTCACTTCCCAAAAACAGAACTGGTCCTACGAGGTTTCAACATTGTACGGAGTATGGGGAACCATTTGCAAAAGTGGATCCCATTTAATTTGTGTACTGTGTTTGGGTTTTTACCATTTGGAGACCGACTGTGATACATGCAAGAATTTTCCTCAGTCGACACTAGATAGACGCTTACATCGACTGAAGAAAAAAATGTCTGAAAAAGCTGCTGATCCAGCAACAGACAAGGCCTCCACTTCTCATAAAGAGAAATCTATTGAACCGAGTTAGTAGCCCTCTGACCAGGGTGATGGTTCCTCGCATAAAAAAAGTTCAGCAGAAACTACCACTGAACCGGCAATTTCTGCTAAAAAGAAAAGGAGAAGCACTCTAACAAGGAACCGCAACTGATGGTTCCAGCGGTTCCAATCACTGAAGCTATTGCGAGTGCTATTAGTATTCTCCAAGCACGGCAAACCAGTACCCCGGTATCGTTTCAGCATCCTGGTTCACAGCTCTCGGTTCCAGACTCCGGTCTCTTTTCAGTTCCTGGTTCCTTGGAACAGTCTGGTGAGATCTTCCTGGAGGAAGTTGATTTTGACGATGAGGATGAAGATGATTTTGGAGAGCCAGTTGAACAAGCAGAGGTCTCTCTGGATCCTCATGGGTTGGATTCCCCAGAAAAAAACTACAGAGGATTTTTCCTCTCACTTTGCTTTTTTAAAGTAAGTGGCCCAGACTTTGGACCTCTCCATCCAAAAGTCCACAGAGGAGGAGGAAGAGCAAGATTACATGGAGATGATGGATGTCCCAGCAGCAAAGAGGCTTTTGCTGCCCATCCACAAATCTTTACTGAGACAGGCCACACAGATTTTAAAAACTCCTACATCCATTCCCCCTGTGGATAAGAGGATGGATAGAAAATACTGGGTTGTTAAATCAGGGGCTGAATTCCTATTTGGGCATCCCAGCCATGAGGGGGTGGTGCAGGCTGCTGCCTGTGAAAAGGCAGGGATTCACCTGTCTTCACATCCACCTGAAAAGGACTCCAGAAGAATGGACTCCATGCCAAGAAGTCGTACCTGGGTGCTTCACTAGCTATAAGGCAGGCGGCTTCTTACATGGCCTATGTTGCCAGATACCAGAGGAGAATGTGGAACAGTCGTGAAAATAGCCAATGGATGTCCTACCCCTATGGCATCTGACCTTTCAGAGGCTGCCAAAAAGGACATTGAGTCTTCTAAATCACAATTTTGTATGGCAGTTGATGCCAACGACATTGCTGCTAGACAGATAGCTACCTCAGTATCTCTGAGGAGGTTTGCATGGCTAAGGACAACAAATCTGTCTCAATACTCAAACTAAGGCTCTTGATTTTCCCTGTGAGCCTACTTCCCTGTTTGGGGAACATACTGAAGCCTACATGAAGAAGATGGACTATAAGGTTGCCTATAAGAGTGCTGCAGCCAAGGAGAAGGCATCAACTCCACAAAAGTTCCAGGGAAGAGGCAGGGGTAGAACCCATTATAGGCCTTTTTTCCAGGCACAAGCTTTGCCTCCATATCAACCCCAGAGAGGGTATTTTAGAGGCAGGGGCAGAAGGGGCAGCAGCAGGGGTGCACCCAGTACCCTGTCTGTTGCACAAATAAAGCAGACTCCCTGAGAACCCTGTCAGGGTCACCTCCCTACTTCCAGTAGGGTGCAGGCTGGTGCACTACCACCAGGCCTGGACTGCAGTCACCACAGACAAATGGGTCCTGGAGGTAGTGAGACAGGGCCTTGCCCTCAACTTCAAATCTCTCCCAAGGTTGAGGGCAGGGCTCTTCAGACCTTCCAACCCACCAGAGACCTCTCTGCTGGAAGAAGAAGTAGCCAGGCTCCTGCAACAGCAGGCAGTAGAGCCTGTCCCCTTGTCTCAAAGGGGAAAGGGTCTCTACTCAAGATACTTCCTCACCCAAAAGAAAACAGGGGAGTGGTGACCCATCCTGGATCTCAGACACTTAATCAAACACTTGACCGAGCCAGAGTTCAAAATGGTTACTCTGGCTATCATTCTTCCTTCTCTAAGGCAGGGGGATTGGCTGGCATCCATAGACCTAAAGGATGCATACTTCCACATCTCTATCAAGCTGGCACACAGGAAGTACCTAAGGTTTGGACTGCCATCAGGGTATTACCAGTTCAGGGCCACGCCCTTCAGCCTGTCTTCAGCTCCCAGAGTGTTCACCAAGTGCTTAGCAGTGGTGGTTGCACATCTGCAAAGACATGGGGCTGCAGTCTTCCCATACCTGGACGACTGGCTGGTGGTAGGTCAGTCACCAAGCAGGTGGAAGAGGCACTAACCATCACTCAGGACACACTAACCAGCCTGGGTTTCCTGATAAATCAGAAAAAGTCAGTACTCTCCCCAGTGCAGTTTCTAAATTTCATAGGAGCAGAATTGGATACTCAGAAGGGAAAGGCCTTCCTTCCTCGAGACAGGGTGGCCAGCATAGGGCACCTAGCAAGCTCCTTCCAGCTGCACACCTCCAGACCCACAAGGCATTTCCTTCAGTTGCTGGGACCCATGGCAGCTGCCACAGCAACATTGTTGGGGGCTAGATTTGAAATGAGAGACATACAGTTTCATCTCAGGGCTCACTGGTCTCAAAAGCGAGATTCCCTGTCAAAAATGGTGCCAGTCACAGAAACTTTCCTCCAAGCCTTGCTATCGTGGCAGGAAGAGGACAACCTCAGGGAAGGTGTTCCTTTTCTCAAGAGGTCACCAACTGCAGTTCTGACAACAGATGCCTCCCTCCTAGGGAAGGGAGCCCACCTGTGGGTGCAAACTGCCCATGGAACTTGGTCTCAGCAGGCATCTCAGCTTCACATAAACCTGCTGGAGCTCAGGGCAGTTTATCTAGGTATCCAGTCTTTCGCTGCCATGCTGCAAGACAAGGCAGTTCAAGTCAAGACAGACAATACAACAACAATGTATTACATCAACAAGCAAAGGGGAACAAGGTCCTCACATCTTTGCACAGAGGCCATGAAGATATGGACTCTGGCCTACTCCCTGAGAATATCCCTGTCAGCAGTCCACTTGCCAGAGAAAGACAGTGTCCTGGCAGATGCCCTCAGCAGGATCAACCAGAATCATCATGAATGGTCATTAAACAGGCAGATTCTGCAGGTGGTGTTTAGGAGATGGGGCACTCCAGAGGTGGATCTCTTTGCTACCCCAGACAATCACCAGTTCCCACTGTTCTGCTGCAGGCCCCCAGTGTAGGGCACAGTGCAACTGGATGCACTGCTGTTGGACTGGACTGGGAAGTTTCTGTATGCCTTCCCACCACTCCCTTTGATTCCCAGAGTGTTGAACAAACTCAGGACCCAGTCAGCAACCCTCATTCTCATTGCTCCAGACTGGGCCAGACAGCATTGGTACTCAATGCTGTTGAGCTTGTCAATCTCCAAGCCAGTCTCTATACCCAGGAGACACAACCTACTGTCATGCTCCCAGGGCAGGGTCCTGTGTCCCAGCTTGCAGTTCCTCAGACTCAAGGCCTGACTCTTGAGGACCTAGAGTATGCCAACCTGCACCTCTCAGAAGAGATGTTGCAGGTCTTGAGGGTTTCCAGGAAACCATCCACCAGGGAAACTTACTCTTCTAAGTGGAAGAGATTTTCCATTTGGTGTGAGCAGAGAAACAGGGCCCCTCTGCAAGCTAAGCTGCCAATAGTCCTCGAGTACTTGGCACACCTCCACTCTTTGGGCCTTTGGCCTGCTACCCTGAAAGTGCACCTGGCAACTGTTTTGGCTTACCTTTCTGCTGGGAAGAGCACATCCCTGGCTACTAACCAGGTATTCAGGAAGTTCTTCAAAGGGTTACTGCATTAGCATCCCCCTCATAGGGAACACACCCCTGTGTGGGATATTAACATATGCATTGGTCAGTTGATGCAACCACTATTTCAACCCCCGGCATCAGCTGAGCTCAAATACATGACATGGAAAACTGTTTTTCTAGTAGCCATCACTTCGGCCAAAAGGATCAGTGAGCTACAGGCCTTGTCCACAGAACCATACTATATAGCTGTACACAGGGACAAGGTGGTTTTGAGAACCAACAGGAAGTTCCTTCCTAAGGTAGTTTCAGACTTCCATTTAAGTCAGTCCATCACCTTACCAGTCTTCTTTACTGAATACTCCACCTCTGGTGAGAGATTATTTAGCCTTGACGTCAAGAGAGCGATTAGCTACTACTTGGACCGCACAAAAGGCACAGGCAGGATCAGACACAGCTTTTCCTGACCTATGAAGAAGTGGGCAAGGGCAGGCCTTCCTCAAAAAGAACCATTGCCTGCTGGATTGTTGCCTGTATTCAATTCTGTTACAGTAAGGTGGGCAAACATAGAAACATAGACTTTGATGGCAGATAAGGACCGCTAGGCCCATCTAGTCTGCCCATTTCCCTACCTACAGGATAGGCCGCAGATCCTAGTTAACCAACAGCCTATATCTTCCTGCCCCCCACAAGAATTGCCTTATGTCTGTCCCATGCATTCTTGAATTCTCCACAGTTTTAGACCCCACAACTTCCTCAGGAAGGCTGTTCCATGCATCCACTACCCTCACTGTGAAATAATACTTCTCACATTGCCCTGAACCGCCCTCCTTCTATCTTTAAATTGTGTCCCTTGTTCTTGCAAGTCTTTTTCTGAAAGATGCTACCCTCTTGGACTTTGTTGATTCCTTGAGGTACTTGAAAGTTTCTATCATGTCCCCCTCCCCTTCTTTCCTCAAGGGTATACATATTAAGCTCCTTTAGTCTCTCCTCATACGGCTTCTCTTGCAGACCCTGCACCATTTTAGTTGCCCTCCTCTGGACTGCCTCTATCCTGTCTATGTCCTTGCGGAGATGGGGTCTCCAGAACTGGACACAGTATTCCAGATGGGGTCTCACCAACTGTCTGTACAGAGGATAACAATTTCCTGTTTTCTGCTGCTGATGCCTCCCTATACATCCCAGTATACCCCGGCCCTCCCTATTGCCTTCTCACATTGTTGCTAACCTTAAGGTCATCTGATATGATTACCCCCAGGTCCCTTTCCTGTTTTGTTGTTGTTACTACCTCCCACCCATTGTGTATTCTTCCCTGGGTTCTTGTTTCCAGTTGCATTATTTTGCACTTTTGTATTGAATCCTAGCTGCCATCGCCTGACCATTCCTCCAACCTTGCCAAGTCCCTTTTCATCCTTTCCACGCCTCCATGTGTATCAACCCTGTTGCAGATCTTTGTGTCACCTGCAAAAGGCATACTTTTCCTTCCAGTCCTCTGCAATGTCACTGATGAAGACATTAAAAGGACTGGACCCAATACTGAACCCTCAGGTACCCACTGGTAACCGCCCTTTCTTCAGAGTGGACTCCATTTACAATTACCTTCTGTGTCCTGTTGTTCAGCCAATGTTTTACAGGCTACCACCCTGGGACCCACTCCCAGGCTGGTTAATTTGACTAATAATCTTTTGTGTGGGACTGTGTCAAATGCCTTGCTAAAGTCTAGGTAGGCCATGTCCACAGCCCCTCCTGGTCTACTACTTTGGTCACCCAGTCAAAGAAATCTATTAGATTAGTCTGACATGACCTTCCCGCTGTGAACCCATGCTGCCTTGGATCCTGTGCTCCACTGACCTCTAGGTACTCAATTATTCTTTCCTTCAGAAGTAACTCCATCACTTTCCTACCACAGAGGTCAGACTGACAGGTCTGTAGTTTCTGCCTCTGTCTTGGTCCCACTTTGTGAGGAATCACATCCGCCTTCCTCCAGTCCTCGGGTACCACACCATCCTCCCATGATTTATTAAAAGAGTAGCCAGTGGTTTCACTAGTTCCTTCCTTAATTCTTTTAGAATTCTGGGGTGAATTCCATCAGGACCCATTGCTTTGTCCACCTTCAGTTTTAGGAGTTCTTGCAGAACTCTTTCTTCTTGAAAGGACTGGGATCGACCCCCTATCAAAGTGCTTCTGTTAATTGGATTAGGCACTTCCCCCTCCTCTTTTGTGATACTGAGCAGAAATATTCGTTCAGTATTCCTGCTTTTTCACTGTCCCCCTCTGCCCACCCACCGTTCATTCTATTCAGCCTCACTATCCCTCCCTTTGTCTTTCACTCGCTGATGTACCTATAAAAGGTTTTATCCCCCTTCTTAACTGAGTTGGCTATCTTTTCCTCAGTTTGGGCCTTTGCTATTCTGACTTCCCTCCCTGCTTCTTTCTGCCTTAACTGGTACAGCTCTCTGTCCTGCTCCTTCTGTGTTTCCTTATACTTCCGGAATGCTATCTTTTTCTTCCTGACTTTCACGGCCACCTCTTGAGAACCATAGTGGCTTTTTCTTTCGTTTTGATTTGTTTATTTGCTTCACACAAAGGCTTGTTGCCTCTGTGATGGCAGTTTTGATAATTCCTCATTGTTGCTCCACACCTCCTTCTAGCCTGTTTGCTAGTGCTTTTCTGAGGCACTCTCCCCATCTTGCCAAAGTCAGCCTCCTAAAGTCCAGCACCCTCACTTTTGTATGGCTTGACTCTGTAGCTGAGTTTAACGTGAACCACACTGTGTGATGGTCACTTGTCCCCAGATGGCAACCCACTTCTAGATCTGAGATCCTCTCACTGCCCCCATTTGAGACGAGATCTAAGATTGCTCCCTCACAGTGGGTTCGAAACTAGCTGTCTAATGCCTGCCACCTGTAGGCGTCAAGAATGGCCCTGCTCTTGGATGTGGCTGCAGCAAATGTGCTCAGTTAACATCTGGCATATTCAGGTCTCCCATCAACAGTATCTCCCCTTTCTCTGCCATTCTAAGAATGCCTTCTATCATATCCTTGTCCATTCCTTCCCCTGACATGGGGGTCTGTACACAACCCCTGTGCGGATTGTGGTGCTCTTTCCAGTCTCAAAGGTGACCCACAGTGCCTCCTCTCCTCCCTGTTTACTCTTTTGTTCAGTTGCTTTTATCCCTTCCTTTACATAGAGAGCTACTCCTCCCCCTCTTCTCCCCTGCCTGTCTCTCCTGTAGGTTATGTACCCTGGTATGTTAACATCCCAGTCATGGTTCTCTGTGTACCATGTTTCTGTGACTGCTAATATCCAGGCATCCCTCTTCCATTAAGGCCACCAGCTCAGGGCTTGTTGCCCAGACTACGGCATTGGTACTCATTACCCTCCATTTCCTGATGGCCTTACCCCTTTGCCCCATCCCTGTCCTTCTTGCCTTTGTCACTTTCTCCATTTACCCCTGCCCTTCTCCCTATCGACACCTCCATGTTGGTGTTTGCCACACTTACTACCATGATTGTTTGGGGGCTAGAGATTTTCCTGCTCTTTTCCAGTGCCTCCCCTTGGCTAGTTTAAAAGCTTGCCAATGAAGCATTTAAACTCCATCACCTAGGATCCTGGTTCCCCTCCCGGACAGATGCAGCCCATCATGCCAGTATAGGCTTGCATCACTCCAGGTGGACCCCCAGTCCCCAATGAAGCCAAATCCCTGAGCTCCACACCAGTTTTTCAACCACTGATTGAATCCCATGGTACGGAACACCCTAGCCTCTCCTATGCCTGAGGCCTAAATGAGGCAAAGAGCCTCATTTAGGCCTCAGAGCCCAATCTACAATGGGTACAACTGCTTCTATAGCAGCTTCAAGAGATAGTCCTCTTATGGAAATCTGTAAAGCAAACACCTAGAAAACTGTTCACCCTTCACTAAGCACTATAGCATGGATACTCAGGCCAGATACACAGCAGTGCTACAGTGCCTGTTTCCCAAGTAGGTTTTCTACCCCCTCCAAGGGCACTGCTCTGGTAGTCTGCATAGTCAGAATACAGTAAGATTCCCTGGTGTTTGAAGAAAAAAGTACTTAGCATAGTAATCTTATTTCTTCCAAGGGAATCTTACTGTATTCTGAGCTCCCACCCTCTTCCCCTGCTGGAATCTAGGGGCACAGCTGTTGTTGTTCTCCCTGGACTTGTTCTGTTTTTGGGCAGGTCTGTTTTCAGCCCATCTTGGCACTTGGTCTGGTTATTTTAGTATGGCTGTTGTTATGGTTATTATTTTTATGTTTGCTTGCACGCATGTTCAAGAAACATAGTGCCATCATACGAGAATTCGTAGGTGTGCCTCCCCCACTTCCAGTGCCCTGCTGCCTTTTGCAGTTGCGGCTGCACCGCGCCAGTGAATGTAGGAGCTGTCTGTGACGGCGATCAGAATCTTGATGTGTACAGTTGAAAGATAAAATGCAACGTGTAGGTAATTTGCCTACACGTTGGCACTGCACTGAAACAGCTGTCATAGACAGCTCTATCCCCCTGCAACAAGCAGCACGCTAGGAGCCCACCACAGTGTGTTCATGTGCTCCTTCCACACACACACACACTGTATGGCCGATGGGGGGGTACCCAATCCCCTGTCGGCTCCGCTACACCCCCCCCAACAGAGTTTCAGGTGCCACGCTGGGAGCCCACCCCAGCGTGCCAACAGTCTGTAAGGCTGACGGGGGTGCCCAATCCCTGTCGAGTCCACTGTATCCCCCCCAACAGATTTCCAGGTGCCAGGCTGGGAGCCCACCCAGCATGGCAAAAGTTCCACGTGCCTTTTGAAAAAAATGCCCTGAAAAAAACGGCTCGCTGACTGTCTTAACCCCTCCCTCCCCAACCCATGCACCCTCTGCACCCTGCCTCCCCACACCCCGCCCCACCCCATACTTACCTCCCGAGTCCGCACGACGATCTTTGGTGAACTGGGAACACGCCTGCACCTTCAAAGTCGAATCAGAACTGAGGACATGCCGGTAAGCTGTATAATGGAATAAATAGGGTTTTTTCAACTTTGATGCATATCTCAGGCATTTTGGGGAATTTTTTCATCAAATTTTCAACATGGAGTTCTTGGGACCCCACCTCATGAATTCTGGCACTGTCATTTTGTTATTCGGTTCCGAAAGGTAATTTCACGGTCACTGTATAGAACTACCTTTTGGGATCGATTTATGAAATGACAGTGTCACAGTTGATGATGTAGGCCCCTAAAAACCCTATGTTGAAAATTTGGTGAAAAAATTCCCAAAAATGACTTTTACGAGCGTGCGTTGTGCAGTTCCTACACACGCTCGTAAGTTCGCATATTTTTAATATTTTCACTCCAGATTTTCAACATTGCCATTTTACCACATCTCGTTATGAGCAGTATAGGTGTCATTTTTCACATCTCACCCAAAATGTGTTTCCATGCATGTAGCACACAATGGCACAGTCGGTGTGCAAAATCAATGTTTGGGACAGATTAAGAAAATCACAGTGACGCTGTTCATGAGTAGAGCTCTTAAAATGGCTATGTTAAAAATTTGGTGACAAAAGTCCATAAAATGACTGTGTTACGAGCGAGCATTGCGCAGTTTCCATGCACCCTCGTAAGTTCATGAATTTGTAATATTTTCAGTCCAGATTTTCACCACTGGCATTTTTTCACACTTCCTTATGAACAGTACAGCAGTAATTTTTTACAACATGGCCAAAATGTGTTTTCACACTTCCAACGCAGAAATGCGTGGTCGCTGGGGGAAATCACTGTTCGGGACAGATTAAGAAAATCACAGTGACACTGTTCATGAGTGGAGGTCCCAAAATGCCTGTGTTGATAATCTGCTGTAAAAAATTCCCAAACTAATTACATTACGGGTGTGCGTTGCACAGTATCTATGCACACTCGTGACTTCACCAGTTTTTTTCATATTTTCACTGCAGATTTTCAACATTGCCATTTTTTACACCTCCCTATGAACAGTACAGCTGTCATTTTTCACATCCTGTTCAAAATGTGTTTTTGCACCTGTGGTGCCAAATGACGTAGTCACTGTGCAAAATCAGCTTTCGGCTAGCAAACTGATATTGCCACTGTTCCTAAGGTGGGGGGTCACAAAAAAACCCATGTTGAAAATTTGGAGTGAAAATACCAACGAACGCCTGAGGCGTTAGGGTTTCCGACCATAACGCCCCACCCTGTAGAGACTGACAGGCAACAGGTTGTGACTTGGGATTGTCGCCTGTAATGCTCATACCATTCCATCTCCACCCACACCCTGCAGCCAGTGAGAGGCGTCGAGGTGTGCCTTGGACTCTTCGGCCCCAAAGTTCTCCCCATTCTCCTATACTGCACCCATCTCACCATATTTTCTGATGGAATGGGGTGAGCATAAGGGCCAAAAACCCCAAGGCACACCGTGACACTTGTCGGTGTCTGCAGGGTAGGGTGTGGTGAAATGGAGTGGCCGTTATGCCTGACGACCCAAAGGCACACCCCAATACCTGTCAGTCTTTGCAAGGTGGTGGTGGGGTTGGCTTCATTTCAATACTTCACTGCCATTCCTATTATGCAGCTCTCTAACTCCTACACTACCAATGGCAATGCCGGCAAGCAAACATTCGGCATTGACAAATGCTTGTTATTATTAATGATATTATAGCTTAGTTACTTTATTGGTAGCCTTTGCTACGTAAGACTCTGACGGTTGCAGAATGTTTACCAGAAATAGTGGTTTAAAAACCGAGCTCGAGCTTAATGTTCCATCATTAGCATAGGTTCGATTAACCATTTTGGCTCTGGGGCAGTACAAAGGAAGGACAATACTGCATAAGTCAGAATACAGTAAGATTCCCCTGGAAGAAACAAGATTACTATGGTAAGTAATTTTTTCTTATTACCCAGAGTATTCTGACAGGGAGTGAGTACCTCTTGCACATGTTGGACATGCACAGGATTTTGAGATACTGTATCTCTCAGACCAGGGAGGTGCATAAATCTGACTGGTTCTTTGTGGCCTTCGCACCCAGATGACAGGGTACAGCCATTTCAAAACAGAGTTTGTCTAAATGGTTAGCAAATCGCATCTCATACATTTACCAAAAGTACAAGGGGGAAGTGAAAGGCCATTCAACCCGTGGTATGGCTGCCTCAACGGCCTTCTTGCAGAATGTGTCCACCTCAGATATTTGCACTGTGACCACTTGTCTTCTGTCCATACATTCACCAAGCATTACAGTCTGTACATCGCCTGTAGGCATAGGGCTGGGTTTGGTCTTGCAGTTCTGCAAGGCCTCTTGTCCTAAGCAGCTTATTAGTTGGTAGACGTTTCCACCTCAAGGAAACATGTCTCCAACTTCTTTTTCTTAACTGCTTGGTATTCAGTCCTATATATGAAGACTTACTGCAGGAACCCTCTTGAAGTAAGATATTACAGTTACGTAAGAACTTACTGTGACGTGGACAGCCAGTGCTGAGTGCTGTAGTATCATTTTTTCTAATATGAAAATGGGTTATGGAGTGTCTTTTATGAGAGATGCTGAAAAATCTGGTGCTCTTGGAGTGACCTCACCGCCCCCCCAGGTTTCAGCTGAAAAGATGAAAGCCATGAGAAAATGCTGAAACGGCATGTGAGATCACACACACACACAGGTTTTAGATACCAGGTGTTACATGGCAGGCCAGAAGCTAATTACAGAATTTCTAAGTTAATTTTGTTAAGAGGAAAATCATAAAAAAAAGTTTATGACGTTATAGGGGGAAACCAGGTTTAGCAAACTGGTGCGAAGTTGTAAATGTTCTTCTGATGCCTGTGTGAGAGAGAATACTGATTAAGATCAAAGAACTGTCATTTGAAGAACATGAGTATGCTGAGGTTGCAGAATGTAATACTTGGAAAAGACATCCTGTTTTTATAGATATATGTTTTTTATATATTCAAACAGGGAGGAGCTAGTTGACCTCATGCAAATAGGTGGGGAAAATCAGCTTTTTAATTATTATTCTGTTTTTCTTCAGGAATACTTTTATCTAGACTCTGACAAAGAAATATCTGTGAGCACTTTTAAGCAGGTATCTAGAGACTAAGTACTGTAGTAAGAATTTGTAGTTAGAGACTAAGTACTGTAGTAAGAATTTGCACTGTTTAAAACCTTGTTCTTTTAATAGATGTGTATGTCTTGTGGTATATAATAGTTCTGTATTTTATGTGTAACCCCTCACCCCTGCCTTTCTAGCAAAATGACAGGTGGCATGCTGTTGAAGCTGACAGCAGTACCTGGTGGGGACTGGGTTCGGGGAGGATGAGGTTACTCGGCACAGGGGGCCTAAGTTTGGCTACTCTGCACAGGGGCACCCAAGTAAATCCGAACACAGGAAGCAATAACTGTAATGTCCAGAACCAGGAATGGGATTCTTCAGTGTGGCTTTTATTCACATCCAAGCTGAACAAACAAAGCATAGATGGACCCCCATGGAGCTACATTCCTGGTAATGCAGATTAGAGACAACAGAACACTTTATCACTATTTCCAGCCCTCAGGCTCTAAACCCACCAGGCACACAGCCCGGACTTGCACAGCTTTGGGTACACAGCCCGACTTGTACACTACTTGGGTTTTCCCCACTGGCCCGGCTCCCCCGCCGGCCACTTGATCCGCGGTCCATTTGAGGAATGAACCAATTATCCTGTTGTGGCTCCCCAAACCACACTAGAGCCTTCGACTCCTAGAGAGAATTTTCCTTACAATCCCACATCTGGGTACTTCCCTCATCACCGGCCAAGTGCCTGAGGTAAAGTATAAATCCACAGAAGAAATCCGTAGAGGTGGACCTGGTCACTAAAGATGGGGGGCCACCCACCTCCAGCTCCCACAGCCCATACCCGGCCATTTCTCGGGAAACTGAACAATTCCTTTACTGAAAACTTTCAAATGTAGATTATGGGTAGACGTCTGTCACATCTCCTCTACATATCATTTTTATCCCAACAAGATCTGGACTTGAACCTACTTTTACTTGTTGCTTAGCCCATTATTCTAGGCTTCCACTATTTTAGTAGTTCAATCCCCACATTGTCACACAAGTCCCAGGGTGAAAAAACAGGCCCTTTCAGGAAGAGCAGACACTCACCCTGACGTTGCAGGTGCCCCACAGGCGACTCACAAGTTTTCTCGTTCTCCCAAATAAACTCTGGAACAAACAGGCAGCTTCTCCTTTACAAGCAGAATTAGGGGGTGGCCCCAGGAATCTGCAGGGAACCCTTTCCTGCCCTCCATCCCTGAAGGGAGGGGGCACTGAGACCCGAAAACAGCGGTCTCCACCACTTCAATTATCTTCTGTGTCTCTCTTTTGGTGGAGACACACACCCTTTTACTTAAAAGTAGCCCTCTATCAGGGCTGAGGCTCCTACAGCCTACACTGAGCTGCTGTGCTGCTTACTCAGCAAGCTCCCAACTTCAACTGACCACTGAACACTGTTCAAACCTCCCAGCGTTCTATTCCAACTCCCTTGCTGCAGATTCCAATGTGGCTCATGCAGCTGCGATAGTTCTATTGGTGATGTCATCCTCAGTCTCAGCTGAGACTGGAGCAAAGTGAGGCAGTGTGAAACCCATTTAACTGGAGTTTCACAAGCTGCCTTCCTGCCTACCACTAGGTCTTACTGGGATTCTAGTCACCTGCAACAAGGGGTTACACTCGCCCCTGACCAGGAAAATGACTGTCCGCAGTCATTATTTACCAGCCTTAGGCCATCCCACCCTATGTGCTACCTCATGGAGGGGGTGATCAGGCCTCCTCCTACCATGTGCAAGCACAGGCAGGCAACACAAAGGGCCTAGAGGCCTTTAGCTGACATATCAACCTCTACACTATCCACTTACTATGGACACCCAGTGGCTCTGGTAGAACTATCCAGAGCATAGCCCTGATAGATCAGCACTGCGGTCCCAATGGCCATTCAGGACCACAGCCTGTCTATCCCCCCTAACCCTCTAGTGAAAACCTATCTGCCTTTAACCTAATACCCCCAAAACAAAAACAACCCAGGGACCTCCCCAACCTTGGGCAACCTGCAACCACACACCATTGAAATACCACATTTTATGCAATTTTACTGTCTCCTCCCTACCCCCACAACCACACCTGTGGAAGGAAAGGGTTAATACAGCAACAACAACAATTCCAGCACCACAGTACTTTAATTTCTACACACTAAAGTACTAATGAGGAACTCTGATGAGCCCCTCTTCCTCTTCTTGTCTTCTCTTCTGTCTTCTCCAGGAACACCTGTAAGAAAAAGAAAGACAACACACACTCCTAATCTGCATACACAGTCTACCTAGACTCCTACCATCAAAACACTGAAGAATCCCAAGAAGATTTTTTTAGAAAAGGTAGAAAAACAGTATTTACATGAGAAAACAATGACATTATTTACAATACACATTTGGGGGGATGGAGCACCCTAAAAGTCCCAACTAGTGACCACAATACCTGAAGGCTAGTCCAATAAAGAGTCTCTCCTGGGACAGAGCCCGGTAAAGCACAGTTCTAACAGGCCAAAGTCCCGAAGGGGAGAGTCTTTGAGGACAGTTCACACATTTTGAAGTCTGCTAGTGTAGGGTGTGTATTGAAATGTCATAAAGATAGATAAGTTCGGACTTACCAGCCACTTGTAGTACGAAAAAATTCTTAACTGACCTGCACCTCTGACGAAGACTCTCACTGGCAGCATTTCTTCCGATACAGCTGGGTGGACATCTTCCGGGAACCACAGGAGGGCACATCTGGGAACTGCTGGGCTGATGTCATCTCTGGAGATGGAACCTTAGAACAGAAACAAAAAAGAAAACAGCTGGTCCAACGTCAACCGATTACCAGACGATGAACCGGATACAGCTGGGCTGGTGTCCTCTCTGGATCTGAAGTCATCTGGTGGGCCAGTCGATGGATTCTGAAAAGGCCAGTACACTGTAGAACTGATGAATGTGGGGCACCTGAGTCCTGGATGTCCATATTGACGGATCAATTTGGCACTTCACAGTCTGGTGTGGCAGTATTGACTACCACTGCTCGGCTTTGCATTTTGTAGGCACGGGCACATTTGCTGAGAGGTCCTTGCGCTGAGGCCAATAGTACCGGGGGTCAGGAGCTTGAATTATTACCCCATCTGGGCTCATATAATTCACACAGTGGGAGATTTCACGCCCCTCTCCATCCACTATTCGCACTCTGTCTATAAACAGTGTCCTGCCTCTCTTCCACTGGGTATACTTCTCGTGAAACAGTCTGTTTTTCACATGCTTGTTGGCCCCAGGATGCACACTTTTCATTGCTTTGTCCCAGATCCAGGATTTCCTGCTGTTCTTAATCTCCTCCCAGACTTTCCGAGGAAAGGTAGGAAAGGTCATACCATAGATCTCATTTGCCTTTCTATGAACCAGTCTCTCCTCTTTACTTGCTTTGGTCAAACTAAGGCCGCTGGCCTGGCTTGGGGGTGGCCAGTCCTGGTTCTGCCAACTACGCATCCTTAAAGAAATTAGAAACTGATCCCTGACTTCTTCCTCTTGCGAAGCCAGGGCAGTGGCATCACCACTTTCTGCCTTGCATTCCTCCGAGGCAAGATCTTGAGGCTGTGTACCCATTCCTTTTTCACAAGGCCACATAGGTTCCCCCTCATCTTCCTCTTCACTGAGGATCTGAGCCCAGGAGTGAGCAGTCGTCCTCACTCCTGAGACTATCCACTTATCACTGGGCACGGAGGTCAACACCTCTCACTCAAAGGCCTCCCGCATCTCATCTTCGCCTAAGAGACTTGGGCTAGGCCCCCGGGGTCTATTGATGCTTTATCAGAACTTTCCTTCTGGGATACAGCATCCGAAACTTCAACTTCGGGTTCTGTCTCTAACTCTGCACCCTCTAACTTTGTACCACACTCCTCCGAGGGGCCTTCCTCCACAGGCTCCACCTGGTGCTGTGTGCTGCCAACTGCAGATTCCTGAACCTTTGTCCATGTGGGAGCCAAACGAATTTGAGGCGCTTTATACAAGCCATATTTTTCTAGGCATCCAGCACAGTGAGGTATCATGAAGACGTCCCTTCCAGCTCTCAAGCATATTTGACATACATGCAATAGATATCCAGGAACCGCCACATGAGGAGGCAGTTGCCCTCCATAGCACCACTTTTCAATATCCCTCAGTCTATTCACTGCTGCTGTTACTACAACCCGGGCATGATCTGAGTAACGAGCTGGTCCTGAGGCCATAACTGCAGAAAAACAAACAAAAGTTCACTGTAACTGAAAGTCCCACTTTACTGAACACACACTTTAGTTGTAAAATGGCTCCTCTGCTGCTGTGTTTACTTTACTACCCCGCCCTGTAATGGCAGTGGCAGCACTCCTGTGCATCAACATTCAGAATTTGGGTCAAGCCACTGCGCACCCGATTTACACAATCTACTGATAACTTTTGCTCAAACTGCACAACTTGCTCTGTTCTTGCTTTAAACACATTTACTGGATTTTCCACAGACATTTTACATGTTGGAAACATTTCTTTTATTCACAGTCCCTTAAAGCTTCAGGTTTTTAAGCACAGGATTGCCTGTATAACTAGTGCTGCACATTGGCTACAACTCACAGTCTCTCTGGCTTCAAACTTTAAACTGAGGCTGAACTCATTACTATGCACACAGTCAATGGCTTAACAGACTTGCACTTGCTGGCAGGACTTGACACAGTCGTTACTTGCAAAGCAACTACACTGCTGCACACACATTTATATGGCATAGGGCAGAAAATCACTGTTTGAGCGTTTTTAGGTTGTTACTTACTGTTATCAGTAGCAGTTTACTGCGATGGGGAAAAACGGCCTGCAGCCAGTTCTTGGAAGCCTCAGAACAGAAACGGGCAGGCAGTCCTGCCGATCGTCTTCTCGACCACCACACTTGCAATTCTGACGATCAATTAGCGGGTTGAGCCCAATTTTAAACTAGAAAGTCTATTTTTACAGGGTTTACAGCAATTTTAACACTCCACAGCGCTCCTCCACTAGCCAGTACACGCACTCCACTCACACTCCCTCTCGAATGCTGGGGCAGTCACTGTAGAGCTGGCTGAGGGGCGGGACTGATCTCAGCCTGACCAATCACACAACGCCATGCAAATGAGCCTCTTCTTCCTCACGAGGGCTCTTCTCCTCACGGCGATCATCGAGCAGGCAAATTTAAACTGCAGAATGCAACTTTTTTTCTTTACCAACTGACTCCACGGCGGGAGCCCATTTCAGCCATTTAACATAGCCTTTACACCTGCAAGTCTCTCATATATTTCAAAAAGCATTTCCAATGTCCAGGGCACAATTTTCCTGTTGCTACACCTACTCTTCCACACTTTTCTTTACCACAGTTCATTTTAAAAGCAGGCAAAACGCTGTAAGCAATTTGATGCAGGACAAGGGCACACACTTTGGCTTTACTGTTCCTTGGTAAACAGTTGGCATTTTTAAACAGCAGCACAAGATCCACAGCACACAGCAACACACTAGTAAATTGCTTCAGCTTTTTGGGCTACCAACTGCCAGATATCCAAAACGCTAGCCCCCCTGCCCAAGCACCTTCCTCCCAGAACAAAATCCAAAGCGGTGCCTCCATTTTTGTAACCCCTCACCTCTGCCTTTCTAGCAAAATGACAGGTGGCATGCTGTTGAAGCTGACAGCAGTACCTGGTGGGGACTGGGTTCGGTGAGGATGAGGTTACTCGGCACAGGGGACCTAGGTTTGGCTACTCTGCATAGGGGCAGCCAAGTAAATCCGAACACAGGAAGCAATAACTGTAATGTCCAGAACCAGGAATGGGATTCTTGAGTGTGGCTTTTATTCACAACCAAGCTGAACAAACAAAGCATAGATGGACCCCCATGGGGCTACATTCCTGGTAATGCAGATTAGAGACAACAGAACACTTTATCACTATTTCCAGCCCTCAGGCTCTAAACCCACCAGGCACACAGCCCGGACTTGCACGCAGCTTTGGGTACACAGCCCGACTTGTACACTACTTGGGTTTTCCCCACTGGCCCGGCTCCCCCGCCAGCCACTTGATCCATGGTCCATTTGAGGAATGAACCAATTATCCTGTTGTGGCTCCCCAAACCACACTAGAGCCTTCAACTCCTAGAGAGAATTTTCATTACAATCCCACATCTGGCTACTTCCCTCATCACCGGCCAAGTGCCTGAGGTAAAGTAGAAATCCACAGAAGAAATCCGTAGAGATGGACCTGGTCACTATAGATGGGGGGCCACCCACCTCCAGCTCCCATAGCCCATACCCGGCCATTTCTCTGGAAACTAAACAATTCCTTTACTGAAAACTTTCAAATGTAGATTCCTGGGTAGACGTCTGTCACGTCTCCTCTACACATCATTTTCATCCCAACAAGATCTGGACTTGAACCTACTTTTACTTGTTGCTTAGCCCATTACTCTAGGCTTCCACTATTTTAGTAGTTCAATCCCCACATTGTCACACAAGTCCCAGGGTGAAAAAACTTAGGCCCTTTCAGGAAGAGCAGACACTCACCCTTGCATTGCAGGTGCCCCACGGGCGACTCACAAGTCTTCTCGTTCTCCCAAATAAACTCTGGAACAAACAGGCAGCTTCTCCTTTACAAGCAGAATTAGGGGGTGGCCCCAGGAATCTGCAGGGAACCCTTTCCTGCCCCCATCCCCAGGGGGAAGGGGCACTGAGACCCGAAAACAGCAGTCTCCACCACTTCAATTATCTTCTGTGTCTCTCTTTTGGTGGAGACACACACGCTTTTACTTAAAAGTAACCCTCTGTCAGGGCTGAGGCTCCTAGCGCCTAATTGAGCTGCTGTGCTGCTTACTCAGCAAGCTCCCAACTTCAACTGACCACTGAACACTGTTCAAACCTCCCAACGTTCTATTCCAACTCCCTTGCTGCAGATTCCAGTGTGGCTCATGCAGCTGCGATAGTTCTATTGGTGATGTCATCCCTCAGTCTCAGCTGAGACTAAGAACAGAGTGAGACAGTGTGAAACCCATTTAACTGGAGTTTCACAAGCTTCCTTCCCTGCCTACCACTAGGTCTTACTGGGATTCTAGTAACCCCGGGTAACAAGGGGGTTACATATGTATTACATATTTTTATCTATTTTAGTAAAACTCTTTCTAGAGCAGACTTAGTCTATCTTTGATTTTCTTTCATTTGTAAGAAAAGTATATATGGTTATAGCTAACACTAGGTATAAGCTTGAATGGTGATACCAAACTGGAAAGAGAAGCATTTTAAATCTGAGGTCTTTATTAAAGTTTTTAAGGGTTCATCTTTGTATATCTGGTTAGGTGCCTATAGGCAAAGATATCTGGCCCCCCAAAGACAAAATTATCTGAG
The DNA here is from genome assembly GCA_016271365.2 of Neoceratodus forsteri. Taxonomy (NCBI): domain Eukaryota; kingdom Metazoa; phylum Chordata; order Ceratodontiformes; family Ceratodontidae; genus Neoceratodus; species Neoceratodus forsteri. The sequence continues at coordinate 485,456,526 of CM028131.1, read as the reverse complement.
CCTGTGCATTGGGTACGCTAGCAAGAGGTTCACAGTTTGAATCCCTCTAAGACTGGAGACCAAAGGTTGATCCAAACTCACAAAACAGACAAGAGGGTCACCTTGTTCTGTTAAACTGTTCACAAGACTGCGCTCGGAGGTTGGCACTTTGGGAGTAGAGAGCTAACCTGCTGAGTGGATTTGCGACAGATTGGTTGGCAGCGGTGGCATAATTTTGGTATTACAAGCTTTTATTGTTCTGTGTCAGCTTGAGACCGTAAGCTCTCTTGCAAAGAGAAAAAAAAAGGCAGAGTTTTATTTTAAAAAGGGAACAGAACTATAACACTTGGCGTACAGTCCAGTTCCTACCCGTTTTAATTTTTTTTTCTGAAGTGCAAGTCAGAGTAGCAGTAGTGAGGGAAGAAGAAGAAGATGGCTTTCGACTACAGCAGGCACACTGTAGATTACTTGAAGTAGTTGTGCGGGGACAGGGGAGTCCCGTTCAAGGTGACAGCCAAAAAGCAGAACCTCACAGAGGCCGTGATGGTAGCAGATACCCAGAGCAGCGAGTCACGGACCCTGACCAGAAAGGACCAAACCTCAAGTGTGGCAGGGCTAGTTGCCAGTGCTGTGTCCAGGTCCAGTGAGGAGGACAGCAGGGCCACTGTCAGTGAAGGGCCACAGCAGCAGGGGATGGTCACCAGTATCCTGAATCTGGAAGTATTCAGGCTGCAAATTGAGTTGCGCAGGATGGAGCTGGAGTTCCAGGTGTAACCCCCCTGCAAATGGGGGTTCCCAAAAGACTTCCAGGAGCTTGCTTGAATGCTCCAAGCCTGAATGGTGTTTGGCATTTAAGCCATTTATCAGTGAGTGTTTTTAGAGCCTCTGGTACTGTCTCTTTAAGAGCTGTCTGCTTGCAGACATAATTAGTTTGTATGGGGACTGTGTGCTTCTCTGAGTACCACTCGAGCTGCTGCCAATTCACTTCATTTTTGCAGTCACTAGGAGTGCAAAGGAACCTATCTGAAAGATGTAACTGTTTGCCAGAAATTATTTAGAGTAATAATGAAATTACAGTTTGTCTAACCTGCTTTCTTTGCAGTCAGAACTGTGTCTGCTAGTTCCCATTCTAGTTTTGAACTGCTGAACTGGACCAATCAGTGTGGGTAAGCTAGCTCTAAAATGATGCCTTGGACGAATCAGAACTTGGACTCATAATCTGAGCCAGCCACAAGAGGATTGTATGGGCAGTGACTCTGGGAGATGTAGTTTAGACTTCAGTGCCTTTTTGGACCAACAGCAGCAGTCTATTGTGAGTGACAGCCAATCCAGTCAAGAACTGGGAGGAACTCAAAGGAAGTGCCGTTTCGTCAGTTGGAGTTCAGTTGAGCTTTGGCAGTGAAGAAGGAAGGAGCCCTGTGCTTTTCAGTGTGCAGTTTTAGTCAAAAACGTGTGTAAGGCCCAGAGTTTCGGTCTGCAGACTTGTGTAACAGCTTGTTAGGACTGAATCCGTCCTGTGAAAAGAATCAAAGGATCTCTGAAGAGTAGAAACCAGGCTCACCCTGTAGAAGACTGGAAGAATTGTTGAAATTGCACTCGGTCTGTCAGGAACTGAATCTGCTGTGTGTTCTCCTGGGTATTGTGCAGTAATTGCGATCGATACAGATGCAGCCTGCCTGGTATAGTACTTTCTTTTATATGGATGTGTGAAGAGGTTTGTGTACCTCAAGTGAGCCCTGCTGACATTGAAGGACCCTATCTTATTTGGAGGTCGTGAGTACTAATTCAGGTTGCTCCCTGTTGAATTGCCACATTAAATCCAAATGGAATTACTGTACTGCTGACTGTTTAATTCTCCTTTTCTCTGTGTGAAAGGCCCTACCAGCTGCCACGGTTTGGACTAGCCACTAGGGCTTGGGTACCCAGGGACAGTAACTGATAAGGATAGGCCTGTGCACAGAGCCATAAATGGATTATTAGAGTGATAAGCTGGTTGACCTGATTTCCCCCTGTCCTTGTTATATCCCCCTAAATAAATCAGAGCTGCTTGTTTCAGCAAAGTTATACTGCCTGAGGTATTTGTCTATGTTAAAGTACTGTACTGTGATTGTTGCACTGTATCTCATTTCACAGGAGGTCCCAGTGCCGGAACCAGACCTGGGGGTGGGTGTATACTGTGGAGGTGATTCTGGTGTATTGTGTGGGCCACTAGTGGGAAGAAAGGGGGGTTGCAGTGTCCCAGAGGGCTGTGACCAAGTTAGTTTAACTATTGCAAACCCTGACCTCTGGGTGGAGGCACCCGCCATTGGATCCAGGCCCCTCAACCTGTTAGTGGCAAATCAGGCAGGGGTAGTAGCCCCTGGGATAGCGCCATCTGGGGTTACATCTTGGAGGCTCACCGCTGGGATTGTGTGTCCTCTAGTGGCCATATTTACTGAACCACTGTTAAGAAAAAATGGGTACCCGACAGAAGTGGCTGTGCACCGGCTGGTGGAGTGGTGTACTGGGAGGAGATCGACCCCAAAATGCTATGCTTATCCTGGACATCCCCTGGGTATCAATACGGACACTGTGCAGGGAGTACTTTCCAAGGTGGAAGGTTTACAAACCCTGTGGTGGTGGGTCGGCATGCTAATCTGCTCACCCACACTTTCCTGGCCCTAGTAGAGTTTAAGGATCCCATAGATAGCTCCAAAGTGCCACAGACCATTACCCCAGAGGGAGCCCTCACTGCTTGGAGAGTGATAACTAAGGACAGTAAAGACCCGGGGGGGAATCAGCCCCCACCACTATCTGAAACTTTTGAGGAGAAATTTGCTGAATGGTTGCTGGGAGAGGGGAAAACTGTGGAGGACTTGAAGAAACTATTCTTGCCACCTGGGGGTGTTCCTCCCCCAACACCCTCTCCTGCTCCAGTGCCCGTAATGGTGGCTGAACCAATGCAGACTCCTATTTCTGCACCTGCCATTAGTCACGACTCTTACCGAAGGTTGAGGATCTTCTCTGGCACCTCCCACCCCCAAGGGAGGATGACTGGGAGACCTGGATAGACTATGTTGCCCCAAGTGCTAGAATGGCAATGCTGAAGGTGAAAAGCGAAAGAGGTTAGTGAGAGCCTCCGAGGTCCTGCCTGGCTACCATCCGTGCAAGCGGCCAGTAACCCTGAAGCGACTGCACAGGCCTATCTTGAGGCCTTGGAGAATGTGTATGGGAGCCCAGATTCTGATGAGGACCTATGGTGGAGAGTAAGAGATGCACAACAGTACCAGGGAGTTGTTGTCTGTGTATGTATCTCGGCTGGAAAAATTGTTGCAAGAATGCCTCAGAAAAGGTAGTTTGCCAGCGATTGAACTGGACCGAACCAGGCTGACAGGATCCTAAGTCTGCCCCTTCTCAGAACTGCTGTTGCTTCAGTTACACCTGGCAGATCGACTGGAATCCCCACCCTCCTATGATGAGTTAATGAGAGAAATTCGAGGAGTTGAGAAAAGACGACCTCGGGAGGGACCTGCACCAATAGCTGCGGCTACGACCCAGTGACTGAGGTGACCCATCAAGTGAAGTTCAGGGGCAGAGGTTGGCAGTCAATGAGTGCTCTGACAAGGAAAAAGATATGTCACAATGGGGTAACTGTTGAGAGAGATCCGAGAATTCAAAAACAGTCCCTTTATGAAGGCCACGCCTGCAATGCAGACCTGACCTATATCCGACTGCATCTGCTATGGGGTGGGGGTACCCACCCATGTATCTCCTACTGATAACAGCTCCGAACTCGATTCCTTGACCATGGAAGTGGAGAAACTGACGAGATGTCTCCAAATGCTTATCACGCCGCAGACAGAGATGGCACCAAGGTTTCCAGTTAGTAATACCCCCGCCCTGGCTCCCAGTGTGGCGCCTCGGCCAGCTCAAACTCCAGAAAGTATGTTTTGCTATAATTGTGGGAAAGATGGGCACATGAAAAGGGAATGCCAGTCCCCAAAAGACACTGACAAAGTTGCATATAGGCTACAAGGAGAGCTTCGGAGAAGAAATCAGTGGTTAAGAGGTGCACGACATGATCCCAGTGAGGGCACCAAAAATGCTAATTCACGTCCTTTTGTGGCAAGGTCAGTTGCCCAGGCCCCCACTACCGCCTCTCCAGACTGGTCCAGAATAGTGGGTCCCTCCATGGAGACCACTGTAAAGGTGAACGGAGTGTCTACAAGAGCTATATTAGACAGTGGCTCCCAAGTGACAATTATGTTCCAAGATTGGTATCAGAAGCATTTGTCAGACGACCCTTACAACCATTAGAAGGACTGCATGTATGGGGGTTAAGTGAGAAGGCCTACCCTATTCGGGTATATCCGAATTTGGCTGTCTTTCCCCACCTCCGTGGCTGGAGTGGCCGAACAAGTAGAGACCCTAGCCTTAGTGTGTCCCCCACTGGACTGTATGATGGTGTCCCTTTGTTGATTGGAACAAATGCTCATATGTTCGGAAGGCTGGCACAGTTGTGTTATGAAAACAGGGTCAAAGACTAGTAGAGCTTTAAGAGTTCGGCCATTAATTAAGAATGCCTATGAGGCACAGAGAGATGCTGAAAAACAGAACCAGAGGAACCGTCGGAATTGTATGGAAGAAGGATCCTGAGTCTCTGATCCTGGCGCCAAATGCCCAGTGTACCTTACAGGAGAGGTCCGATCAGAAAGGATGTTAAGAATAAAATATTAATGTTGGATGCACCAGGCATGGAAAATTGCCAGAGGGACTGCTGGTCAAGCTTCAGTATTTTGCCGCTAGAGCCCATGCTTATGCCAGAAGGGTAATGGTCCAAGTTCATAATGTGTCTGAAAGAGACATTCGAGTAAACAGAGGTTGCATCCTGGCTAATGTGCATTGTGAGACACTGCAGTGCTACCCAGCAGCAAGAGTTCAAGGAAGAATGACAGAGTAACGCCTGACTTGTTTGATTTCGGACTCCCGCTGCCAGCTGAATGGAAAGTGAAGATCAGTGAGAAGCTTGCCCAGAGAGACCAGGTGTTTTCTTTAAAGGAATGGGATGTAGGATGCGTGCAAGGAGCTGAGCACAATATCCGCTGCATGACGAAAGACCATTTCGTGAGAGGTCTCGACGCCTGGCACCTGCTGACATAGATGATGTGAGACGGCATCTGCAAGAGATGTTAGCTGCTGGTGTAATACAAGAATCCAGAAGCCCTTATGCTTCCCCCATTGTGGTAGTGAGGAAAAAGAATGGAACAGTAAGGATGTGTGTGGATTATCGCACCTTAAACCGGCGGACTATCCCTGATCAGTACACAATGCCCCGCATTCAGGATGCTTTGGACTGCCTAAACGGGAGCAAGTGGTTCTCTGTGCTGGATCTCCGCAGTGGGTACTATCAGATCCCGACGGCCCCAGAGGACCGTGAAAAGACAGCCTTTATCTGTCCGCTTGGCTTCTATGAATTCATGAGGATGCCTCAAGGGATTTCAGGTGCCCCAGCCACTTTTCAACGATTGATGGAGCGTGCAGTGGGGGACATGAACTTACTAGAGTGCCTGGTATACCTAGATGATGTTATTGTGTTTGGCAGCTCACTGGAGGAACATGAGAGCAGATTATTTAAGGTATTGGACCGACTGGAGACTTTGGCTTAAACTGTCCATTGATAAGTGTCAATTTTTTCAAACATCAGTAAAGTATGGGACACATAGTATCCACCGAGGGAATAGAGACCGACCAAGTAAAGTTGAGGCCTTGACCACCTGGCCACAGCCCAAAAATCTAAAAAGAACTGCAAAGATTCCTGGGATTCTGTGGTTATTATCGCGCTTCATCAAGGACTATTCAAGAGTGATCCCGCTTTACTTAACCTTACTCAAGGGTATCCCCAACCCACAAAAATACCAAAAGTCAGCATCCCTCAAGACTGAAAGAGTGTATTTTCATCGAGTGAAGTATTTGGGCCCGCTGGACTCCTGATTGTGAGACTGCTTTTCATGAGATCATATCAACTTACCCATGCTCCAGTGCTGGCCTATGCCGATCCAAGAAAACCTTACGCCCTGCACACTGATGCTAGCTTGCAAGGGTTGGGGGCTGTGTTGTACCAAGAGCACGAGAATGGCCTGAGACCAGTGGCCTTTGCCAGTAGAAGCCTGACCCCATCCGAAAGAACTATCCTGTACATAAGTTAGAGTTCCTAGCTTTGAAGTGGGCTATTGTTGACCAATTCCATGAGTACTTGTATGGGGCTAAAATACTAGTAAAACTGACAATAATCCTTTGACCTATGTGCAGACCTCAGCTAAGTTGGATGCCACTGTATAGGTGGCTTTCTGCATTATCTACATATGACTATGCTCTCGAATACCGAGCAGGTCTGAACCACATAGATGCTGATGCTCTCTCCCGGAGGCCTGTTCCCCAGAATGATTGGGTCCGACTGGCAGAACCTGACATTCGGCACTCTGCCGGAAGTTTGACAGGGAGGAACAAATGTCCACGGACGCAGTGGACTGCATGGTGGATTGCTTGGGAGCCTCTGAGAATTGCATACCTGCTGCTTATTGCCACTTTTCTGCAATAGACATTGGTGCACTGCCTCAGCTGGACAATGACAGTATTCGGCGGGCTCAATCCCGCGATCCCATGATCAAAGCAGCTTTAGAAGCCCTCTATGCAGGAAAAGATGTGTCCAAATTACGCTCCACTGATTTGAGAACTGCACTGTTATACAAAGAAGGTCCTAAGTTGAAACTGATCAATAAACTGTTATACAGAGAAACAGTAGACAGAGGGGACAAGTAGACAAACAACAACTAGTGCTGCCCACTGCCTTCGAGACTCAGTATTGAGGTCCTTGCACAACCACATGGGGCACCTTGGTATAGACAGAACACTTGACTTGGTGAGATCCAGATTCTATTGGCCAAGATGGGGGCTGATGTGGAGCAACACATTCGAACTTGTAGTCGCTGATTACAGAGGAAAGCTTACCAGAGGGCTGCCCCTTGTTAACATAACCACCAGTGCACCCATGGAGCTGGTCTGTATTGATTTTCTAAGTTTGGAGTCAGATCAAAGAAATATCAGTAATGTGCTGGTGGTCACTGACCATTTCACGAGATATGCCCAAGCTTTCCCACCAAAGACCAGAAAGCATCCACTGTAGCCAAAGTACTTGTAGAAAACTTTTTTGTTCACTATGGGGCTCCACAAAGAATCCATTCTGATCAAGGAGAGACTTTGAGAGTCGCCTGATCAAAGAGATGCTTTCTCTGTGGGGAGGCGAAAGTCCAGAAACCACTCCTACCACCCGGGGGACCCACAGCCTGAACGCTTCAACCGCGACTTTGCTAGATATGCTAGGCACCCTGCACCCAAAGGACAAGCCTAGATGGAGCCAACAAATTAGCACCCTGGTACATGCTTATAACTGCACCAAAAGTGATGCCACTGGATTCTCCCCTACCGCCTGATGTTTGGAAGAGAAGCTCGACTACCAGTAGATGTGTGTTTGGGGTCTCTCCTGATGGGGTTCAAGCTGACAACTATTTACAGTATGTGCAAAAGTTAAAGGCCCAGCTAACTCATGCGTACTAACTGGCTCAAACCATGGCTGCCAAAAGAAATCTGGCCAACAAAGAAAGGTATGATAAAAAGGTGAAAGCACAGGAACTCCAGGAGGAGATCGGGTATTGCTAAGAAATCTGGGACTGCATGGCAAGCACAAGATTGCTGACAGATGGCACCATCTCCTCACATTGTAGTGGGCAAACTAGATGATCTGTCAGTGTACAAAGTAAGGCCTGAGAATAATTCAAAAGATGTAAAACAATGCATAGAAATCATTTACTGCCCATTGGACAAATCTTAATTGAGTCTGAGCCCTAGAAGATGCCCCTCTGACCAGTGACTAGAGCTGCTGCTAAGAAAGATCAAGAAAGTCTGCACCTACAGAAGTAAAAGTTAAAGTGTTCCCTCCACAAGTCCCAGTTGAGCATGACTGTCAGTCCATATCGGAAGAAAGTGAGAGTGACTTTGAATACTATCCTTCTTACTAACTGAGTCAATTGTTTTGGGGCAATCCTAGTCAATACTGGAGACAAAGCTGGGCCTTCTGGACTGTCTAAGCTCAGCTTCATCCTGGAGCCAATGCTCCCAGAAAGTGAAGTGCAAAGCATCAGATCAGATGAAATGGAATCATTGTGCATGGTTGAACTGTTTGAGCTTTCAGGGAGAAAATGATAGATTGGGGCAGACTGGTGATACACCCGAACAAGAAGAGTATTTTGAGTGCCCTGACAGTCCACTGCCAGTGTCCGAAAAGCTCCATGCGAGCCAAATGTTGTGGACTCAGAAACTGTAACTCCTGGAGCTGAAAGTGCCCCAAGTTCTAGCCCTCTACCCCCATGGAGACTCCTGACAAGTGAGGACAATGCTGAAAATGAGGCTCATAGTGCAGAGACTATAACAGTTCCCCCTAGAAAGACTGGTCGAGCTGTAAAGCCTGTGGTGCACCTCAGTTATGATTCACTTGGGAGGCCTGTGGACTTGCCTCTCAATGTTGTCCATAAAGGAGTGTATATGTCCCGAGCTCATTGCCCAAACTGAGCATCAGTGCTAACTCAAGTTACTTGTGTTGCTCCTCTAAGTGGTGCCTTGCCCCATCCAGCCCCAAGGTAACTGATAGGGAAGGGCCCCTCTCTTCAGGTTTCATGTACAAGAGGTAATAACTTGAGTTATGGTACAATGTGTATGTAATACTGTAAAGAGTGACGACTGCAATGTTTCAGAAATGTGTTCTTGGTAAAATGATATATTGACTGATGATTACATGTGCAGCCTAATGCAAATGTATATGGTTGCAGTTGAAACTTATGGGTACTTGCTTGACGCGGACGCCAAGCTTTCCCAGGCCAGGAAGGGTGTAACCCCTGCAAATGGGGGTTCCCAAAAGACTTCAGGAGCTTGCTTGAATGCTCCAAGCCTGAATGGTGTTTGGCATTTAAGCCATTTATCAGTGAGTGTTTTAGAGCCTCTGGTACTGTCTCTTTAAGAGCTGTCTGCTTGCAGACATACTAGTTTGTATGGGGACTGTGTGCTTCTCTGAGTACCACTCGAGCTGCTGCCAATTCACTTCATTTTTGCAGTCACTAGGAGTGCAAAGGAACCTATCTGAAAGATGTAACTGTTTGCCAGAAATTATTTAGAGTAATAATGAAATTACAGTTTGTCTAACCTGCTTTCTTTTGCAGTCAGAACTGTGTCTGCTAGTTCCTCATTCTAGTTTTGAACTGCTGAACTGGACCAATCAGTGTGGGGTAAGCTAGCTCTAAAATGATGCCTTGGACGATATCAGAACTTGGACTCATAATCTGAGCCAGCCACAAGAGGATTGTATGGGCAGTGACTCTGGGAGATGTAGTTTAGACTTCAGTGCCTTTTGGACCAACAGCAGCAGTCTATTGTGAGTGACAGCCAATCCAGTCAAGAACTGGGAGGAACTCAAAGGAAGTGCCCGGTTTCGTCAGTTGGAGTTCAGTTGAGCTTTGGCAGTGAAGAAGGAAGGAGCCCTGTGCTTTTTCAGTGTGCAGTTTTAGTCAAAAAACGTGTGTAAGGCCCAGAGTTCCGGTCTGCAGCTTGTGTAACAGCTTGTTAGGACTGAATCCGTCCTGTGAAAAGAATCAAAGGATCTCTGAAGAGTAGAAACCAGGCTCACCCTGTAGAAGACTGGAAGAATTGCTGAAAATTGCACTCGGTCTGTCAGGAACTGAATCTGCTGTGTGTTCTCCGGGTATTGTGCAGTAATTGCGATCGGGATACAGATGCAGCCTGCCTGGTATAAGTACTTTCTTTTATATGGATGTGTGAAGAGGTTTGTGTACCTCAAGTGAGCCCTGCTGACATTGAAGGACCCTATCTTATTTGGAGGTCGTGAGTACTAATTCAGGGTTGCTCCTGTTGAATTGCCACATTAAATCCAAATGGAATTACTGTACTGCTGACTGTTTAATTCTCCTTTCTCTGTGTGAAAGGGCCCTACCAGCTGCCACGGTTTGGACTAGCCACTAGGGCTTGGGTACCCAGGGACAGTAACTGATAGGGATAGGCCTGTGCACAGAGCCACAGGTAGATTATTAGAGTGATAAGCTGGTTGGACCTGATTTCCCCCTGTCCTTGTTATATCCCCCTAAATAAATCAGAGCTGCTTGTTTCAGCAAAGTTATACTGCCTGAGGTATTTGTCTATGTTAAAGTACTGTACTGTGATTGTTGCACTGTATCTCATTTCACAGGAGGTCCCAGTGCCGGAACCAGACCTGGGGGTGGGTGTATACTGTGGAGGTGATTCTGGTGTATTGTGTGGGCCACTAGTGGGAAGAAAGGGGGGTTGCAGTGTCCCAGAGGGCTGTGACCAAGTTAGTTTAACTATTGCAAACCCTGACCTCTGGGTGGAGGCACCCGCCATTGGATCCAGGCCCCTCAACCTGTTAGTGGCAAATCAGGCAGGGGTAGTAGCCCCTGGGATAGCGCCATCTAGGGGTTACACAGGAGAAGAGGGAGCGAGAGAGACGAGAGGCAGACCATAAGGAGCGTGAGCACCAGCGAGCTGCAGAAGAGAAGGCAGAGTGAGAACACTGAGAGGCAGAGCGAGAACAGAGGGAAGCAGACCATGAGGAGCGTGAGTGCCAGTGAGCTGCAGAGGAGAAGAGAGAGAAGCGCCAGAGGCAACACGAACTGGAGAAGCTATGACTCCAACCAGTGGCACCAGAGCAGGTAAGTGGCTTGGGTTTAACTGGGACTGCAGGACTGGGTTACAAATTGAGCTCCAAATTAATAGTCGAGTTTAAAGAGGGGGAGGATATGGATGCCTTTTTAATTCTTTTGAAAAAGTTTGTATTCAGGCTAAAATTCCTAGAGAGTCCTGGATCTTCCAGCTATCCCCGCTACTTACCGGGAAAGCTCGGGATGCATTGGGTCAAATGGACAATGAGGACAGCAATGGTTACAGCAAGCTAAAAGCTGCACTGTTGAAAAAGTTTGAATTAACTGCTGAATCATACAGAGCTAAATTCTGTAAGCTCAGGAGAAGCCCTGATATGAGCTATGAGGAGTTAGCCACGAAACAACGTCAGTTTTTAAAACGTTCGTGGGAAGGGATTGAGGCAAACTCTGTTGATAAAACTGAAAATGTGATTTTATTAGAACAGTTTTATTGGGTATGCCCAGCAGAGCTAAAAACCTGGCTAGAGGACCGAGATCCCAAAACAGTGCAAGAGGCTGCTGAACACTCGGATCGCTATGCCAAGAGCAGACCTGCCTGAGAGCGAATGGGGCGGTGGCAGCGCAGAAAGGAAAAGTGCGCCTTCAGGGCAGCTAAAACCCTCACTGCCTCCCCAAACCAGTTAGCCCCAGGTTTCAGGAAAAGATTTCTCTGAGAGAAGAACTGAATGTTGGTTGTGTAAGGAAACTGGGCATATTGCCAGACAGTGTCCCAAAAAGGTGAGCAATAATACACAACAGGGTGCTAGAAAGGAAGTAAGTTGTTTATGTGTCCCTGGAAGCATGCCAGTGAACATGAGGGAACACATGCACCCAGTCATGGTGAATGGTGTACAGAAGCAAGGGTTAAGGGACGCAGGAGCATCCTTGACATTGGTGAAAGGGGATCTGGTACAGCCTGGTCAGCTTATACCCAATAAATACGTCACTGTACAGGACTTTGTGGGCATGGAGAAAACATTGCCCCTCGCTAGTGTTTTCCTCAACTGGGGTGAAACAGGGGGAACTGTGCAACAGGTGGCTGTAGCCAAAAGATTAACGGTAGATGTGATCCTGGGTAACAATCTCCAGCAGGGGATGGCATGTGCAGTTACCCGTAGCCTAGCGGCAAGGAAAAACTGTAGTTCCCTGAACCCCACAGAAGCCATTGTGGAAACCACTGAGAGGCTGGTTCCCCAGCCTGTGTCTCCTGATATGGAGATTAATGAAGAGGGGGTAGAAATTTCCCCAGTAGCAAGTAACCACACAGCTACAGAGGGTTACTCCAAAGAGGGAAGGGTGACCCATTGTCAGAGGGTTGGGATTAACAATGATCCTGAGTATCCTAACGCTCGTGCTAGGGACCCTAGTTTAGTGACTGAAGGGGACCTGTCCCATGCCTTGGGAATGTGTGAGGGGTTTGCAGCCGCTCAGAGGAATGACCCTAGTTTAGAGAAGCTGAGGGCTTGGGCATACTCGGACGGCACACAGGGAGGTGATGGCAGACATAAGGTTTATTGGGAAAATGGACTTATGTATACTCAGGCAGTACAGACAGAGGGAGGGATGCTAGGCAGGCAGCTTGTCGTTCCCCAGCGGTATCGTGAGCAGTTGCTCAAAATTGCACATGATATTTCCTTGTCTGATCATCTGGGAATCGTGCGCACAACACAGCGGTTAGCCCAGAATTTCTATTGGTGTAACTTCTCCCAGCAGGTGAAAGAGTATTGCAGGTCTTGTCACCGGTGCCAAGAAATAGGGAAGGCGAGCAAGAAAACCCAAGCCACCCTGATTCCATTGCCCATAGTAGAAGAGGCATTCCAGAGGGTGGGAATGGATATTGTGGGGCCTTTAAATACCCCCAGCTCCTCAGGGAAGAGATTCCTCCTGACTGTGGTGGATTATGCCACCTGGTACCCAGAGGCAGTTGTCCTATCCTCACTGAGGACAGACAAAGTGGCAGATGCCTTACTTGGGATTTTCTCCCAGGCTGGGTTTCCGGAGGAGGTAATCACCGATCGAGGGGGTTCCTTCATGTCGGACCTGATGAAATGTTTATGGGAGAGTGTGGGGTGGTGCAGAGATGCAGCACTGTATCACCCACAAGCCTGTGGAAAGATTCAATGGTACCCTAAAGTCAATGCTGCGGCATTTGCAGAACAGCATGGGAGGACTGGGAAATACCTTCCTACCTGTTGTTGTATACCGGTAAGTCTCTAAGAATCAACAGATTTTCCCCTCGAACCTTATATGGACGCTGGGTACGTGGGCCCCTTGCCTTGATCCGGGAAGACTGGGAAGGCAAGCACACCACCCAGGGAACTCCCATTGTGGATTACGTCCTTAGGTTTAGGAAAAGGCTGAAGGAGCTTTTGGGGACAGCCCAGAGCAACCTAGCAGCTGCCCAACAGAAACAGAAAGTGTGGTGCGACTGTAGAGCCAGAGCTCACTCATACATGGTGGGTCAGGAAGTCATGGTCCTCATTCTGGTCCGGAAAGACAAGCTGCAGGCTGAGTGGGCAGGACCGTAAAAAGTGGTTAGGAAGGTAAATGACGTGAACTACATTGTGGAGTTACCTGACCAAAGACAGACAGAAAGGATGTACCATGTCAACATGATGAAGCCATATGCAAATAGGGCTGACATGGTGTTTGCAGTGTGTAGTTATGGGGAGGGGACTGTGAAAGGAGACCCCCTTCTGGACTTGCTGGAAGAGAGTTAACGGGAGTCCTCTGTGGAGGCAGTAAAATTGTCTCCCCAGCTGACCCCGGGCCAGATCCAGAAAGTGAGGGAGGTTTTAGCGGACTTTGCCCCCTTGTTTAGCGCCAAGCCTGGACTAACCCTCTTAGCAACACACGATGTGAAGGTGGAGACAGAGACACAGACGCCCATACGGCGGACAGCATATCAGGTGTCAGAGGCTGTCCAAAAGGACATTAGGAAGGAAATGGAGGAGATGCTGGATTTAGGGGTAATCCAGAGATCCCACAGCCCCTGGGCCTCACCCATAGTCCTTGTGCCTAAGCCAGGTGGCTCTTCTCGTTTCTGTGTGGACTATCGTGGACTGAATGCAGTCACGAAGTCAGACACCCACCCAATGCCCCGGACAGACGAACTCCTGGAAAAGTTGGGAGAGGCGACTTAACTTACGACCATTGACCTGACAAAGGGGTATTGACAGGTAGAGTTGACAGACAGAGCTAGGGAGAGGTCAACCTTCATCACTCCGATAGGCTTATTTGAGTTTAAAGTAATGCCTTTCAGAATGAAGAATGCCCCAGCCACTTTCCAAAGGTTGGTGAACCAGGTGTTAAATGGTGCTAAGGAGTATGCCATGGCATGCCTGGATGACATTGCCATCTTTAGTACCAGCTGGGAGGAACCACTATCCCACCTTAGGGAAGGGCTGGGCAGGATACAGAGGGCTGGGCTCACTGTCAAAGCTAAGAAGTGCCAGATGGCCATGGGAGAAGTGACATACCTCAGGCATGTGGTAGGCCGGGGACAGCTCCGTCCTAACCAAATAAAGATAGAGGTGATCCAGGCATGGCCCAGACCAGAAACACAGAAGCAGGTCAGGAGTTTTCTTGGGACAGCAGGGTACTACAGAAAATTTGTACCCAATTACAGTGCCCTGGCTGCTCCCCTATCTGACCTGACAAAGAAAAGGATGCCCAAGAAAATTACCTGGGGCCCAGCCTGTGAGCAAGCCTTTTCCAAACTAAAGGAGACACTGTGAAGTGCTCCTGTTTTGACAAGTCCAGACTATAGCAAAACCTTTATAGTTCAGACTGACCCCTCAGACGTGGGTATTGGGGAAGTACTGAGTCAGACATCCAGCCAAGGGACAGATCATCCAGTAGTGTACCTGAGTAGGAAGTTACTTCCCAAGGAGCAAGCGTAGTCCACGGTGGAAAAGGAGTGTCTTACCATAGTGTGGGCCCTAAAGAAATTAGAGCCATACTTGTATGGGCAGCATTTTGTGGTGCAGACTGACCACAACCCCCTGGTTTGGCTGACGCAAATGGGGAAGAACAATGGGAGATTGCTAAGATGGAGTCTTGATTTACAAGGGTATGATCTGACAATCGTACATAGGGCTGGAACGAAAAAGTAGAACTCAGATGGGCTGTCTAGGATCTATGAGGAGTGAACTGATTTAGGAAGCTCATCCCATGCAGGGGATAGACCCCCCAAATTCAGCCTAGGTGGGGAGGATTGTGACGTGGACAGCCAGTTCTGAGTGCTGTAGTATAATTTTTTGTAATATCAAAATGAGTTATGGACTGTCTGTTACGAGAGATGCTGAAAAATCTGGTGCTCTTGGAGTGACCTCACCGCCCCCCCCCCCAGGTTTCAGCTGAAAAGATGAAAGCCATGAGAAAATGCTGAAACAGCATGTGAGATCACACACACAGGTTTTAAGTATAAGAGTACCTCTAACTACTCTAAGTCTGCTCCCCTCCCCATATCTCCTCCTACCCTCCTACCTTGACCATTCCTCCAATGTTTTGTTTTTTTCCTGTGATGTACTGTATTATACTGGCTTATTGAAACCTTTATAATTTGCTGACCATTCTATGTAACGTCTTCTTTGTTTGTACATTGATGACATGGAACCTTTGTAAAAAAGCCATTGGCTCAAAGGTAATAATTCCTAGAACAATAAACTAAACTAAACTAAAAATACCAGGTGTTACATGGCAGGCCGGAAGCTAATTACAGACGTTTCTAAGTTAATTTTGTTAAGAAGTGTAACCCCTAGATGGCGCTATCCCAGGGGCTACTACCCCTGCCTGATTTGCCACTAACAGGTTGAGGGGCCTGGATCCAATGGCGGGTGCCTCCACCCAGAGGTCAGGGTTTGCAATAGTTAAACTAACTTGGTCACAGCTCTCTGGGACACTGCAACCCCCCTTTCTTCCCACTAGTGGCCCACACAACATATCAGAATTACCTTCACAGTATACTCTTACCCCCAGGACTGGTTCCGGCACTGGGACCTCCTGTGAAATGAGATACAGTGCAACAATTACAGTACAGTACTTTAACATAGACAAATACCTCAGGCAGTATAACTTTGCTGAAACAAGCAGCTCTGATTTATTTAGGGGGATATAACAAGGACAAGGAAATCAGGTTAATTAGCTTATCACTCTAATAATCTACCTATGGCTCTGTGCACAGGCCTATCCCTATCAGTTACTGTCCCTGGGTACCCAAGCCCTAGTGGCTAGTCCAAACCGTGGCAGCTGGTAGGGGCCCTTTCACACAGAGAAAGGAGAATTAAACAGTCAGCAGTACAGTAATTCCATTTGGATTTAATGTGGCAATTCAACAGGGAGCGACCCTGAATTAGTACTCACGACCTCCAAATAAGATAGGGTCCTTCAATGTCAGCAGGGCTCACTTGAGGTACACAAACCTCTTCACACATCCATATAAAAAAAGCACTATACCAGGCAGGCTGCATCTGTATCGATCGCAATTACGCACAATACCGGGAGAACACACAGCAGATTCAGTTCCTGACAGACCGAGTGCAATTTTCAGCAATTCTTCCAGTCTTCTACAGGGTGAGCCTGGTTTCTACTCTTCAGAGATCCTTTGATTCTTTTCACAGGACGATTCAGTCTAACAAGCTGCAGACGGAACTCTGGGCCCTTACACCGTTTTTGACTAAAACTGCACACTGAAAAAGCACAGGCTCCTTCCTTCTTCACTGCCAAGCTCAACTGAAACTCCAACCGACAAAACCGGGCACTTCCTTTGAGTTCCTCCCAGTTCTTGACTGGATTGGCTGTCACTCACAATAGACTGCTGCTGTTGGTCCAAAAAGGCACTGAAGTCTAAACTACATCTCCCAGAGTCACTGCCCATACAATCCTCTTGTGGCTGGCTCAGATTATGAGTCAAGTTCTGATTCGTCCAAGGCACCATTTTAGAGCTAGCTTACCCCACTGATTGGTCCAGTTCAGCAGTTCAAAACTAGAATGGGAACTAGCAGACACAGTTCTGACTGCAAAGAAAGCAGGTTAGACAAACTGTAATTTCATTATTACTCTAAATAATTTCTGGCAAACAGTTACATCTTTCAGATGGTTCCTTTGCACTCCTAGTGACTGCAAAATGAAGTGAATTGGCAGCAGCTTGAGTGGTACTCAATCAAAAGAACACAGTCCCCCATACAAACTAATTATGTCTGCAAGCAGACAGCTCTTAAAGACAGTACCAGAGGTTCTAAAACACTCACTGATAAATGGCTTAAATGCCAAACATCATTCAGGCTTGGAGCATTCAAGCAAGCTCCTGAAGTCTTTTGGGAACCCCATTTGCAGGGGGTTACACCCTTCCTGGCTTGGGAAAGCTTGGCGTCCACGTCAAGCAAGTACCCTCATAAGTTTCAACTGCAACCATATACATTTGCATTAGGCTCGCACATGTAATCATCAGTCAATATATCATTTTACCAAGAACACATTTCTGAAACATTGCAGTACGTCCTCTTTACAGTATTACATACACATTGTACCATAACTCAAGTTATTACCTCTTGTACATGAAACCTGAAGAGAGGGGCCCTTCTATCAGTTACCTTGGGGCTGGATGGGGCAAGGGCACCATACTTAGAGGGCAACACAAGTAACTTGAGTTAGCACTGATGCTCAGTTTGGGCAATGAGCCCGGGACACATACACTCCTTTATGGACAACATTGAGAGGCAAGTCCACAGGCCTCCCAAGTGAATCATAACTGAGGGTGCACCACAGGCTTTACAGCTCGACCAGTCTTTCTAGGGGGAACTGTTATAGTCTCTGCACTCTGAGCCTCATTTTCAGCATTGTCCTCACTTGTCAGGAGTCTCCATGGGGTGAGAGGCTAGAACCTGGGGCACTTTCAGCTCCAGGAGTTACAGTTTCTGAGTCCACAACATTTGGCTGCATGGAGAGTTTTGGACACTGGCAGTGGACTGTCAGGGCACTCAAAATACTCTTCTTGTTCGGGTGTATCACCAGTCTGCCCCAATCTATCATTTTCTCTCCCTGAAAGCTCAAAGTTCAACCATGCACAATGATTCCATTTCATCTGATCTGATGCTTTGCACTTCACTTTCTGGGAGCATTGGCTCCAGGGATGAAGCTGGGGGCTTAGACAGTCCAGAAGGCCCAGCTTCGTCTCCAGTATTGACTAGGGATTGCCCCAAACAATTGACTCAGTTAAGTAAGAAGGATAGTATTCAAAGTCACTCTCACTTTCTTCCGATATGGACTGACAGTCATGCTCAACTGGGACTTGTGGAGGGAACACTTTAACTTTACTTCTGTAGGTGCAGACTTTCTTGATCTTTTCTTAGCAGCAGCTCTAGTCACTGGTCAGAGGGGCATCTTCTAGGGGCTCAGACTCAATTAAGATTTGTCAATGGGCAGTAAATGATTTCTATGCATTGTTTTTACATCTTTGAATTATTCTCAGGCCTTACTTTGTACACTGGCAGATCATCTAGTTTGCCCACTACAATGTGAGGGAGATGGTGCCATCTGTCAGCAATCTTGTGCTTGCCATGCAGTCCCAGATTTCTTAGCAATACCCGATCTCCCTCCTGGAGTTCCTGTGCTTTCACCTTTTTATCATACCTTTCTTTGTTGGCCAGATTTCTTTTGGCAGCCATGGTTTGAGCCAGTTGGTACGCATGAGTTAGCTGGGCCTTTAACTTTGCACATACTGTAAATAGTTGTCAGCTTGAACCCCATCAGGAGAGACCCCAAAACACACATCTACTGGTAGTCGAGCTTCTCTCCAAACATCAGGCGGTAGGGGAGAATCCAGTGGCATCACTTTGGTGCAGTTATAAGCATGTACCAGGGTGCTAATTTGTTGGCTCCATCGAGCTTGTCCTTTGGGTGCAGGGTGCCTAGCATATCTAGCAAGTGCGGTTGAAACGTTCAGGCTGTGGGTCCCCTGGGGGTGGAATGAGTGGTTCTGGATTCGCACTCCCCACAGAAAGCATCTCTTTGATCAGACGACTCTAAGTTCCTCCTTGATCAGAATGGATTCTTTGTGGAGCCCCATAGTGAACAAAAAAGTTTTCTACAAGTACTTTGGCCACAGTGGATGCTTTCTGGTCTTTGGTGGGAAAGCTTGGGCATATCTCGTGAAATGGTCAGTGACCACCAGCACATTACTGATATTTCTTTGATCTGACTCCAAACTCAGAAAATCAATACAGACCAGCTCCATGGGTGCACTGGTGGTGATGTTAACAAGGGGGGCAGCCCTCTGGGGCAAAGCTTTCCTCTGTAAGCAGCGACTACAAGTTCGAATGTTGCTCCACATCAGCCCCCATCTTAGGCCAATAGAATCTGGATCTCACCAAGTCAAGTGTTCTGTCTATACCAAGGTGCCCCATGTGGTTGTGCAAGGACCTCAGTACTGAGTCTCGAAGGCAGTGGGCAGCACTAGTTGTTGTTTGTCTACTTGTCCCCTCTGTCTACTGTTTCTCTGTATAACAGTTTATTGATCAGTTTCAACTTAGGACCTTCTTTGTATAACAGTGCAGTTCTCAAATCAGTGGAGCGTAATTTGGACACATCTTTTCCTGCATAGAGGGCTTCTAAAGCTGCTTTGATCATGGGATCGCGGGATTGAGCCCGCGAATACTATCATTGTCCAGCTGAGGCAGTGCACCAATGTCTATTGCAGAAAAGTGGCAATAAGCAGCAGGTATGCAATTCTCAGAGCTCCCAAGCAATCCACCATGCAGTCCACTGCGTCCGTGGACATTTGTTCCTCCTGTCAAACTTCGGCAGAGTGCCCAATGTCAGGTTCTGCCAATCGGACCCAATCATTCTGGGGAACAGGCCTCCGGAGAGAGCATCAGCATCTATGTGGTTCAGACCTGCTCGTATTCAGAGCATAGTCATATGTAGATAATGCAGAAAGCCACCTATGGCCAGTGGCATCCAACTTAGCTGAGGTCTGCACATAGGTCAAAGGATTATTGTCAGTTTTACTAGTATTTTAGCCCCATACAAGTACTCATGGAATTGGTCAACAATAGCCCACTTCAAAGCTAGGAACTCTAACTATGTACAGGATAGTTCTTTTCGGATGGGTCAGGCTTCTACCGGCAAAGGCCACTGGTCCCAGGCCATCTCGCTCTTGGTACAACACAGCCCCCAACCCTTGCAAGCTAGCATCAGTGTGCAGGACGAAGGTTTTCTTGGATCGGCATAGGCCAGCACTGGAGCATGGGTAAGTTGATATATGATCTCATGAAAAGCAGTCTCACAATCAGGAGTCCAGCGGGCCCCAAATACTTCACTCGGATGAAAATACACTCTTTCAGTCTTGAGGGCTGACTTTTGGTATCTTTTGTGGGTTGGGGATACCCTTGAGTAAGGTTAAGTAAAGGAGGATCACTCTTGAATAGTCCTTGATGAAGCGCCGATAATAACCACAGAATCCCAGGAATCTTTGCAGTTCTTTTAGATTTTGGGCTGCGGCCAGGTGGTCAAGGCCTCAACTTTACTTGGGTCGGTCTCTATTCCTCGGTGGATACTATGTGTCCCACATACTTTACTGATGTTTGAAAGAATTGACACTTATCAATGGACAGTTTAAGGCCAAAGTCCTCCAGTCGGTCCAATACCTTAAATAATCTGCTCTCATGTTCCTCCAGTGAGCTGCCAAACACAATAACATCATCTAGGTATACCAGGCACTCTAGTAAGTTCATGTCCCCCACTGCACGCTCCATCAATCGTTGAAAAGTGGCTGGGCACACAGAATCCCTTGAGGCATCCTCAGAATTCAGGAAATAGCCCGGACAGATAAAGCCGTCTTCTCCACGGTCCTCTGGGGCCATCGGGATCTGTAGTAGTACCCACTGCGGAGATCCAGCACAGAGAACCACTTGCTCCCGTTTGAGGCAGTCAAAGCATCCTGAATGCGGGGCATTGTGTACTGATCAGGGATAGTCCGCCCGGTTTAAGGTGCGATAATCCACACACATCCTTACTGTTCCATTCTTTTCCTCACTACCACAATGGGGAAGCATAAGGGCTTCTGGATTCTTGTATTACACCAGCAGCTAACATCTCTTGCAGATGCCGTCTCACATCATCTATGTCAGCAGGTGCCAGGCGTCGAGACCTCTCACGAAATGGTCTTTCGTCATGCAGCCGGATATTGTGCTCAGCTCCTTGCACGCATCCTACATCCCATTCCTTTAAAGAAAACACCTGGTCTCTCTGGGCAAGCTTCTCACTGATCCTCACTTTCCATTCAGCTGGCAGCGGGGAGTCGCCGAAATCAAACAAGTCAGGCGTTACTCTGTCATTCTTCCTTGAACTCTTGCTGCTGGGTAGCACTGCAGTGTCTGCACAATGCACATTAGCCAGGATGCAACCTCTGTTTACTCGAATGTCTCTTTCAGACACATTATGAACTTGGACCATTACCCTTCTGGCATAAGCATGGGCTCTAGCGGGCAAAATACTAGGCTTGACCAGCAGTCCCTCTGGCAATTTTCCATCGCCTGGTGCATCCAACATTAATATTTTATTCTTAACATCCTTTCTGATACGGACCTCTCCTGTAAGGTACACTGGGCATTTAGGCGCCAGGATCAGAGACTCAGGATCCTTCTTCCATACAATTCCGACCGGTTCCTCTGGTTCTGTTTTTCAGCATCTCTCTGTGCCTCATAGGCCTTCTTAATTAAGCGGAACTCTTAAAGCTCTACTAGTCTTTGACCCTGTTTTTCATAACACAACTGTGCCAGCCTTCCGAACATATGAGCATTTGTTCCAATCAACAAAGGGACACCATCATACAGTCCAGTGGGGGACACACTAAGGCTAGGGTCTCTACTTGTTCGGCCACTCCAGCCCACGGAGGTGGGGAAAGACAGCCAAATTCGGATATACCGGAATAGGGTAGGCCTTCTCACTTAACCCCCATACATGCAGTCCTTCTAATGGTTGTAAGAGTGCGTCTGACAAATGCTTCTGATACCAATCCTGGAACATAATTGTCACTTGGGAGCCACTGTCTAATACAGCTCTTGTAGACACTCCATTCACCTTTACAGTGGTCTCCATGGAGGACCCACTATTCTGGACCAGTCTGGAGAGGCGGTGAGGGCCTGGGCAATGACCTTGCCACAAAGAGGACGTGAATTAGCATTTTGGTGCCCTCACTGGGATCATATGTGCACCTCTTAACCACTGATTTCTTCTCCGAAGCTCTCCTTGTAGCCTATATGCAACTTTGTCAGTGTCTTTTGGGGACTGGCATTCCCTTTCATGTGCCCATCTTTCCGCAATTATAGCAAAACATACTTTCTGAGTTTGAGCTGGTCGAGGCGCCACACTGGGAGCCAAGGCGGGGTATTACTAACTGGAAACCTGGGTGCCATCTCTGTCTGCGGCGTGATAAGCATTTGGAGACATCTCGTCAGTTTCTCCACTTCCATGGTCAAGGATTTGAGTTTGGAGCTGTTATCAGTGGAGATACATGGTGGGTACCCCACCCCATAGCAGATGCAGTCGGATATAGGTCAGGGCCCGTACTTGCAGGCGTGGCCTTCATAAAGGACTGTTTTTGAATTCCGGATCTCTCTCAACAGTTACCCCCATTGTGGCATATCTTTTCCTTGTCAGAGCACTCATTGACTGTCAACCTCTGCCCTGAACTTCACTTGATGGGTCACCCTCAGTCACTCGGTCGTAGCCAGCTGTTGGTGCAGGTACCTCCAGGTCGCCTTTTCTCAACTCCTCAATTTCTCTCATTAACTCATCATAGGAGGGTGGGGACTCCAGTCGATTTGCCACGTAACTGAAGCAACAGCAGTTCTGAGAGGGGGCAGACTTAGGATTCTGTCAGTCTGGTTCGGTCCAGTTCAATCGCTGGCAAACTACCCTTTCTGAGGCATTCTTGCAACAATTTTTCCAGCCGAGACATACACAGACAACAACTCCTTGGTACTGTTGTGCATTTCTTACTCTCCACCATAGGTCCTCATCAGAATCTGGGCTCCATACACATTCTCCAAGGCCTCAAGATAGGCCTGTGCAGTCGCTTCAGGGTTACTGGCCCGTTTAGCACGGATGGTAGCCAGGGCAGGACCTCGGGCTCTCACTAACCCTCTTCGCTTTCGCCTTCCGAGCATTGCCATTCTAGCACTTGGGGGCAACATAGTCTATCCAGGTCTCCCAGTCATCCTCCCTTGGGGGTGGGGAGGTGCCAGAGAAGATCCTCAACCTCGGTAAGAGTCGTGACTAATGGTGCAGAAATAGAGTCTGCATTGGTTCAGCCACCATTACGGCACTGGAGCAGGAGAGGGTGTTGGGGGAGGAACACCCCCAGGTGGCAAGAATAGTTTCTTCAAGTCCGCCACAGTTTTCCCCTCTCCCAGCAACCATTCAGCAAATTTCTCCTCAAAAGTTTCAGATAGTGGTGGGGGCTGATTCCCCCCCGGGTCTTTACTGTCCTTAGTTATCACTCTCCAAGCAGTGAGGGCTCCCTCTGGGGTAATGGTCTGTGGCACTTTGGAGCTATCTATGGGATCCTTAAACTCTACTAGGGCCAGGAAAGTGTGGGTGAGCAGATTAGCATGCCGACCCACCACCACAGGGTTTTGTAAACCTTCCACCTTGGAAAGTACTCCCTGCACAGTGTCCGTATTGATCCCAGGGGATGTCCAGGATAAGCATAGCATTTGGGGGTCGATCTCCTCCCCAGTACACCACTCCACCAGCGGTGCACAGCCACTTCTGTCGGGGTACCCATTTTTTCTTAACAGTGGTTAGTAAATATGGCCACTAGAGGACACACAATCCAGCGGTGCCTCCAAGATGTAACCCTAGATGGCGCTATCCCAGGGGCTACTACCCCTGCCTGATTTGCCACTAACAGGTTGAGGGGCCTGGATCCAATGGCGGTGCCTCCACCCAGAGGTCAGGGTTTGCAATAGTTAAACTAACTTGGTCACAGCCCTCTGGGACACTGCAACCCCCCTTTCTTCCCACTAGTGGCCCACACAACATATCAGAATTACCTTCACAGTATACTCTTACCCCCAGGACTGGTTCCGGCACTGGGACCTCCTGTGAAATGAGATACAGTGCAACAATTACAGTACAGTACTTTAACATAGACAAATACCTCAGGCAGTATAACTTTGCTGAAACAAGCAGCTCTGATTTATTTAGGGGATATAACAAGGACAGGGAAATCAGGTTAATTAGCTTATCACTCTAATAATCTACCTATGGCTCTGTACAGGCCTATCCCTATCAGTTACTGTCCCTGGGTACCCAAGCCCTAGTAGGCTAGTCAAACCGTGGCAGCTGGTAGGGGCCCTTTCACAGAGAAAAGGAGAATTAAACAGTCAGCAGTACAGTAATTCCATTTTGGATTTAATGTGGCAATTCAACAGGAGCGACCCTGAATTAGTACTCACGACCTCCAAATAAGATAGGGTCCTTCAATGTCAGCAGGGCTCACTTGAGGTACACAAACCTCTTCACACATCCATATAAAAGAAAGCACTATACCAGGCAGGCTGCATCTGTATCCGATCGCATACTGCACAATACCGGGAGAACACACAGCAGATTCAGTTCCTGACAGACCGAGTGCAATTTTCAGCAATTCTTCCAGTCTTCTACAGGGTGAGCCTGGTTTCTACTCTTCAGAGATCCTTTGATTCTTTTCACAGGACGGATTCAGTCCCAACAAGCTGCAGACCGGAACTCTGGGCCTTACACGTTTTTGACTAAAACTGCACACTGAAAAAGCACAGGGCTCCTTCCTTCTTCACTGCCAAAGCTCAACTGAAACTCCAACCGACAAACCGGGCACTTCCTTTGAGTTCCTCCCAGTTCTTGACTGGATTGGCTGTCACTCACAATAGACTGCTGCTGTTGGTCCAAAAGGCACTGAAGTCTAAACTACATCTCCCAGAGTCACTGCCCATACAATCCTCTTGTGGCTGGCTCAGATTATGAGTCCAAGTTCTGATTCGTCCAAGGCACCATTTTAGAGCTAGCTTACCCACACTGATTGGTCCAGTTCAGCAGTTCAAAACTAGAATGGGAACTAGCAGACACAGTTCTGACTGCAAAGAAAGCAGGTTAGACAAACTGTAATTTCATTATTACTCTAAATAATTTCTGGCAAACAGTTACATCTTTCAGATAGGTTCCTTTGCACTCCTAGTGACTGCAAAATAGAAGTGAATTAGCAGCAGCTTGAGTGGTACTCAATCAAAAGAAACACAGTCCCCATACAAACTAATTATGTCTGCAAGCAGACAGCTCTTAAAGACAGTACCAGAGGTTCTAAAACACTCACTGATAAATGGCTTAAATGCCAAACATCATTTCAGGCTTGGAGCATTCAAGCAAGCTCCTGGAAGTCTTTTGGGAACCCCCATTTGCAGGGGGGTTACAGAAGGAAATCATAAAAAAAGTTTATGACATTAGAGAGGGAAACCAGGTTTAGCAAACTGGTGCGAAGTTGTAACAGTAGATGTTCAAAAGAGCTTCCTGCAGTAGGTCTTGTTTTCCCTCCCACCTTCCCCCAGCTCCTGATTTTTCTCTCCTTTCCTTTCCCAGGGCTTTGTTTTCTTTAGCTCTGAGCTCAAGGAGTTTTTTCTCCTTTCTCCTGTTTTCCTCTTTCGGGGTCTTCCAGCGGGAGAACTGGAGGGCTGGCATGGGGACCACCCCCTATATACTGTCATGCCGACATCCCGTCATGTGATGCCGAGGGCAGTCCCCTGCTTTGTATTGCTAGCTAGAAGTTTGCCGTGTGGTCCTGACGCCAGGGGGCACAGGTCTGTATGTGAAGACCTACTGCAGGAACCTCTCTCAAAAATCTACTGTTACAGTGAGTTCTTACGTTACATAACTGTAATATTTGAATACTGAGTTTAGATGTATTCAACAATAGTTTACTGCACTTGTTCTTAGCCCCCTTCAACACTTCCCACCCTGGCACATTATCCTTTAGCTCTACTTTACTTCTGTTCTCCTAACTGTACTTATTCTTAGCCCACCTTCTCAACCCTCCCCACCCTTGTGCACTATCCCCTACTCCTGTATCCCTGACTTACCTCCTGTCTCCTAACTGAACCCTTCCTCTGAGTACTTCCTCGCATGCTACCTCCTATTATACCCCCTCCTCCCACCCCCTACCACAACCTACTGTGCCATTTCGACACTAATACCATCCAGATCCTACTGTGCAATTTCTACATTCTACTGCTGTCCTCCCCTCTCACAACCCCCTCTTCCACCCCTACTGATGCTCTTCCCTTTGTCCATTCCTAGTTTACCCCTATTTTCTCCAGCCTCCCTATTCCTTTTATTTCCCCTCTGGTCACCCACCACTCTCCACTCCTCCTCCTTGCCCCCCCCCTTCTCTCCCCTCTTTTTATGCCTGGTCCTGTCCCCCTTACAGGATTCTCAACATCCTGAATGGGTATAGATCTTGGCTGTCCCTCTCTCTTCCCCTGTTCCATCCCCCACCCTCTACCCCTCGCCCGTCCACTTCCCCACTTGTCTTATAACTGCTCTCCCTTGGGTATACAATAGCACTTCAAATCTTGTGCTCAGCCTACTACTTCTAGCACTTCAACTGTGTTATCCATCCGCTAACCTTTACCTTACTGCTCTTGGGTTGTTGCAATGTATGCTATATCTGAATATGGTTTTGTTTACCTTGGCCAGTTGGTCTGAGTTATTTCTGCTCTGTAACGGTACTACACTGTGTTGTTTTAGTAATTGTAATTGTACTTGTATTGCTGTGTGTTTGCTTGTTCTCCCAGCTCTTGTACCCCCGACGCTTCTGGAAACGAGCTGTTTACAGCTCATGTTGTCTTTCCTGGTGAAACATTTTCCAAATAAAATAAATAATTAAATAAAATTAATTATTAGTAGAAAATTAATACTTAAATAAAACCAAGTCAGTATTATTCATATCTAGCCATAGGTTAAATGTACTGGATGCTGAACTTAAAATATGTTATGAGGGTGGGTCATACTTAAAAAATGTGACAAGTTTTAAATACTTAGGTGTTCTATTAAACTCTTCCTTGACTTTCACAGGCCAAATAGAAGATGTTAGCTACTTTGTTGATCAAATGTCAGGTGCTACATATGGGGCTTAATAGCAGCTTATCCCTCAGGCCAGGTTGGCTGTTGGCAATGGTGTGCTGTGCTTTTGGTTACCTATGCATGTTTATTTATTTTTCAAGCTTGTGAGATGGACCTGGACAGATGGAATACCACCTATAACAATGTGTGCAGTTTTGCCTCGCTATCATGTTGGACTGTTCATCACTGTACTTTATATGAGTTGGGTTGGTTGTCCCCCTCTAACAAGCGCACACTGGGGGCTGTGCACAAAGTGGGTGCAGGTATGCACCAAAGGCGCGTACCCCACCCACGTAGCTCCACACCTGTAGACAGGTATGCACCTGGCAGTATGCACGACCAACGCCCACCTGTCCGTGGCCCCCCACGCAGCGTCCATGGGGCAGGCGGAGGCGGAGCTGTGGACCAGGCGGACATCAATCGGACGCCCATCCTGGAGTCCTCAGTGGATCCGTTACTCGATTAGCAAGATTTTGGCCTTCACGCCCGGTGGATGACCGGATGGATGGCAGCCCTTGAGAGGAGGGCAGTGCCGCTGGCAATCCCGAGTTGCAGCACCAGTGTACCTATGGGGGGTTGTCGGTGCCACGGGGGTGTGACCTTGGGCGGGCCCATACTGTGTGTATGTGGGGCGTGAGGCAACTCTCACAGGGGTTGGGGCAGCCTGGTGTGGACAGGGAGTGGCCTGCCATGCTGGCCAGGGGTGGGGTGTATCTGGCAGGTTGGGGGCTTTATTGTACTGCCATGGGGGTGTTCGGTTCGTGAATAGTGGTGGTTGGGGGGGGGGAGTCACCTGGCCAGGCACAGGGCAGGTGGTCTGCGGGAGTAGGGCACGGTGCACAGAGCATGTACACCAGGGCCCCCCCGATATAATCTGTGCCCATCTCTGCACCCAAGCAACCAGTACTACGTGCTTTAGTGAATAGCGCATAGTGCTGGCATGCCCCCGACACCCCCCCCCAGCGTATTCCTCAGTGTGTGGCCAGTGGATCCAGCGCATACCCTGGTTTGTGAATGCCATGCAGGGTCCATGGGACCGCGCTCTGCGGTATTTGGTTGTAGCGATGCCAGCATGCCCAGTTTACGCAGCATATTGGCATCGTGCATAGGGCCCTTAATGATTTTGGTGTTTATAATCAATGTGTAGCAAACTCAACAGCCTAAAGTTTCGGCTGATCTGTTCAAACTAGTTCCTGTTACTCACCAATTGTGATCTAGTACTGACATCTTACACACAGTGCCACAGACAAAAGCTGTTTGGGCCAAAGAGAAACATAGAAACATAGATTTTGATGGCAGATAAGGACCGCTTGGCCCACCCAGTCTGCCCATTTCCCTACCTAATGGATAAGCTGCAGATCCTAGTTAACCAGCAGCCTACTTCTTCCTACCCCCACCCCCTAGAATTGTCTTATGACTGTCCCATGCATGCTTGAATTCCACCACTGTTTTTGACTCCACAACCTCCTCCTGAAGGCCATTCCATGCATCCACAACCCTCTCTGTGAAAAAATACTTCCTTAAGTTACCTCTGAGCTGCCCCCCTTCTATCTTCAAATTGTGCCCCCTTGTTCTTGCACACCTCTCTTTTTGAAAGATGCTACCCTCTTGGACTTTGTTGATTCCCTTGAGGTACTTGAAAGTTTCTATCATGTCCCCGCTCTCTCTCCTTTCCTCGAGGCTATACATATTTAGCTCCTTAAGTCTCTCTTCATATGTCTTCGGTGCAGGCCCTGCACCATTTTAGTTGCCCTCCTCTGGACAGCTTCCATCCTGTCTATGTCTTTGCAGAGATTGGTTCTCCAGAACTGCACGTAGTACTCCAGATGGGGTCTCACCAACTGTCTGTACAGAGGGATAATAACTTCCTGTTTTCTACTGGTGATGCCTCTCCCTATGCATCCCAGTATCCCCCCAGCCCTCCTTGCTGCCCTCTCACATTGCTTGCCCACCTTTAGGTCATCTGATATGACTACCCCCAGGTCCCTTTCCATTTTTGTTGTTGCTAGTATCTCACCCCCCACTGTGTAATCTTCTCCTGGGTTTTTGTTTCCCAGGTGCATTACCTTGCACTTCTTAGCATTGAATCTAAGCTGCCATACATTTGACCATTCCTCTAACCTTGCCAAGTCTCTTCTCATCCTTTCCACCCCACCTTGTGCATCAACTCTGTTGCATATCTTTGTGTTATCTGCAAAGAGACATACTTTTCCTTCCAGTCCCTCTGCAATGTCGCTTATAAAGACATTGAAGAGGACCGGTCCTAATACTGAACCCTGCGGTACCCCACTAGTAACCCCCATTTCTTCAGAGTGGACTCCATTTACTATTACTCTCTGTGTCCTATTCTCCAGGCCAATTCTTTACCCAGGCTGTCATCTTGGGACCCACTCCCAGGCTGGCTAACTTGTGTATTAATCTTTTGTGTGGGACTGTGTCAAATGCCTTGCTAAAGTCTAGGTAGGCCATGTCCACAGCCCCTCCCTGATCTACTACTTTGGTCACCCAGTCAAAGAAATCTATCAGATTTGTCTGGCATGACTTTCCGCTGTGAATCCATGCTGCCTTGGGTCCTGTGCCCCTCTGGCCTCTAGATACTCAACAATTCTTTCCTTCAGAAGTGATTCCATCATTTTCCCTACCACTGAGTTTAAACTAACAGGTCTGTAGTTTCCTGCTTCTGCCTTGCTCCCACTTTTGTGAAGGGAATCACATCTGCCTCCTCCAGTCCTCGGGTACCACCCCATCCTCCCATGATTTGTTAAAGAGGGTAGTCAGTGGTGTCACTAATTCCACCCTTAGTTCTTTTTAGAATTCTGGGATGAATCCCATCAGGCCCCATTGCTTTGTCCATCTTCAGTTTTAAGAGTTCTTTCAGAACCCTTTCTTCTGTAAATGGGCTGGTATCAACTTATGTATCCAGAGTGTTTCTACTGTTTGTTTTAGGTACCTTCCTCTTCCTCTGTAAATACTGAGCAAAAATATTTGTTTAGTATCTCTGCCTTTTCACAGCCACCCTCTGCCCACCCTCCCTCCCTCCCTTTATTAAGCCTCACTAACCCTCCTTTGGTCTTCCTTCTCCCTGATGTACCTATAAAGGTTTTATCCCCCTTCTTAACTGAGTTGGCTATCTTTTCCTCGGTTTGGGCCTTTGCTGTTCTGACTGCCTTCCCAGCTTCCTTTTGCTTTAACTGATACAGTTCTCTGTCCTGCTCCTTCTGTGATTCCTTGTACTTCCTGAATGCTTTCTTTTTCTCTTGAACCTTCACTGCCACGTCCTTTGAGAACCACAGTGGTTTCTTACATCGTTTTGTTTTGTTTATTTGCTTCACACAAAGGCTTGTTACCTCTGTGATGGCAGTTTTTATTATTCCCCATTGTTCTTCCACCCCTCCTTCCTGCACATTTGCTAGTGCATTCCTTAGGCACTTACCCATTTTGGCAAAGTCAGCCCTCCTAAAGTCCAGTACTTTTTCCTTTGTATGGCTTGACTCTATTGCTGTGTTTATTGTGAACCATACTGTTCGATGGTCGCTAGTTCCCAGATGGCTACCCACTTACACATCTGTGATCCTCTCATCTCCATTTGAGAGAACCAGGTCTAAGATTACTCCTCTCGAGTGGGCTCCAATACTAGTTGTCTAAGGCATGCCCCCTGTAGGGCATGTAGAATAACCCCACTCTTTGAAGTGGCTGCTGCAACTGCACTCCAGTTAACATCTGGCATATTCAGATCACCCATCAGCAATATCTCCCCTTTTTCTGCCATTCTAAGTATACTTTCTATCATTTCCTTGTCCATTTCCTCCCCTGAGAAGAGGTCTGTATCAACCCTGTGCGGATTGTCGTACGCATTGCCGGTCTCCAAATTTACCCACAGAGCTTCTTCTCTCCCTGTTTTCCCTTTGTTCTGTTGCTTTGATTCCTTCCCTATGTAAAGAGCTACTCCTCCTCCTCTTTACCCTCCCTGTCCCTCCTGTAGATAGTGTATCCTGGTATGTTTACGTCCCAGTCATGGTTTTGTGTGTACCATGTTTCTGTGACTGCCACGATATCCAGATGTTCCTCCTCCATCAAGGCCACTAATTCAGGAAGCTTGTTACTCAGACTACGAGCACTGGTACTCATTGCTCTCCATTTTTTGATGGCTTTACCTTCTTTTGCAGCATCCCCCACTGACCTTTCTACCTCAGTCTTTCTTCCTATGCGAGAGCTATTTCTTCCTATGGCCCTTCAACGTGGAATTCTTTTCCACCATTTTTCTTTTATTTAATATTTCTCCTTGGCCATGTTCTGTCAGATGTATCCCCTGGTCTCTGTGTTTTATCCTGATACGGACCTGTTAGTCCTAGGAGTTCCCCAGTGACTCCACACCCCGTCAATGCTCCCATGGCTTCCGTCTGTGGTGGGGGCTATGGGGAGGGCCAACCCCCCTCCTGAGGCCCCCACAATTAGGATCCAATGTCAGTAGGCACTTGGAGCCAGGAAAGCAGTCCTTCATAGAGGCAGAGCCCCCCCCTTCAAGTTTCTCTCTGCTGTCTCTCCACACATTGGTGTACACGCAGCCTCTCTTTCCTTGGCTGTATGTAGTGACATCCAGAGCGAGCAGTCTCACTTGGCTCATCGCAAGTGTCGCTACAGCACTGCTGGGAAGTTCCATCGCTCCCTGACTGCAGCGCACTGGTGAGCGGAGGCTGTTGAGGTCAGGCCAGGCCCCCAATGTCCAAGCTCACTTATGAACTCAGAGTGCCAGCATGTGATATTAGGTTATCAACAACCAAAAGTCTTAAGACTAAAATAATTTGTTTAAGTTTATCAAACTGTTCTTGTTTTTAATTAAGCAGTAAGGCACGAAAGGATGTGTGTTATTGAGTAATAACGTCACGCCGCCGGTGGTTGGAGCATGAGGCCACAGGCCGAATGCATTCAGCATCCAAGATGTGACATTATTACACAATAACACACATCCCTGGCGTGACTTATTGCTATTATAAAATGGCTTGTTTGTTAATTTAAAAAAAAAGAAAGAAAAAAAATACTGTTTTTATCCACTTTTCTCTATGATTTTTGTGGGTGTAGGTATATGTTTGTTTTATTTGTAATTTACTTCACCTTTGCAGAGCTGACAGGTGGTTCTGGCCTTCCCTCCGAGGGGGAAGGTCAACCTCTGACCCCAACTGTCCCCCTCTCTACCAGACCCTCATAATTCCCCCGCAGATTACCCCCAGCAGCAGGGCCAGGGTGAGGAGTGCTGGCTTACTCCCCCCGCCGAGCACAGTTCAGAAGTCGGGGCGTAATATTGTGGGGGGGACACGTCAGGCCATCATGGACCCTGTCAGCTCCTGTTTTTTCCACCTGTTTTTCCCCCGGGCCCACGAATGTGCAATGGGTGGAGCGGCTGGACTGTGCCTTTGTGGAAACAGCCTTACACCCTGGATGTGGGCTGTCCCCATTCTTGGCAGCATGCCTGTGCTGACACCCAGCCACTGCTGGGTGTCAGCCTGCAGTGAGCAGCACTATCCCCCCTTCCTGAGGAAGGAGAGCTGTCTACAGATGTCAATTCTTCCTCACCCCTGCCGCCTCCCTAGCAGCCCAAGTTCGTTCCTGAACTCGGGTCGCTGGTGTGGCGCGAGGTGTGGCGTCCAGCGGCTCAACCCTCAGCACCCCCGGCCGGCTGCACAGGTATATGTTTTAAGAAAAAAGCCCAGAATATGTCTTCCAGCACAAGGTGGCGCTGCTGCCACATGGATCTTGCCTACTAAGTGCCAAAAGCTTTTTCTTGTTTTTATGTTGTGTGCTATGTCACATCAAGCTCCCCTCTATCCTTCCAGGTTATTTGCTTCAAGTTACAATGAATGATGCTTGAAGGGGAGAGTTTTTTCTTTTTTGTCATTTTAAATTGACTATTTCTTTTTATGGCTGTCAAGCCATTCAGCAGTCATACAGCGCGAGTTTGAACTGCACACGTGCTGACATGGTCTCTTCACCGAGCAGGAGAAGTAAAAGCCATTTCTCTTACTGTTGGCTTTATTTTTAGTTAGAAGGTTTTTTTGGTTTTGTTTATTTTTTAAGTTGAAAATTGTGTTTGCTGAATGGACAGCTGAGCACAAGCATCCTGGAAGTGTGCCTTCTCAACAACGGAGCCGAACAGAGCGGTAGTTGCAGGTAGAAATTGCTGTTTTACAAAGCTGCAGGCAGATGTGTTTTAGGAAGAACTTGCAGTCTGTTTAGGAAGAACTTTAGTTTTTTATGAAGTTGGGTTACAAAAATAGAATGACATTTGGGGACGAGGTGGTGATGTCATTGTGAACTGTTAGCCAGGACTCAGGAGATGGTTGCACACGTAGAGGCGAGACATGTCGGCTATGGGGTAGTCCAGGAGGGAGGGAGGAATATCCTTTACTACAGTGCAGTCACCTTTGTGCCTGACCTAGATACAGTGATGTTATTGTGTAATAACATCACTGTTTCAGTGGGTCAGCAGCCAATCAGCTTCTTAGAGTTTTCCTTGCCATTGTATAATGTTATGTATTATACCTGTTGCTGCTGTTGTAATTTGTACCAGCCGTTGATTGTTCTGTGTTGGGTTGCTCCTGAAAAATAGGCCACTGGCCTAGTGAGCCTACCACATTACAGAACTTTAAATAAAATAAAATGTCATTGCTGATCTAGAAACCAGAATTGGGGGGGGGGGGCCTAGGTGTCTGTAGCAGATGTATAAATCAAATGTGTGATTGACTCAGGCTGGCATAGAACAACTTTCAAATCAAATCAAAATCAAATCAACCTTTATTTATAAAAAGCACCTTTCTAAAACCGAGGTGCCTGTACATAACATAATAAAATAAATCAATAAATAATTAAAAACTATGTATCAATTAAAATTCACGACAGTGACATTTAAAAATCATTATATGCCAGGCTAAAAAGAAATGTTTTTAATGCTACTTTAAAGCTTTGGATGGTCGGGCAATCTCGCACCTGATGAGGCAGAGAATTCCACAGGGTTGGGGCCATAAAACTAAAGGATCTGGCCCCAGATGTCTTTAAATGAACCCTGGGAATCTCTAGCAATCCATCATCAGTGGATCGGAGAGGGCAGGAGGGACAGTAGGGATGAAGGAGATCTTTCAGGTAACCAGGTCTCTGATCGTGTAGGGCCTTATAGGTCAACAAACCAACCTTGAAGGTGATCTGCCAGCATATTGGCAGCCAGTGCCATCCGCGGAGCACAGGCGTCATATGACCGGTCCTAGATGAACCATTCAATAGCCTGGCTGCCACATTCTGCACTAGCTGCAAGCAGCGGATGTCAACCCCCGGTAACCCCAGGTAAAGGGCACTGCAGTAGTCAAGGCGGGAGGTAACAAAGGCGTGGACCAAAGTTGGAAGATCGTCGGAAGGAACCAAGTGCTTCACCTGGGCGATATTCCTCAGGTGGTAAAAAGAGGCTTTGACAACTGCCGACACCTGAGATTTCACTTTGAATATAACATAAAGAAGTTAGGAGCTTGGACTAAGGGAAGGTAAATGGTATTCAGTGTAGAGATGTAAGGTAAGATATCTAAACATCTTTAAGGAAGGGAAACAAACCAGCGAACAACAGATAGCTATAACAGCTGACGCGAATAAGGCCTCTGATCAGGCTTAACTGGGATTTCCTTTAGGCAGCATTGACCAGCTTCGGTTTTGGATACTGATTTTGTTATTGGCTAGCAGACACCCACAGTCGGCCTACCGCATGGGTCAAGGTGAATGGCACAGTTTCAGACTCACCAAAGATTGGCAGGGGTAATAGCCAGGGGTGTTCCCTTTCATCTTTGCTGTTTGCCTTTAGTATTGAGCCATTTGCAGCACTGGTGAGGGCGCATCCCAACAGAGAAGGTACTCGGGTTGGAGGAGAGGAAAACAGGAATTCATTATATGCTGATGACACTATGCTCTACCTCTGAAATCCAGTGTGCATATTTCTGGCCCACCAGCAAATCCTACAGGACTACGGGGCAGTATTTGGGTTATAGGTCAGTGAAGGGAAGACAAAGGTGGTCCTGATTAGTGGAGCACTTAACGCCACAACTGAGACAGCTGATCGCCTTCAGATGGGTGACCACCAGTATTAGACATCTCAGGATCCACTTGCTAGTGGGGTTGGTGGGGCTGTACCAGTGTGAAAGGGCTGAATAAGGCCCCGCCCCATTTATTCTGCAGAAATAATTGTTTTTTTTTTGTATGATCTTTTTATTGGTATTTTCAAAATACAGTATAGATGTCTAAATTAATATCCAATCACACGTATCTCATCAATTCCATTCTAATAGCATTCAGTACATGTGTAGGTTCTTCTCATACATTATTGTCAGTTTATTTCTCTCTCACTTGTATGGTATCTAACTTAACATATTATATTTCTAGGCATCCTACTTGTGACATGCCATCTGATTTACATATTGATGAAATTAGGCAATTTCTTACCAGCTTACACTATATACAAATTAAAAGTATAAATCACTAAAAAACAGAAAGAATGAACTATGTAACAAATATATGTAACATAGATACATATCAGTGACTGCTATCTGAGACTATGTTTGATGTCACCTTACAGGTCTTTATATTGTTTATCTGCTACTGATAATAAATATTCACTTCAGCCCCATGTGTTGTGTTGTTTATTTCCTCCTGGTTTACATGTAGTACATATTAAAATGACCCTTCACTGAATATCATGGCCTCTACTGGGGAGAGTAATGACAGCAGTTGTATCCACACCTTATTAAAAAGCTCTTCCCTACCTTTGAGGGCATAGATGAGTCTCTCCGTAGCCAGTGTTGCCAGTAATATGTTTTTCCACATTTGAGTATTGGGAACTACGTACGAGACCCAAGTGTTCAGTAAAATTTGCCTGACCAGGACCAACATCACCCTAACCCATCATGGATATATGATCCATTCCCTCTCCTCCTTTCTCCATGCCCATCAACATGGATATCGGAGTCACGTCAACCTCTCTGCCCCAAATATGCCCAATTTCCAGTCACACCTGTCCCCAGTATTGCTTGACTATTTTGTATTCCCAGAAATAGTGGAAATATGTGCCCCTTTCTATTAGACACCTCCCACAATTAGGGGAGATCATGGGCAAAACCTATATACCACCTCTGGATGGTAGAACAGACGGTGCAAGAACTTAAATTGTGCTTCCTTATCCTTATTACATAATAAAAAGGCCATATGAGACACCACCAGCAGTTCCCGTGCCTCATCTGTAAGAGGTACTCCCATTTCTGTTTCCCATTTCCTTCTCACCCTCTCCATTTCCCCTGAAAAATTGCCCGTATCCAACTTAGCTGCCCTTTCAATTAGTCCTTTTTCATTTTGCTTAGCTCTTATTACTTTCTCCACCTCTGCTATCATACTGCCCCTCATTGTTTCATTTAATAATTTTGTTCTGAAATTCCTCACCTGTAAATACTTAAAAAAATGTGATTGTGGTATTCTTAACCATCTCTGTATTAGGTCAAAGGGGTGAATACTTGCAGCTCCATAAAGGTTGCCCATACATTTGATTCTCCTTTCTTCCCATCTTACAAACCCTGGGTCCTCCAGTCCCGGGAGAAATTCTGGATTTTTCGCTGTGGGGACCAGGGGGGTAGTATCCCCCTCTGCCCCACATCTTCTTTTGATACACTTCCAGGCCAATAAAACCACTTCAGCTAGTGGGTTTAAATTCTTATGCAGAAAGAGTTTAAACGCAAGAGTCTGTTCTATCCTCTCCTTTTCTGTCGCTTCTCTATCTGGTTGCATAACCAAATTTTCTTGTGAGAGCTGGGAACTGATCACTCCGATGGTTTTGCAGTTCCACGCCTCTCATTATCTCTCTGTCTTCCCTTGCTATTTCTGTCTTTTCTTCCCCCTTGCATATCTGTGGGTATACAAAATATATGTGAATCTGTATGTGGAAATGTCACTGATACTGGTATTCCTGTGTTTAAAACTGTATATAGTTATACTATGGAAAGATTGCAAAGCTATTTGGAACTCAAGGGGTTAACCTAAGATGCAGTTGTTAAGACTTCTGCAGAGCTGTAAACAAGAGGTCAGTTCTGGGTCACTATGTTCTTTTTGCTGCACCTTCATCGAAACTGATAAGAACATTCTGTAAGCTTACAAGAACATTCTGTGAGAAGCAGGATGTCAATGAGGCAAAGACTTGTTCTAAAAAGAGCAACAGTTCTTTTGCTAGAGAGACAAGGAGAATGAGAGACTGAGGGACTAAAACTTGGAATTAAGAGATCCTCTCTGAAGAAGGACTTTGTTTTCTTTGTTTGCAATGCCTTTGTAAATAGTTTTACTGAATGATTTTTATTTTTTATTTTGCTGTTATTGAGAAAAATAAAACACTGTTTGTGAATTTTGAAACTGTTCCTGGTTTTCCTATGCTTCCTGACCTGTGCCTCAATGACAGAGGGTGTAAGAAGTGGGATTTACACCATACATACTCTAAGCCAGGAGTTTTATGAGTGGGTACTAGACCTGGTACCAGGGAAACATAGAAGAAATGTACAGATTTTGCAGCAGCAAGTCCAGGAGTGATTACTAGAAGAATGGCAACCAAACTAGCAGAGAGCGTAGTCCAAGCTGAGACTGTACAGCCAGCACCAACAATGGAAAAAACAAACAAACAGGCAGTGACAGAACCTGAAAGCCTGACTGCCTTTTTCAAATGGTGGGCTATACCACAAACAGGGAGAGAGAGAAACAGAGAAGAGAGGAGATGCAGCAGAGAGAGAAAAATAGATTCAATGCTTAGAAGCACAGAGAAAAGAAGAGATGCAGTGACAGGAGCAGCAAAGAAGAGAAGAGATGTATCGAAAGGAGCAGCACAGAAGAGAATAGATGCAGCGATGGATGGATTTTTTTTTATTTTATTTAGTGATTCGGAAAAGACTACGAGCGCAAGCTCTTTTACAAAAGTTCCACGTCATAGATTGCAAAACAAAGTACAATAGGAGAAAGCAAAGGTACATCATAATGAATGATACAGCTTGGATTCAGAACTTACAGAATAACTCAAAACATAGGTACAAGTTAAAATAACAAGAAAAACATTTTATGAGGGTTGGGGCAGAATAAGCAGCTACAGAGTGCCTTGTCAGTAGTTCAGAGGTACGGGGATAGCTGGAAGTGGGGTGAAAAAAGTGGTACAAGTGAGAGGTAGGTACTGTGGTGGAGGTGAAGGGTGGGGGAAGAAGGGCGATAAGGTATGGGGAGAAATGGGAGGGTGAGGGGAGGATGAGCAGAGAAGACGTGCTAGAGTAAATGGTGTGGTGCGAGGGGGCATGGTCAGGCAGATTGCATTAATAGTGACTGTTAGGGAAACCCATGGGAGTTGGGGGAGGAAGAAACATAGAAACATAGACTTTGATAGCAGATAAGGACCGACTGGCCCACCTAGTCTGCCCATTTCCCTACCTAGAGGATAAGCTGCAGATCCTATTTAATCAACAGCCTATTTCTTCCTACCCCCCACAAAAACTGCCTTATGTCTGTCCCATGCATTCTTGAATTCTCCCACAGTTTTAGACTCCACAACCTCCTCAGGAAGGCTGTTCCATGCGTCCACCACCCTCTCTGTGAAAAAATATTTCCTCACATTGCCCCTGAGCCGTCCCCCCTCTATCTTCAAATTGTGTCCCCTTGTTCTTGCACATCCCTTTTTCTGAAAGATGCTACCCTCTTGGACTTTGTTGATTCCACTGAGGTACTTAAACGTTTCTATCATGTCCCCCCTCTCCCTCCTTTCCTCAAGGGTATACATATTAAGCTCCTTTAGCCTCTCCTCATATGGCTTCTCTTGCAGACCCTGAACCATTTTAGTTGCCCTCCTCTGAACTGCCTCCATCCTGTCAATGTCCTTGCGGAGATGGGGTTTCCAGAACTGGACACAGTACTCCAGATGGGGTCTCACCAACTGTCTGTACAGGGGGATAACAACTTCCTGTTTTCTGCTGGTGATGCCTCTCCCTATATATCCCAGTATCCCCCCAGCCCTCCCTACTGCCTTCTCACATTGCTTTCCAACCTTAAGGTCATCTGATATGATTACCCCCAGGTCCCTTTCCATTTTTGTTGTTGTTACTACCTCCCCCCATTGTGTAATCTTCCCCTGGGTTTTTGTTTCCCAGGTACATTACTTTCCACTTCT
The DNA here is from genome assembly GCA_016271365.2 of Neoceratodus forsteri. Classification (NCBI taxonomy): domain Eukaryota; kingdom Metazoa; phylum Chordata; order Ceratodontiformes; family Ceratodontidae; genus Neoceratodus; species Neoceratodus forsteri. The sequence goes on along the minus strand of CM028131.1, from coordinate 485,417,427 downwards.
TTGCATTGAATCCAAGCTGCCATACTTCTGACCATTCCTCCAACCTTGCCAAGTCCCTTCTCATCCTTTCCACACTTCCTTGTGTATCAACCCTGTTGCAGATCTTTGTGTCATCTGCAAAGAGGCATACTTTTCCTTCCAGTCCCTCTGCAATGTCACTTATAAATACATTAAAAAGGACTGGACCCAGTACTGAACCCTACGGTACCCCACTAGTAACCTCTCTTTCTTCAGAGTGGACTCCATTTACAATTACCTTCTGTGTCCTGTTGTTCAGCCAATGTTTTACTCAGGCTACCACCCTGGGACCCACTCCAATGCTGGTCAGTTTGACTACTAATCTTTTGTGTGGGACTGTGTCAAATGCCTTGCTAAAGTCTAGGTAGGCCATGTCCACAGCCTCTCCCTGGTCTACTACTTTGGTCACCCAGTCAAAGAAATCAATTAGATTCATCTGACGTGACCTTCCCACTGTGAACCCAAGCTGCCTTGGGTCCTGTGCCCCACTGGCCTCTAGGTACTCAACAGTTCTTTCCTTCAGAAGTGATTCCATCACTTTCCCTATCACAGCGGTCAAACTGACAGGTCTGTAATTTCCTGCCTCTGTCTTGCTCCCACTTTTGTGAAGGGGAATCACATTAGCCTTCTTCCAGTCCTCAGGTACCACACCATCCTCCCATGATTTGTTATAAAGGGTAGTCAGTGGTGTCACTAGTTCTCCCCTTAATTCTTTTAGAATTCTGGGGCGAATTCCATCTGGCCCCATTGCTTTGTCAACCTTAAGTTTTAGGAGTTCTTTCAGAACCCTTTCTTCTGTGAAAGGACTGAGATCGACCCCTCTCTCCAGAGTGCTTCTGTTAGTTGGATTAGGCACCTCCCCCATTTCCTCTTTTGTGAATACTGAACAGAAGTATTCATTCAGTATCCCTGCTTTTTCACTGTCACTGTCTGCCCACCCACCATCTATTCTATTCAGCCTCACTATCCCTCCCTTTGTCTTTCTACACTCCCTGATATACCTATAAAAAGGTTTTATCCCCCTTCTTAACCGAGTTGGCTGTCTTTTCCTCAGTTTATGCCTTTGCAATTCTGACTACCCTCCCTGCTTCCTTCTGCCTTAACTGGAACAGTTCTCTGTCCTGCTCCTTCAGAGTTTCCTTATACTTCCTAAATGCTATCTTTTTCTCCCTAACCTTTACCGCCACTTCTTTTGAGAACCATAGTGGCTTTTTCTTTCATTTTGATTTTTTATTTGCTTCACACAAGGCTGGTTGCCTCTGTGATGGCAGTTTGATATTCCCCATTGTTGCTCCACCTCCTTCTAGCCTGTTTGCTAGTGCTTTTCTAAGGCACTCTCCCATCTTGCCAAAGTCAGCTCTCCTGAAGTCCAGAACTCTCACTTTTGTATGGCTTGACTTTGTAGCTGAGTTTATCGTGAACCACACTGTTTGGTGGTCACTTGTTCCCAAATGGCTACCCACTTCTAGATCTGAGATCCTCACACTGTCCCCATTTGAGAGTACGAGGTCTAAGATTGCTCCCTCACAAGTAGGTTCCAAAACTAGCTGTCTGAGGCATGCCACCTGAAGGGCATCAAGAATGGCCCTGCTTTTGGATGTGGCTGCAGCAAAGGTGTTCCAGTTAACATCTGGCATATTAAGGTCCCCCATCAACAGTACCTCCCCTTTCTCTGCCATCCTAAGTATGCCTTCTATCGTATCCTTATCCATTCCCTTCCCCTGACATGAGGGTCTCTATACAACCCCTGTGTGGATTGTGGTACCATTTCCAGTCTCTAAGGTGACCCACAGTGCCTCCTCTCCTCCCTGTTTACTCTTTTGTTCAGTTGCTTTTATCCCTTCCCTTACATAGATAGCTACCCCCCTCTTCTCCCCTACCTGTCTCTCCTGTAGGTTGTGTACCCTGGTATGTTAACATCCCAGTCATGGTTCTCTGTGTACCATGTTTCTGTGACTGCTACAATATCCAGGCATCCCTCTTCCATCAAAGCCACCAGTTCATGGAGCTTGTTGCCCAGACTATGGGCATTGGTACTCATTACCCCTTTCTGCCCCATCTCTGTCTTTATTGTGTTTGTCACTTTCTCCATTTATCCCTGCGCTTTCTCCCTATTGACATCTCTATGTTGGCATCTCCCTCACTTAGTATCCTGATTTTTTGGGGGGGCTAGGACTTCCCTGCTCCTTTCCAGTGCCTCCCCCCTTGGTTAGTTTAAATGCTTGCCAGTGAAGTATTTAAACCTATCACCTAGGATCCTGGTCCCCTCCTGGACAGATGCAGACCATCACACCAGTATAGGCATGCATTTGTCCAGGTGGACCCCCAGTCCCCAATAAAGCCAAATTCCTGAGCTCTGCACCATTTTTTTCAACCACTGATTGAATTCCATGGTGTAGAGCACGCTAGCCTCATCCGTGCCATAGACAGGTAGCACCTCCGAGAAGGTTACCGTGTGTGCTATTTGTCTAAGGACCCTTCCCATCTCCACAAATGCTTCTTGCACTGCTCTGATCCCTTTCTTAGCCAGGTCATTTGTCCCTAGGTGGACAATGACATCCAGCTCCCTCCCCTGTGCAGCTGCTCCTGCGATCCTGATCGCTCGTGTCACTGCTGTCATGGGTTTGGAACTCTAGCTACCACCGGCACCTGGACCTGCTGTCCCCTCCCTGCCACACCGTCTACATCTTTGCCAAGAAGAACAGCATCCTGTTCAACAATAAACTGGTGGTACTCTTCATGGGTAAGCAGAGAAAAGTGACAGTGGAGAGAGGGCTAGGGTATTAGGGCAAATTATGCACTGACTGAGACTGGAAACCCCTGAAGTAACTGTATCTGTGCTGTTGCAAGCCTTGCTTGTAGAGCAGAAAGCAGCTAACTAAAAGAAGCTACATTTTCTTATTAATTTAAGACTTATATCTCAGCAGGAGTCAGTGTCTGTTGAGACTAAGTAGACAGAAACTTTATTAGAAGTAGAAGGGGTCTTATTTAGGGTTAAAAAAGAAAGAAAATAAAGAAAGTTAGTGTGTGTTCTGTGCTGGGAAGGATACTGTATCAGCTAACTTTGCTAAACCAGTAGGAGGAAAGAGAGCTTAATTGGGGGTGTGGCTTAGACACTATAAAAGCAGGTGACTCAAATTACAACTTCCTGTTGCTAGCCTTGCTTGTAGAGCAGAAAGCGGCTAACTAAAAGAAGCTGCATTTTCTTATTAATTTAAAACTTATTTCTCAGCAGGAGTCAGTGTCTGTTGAGATTAAGTAGACACATACTTTATTAGAAGTAGAAGGGGTCTTATTTAGGGTTAAAAAAAGAAAGAAAGTTAGTGTGTGTTCTGTGCTGGGACGGGTACTGTATCAGCTGACTTTGCTAAACCAGTAGGAGGAAAGAGAGCTTAATTGGGGGTGTGGCTTAGACACTATAAAAGCAGGTGACTCAAATTACAACTTCCTGTTGCTAGCCTTGCTTGTAGAGCAGAAAGCAGCTAACTAAAAGAAGCTACATTTTCTTATTAATTTAAAACTTATATCTCAGCAGGAGTCAGTGTCTGTTGAGATTAAGTGACAGATACTTTATTAGAAGTAGAAGGGGTCTTATTTAGGGTTAAAAAGAAAGAAAGAAAGTTAGTGTGTGCTCTGTGCTGGGAAGGGTACTGTATCAGCTGACTTTGCTAAAGCAGTAGGAGGAAAGAGAGCTTAATTGGGGGTGTGGCTTAGACACTATAAAAGCAGGTGACTCAAATTACAACTTCCTGTTGCTAGCCTTGCTTGTAGAGCAGAAAGCAGCTAACTAAAAAAGCTACATTTTCTTATTAATTTTAAACTTGTATCTCAGCAGGAGTCAGAGTCTGTTGAGATTAAGTAGACAGATATTTTATTAGAAGTAGAAGGGGTCTTATTTAGGGTTATAAAAAGAAAAGAAAGAAAGTTAGTGTGTGTTCTGTGCTGGGAAGGGTACTGTATCAGCTGACTTTGCTAAACCAGTAGGAAAAAAGAGAGCTTAATTGGGGGTGTGGCTTAGACGCTATAAAAGCAGGTGACTCAAATTACAACTTCCTGTTGCTAGCCTTGCTTGTAGAGCAGAAAGCAGCTAACTAAAAGAAGCTACATTTTCTTATTAATTTAAAACTTATATCTCAGCAGGAGTCAGTGTCTGTTGAGATTAAGTAGACAGATATTTTATTAGAAGTAGAAGGGGTCTTATTTAGGGTTAAAAGAAAGAAAAGAAAGAAAGTTAGTGTGTGTTCTGTGCTGGGAAGGGTACTGTATCAGCTGAATTTGCTAAACCAGTAGGAGGAAAGAGAGCTTAATTTGGGGTGTGGCTTAGACACTATAAAAGCAGGTGACTCAAATTACAACTTCCTGTTGCTAGCCTTGCTTGTAGAGCAGAAAGCAGCTAACTAAAAGAAGCTACATTTTCTTATTAATTTTAAACTTGTATCTCAGCAGGAGTCAGTGTCTGTTGAGATTAAGTAGACAGATATTTTATTAGAAGTAGAAGGGGTCTTATTTAGGGTTAAAAAAAGGAAAGAAATAAAGTTAGTGTGTGTTCTGTGCTGGGAAGGGTACTGTATCAGCTGACTTTGCTAAACCAGTAGGAGGAAAGAGAAGAAGAAGAAGAAGAATCAGCATTTATATAGCGCTTTTCATACATCCAAAGCACTTTACAAGCAATGCTAGACTGGTAATGAAGTGACTGAATGTGTGGTGGCGGCCATATCGCACATTATCACCCACACACAGCCTGGATAATTGCATGAACTGTTTTTTATGGGAAGGGGAATGTTGGCCAAGACACCGGGAGGAAAGAGAGCTTAATTGGGGGTGTGGCTTAGACACTATAAAAGCAGGTGACTCAAATTACAACTTCCTGTTGCTAGCCTTGCGTGTAGAGCAGAAAGCAGCTAACTAAAAGAAGCTACATTTTCTTTTAATTTAAAACTTATATCTCAGCAGGAGTCAGTGTCTGTTGAGATTAAGTGAACAGATATTTTATTAGAAGTAGAAGGGTCTTATTTAGGGTTAAAAAAGAAAGAAAGTTAGTGTGCTGCCTTGCTAAACCAGTAGGAGGAAAGAGAGCTTAATTGGGGGTGTGGCTTAGACACTATAAAAGCAAGTGACTCAAATTACAACTTCCTGTTGCTAGCCTTGCTTGTAGAGCAGAAAGCAGCTAACTAAAAGAAGCTACATTTTCTTTTTAATTTAAAACTTATATCTCAGCAGGAGTCAGTGTCTGTTGAGATTAAGTAGCCAGATACTTTATTAGAAGTAGAAGGGGTCTTATTTAGGGTTAAAAAAAAGAAAGAAAGTTAGTGTGTGTTCTGTGCTGGGAAGGTACTGTATCAGCTGCCTTTGCTAAACCAGTAGGAGGAAAGAGAGCTTCATTGGGGGTGTGGCTTAGACACTATAAAAGCAAGTGACTCAAATTACAACTTCCTGTTGCTAGCCTTGCTTGTAGAGCAGAAAGCAGCTAACTAAAAGAAGCTACATTTTCTTTTTAATTTAAAACTTATATCTCAGCAGGAGTCAGTGTCTGTTGAGATTAAGTAGCCAGATACTTTATTAGAAGTAGAAGGGGTCTTATTTAGGGTTAAAAAAATGAAAAGAAAGAAAGTTAGTGTGTGTTCTGTGCTGGGAAGGGTACTGTATCAGTTGACTTTGCTAAACCAGTCGGAGGAAAGAGAGCTTAATTGGGGGTGTGGCTTAGACACTATAAAAGCAGGTGACTCAAATTACAACTTCCTGTTGCTAGCCTTTTTTCTTACTAATTGTCCTCCATCGCACCCCTCCACCCACCCACCCTAAGCCAGTTCTACTTTTATAGCCACTGGATTTGACTGTCAACAGGAACTTCCTGTTTGGCAGTAGGAAGGGAAGGATCATAGAGAAACACTGGTTTTGTCAACCCTAAAGGAAAAAAGTAGCTCACTCTCTCCCCCTAGCTGCTGGTTGTCTGACATTGAGCAAGGAAGAAGGAGGCTGCTGCAGAAGATAGGAAGTTGCTGTCCCAGAACAGGAAAGGTGAGAGTTGTAAGGAGAGGAGAGAGTAAGAATACAGAGAAACAGTAGAGGGGACACAAAATAACACATGATAGGAGTGGTGTAGTGCAATGGATGTGGGGTGGCAGTGTTCCAGGAGACATTCTGGAGGCTGCGATGCTGCCCTATTTGCAGGCACCTCTCTGGTCTGAGAGAGGAGGTTGCCCGTCTCCAGGCTGACCAGGCTAGGATTTGTGAAACCTCCTTCCCCACCCAGGGACCACCAGGGCCAATGCCACTACCTCAGAGGTTGCCCAGAAAGAGGAGAGGCTGGACCAGGGTGGGCTCAGGGAGGGAGAGGGTGGTGGAACAGAGTTGAATCCCTCCAGCTGTACCTCTCCACAGTTCATTCGCTCTTCTTGTGGATAGTGGTTCCTCTATGGAGGCACCTGCAGTGGAGACCAAGGAGGATGCTGGGAACCTTCACAAAGGAGACCCACAGGAGGGTGGCATGGGACCCCACAGGGGAAGGAAACAACTCCTGGTGGGGGACTCAATCATTGGGGGGTAGAAATGGGGGAGGAAGGGGAGAGGGAGGTAAGGTGCCTTCCTAGTGCCATGGCTTGGAGGGACAGGAAGCGAATCCTCAGGATCGTGGAAGGAGTTGCACGAGGGAAGGAGCTGGATGTCATTGTCCACCTAGGGACATATGACCTGGCTAAGAATGGGATCAGAACAGTGCAAGAGGAGTTTGTAGAGTTGGGGAGGGGCCTTAGACAAGTAGCGCATACGGTAACCTTCTCGTAGGTGCTGCCTGTCTATGGCAAGGGTGATACTAGGGCACTTCTCACCAGGGAATTCAATGAGTGGTTGAAAAACGTGTGGAGCTCAGGGTTTGGCTTCAGTGGGACTGGGAGCCACCTGGAGGGATGCAGACCTATACTGGTGCGATGGTCTGCATCTGTCCAGGGGAAACCAGGATCCTAGATGAGAGGTTTAAATGCTTCATTGGCAAGCATTTAACTAGCCAAAGGGGGAGGCACTGAAAAGGAGCAGGGAAATCCCAGCCTCCCCCCCCAACAAAACACGGTAATTAGTGAGGTAAACACCAAGGTAGAGAAGTTATTAGAGAGCAGAACAGAGGTAAATGTAAACAAAGGCAAAGGCAGTAAGGACAGGAATGGGGCTAAAAGGGGTAAGGCTATCAAAAAGTGGAGGGTGATGAGTACCAATGCCCGTAGTCTGTGTAACAAGCTCCCTGAACTAGTGGCCTTGATGGAAGAGGGTTGCCTAGATATTGTGGCAGTCACAGAAACATGGTACACAGAGAACCATGACTGGGATGTCAACATACCAGGATACACAATCTACAGGAGGGACAGGGAGGGTAAAAGAGGAGGAGGAGTAGCTCTCTATGTAAAGGAAGGGATCAAAGCAACAGAACTAAAGCGTAAACAGGGAGCAGATGAGGCACTCTGGGTCACCCTGGAGACAGGAAATGGCACCACAATCCGCATGGGGGTTGTATACAGACCCCCATCTCAGGGGGAGGGAATGGACAAGGAAATGATAGAAGGCTTCCTTAGAATGGCAGAAAAAGGGGAGATATTGTTGATGGGGGACCTGAATATGCCAGATGTTAACTGGAGCACCTTTGCTGCAGGCACATCCAAGAGCAGGGTCATTCTTGATGCCCTACAGGGGCATGCCTCAGACTGCTAGTATTGGAACCCACTCGGGAGGGAGCAATCTTAGACCTGGTACTCTCAAATGGGGACGGAGAAAGAATCTCAGATTTAGAAGTGGGTAGCCATCTGGGAACAAGCGACCACCAAACAGTGTGGTTCACAATAAACACAGCTATACAATCAAGCCATACAAAAGTAAGAGTATTGGACTTTAGTAGGGCTGACTTTGGGAAAATGAGAGAGTACCTCAGAAAAGCACTAGCAAACAGGCAAGAAGGAGGAGTGGAGGAACAATGGGGAGTAATCAAAACAGCCATCACAAAGGCAACAAGCCTTTGTGTAAAGCCAATCAATAAAACACAACGAAGGAAAAACCCGCTATGGTTCTCAAAAGAGGTGGCAGGGAAGGTTAAGGAGAAAAGGATAGCATTCAGGAAATATAAGGAAACACAGAAGGAGCAGGACAGAGAACTTTATCAGTTAAAGAAGAAGAGGCTGGGAAGACAGTCAGAATAGCAAAGGCCCAAACCGAGGAAAGGATAGCCAATTCTGTTAAGAATGGGGATAAGACCTTTTATAGGTACATTAGGGAGCGAAAAAAGACCAAAGGAGGAATACTGAGGCTTAATAAAGGGGAGGGAATGTGGGTAGAGGGTGACAGTGAAAAAGCAGGGATACTGAATGAATATTTCTGCTCAGTATTCATAAAGAAAGAGAAGGGGAGGTACCTAAACCAAACAAGAGAAACACTCTGAAGACGGGGATCAATACCAGTCCATTTACAGAAGAAAGGGTTCTGAAAGAACTAATAAAAGTGAAGGTGGACAAAGCAATGGGGCCTGATGGGATTCACCCAAGAATTCTAAAAGAACTGAGGGTAGAACTAGTGACACCGCTGACTACTCTCTTTAACAAATCATGAGAGGATGGGGTGGTACCCGAGGACTGGAGGAGGGCAGATGTGTTTCCTCTTCACAAAAATGGGAGCAGGACAGAGGCAGGAAATTACAGACCAGTTAGTTTGACCTCAGTGGTAGGGAAAATGATGGAATCACTTCTGAAGGAAAGAATTTTTGAGTACCTAGAGGCCAGTGGGGCACAGGACCCAAGGCAGCATGGATTCACGATGGGAAGGTCGTGTCAGATGAATCTAATAGATTTCTTTGACTGGGTGACCAAAGTAGTAGGCCAGGGAGGGGCTGTGGATATGGCCTATCTAGATTTTAGCAAGGCATTTGATACAGTCCCACACAAAAGATTAATATACAAGTTAGCCAGCCTTGGAGTGGGTCCCAAGGTGGTAGCCTGGATAAAAAATTGGCTAGACAACAGGACACAATGGGTAGTAGTAAATGGAGTACACAGTGAAGAAAAAAAGAGGGTTACTAGCGGGGTACCGCAGGGTTCAGTACTGGGACTGGTCCTTTTTAATGTCTTTATAAGTGACATTGCAGAGGACCTGGAAGGAAAAGTATGTCTCTTTGCAGACGACACAAAGATCTGCAACAGGGTTGATACACAAGATGGAGTGGAAAGGATGAGAAGGGACTTGGCAAGGTTGGAGGAATGGTCAAATGTATGGTAGCTTAGATTCAAGTCAAAGAAGTGTAAGGTAATGCACATACATAGATACATAGACAGTGTCGGCAGATAAGGGCCTATGGCCCACCCAGTCTGCCCATTTGAGCTTGTAAATTCAGTTTATGTTTTCCAAGAAGTCTGTTGCCCCTTACCCCTGACCTCCAGAATTCCTTTATGTCTATCCCATGCATTCTTAAATCCCGTGATTGTTTCAGCCCCCACCACTTCCTCTGGCAGGGTGTTCCACTTGTCCACCACCCGTTCTGTGAAGAAATTCTTCCTCATGTTTCCTCTGAATCGTCCTCCCTCCAACTTCATCCCATGCCCTCTAGTCCTGGAACATCTTGAAACGTACACAATGGGGAGTGAGATACTGGCAACAGTAAAAATGGAAAGGGACCTGTGGGTAATTATATCAGATGACCTAAAGGTGGGCAAGCAATGTGAGAAGGCAGTAAGGAAGGCTGGGGGGATACTGGGATGCATAGGAAGAGGCATCAATAGTAGAAAACAGGAAGTTGTTATCCCTCTGTACAGACAGTTGGTGAGACCCCATCTGGAGAACTGTTCTGGAGACCCCATCTCCACAAAGACATAGACAGAGTGGAGGCTGTCCAGAGGAGGGCAACCAAATGGTGCAAGGTCTGCACCAGAAGACATACAAAGAAAGACTAAAGGAGCTTAATATGTATACCCTTGAGGAAAGAAGGGAGAGGGGGGACATGATAGAAACTTTCAAGTACCTCAAGGGAATCAACAAAGTCCGAGAGGGTAGCATCTTTCAGAAAAAGAGATATGCAAGAACAAGGGGACACAATTTGAAGATAGAGGGGGGACGGCTCAGAGGTAATGTGAGGAAGTATTTTTTCACAGAGAGGGTTGTGGATGCATGGAACAGCCTCCCTGAGGAGGTCGTGGAGTAAAGAACAGTGGAGGAATTCAAGAATGCATGGGACAGACATAAGGCAGTCCTAGTGGGGGGTAGGAGGAAGCAAGCTGTTGGTTAACTAGGATCTGCAGCTTATCTGTTAGGTAGGAAAATGGGCAGACTAGGTGGGCCAAGCGGTCCTTATCTGCCGTCAAATTCTATGTTTCTATGTATCTACAGAATGAAGGGGTAGGGGCAAACAACTACATATCTGCAGTTGGGGGAGAGAGGGCTGTCACTGTCTGCCCTTCTGAGGAGGGGGGTCTCACTTCGAGGGGGGGACCTCTGTTTCTGCTAGGATGCTGGGTAGCTTTCTCTGCTGGGTGGGCAGTGGAGGAGGGTCCTCAAGTTTCAGCAACTGTAATACTGGTACAGACGCGGCCGACTGAGTGGGGGTATCCTGTCTTCTAAAAAGTTTTGGAAAATTATTTTGCAGTCGGGTCCTAGTGTAATGTGGGTAGGCCTCTTTTGACACTGGATGCGATTTCAACCCAGCTCACACCAGATCTCCTTTGCAATGAGTACAGTCCTATACTAACTAAGTAGGCCACTTTGACTTGGATGCAGTTAGAAAAGCTGCTTATAATATTTTTCAAAATGTCTTAATACAGCCAGCATAGCGCCAGCCCACACCAGATCTCATCTGAGTGCAGACGGAGATTCTGAGGGGAGTGGAGCCTGAGGATCCAATTTGTTTGCTTTTCAGGTTTTACCCAGCCTGGCCCAAGTCACTCTGCTCATGCATTTTGCTGGGTTTGGAAAGTCTGTGCTGGTCTGAGGGTTTACATGTTGCTTTGTGAGTCTGAGCAGCGACATGCTGCTCACTTGGGGGCTATGCTCTGTGTCTGCAGACCCTGGGAGGGTGGAGGGGGAAAAAACCTCTGTGTCTGTAGACTGTGGGGTGTAATGTAATTTTCTGCTCCCGGAGGAACCTCTAGCTGATAACTGCTGGGGGGCAGCAGGGCTGGATGGGCTAGATGTCACTGTGTGCTGCCTGTGCGAGGGGATCTCTGTGTCTGCAGACTGTGGGGACCTCTGTAAAGTGCATGTGTGTGTGTGTGTGTGTGAGATATCTCTGTATAGTGTGAGAAGGGGATGTCCTTCCTCTGCCAGGGGTGGTGGGAGAGACTCTGTATCTTGACTTGGGGGTCACTGCTCACCTAGGGATGTTAGTACTCACGATGGGGGGGCCTCAGTGTCTGCAGATGGATTGGGATGTCAGGATTGGGATGATAGTGCCTGCTCAGTTTGAGGTGGAAACCTTTCTTTTATTGGATATTGCTTGGGGGGTTGGGGGGACAGCAGTCCAGGCTGGGGTCAGAAGAGGGGGACCTGTCTGGGTTAGGTCAAGGAAGGTAATAAAGCACCTTTCAGACTTCTGACTGTGGTACAGTGAGGGATGGGATTGGAGTGAGTGTCTGATAATGAAGGAGGAAGAGGATGTTGTACAGGGGAGGGGTAATCCCCGTTCAGCCTTTTTTCACCCAAATATGCATTTAGTGGGGAAAGGGCAAGTGTGTGTGTGTGTGTGTGTGTGTGTGGTGGGGGTGGGGCACACCAGTAGTTGAACTGGAAATGTTGAGGTGGTGAAACACTCATCCAGATTTATGGGCTGTGGAAGTTTGGAACTGTGATTTCTAGGTGATGGAACTCTCCCAACGGTAGTCAATGAAGAAAGATGACAGATGTGGTGGAATTGAGTTCCTATTGAAGTCTGCCTCCTGTCCAATTTAACTTCTGGGGCAGACAAGCATATATCATATTCCATTTCATGGAGAAGGAACCCCAGAGCCCTGTGGGACATAGTGCTTTCCTTAATTTATTTCAGTTTGTCAACTGGGTAGTTGAACTGAGCCAAGGGCCCTTTTTCTGGTGTGACCCGCCCCATAAAGCAAAAAACAAAACAAGAAAAAAAAATACAATAACGTGAAATATAAAATTACACAAATATATGCAATACAGAATATTAATCAAATATAAAATACTGGGTCATAATTAAAGCGACACTGACCACCCCCTCAGGCCTCGAAGAGACCCTAGTTTAAAAAAAAAAAAAAACACGTCAAGATTGCTCACATTCCGTATAATTTGCTGATGCCGCTGGTAGTTTGCTTCTGATTTCTGTTTTCTTTTTAAAAGTGAAAAACAGACTGGACTGGCCATCATACTAGTGTTACCACACAAAAACATGTTTGTTTATATTCCTTGATCACCTTGCACTGTAACTTTTCTGGACTTTGGAACACCCCAACTAGCCACTCCTGATGCAGTGGGAGGAGAGGGAAGCTGTAAAAGTGGCTGCACTGTTTGGGGGGTGTTATGCCCAGTAAGTTTGCAGTACGATTAGATGAAGTGCTTGAAACAAAACAAGGTTGTGCAAAAACACTGTTAGCATGCATATTAGTTCTGCTAAGAAAGAAAGCAGATAAAACAACCAGCAACATCAGAGAATTTTAGAGAAGGCAAGTAATCACAAAATGTGGGGTTTCAATTAGAAATAATACAATTGTGATTGCTCCTAACTGCAGGATATGCAATACCAGTGAAAGTAATATGAACCTGTAGCTCAGTAGTAGGGCACTGGAATGGTATTCTGGGAACCTGAGTTCAAGCCCCCTTAGATGATATTCTTTTTTTTTTCTCACAACAAATTTGTGATTCAGTCACTAAGCAGTGACTAATACGGCACCGAACATCAGATTGTCATCAGTCACTAAGGAGGCAAAGTTGCAATGAATCAATGGCTGTTGGTGAATTAGTATGTAAATACTAACAGACACATGAATTGCTGTTTTAGAAAATCTCAGTGTAAAAACACAAGACGCCACCTTCCCTGTGTCAGTGCAGGGCAGCCTGGTTTCTGGGCAAGTGATGGGTTGCAGTGAAGCAAGAGTTAGTGTCAAAAGTTAACCAGGTTGGGGGGGGATACTAGCATCTGCTTGAATATGATGACAAGTGTGTGGGACAGGATTAGCAGTGAGACCATCAATAGATGGCAGAAGGGACATTGGATCCAACACTGCTAGCTTCCAAAACAATGCTACGGACGCTGAACAACTTTGTCATAGGACCTCTGAGAAATTGAGAAATCACAGAATCCATAGCTCATATGCCAAGAAAGCACTTCTTAAGAAACAGTTTGATGAAATAGTTACCATGCTCTTGTTTTAACAGAGAGGAAGTAAAGTTCTCTCAGTTCTTTCTTTTCATGGTTCAGAGTATGCTTTCATAACAGAATAATTTCTTTCATGTTTTGATGTGTATTTTTTCTGTACTGTAAGGTATTGGTATAGAGACAGTTCTTTATTTTTACCAGTGTGTGACTTAGCTTGTGTAGTGCCAGTCATTTGACATGAACAGTGTGGTAATATTTTTTTGACACAGTGTGGTAATATAATATTGCTTAATATTTGTACAGTTGAGGAATGGGACTTTCACTATACTGATGATTCCATAATTTGAAAACTAGCTATTTAATTTGAATCAACATCTGTAATGACCCATTTTCAGATTTATATTCAGACTTTATTATCCAGTTCATACCCATTTTTAAATTACTTGGTAACTAGCTCTATGTCACATTGACAAATGCCATCCTCTCTGACCCCGCCCACATTGTCCCCCCCCCCCACCTTGCTACCCCAACCGCCCAGTGCTCCCAGGTCGCCCCTGAAAACAGGCACTTGTGCCTAGTGGGCCTTACCCAGTTACCAAAGACTGAAAAAAAAATTGCTGAAATGATGCCCCTGTCTGCTGCATGTGTGTTCCCTTTGAATTTTTTCTGCAACAGAATGTCACACTGTTTGTGTGGCTATTGGGTTGTAAATATGTGCGTTTATTTTGGGGTACATGAAGCATGGTGCCTTACTAATAATGGTTTATTTTGAAAGGAGTTGAAATGTTACTGTGTGTCAGAATCCTTGCAAAAATCATTTGTGCAAACAGGGAAAGTAAGCTGTCCCTTTTTATTTTGTGGGCTTTTCATTTGGTATTTCTTACTTTATGCTTCACTGTCATTGCCAGATCTTTCCACCAGATCTGGACAGCAGTTGCAAAATATACTCAAGGTGGGACTGGAGCTCCTTATGTTTTGTTTAAAAATTGTTCCCTTTTTACATCAAGCAGCACCAGACTGCTATGTATTAGTCGGTGTACCTTTTTACGAGTTCACAACTTGCTGCTTACTGATAGAAACGATGAGCAACCGAGATTAACAACAAAGTCAGCGTGAGGAGATCCACTGGAACAGATGAGAATGATTGTTACCGCTAGGCAGCGCCTTTTAAACAACCTACTAATGACTTCATACGGACTTCAGCCAGACAGTGGTAAATAACTGGTGGGAAAATGAGCAGGTAGTGAGGGAAAAACTAAGATGCTACAAAAACCAATAAAACAGTATTTAATACTTTAATATTAAACATAAAAGAAGGGAACACCGCACACCAGGATCCAGGTAGAGGATCAACTATAGTCAGGAGCTCTTTAACATCAGGTCATCTTTCTGATGCCACCTGCTGTTTGATCGTGACATTGCAGGAGTCTTCAGGAAAGAAAAAAAAATGCTGAACTGGCGCAGAATAACTCCGTTTTCTGGGTAATTTAACCCAACATTCAGCACGCAGAATTCTGCGTTACTGCACTTCATCCTGGTGGGCGGCACTGTACCTTTTGTTCAAGGTGTGTTCAATCATAAAGTAAGTTGAATTCCACCTTGTTGGTGCATCATGAACAAGCTGGAGATGAGGAAGACCTTTGTCCTTCTGGATATCAGCAAGGATGTCATGGGTGTTTACTGAATGGCTGAAGTGGCCACTCACTTTGCGCACTGTTCCCACAGTGGTTGATATTTGCTGGTCATTATCTAGGAAGCTTCGAACGATTAGGTTAAGACAAAAACTTTACAGAACAGGAAGCTGTGAGACAGCACCAGACGGTGGGACAGTAGTTCTGTAAAATATGGAGTGTTTATTTTTACTTGTATTGTGCATAGTGAGGGGTAAAAGGACAGTAACTTAGCAATGAAGGTCCAACACTGGAAGTAGGTGGTTCAGTAGTCCCTATCTGTATATCTTGGGACTACAGGTTGTGAAATAACTCATCCTTTTTTCTCCTTATCAAACGAAGATCCACTATCTAGCAAATATACCATACTCAAGTGCCATTTGCAGTTTCTAAAAAAACTTCTAAAGACCTAAATATCAACCATGTGGTCATTTTACCTTGGAAGCTCACTTCTGGGTCATGGACCTCAAAAGGGGCAAGTGCACATACGTTGCACACAGAGGCATGCAAAGACACGCACGTTTGGCGCATTCCTTGCATGTCCTACGGGGACAAGGAAACTAGGGCAAGGAAACTAACCAGCCCTACTAAACAAGTCAAATCCTTATAACTAACTAGCAAATAAACTAGACCAGTCATACTCCTGACTCACAAGGAAATCTATAAAAGAAGGATATATTGCAAAAACTGTACAACATGGAGACATATGACCCCTAAGATGATTTCTTAACGATACTGTGTAACGAGGGCACGATTATAAGATGCTGTCGCTGCATGAGGTACACTACAAGCATGACAAATCCAGGCTGCGAAGGGTTTCTCTGCCAGAAATGTGTTCAAATGGGGCAGCTGTTGCGTGAAGTAAACTCTTTAAAATGAGCAGGTCAAAGGGAGCACATTGAAAACAGTAAATGCCACACCAAAGGAGAAAAGAAAAAGGGATACACAGGTAGAGATAGACATAGAGGAACCAGAACTAGGGTCCGATATAAATCATGTAGAACCAAACAGCAAAAGTGATTTAGACTGGACTACTGTACAAAACATACCGAAAAGAGGAGTGGGGGGCTGTTGGTAACAATAGCATACCATTAGCGAATAGATACTCCCCATTAATGGAAATTAAAGAAACAGAGGAAGTAACTGGGGAAGAAAAGCTACTAGTAATTGGGGACTCAGTTGTGTTACATATGGGGATAAACAGTGTCAGAAAAGATCACAAGAAATATATCATAGAAGACATTATGTATTTAATCACCCTTACAAAAAACAAGGGTCAGAAACTGGTCATTTTGGCAATCTTGCTAACTTTTAAGGGACATGAAAAAATAAAAACCCACCATCCAACAGATTAACATACAATGAGGAAACAGATGCACAGAGGAGGGAATAAGTTTTATAAACTCATGGGAGTTTTTTTACAAACAGAAACATTTATATGCAAAGGATGGTTTACACCTGAGCAGTACTGCCACAAGAACCCTAGCAATCATTATTACTAAGAAAATATCAACAGATCATTTAAACTAACTTCTGGGGACCTCGAGATGAAAATAAAGTTGTACCAAAAAAGAAACAAACCAACAAAAACAATCCCTAAATGCAGTTAGTATATACTGTTACCCAATAAATGCTAGGAGTTTAAGTAACAAAAAAGATAAACTAAAAGCACTATTAAAATCAGATGGAAAGGCTGACATGCCCTTTATTACAGAAACTTGGTGGACGCGAAAAGACTATTGGGGAAGAGAAATTCCTGGATATCACATATATCACTTAAAAAGGGTAGAACAAAGGGAGGGGGAGTAGCAACATATACTGTATATCAGACCACATATAGTCCAACTAATTTCTGCAAATATTAAAAAAAAAGAAGGTAGTAATACAGAATCAATTCAATTCAGTGCATTTCAATTTACTGGAAGGCAAACTGAGAGTATACTCTCTTTTACAATTGCGTCCAACAATTAACATTAAAAAACATAACAACTGTATAGATCAAGGTAGAAACAGCAATAGATAAATATATTATAATGGGCCTATGCTATATACCATTGAGCAGCGAAAATGAGATGTCAGAAGAAATACACTGCATACTTGAAAGGGCATGTGAAATGGGCTGTGTTGTTTGTCTAGGTGACTTAAATTTTAGTTATATACAGGGATTAACCCATGACAGGGTATGGGTTAACTGAGCATTAATCCACACCTGGAGGTGGTTGGAGTCATGAGGTGAAGCTGAGTGACTTCAGCCACCCAGGCGTGAATTAATGCTCAGTAAACCCATACCCTGGAGTGGGTTAATACTCTTATAATATGGGCAATGTTATGTTAGAGTTTTACCTAAAGAAATAGTAAAATAAAGTCCTGTGAGCATGCAACTGTGCGTATATCAGGGATTAATCTATGGTCAGGTGACCTGTTTGGACGAATCAGAAGACAGTATTTTTCGGAACCCATGTTCTAAACTGGGATAAAATGACAGCTACAAATGCAAATAGTATTTCATTTTTAAAAACTACAGAACAGTTAGGCCTAAAACAGCATGCAACCACCCCAACTAGAGGTGAAAATATCTTAGACATAGTCCTAAGTACAAATGATATTAAGTATTACAGACTGTGAAATAAATGCACCCCTTGGAAATAGTGACCATAATATTATCAAACATGTCTTCTCTCTAAAAAGAATCACCTAGGACTTATCCCGCTCAAAGTATTAGCCTCCCTCTGCAGTGCTCACGCCTCCGCAAACACCCGCTCAGCAAATAAGCTGGTGTGGTCTATACCCAGGGTCAGGACCTCCCTAGCACAAAGGTCATTTTCCTACAGAGCACCGCTATGGTACAATGAACTCCCGCCTGTCATTTCTTCTGTCTCCAGTCTAGGCCCCTTCAAAAAAGCCCTAAAAGACCACTTACTCTCCACCCCTAGCTGCCAGTGCAATGGCTAGTTATGTCCTACGGTCAGCCCCCCCATCTTTCACGGTCCTCTTGACCGGGCTGGGCCTGCCCATATACTGCAATGAAATGCATAGTACAACCAGTACTAATTTGAGACTGTGTTCTAGTGCTCTGACCCAACTGTTCCAGGAGCAAGTAGTGTTCTTGTACACTCCTCTAAGCATACTACTGACTGTGTAACTGTTTAATATTCCTCAATATGTAAACTTCGCTCATAATGTAAATTTCACTCTTGCACTAGTAACGAAGGTGTCAATGACAATATCGGTTCTGACTGCTTGCACTAATGACAATTACAGGCTGTATAGCTGGGCCTGATTAGCTACCTAATTATATAGGCCTCTTTCTCCAAAAGATTGTACTAGTCGTACACTGTGTTGTTGTTGTTGTCTACTGTATCTGTATTGTTCTCTGTCGAGGAGCCTTTGTAAATGAGTCTGTGACTCAAAGGTTGTAAATCTGATATCTTCAATAAATAAATAAATTGTATCTTTCCTAGTCCAGGAATATATCCCAATAAATAAAGGATGCAGAGAAATGTATAATTTTAAATCTGAGAACCAAACTAAAATCCTGGAAGACCTAGCTAGAATAAATTGGGAAAGAGAACTGAAAAATAAATCTGCCTCTGAAATACGGGATATAATTAAGAAACATGTTGTCTCTATATGTGGTAAGCATATTAAGAAAATAAAAAATACAGCAGCTGAGGTATAAAACTGCAGTGGCTCACGAAAAGTCTAAAAACAATTTTTAAAGAATAAATGTCAGCTATATTCTAACATAACAGAAATAAAATAGAAGAAAACTAGGAAAGCTACTCAGAAGTACAAAAAACCATGCAAAAATAAAATAAAACAATAAAAAATGGAGATAGGCATTGCACAAAAGGCTAGCAAGGATAACATGAAAATGTTCCATGGATATGTAAACTCACTTCGAAAACAAAACAATGAACTATGCACCATAATATCTAATAATCAACAAATGGAAGACCGTAAAAACTGGCTGACGTATTTAATTCCTACTTTGGAACTGTATTCACAGACAGTGAACCATACTTTGGAATATTGCTAATTATACAATGGGCACCAAAATAAACACAAAATCCTCCTTTCTGACTGGCTGGCTGGCACCTTTTTCCTGTTGTAAATCCTCCGATATACCAAAGGGAAAAGGTGCCAGCAGCCAGTGAGCCACATGAAGAACTCCCCCTAAATCATTCCAACCACAGAAAAGTCAGGGCTGGCAAAGACAGCAATCCATGCTAAATGGCCGTCTTGCAGAACTGCTGCTCAAAATCAGTCAGTACCTCTTTTTTTTTTTTTTTGTCTTGCAGCTCCTGTTTGCCTGCAGTAGAAACATAGAAACATAGATTTTTGACGGCAGATAAGGACCGCTTGGCCCACCCAGTCTGCCCATTTCCCTACCTAATAGATAAGCTGCAGATCCTAGTTAACCAGCAGCCTACTTCTTCCTACCCCCACCCCCTAGAATTGCCTAATGACTGTCCCATGCATGCTTGAATTCCACCGTTTTTGACTCCACAACTTCCTCCAGAAGGCTGTTCCATGCATCCACAACCTCTCTGTGAAAAATACTTCCTTAAATTACCTCTGAGCAGCCCCCCCTTCTATCTTCAAATTGTGCCCCCTTGTTCTTGCACACCTCTTTTTTTGAAAGATGCTACCCTCTTGGACTTTGTTGATTCCCTTGAGGTACTTGAAAGTTTCTATCATGTCCCCCCTCTCCCTCCTTTCCTCGAGGCTATACATATTCAGCTCCTTAAGTCTCTCTTCATGTGTCTTCTGGTGCAGACCCTGCACCATTTTAGTTGACCTCCTCTGGACAGACTCCATCCTGTCTATGTCTTTGCGGAGATTGGGTCTCCAGAACTGCACGCAGTACTCCAGATGGAGTCTCACCAACTGTCTGTACAGAGGGATAATAACTTCCTGTTTTCTACTGATGATGCCTCTCCCTATGCATCCCAGTATCCCCCAGCCCTCCTCGCAGCCCTCTCACATTGCTTGCCCACCTTTAGGGTCATCTGATATGACTACCCCAGGTCCCTTTCCATTTTGTTGTTGTTAGTATCTCACCCCCATTGTGTACTCTTCCCTGGGTTTTTGTTTCCCAGGTGCATTACCTTCACTTTAGCATTGAATCTAAGCTGCCATACATTTGACCATTCTCTAACCTTGCCAGTCCCTTCTCATCCTTTCCACCCCACCTTGTGCATCAGTTCTGTTGCAGATCTTTGTGTCATCTGCAAAGAGACATACTTTTCCTTCCAGTCCCTCTGCAATGTCGCTTATAAAGACATTGAAGAGGACCGGTCCTAATACTGAACCCTGCGGTACCCCACTAGTAACCCCCCTTTCTTCAGAGTGGACTCCATTTACTATTACTCTCTGTGTCCTATTCTCCAGCCAATTCTTTACCCAGGCTGTCATCTTGGGACCCACTCCCAGGCTGGCTAACTTGTATACTAATCTTTTTTGTGGGACTGTGTCAAATGCCTTTTGAAGTCTAGGTAGGCCATGTCCACAGCCCCTCCCTGATCTACTACTTTGGTCACCCAGTCAAAATCTATCAGATTTGTCTGGCATGACCTTCCCACTGTGAATCCATGCTGCCTTGGGTCCTGAGCCCCTCTGGCCTCTAGATACTCAACAATTCTTTCCTTCAGAAGTGAGTCCATCATTTTCCCTACCACTGAGGATAAACTAACAGGTCTGTAGTTTTCTGCTTCTGCCTTGCTCCCACTTTTGTGAAGGGGAATCACATCTGCCCTTCTCCAGTCCTCGGGTACCACCCATCCTCCCATGATTTGTTAAAGAGGGTAGTCAGTGGTGTCACTAGTTCTACCCTTAGTTCTTTTAGAATTCTGGGATGAATCCCATCAGGCCCCATTGCTTTGTCCACCTTCAGTTTTAAGAGTTCTTTCAGAACCCTTTCTTCTGTAAATGGGCTGGTATCAACTTCTGTATCCAGAGTGTTTCTACTGTTTGTTTTAGGTACCTCCCCCACTTCCTTTGTAAATACTGAGCAAAAATATTTGTTTAGTATCTCTGCCTTTTTACAGTCACCCTCCCTCCTCTTTATTAAGCCTCACTAACCCTCCCTTGGTCTTCCTTCGCTCCCTGATGTACCTATAAAAGGTTTTATCCCCCTTCTTAACTGAGTTGGCTATCTTTTCCTCGGTTTGGGCCTTTGCTGTTCTGACTGCCTTCCCAGCTTCCTTTTGCTTTAACTGATACAGTTCTCTGTCCTGCTCCTTCTATGATTCCTTGTACTTCCTGAATGCTTTCTTTTTCTCTTGAACCTTCACTGCCACTTCCTTTGAGAACCATAGTGGTTTCTTACATTGTTTCGTTTTGTTTATTTGCTTCACACAAAGGCTCATTACCTCTGTGATGGCAGTTTTTATTATTCCCCATTGTTCTTCCACCCTCCTTCCTGCCCATTTGCTAGTGCATTCCTTAGGCACTCACCCATTTTAGCAAAGTCAGCCCTCCTAAAGTCCAGTACTTTTGCCTTTGTATGGCTTGACTCTATTGCTGTGTTTTTGTGAACCATACTGTTCGATGGTCAGCTAGTTCCCAGATGGCTACCCACTTCTACATCTGAGATCCTCTCTTCATCTCCATTTGAGAGAACCAGGTCTAAGATTGCTACCTCCGAGTGGGCTCAATACTAGTTGTCTAAGGCATGCCCCTTTAGGGCATCTAGAATAACCCCCTCTTTGAAGTGGGCTGCTACAACTGCACTCCAGTTAGCATCTGGCATATTCAGATCACCCATCAGCAATATCTCCCTTTTCTGCCATTCTAAGTATTCTTTCTATCATTTCCTTGTCCATTTCCTCCCCTGAGAAGGGTCTCTATCTAACCCTGTGCGGATTGTGGTGCCATTGCGGTCTCAAATTTACCCGGCGCTTCTCCTCCTCCTGTTTTCCATTTTGTTCTGTTGCTTTGATTCCTTCCCTTATGTAAAGAGCTACTCCTCCTCCTCTTTTACCCTCCCTGTCCCTCCTGTAGATAGTGTATCCTGGTATGTTTATGTCCCAGTCATGGTTTTGTGTGTACCATGTTTCTATGATTGCCACAATATCCAGATGTTCCTCCTCCATCAAGGCCACTAATTCAGGAAGCTTGTTATTCAGACTACGGGCATTGGTACTCATTGCTCTCCATATTTTGATGGCTTTACCTTCCTTTGCAGCATCCCCCACTGACCTGTCTACTTCGGTCTTTTTCTCATTTAGTACCCTGTTTTGTAGGGAGAGGCTGGGATTTTCTTGCTGCTTATCAGTGCCTCCCCCCTTGACTAGTTTAAAAGCTTACCAATGAAGCATTTAAACCAATTGCTCAAAAGACTTGTTCCTTCCTGGACAGATGCAGACCATCCTGCCAGTATAGGCTGGTGTCCCTCAGATGGAACCCCAGTCCCCAGTGAAGCCAAACCCTGTGCTCCACACCATTTTTCAACCATTCATTAAACTGCATGGTGCAAAGTACCCTCGCCTCACTCATGCCATTGACAGGCAGCACCTCAGAGAAGGATATTGTGTGTGCTACTTGTCTTAGGCCCCTCCCCAGTTCTACAAAGCCCTTCTGCACTGCTCTAATCTCATGATTAGCCAAGTCATTTGTCCCTAGGTGGACAATGATGTCCAGCTCAGACTCCCGTGCAGCTGTTCTCGTGATCCTGTGGATGCGCTTCCTGTCTCTCCAAGCCATGGCACCAGGCAGGCACCTTACTTCAGTTTTCCCTGCTCCCCCCAGTTCTATCCCCCTAATAACTGAGTCCCCCACCAGGAGCTGCTTCCTTTCCTTGTGGTGTCCTCTGCCTCCTTCCTGTGGGCCTCCCTTGTGACAGTTGTCCTCAGCCTCCTTAGTCTCCTCTGTGGGTGCATCCATAGGGGAGCTATGCTCCCCCAGAAGGGTGTATGGATTGTGGTGTGGAACAGCTGACTAGGTGTGCCTCTGTTCCACCATCCTCACCCTCCCTGAGCCCACTGTGGTCCAACTGCTGTGCTTTCTTCGTAACCTCTGAGGTAGTGGTGGTGGCTCTGGTGCTCCCTGGATGGGGGAGGAATCAGTATCAGTATCAGCTCCCTTCATCATCCCCACAGCCTCCACATCTCTGCTCCACAGTGTACCCTGGAAAAAAAAAATAACAAGTGTAAGTGCCAGTTATTACGTCCCAAGTCCCACCTGGAAAGTGCCATAACTCCGGAAACCCGACTCTGAAGGCAGCCCTTCAACCTAGAATGCACAAAAAATGGAGCAGTACCTCCATAGGGCAAATGAAACATGCACCAAGTACTGAAGGCTGTCCTGGCTCATACAAGAAAAATGGAGCCAGGACCCAGTCAAAAACACAACCTGGCACACATTTAAACATTTTCTGGCCCCCCAAAAAGCACCAAGCTGAGAAGCGCAAAATAATACTGCGCATACGTAGTATCCCCACAGCCCCACTAACTAAGGACTGCTTCTTCTGGTGGAGCAATAAAAACAGTAAAACATAAATAAAAATTGAAAAATAACTTTTTTTTAACTATTTTTCTGTGTAAAAAAAAAACAAAACACCAGCACATAGTATAATCACAGTATCTCACTCCAGGGTGTGGGTATATGGTGGGATTTACCCACTTCTGGTGTGGTTTACTCACTCAGCCTGCGGCCTTGTGACCAAACCACACCAGGCATGGTAAATCCCACCATATACCCATACTCTGTCATGGTATATTGCTTAAAATTACAACATCAAGGATTATGATCAGCACAGAGGGTAGGATATTCAAAGGAGATGCACTTGGCACAACTGAGCTGCGCTGGCACTTCTCTCAAATGCACCCCATGGCCATATTTGAAAGGGGTTGATGCGCCGCACAAATCCAGATGCACCACAATGCAACGATAATGTATGCGGCGCATCCGGAGGGGACGTTCCCCTGCATTCGCAGCACACTTCCATATTCAGCCGAGATGTGCAATGCAGCTGCCTGTACATCTCAAAGATGTGCAGTGCAAAGACAGGCATGGAAAAACCATGCCTAAGTCATAGCCACCCACAGACGGGCTGTTGTATTGCACAGCACTACACAGCATCCCAGTCCCCAGGTGGCTTCCTCCCCTCCCCCGTCTCCGATCGTGTGGGACATTGTGAAAACCACAGGATGGCAGTGTGACCCACCAGGTGTCTGTAAAAGTAAGAAGAGATTACCGGGAAGGATTTAGCTCCCGGGGGGGGGGGGACAGCCAGGACAACTGTCCCAGGCCTGGAGGCTCTGTCCAATGATCAATTATGAATTGTTAAGTGCATCAGAGGCTATTCCCCACCCTGTGAACCCTCTGTGACATGCGTCGGATCAAGGATGCTGCTGATTGAGGTTGAGGAAGGATAGTGAGTGGCTGAGCCCCCCCCATGACCCGTCACTAACACCAACAGGTGGCAGCTCTCTCTACCTGGCTCTGTGCTGCCCCTCTCACTGCTGCGGCAGCTGCCACCTGCTTGCCCTGGCCTGGGCCCCTGTGCTCTATACAGCACAGCAACAGACAGACAGTTAAGTGTCGGGCTGACTGCGCTAAAGAAAAAAAGACAGCAGCCGACAGTCTCCTGCTTCTCTCCTCCACTCAGTACTTGATCTGTGGCCTTGTACACATTTACCAGGGGGCCAGGGGTCAGGAGCAGAGCAGAGGTCACTCGAGGGTTGCAGGTCAGGGGTCATCAAGCCACGGATGACCCCAAGCTGCTAGATGACAGCGGGTCACACATGCTGCACACTACTTGTTACACCTCGATCATTCGAGAAGGACTCAGAAGACAGTGTGGAGTGGAGACTTAGATATCCAACACAATCAGTCCGTCTGCGTCATCAGGACCATTTTGTTTCTCTTCAAAATTCTGTTGCTCAGCTTGGTTAGTTAGTGCTCTTGTTGTCTTGATAATAATACAGTGTTGAGAAGATCTGTGCCTTTGAGAGGCAGAAGAGGTCAGAGAACAAGGTCATACATGGTGTGGCTACAGCCAGGCCATTTAATTTTAGGTTGCAGCCAGGGCCTGGGCTGGCTGACTGCTATGGGGCAACAGTGGGTAAGTACAGACTACAGTACTGTCATCAGTACACGTACATTATTCATTTTAAATTGAGAAACTGCTGCTTTTGCAGACAAGAAAATGCCTTTTCAGTGATTGATGAGAAAGAGGGGAAAGGAGCACTAAAAGTTTTTTTTTTTTTTTTGGTAGTTCTCCCCAGTAGGATTTTCATTTCATTAAGCACTGGAGCTAAGATTGCTAGTGAAAAAAATTGAGTCAAGAAAATTCTTAAAGGGCATTAGAATTCCTCTCTGCCTTTAGGACTTTCGCTGCTGTGATGAACTGAACCACATTATGATCCTTAATTTCCTCAAGTTCCAGAAATCATGTAAATGGTTAATGGTGTGAGAAACTGGAAACTGTATGAGACGTATATCGTTTTTACACACTTCTCTGCAACAAGAGCATGGAACACTTCTTTAAAAACTTCTGACATTGTTAATGTGGCCTTTCAGTCACCGTGAGAATATGAGAATTACTTTTTTAAATCATTAAATTGGATCATCTGAGCAGCTGTCCAAACTAGGTCAGCTTTGTGGGATCAGAATGAGTGACTTTTTAGGGGAGCGTGTGAGGCCTCTGATTGGCCCAGCATATATACACATTATTATATAGTACCCCAAGCTTTCTCAGATGCCACCCTGTATAGCAGGGTTCACACAAAAACTTTTCTGGACTGGTCAGCAGGGAAAGTCTGATTAAAATTGTACCGCCTCACTCAGATCTGCACTTGGCCATAGCTGAAATGGAGATTATGGAAACAAACACAGCACAGTACTTGTTACAGCTCAGTTGCCAGTTATTCTGCTGCCAACTTGCTGTTCTTCATGAAATCATGAGGGAATGGGAGGGTGAGGAGGTGCCCAGTCCTAAAGGTGTGTCCCGGGCCCAGAAATTTTTATCGGCATCCCTGCTATCTCCAGTTATCTCTGTGAAATGCAGCCAGATTGAAACAAATGAGACCCACTCACCGGATATGTGTTTCAATTATTTGCAAGCTTTTTTGTTTTAACTGCGAAATGTTGATGTCATTTAGAAAATAAAATTATTTTCTCAACAAAAAACCTTGAAAATTATTAAAACAAATATCTGGAGAGTGGGTCTCATATGCTTCGGTCTGGTTACAATGTGAAAACCCCATATCCCTGGTAGTCTAGTGGCCCCCCACCCATCCCCAATCATATATAGAAAGCGAATCACCCCCTTGATGTCCAGTGTCTTCCCCCATCCCCATCATATATATATTTATATATGTATATATATATATATATATATATATATAATATATACATATATATATGTGTGTGTGTATATATATATATATATATATATATATATATATACCTCTAGGCCTTTATCTGCTGGCAAATTTCGTATGTTCGTATATAATAAAAGCAAAGCATCCCTTCCCGGTAGTCTAGTTGCCCCCCCCACCTTCTGACCTTCATCCGCACAGTAAATAATTCATGCCACTCCCTGGTAGTCATACCTCCTCGGCTGCCTGCTAACTGCACTATCACTGAATGACAGCTTACAGTAAGCACTGCACTACCATTGGTCAACAACATCGACCAATGGGTTTGCAGTGTGTCCTGTAAGCTTTCATTCACAACTTTGTGTCATTCACAGTGCTTACTGTAAGCTGTCATTCAGTGACAGCACAGTCAGCGGGCAGCCGTGAAGGTGTGCGGGTAGGTTTTGCAGCCGCCAGCTGACATGGCCATCCTGGGTCAGGGGGAGCAGGGTGGGGTGTGGGTGCCTCAGTGGGTGGGGGGGTTCACTGGACTACCATGGTGCTGTCAGGTTGTGTGGTATGCTGCAATCAGGGCTGGGAGGGGGGTACCACTAGACTACCAGGGACTAGCATTAATTAGTTACTGTGCGGACAAGGGTCGGGAAGAGGGGGCACTGGACTACCAGGAAGGGATACTTTGCTTTTATTATATGATCATGGATGGACGGGGGACACTGGACATCCAAGGAGGGTTGATTCATTGATTCTTTTTTAATATATGATCAAGGATGGGCAGGGGGGGGCATTAGACTACCAGGGAGTTGTTGAGTGTAGGGGGACACGGAGGTTGCAGGGCACCCTGCGCATTCTGCGGTGTGCATCCCTGCCCCAGACATGCAGATGGGGTCATAATGTCATGCAAATGGCCCCATTTGTGCCTTGCATGGCTAATAGCCCCTTTGCATGTCACAGTCTGAATATCTGTGATTTGCATCCAGCGCATCCCGAGGATGTGCCACGCATCCCCATTCCAGGTATTCAGACCGCACAGGAGGATGCACCAGCGCATCTTTTTCAGACCCCTTTGTGCTGCTTGCATCTTTTGATATGTTCAGACAGGATGCATGATTGTGCATCTAGTTTGAATATAGCAATGTTGCGCTCCATCGCAACTCAGCTGTGCCGCACAGGCTCTTGCACCCATTCTGGGCGCAGTTTTAATATCCTGGCCAGACTATATTAAAAGAATTCTGTACTTAAGAGCACTGTCAAAAAATGAAACCCCAGCTGATTGGCTATCCGCCATAGTCATTCCTAGCTATAAAAAGGGAAGCAGATCGAACAATGTAAATTAGTCTGACCTCGGTGCTGGGAAAAATTAAGTAGTCCATCCTTAAAGATATGATAAACCAACACGTGGATCAATTTCATCACAAGGATATGGAACAGCATGGGTTCACTATGGGATGATCATGTGTTACAAACCTGTCATGTTTCTATGAAAAAATATCAGTCACTGGATAGAGGTTCACCAGCTGATTGTATTTTCTTGGACCTTGCAAAGGCATTTGACAAAGTACCTCATAGTATTATTCAATGAATCAGTTGTTGGCTGAGTGGTAGGAGTCAGAGGGTTAGCATAAATGGATATCTATCTAACACGATAGCCGTGACGAGTGGGGTTCCCCAAGGGTCGGTTCTGTGTCCTTTGTTATTTCAATTATTTATGTCTGACATGGGTATAGAAACAACTTGTTGACTAAGTAAAAATGCAGATGACACTAAAATAGCTAGAGTGGTTAAAACGGAAACGTAGACACTTTACAAAGGGACTTGGATAAGATATCCGAGTGGATTGACACATGGGGGATGAGCTTTAAAAGTGATAACATAGAAACATAGACTTTGACAGCAGATAAGGACCACTTGGCCCACCCAGTCTGCCCATTTCCCTACCTACTGGATAAGCTGCAGATTCTAGTTAACCAACAGCCTATTTCCTGCAACCCCCAACTATAATTGCCTTATGTCTGTCCCATGCATGTTTGAATTCCTTCACTGTTTTAGACCCCACAACCTCTCCAGGAAGGCGGTTCCATGCATCCACCACTCTCTCCGTGAAAAAGAATTTCCTCACATTACCCCTGAGCCGTCCTCCCTCTAACTTTAAATTGTGCCCCCTTGTCCTTACACATCTCTTTCTCTGAAAGATGCTACCCTCCTGGACTTTGTTGATTCCCTTGAGGTACTTAAAAGTTTCTATCATGCCCCCCGTCCCTCCTTTCATCAAGGGTATACATATTAAGCTCTCTCAGTCTCTCTTCATATGGTTTCTGATGTAGACCCTGCACCATTTTAGTTGCCCTCCTCTGGACTGCTTCCATCCTGTCTGTGTCCTTGCGTAGATGAGGTCTCCAAACTGCACACAGTACTCCAGATGAGGTCTCACCAACTGTCTGTATAGAGGGATAACCACTTCCCTTTTTCTACTTGTGATGCCCCTCCCTATGCATCCCAGTATCCCCCTGGCTTTCCTACTGACTTCTCACATTGCATACCCACCTTTAGGTCATCTGATATGACTACACCCAAATCCCTTTCCATTATTGTTGTTAGTACCTCCCCTGCTGTTGTGTACTCTTCTCCTGGATTTTTATTTCCCAGGTGCATTACTTTGCACTTCTTTGCATTGAATCTAAGTTGCCATATGTCTGACCATTCCTCCAACCTTGCCAAGTCCCTTCTCATCCTTTCTATCCCCCTTGTGTATCAACTCTGTTACAGATCTTTGTGTCATCCGCAAAGAGGCATACCTTTCCTTCCAGACCCTCTGCAATGTCACCTATAAAGACGTTAAAGAGGACTGGACCCAGTACTGAGCCCTGAGGTACTCCACTAGTAACCCCCCTTTCTTCAGCATGTGTTCCATCCACTATTACCTTCTGTGTCCTGTTGTGCAGCCAGTTTTCTACCCAGGCTACCACTCTGGGACCCATTCCCAGGCTGGCTAACTTGATTATTAATCTTTTGTGCGAGACTGTGTCAAATGCCTTGCTAAAGTCTAGGTAGGCCATATCCACAGCCCCTCCCTGGTCTATTACTTTGGTCACCCAGTCAAGGAAATCAATTAGATATGTCTGACATGACCTTCCTGCTGTGAATCCATGCTGCTTTGGGTCCAGTGCCCCGCTGGCCTCTAGGTACTCAACAATTCTTTCTTTCAAAAGTGATTCCATCATTTTCCCCACCACTGAGGTCAAACTAACAGGTCTGTAGTTTCCTGCTTCTGCCTTGCTCCCACTTTTGTGAAGGGGAATCGCATATGCCCTCCTTCAGTCCTCATGTACCACCCCATCTTCCCATGATTTGTTAAAAAGTGTGGTTAGTGGTGTCATTAGGTCCTCCCTTAGTTCTTTTAGGATTCTAGGGTGAATCCCGTCAGGCCCCATTGCTTTGTCCACCTTGAGTTTTAAAAGTTTTTTCAGTACTCTTTCTTTAAATGGACTGGTATCAACCCCACTATCTAGAGTGCTTCTACTGTTTGGTTTAGGTAACTCCTCCTCTTCTTCTTTTGTGAATACTGAGCAAAAGTATTCATTCATTATCTCTGCCTTTTCACTGTCTCCCTCTGCCCACCTCCCCTCTCCTTTATTAATCTTCCCTATCCCTCCCTTAACTTTTCTATGTTCCCTAATGTACCTATAAAAGGTTTTATCCCCCTTCTTAACTGAGTTGGCTATCCTTTCCTCGGTTTGGACCTTTGCTTTTCTGACTGCCTTCCCCACTTCTTTCTGCTTTAATTGATACAGTTCCCTGTCGTGTTCCGTCTGTGATTCCTTATACTTTTTGAATGCAGCCTTTTTCTCCTTAACCTTCCCTGACACTTCTTTTGAGAGCCATAGTGGTTTTTTATTCCGCTTTGTTTTCTTTATTTGTTTCACACAAAGGCTTGTTGCCTCCATGATGGATAAGTGTTGTGTCATGCATCTTGGGCAACACAATAAGGAAAGCACATATTTTCTAAAAGGATTACCTTTAAAGAAAACAAATGAAGAAAGAGACTTTGATATAACAATAACAGATAAACTAGCTTATGACAAACACTGTAATGCACAGATAGGCAAAGCAAAGAATATACTCTGGAATACAAAACAAACTTTAGAAGCAGAAATGAAAGCGTAATAATGCCATTATATAGATCATATGTTAGATCATTTCTTGACTATGGTAGCCAAGCTTGGGATTTACTGCAAGGATACTACGGAAAGGACTGAAAAAATCCAAAGACAGACTACTAAAATGATCCATAATTTTGGTACCTTATCTTATAATGAGCGATTACAAAAGTTAAACCTGATGTTCTTAAAGTGAGGGTGTGATATAAATTGATAAAGTTTTGGGCTTCACAGCCTGCTACCCTAGGGCGATGATAGCTCCTCTGTGTAAAAATGAGACATTGTAATCCATTCCTTTATGGGAGGGAAGGGATCGTAATTCTGGCCGAACTGCGAGCCGGCTGATCCCTTTCCACTTCCCAGTCTGCCTGCTCCGCCCCCGCACTCTCTTGTTTTGTGAAGTGGTACCATGGAGAGCACAGGGACGCACCCCATACAAGTCTATGGGGCTAGTTTTTAGAACGTTTTTAGAGACCTTTAAGCTACCTTTTGGTAAACATGAAAGCCACCGCTCAACTGATGGTTGAGCAGTGGCTTCGTGTTCAAAATGACAAAATCTTTATACATTCAAAAACTGGCCCCTAAGACTCATATTGAGTGCATCCTGCTCTCCTGGTACCACACTCATAAAAACATGAGACCGGGGCAGAGCAGGCAGACCAGAAGTGAAAGGGATTGACTGGCTGGCAGTTCAGCTAGAAAGATGACCCTTCCCTACTGTAAAGGAATGAATTAAAATTTCTAATTTTTACACAGAGGGACTATCGCCACCCCGGGGTAGTGGGCTATAAAGCCCTACCCTATATATAACACATTTACTTAAAATACTAGAAGGATATGAGGTGATCTGCTTTTATGTTATGAAACCATGCAAGATCTGTTAAATTAGTTAAATTTTAAATTTAAAAATGATAACCTGGCTAATGAGCAGGATCGCGTAAGGACGCTTTTTCTTCTCACTCCACAAACCGCCAAGAACATTAACTTAAATTAAATCTTTATTTTGCTTCAAAACACAGAAAAAGCGACTCCAGCGGTTTATAAGCAACCATGAATGAATACCTGATGCCTGGACCAAGTAAAAACTCTCGTACTGGAGGTAAAAGTCTGAGAAAACAACCACCAGCAGCACAAGTTTAAAACGAAGGGCCGGTTTTGCTTTCTGCAGCGGAGGTGTGCGCTGTAGGCTGGGAGGTTATGCAGCAGGTATTGGCGGCTCTCGGACCCCGACTCACCAGCCTGGCATCTAATTTTGACCGCAAGCTCCAAGAATTGGTAGATCTTCACGCCTCACACACAACAATGTTCACAGAAATGGAGCAACAAGTGTCGGATGTCGACGATGCCATGACCCCAGTTTCTGAACAAATTGCTGCCCTACAAAAAGAACTGGCGGACTTTAAGGAACAGTTCAATTATCAAGAGAATTATCAATGACGTTTAAACCTGCACCTTCAGGGCTTACCAGAAGAGCTGGAGGATAATGATATCCTGTAGTTCTGCACAAGGACTTTGCCTGAGATCCTAGGGCTATCCCCCAAAAATGGCAAACTGAAGCTAGAGAGAGTCCATTGGGCAGTTATTCCCAGGCCCCCTCCAGATCAACCACTGCAACAGGTAGTCATGCGGTTCCATCAATTTCAAGACAGGGAATAGGTACTGAAAGCTTATAGAACCATATCTGATCTACAGCACAAAGGACACAAACTCAATATTTTCCAAGATTATTCGGCCCGACTACTGAAGAAACACTGCACCTTCAACTCGGTGATGGCGCAACTGTGAGAGGCCCAGGTTGAATGCTTTATGCTGTACCCTGCCACTCTTAAAATTAAACATGAAGGGGCTACTTATTCCTTTTGGGAAGCACAGAAAGCGGAGGTTTTTGTCAAAGATCTACAGAAGAAAATGGGGTGAAGTGACAAATGCCATGGTAGAGTGTAGGTTTTGCTGCCTTTTTTTTTTTTTTCTACTTCTAATTGAAAAAGTGCTCCTCGTGGCGCTGGGCTATAAAGTACTGATTCTGAGTTAATTTAATGGATGTACTAACTGTCAATATGCCCGGGAACATTCTTATGAGGCTGCAATTGATAAATATATAAGGAAGATGAGTAACTGACCCGTGTTTTTGACTTAATTTGTTTGGTTGTGCACGACCTGGTTTTCCGAAGGGATATGCTGAAAAGGAGATGTCTGGATGTTCTCCCGCACTGCTAAGTGGGCATTTGGTTCTATGGGGATCCCTTTGAACTGCATGCTTGTAGCTGAGCATTATCAGCTATGACCCAGGCATCAAACTGGTTGGAGTGGGACCCTGAAGGGGTTACAGATGGCATGGGGACATTTGAGACTTGGGATACCCGGGGTTTCATGAGACTTGTGGGCAAGGGACCACAGAGGCAAGAGGAAGGGAAGATACCTGACTAAGGGAAATAGGCCCGTACAAGAGACTAAGAAATAAGACATGTGGCTAAGAGAGAGCCATGGCCGCTTATAGGAGCCTTCATTATAAAATAGCTGAAACATATACTGTTGCTCTTGGCGGGGAGGGGTGGGGGGCATTCTTACTACATGGGGAGGGTATGTAAAATTTTTGCTGTACGCAATTCTGGTTACCAACTGGGGGGTGATGACTGCTGTTATAAGGTTTATAAATGGAGGGGGGTAAAAATGTATATAGTTTCTATGTGTTGTCCATTGCATTGTTATTTGTTAAGTATGAGATCCAAACATGAATGTAAAATGTTAAATATACTGTACCTGTTGATGCACTGAAGGGGACTTGGAAATGGGATGGGCGTCTGTTGGAGGGAAGATGGCACAAGTACCATGGCTAACCCCACGGGAATAACTATAGCCTCATGGAATGTTAGGGGTATTTCTTCTCCTGTTAAGCGCACTATGCTGCTGACTACACTTAAGCGTCAGAGTGTGAATGTCACGCTGCTGCAGGAGACCCACCTCACTAACAAGGAGCATGCAAAACTGAAAAAAAAACTGGGTGGGTGACTGTTTTGCGGCATCATTCTCTTCCCACAAACGCTGAGTGGCAGTCCTCATCCACAAACATTTGCCATTTAAGGCTAACAAGATAGTGGCTGATCCTGAGAATGGCTGACACATGTTTGTGCTAGGGGAAATGCTAGGAGAAAAATTTACATTTGGGAGTGTTTATGCCCCTGCGATACGACTCCATGTTTTGTAAATCCCTCATGGCCTTGCTGATGGCAGAACAATTTCCTGGGCTGATCATTGGTGGAGATCTAAATTGTTTGATGAACCCTTTGTTGGATCACTCCGAGGGGAAGGGGACTTGTGGAGGGACTGGGCAGATATGGGGGTCAGGAATGACTGATCTAGATCTCATTGATGTGTGGAGAACAGCCAACCCTAGTGTAAGGGAGTGTATATTCTTCTCCCACCCCCACAAGACATGGTTGAGACTGGACTATATTTACATTCCAAGAACTTGGTGTTTTAAGCTTCTCCAGGCAGGGCATGGCCCTATTCATATTTCTGATCATGCCATGGTGCCTGTGTCACTGAAGGTGCGGGAAGAGGCGGTCGCCCCTCCAACGTGGCGTTTTCCCAATTATTTACAAGGGAATAAGAAGTTTAGGGACTATCTGCAAGATCAGTGGAAACAATATGAGTGGAAAACTCTTGAAACGGCTCCCACAAAAGCTGTATTCTGGGATGCAGGAAAAGCATATATGAGGGGCTCGATTATCAGCTATGTGGCTCACCACAAGCGACAGATACAGGAGAGGCGGGGAAACCTGGAACAACGTCTTAGAGTGCTGGAGAAGCGAGTGGCACTAGGAGAGGGAGGGAGGTGAGGCTGCCCCTAGATTATTGACAGTGACAAGGGAAGCTTTAAATAACTTGATACTAGGGGAGGCACGGAAAACATGCCTATTCATAGGTAAACAGTTTTACGAATGGGAGAACAAGCCTAGCACTATGTTAGCCAATCTTATCAGAGGTAAGAGAAGCACACACTTGGTTGTGGCCATTAGAGACTCAGATGGCCAGCTTGGAAATGATAGGAAGTTTATTAGGGACGCATTTAAATGTTTTTATGAGAAGCTCTACCAGATGGAGATCAGAGATGTGCGGACTAGTATGCATTCCTTCTTAGATAGAGTGAAGTTGCCTAAATTGTCCACCTCACAGCAAGAGTGGCTTAACACCAAAATTACAGAAGATGAAATAACCAAAGCCATCACTGGACTAAAGAGAGGTAAAACTAGTGGCCCAGATGGTTTCTCTTCAGAATATTATAAGGCTATGAAACCACATCTGACTAAGCACTTAGGGGTGGTGCTCGAGGAGGCTAGGGAGTGAGGAGCTCATTACCTCAAACATGGAGGGATGAAGTTATCTGTCTGATACCAAAGGAAGGAAAAGATTTACTTGACTGTGCATCATACAGACCAATATCCCTATTGAATTCTGACTCTAAGATCACCATCAAAGTAATGGCCAACCGCTTAGATAGGCTTCTACTGGGACTGAGTCACCCATACCAGACCAGGTTTATACAGAACAGATACTCCTACCATAATATGAGAACTCTTCTGAATGTAATTTGGGGAGCTTCAAATGGGTATGAATCAGTACATATATTATCTATGGATGCTGAAAAAGCATTTGATCGGATTGAGTGGCCATACTTAATGGAGGTTCTGACCCGGTTTGGTCTGGGTGATGAATTTGTGGGGCTGATTTGCCAAATATATAGTGCCCCCATGGCCAGAGTGCTAATTAATTGGACTCTTACAGATAGGTTTGAGCTACGAAGAGGAACCAGACAGAGATGCCCCCTCTCGCCCCTTCTATTTGTGCTGGCCCTGGAACCTCTAGCCATTGCAGTAAGAGAGCACCCTGAGATATACGGGGTGGCGGGCCAATCGGGAAAGGAGTGTAAATTGTCTCTGTATGCTGACGATATGCTCCTGTATATCACTAAGCCAGATCAATCCATGCCACCACTCCTTCATCTCATAGACTACTTCTCCAAATTTTCAGGGTATAAATTAAATTTGACTAAATCAGAGGAACTTAGAATAGGGGATAAAAGGTTTGAAGAGGGGGAAAGGACCAGAGTCTGGGGATTTCAGCAAGTCCGCAAAACATTTGTTTATCTGGGTACAGATGTTGGAAAACATATAAAATCTTTATATGACCCAAATTATACTCCCCTGTTACATATAATTATAGCCGACCTTGAGAGATGGGCCAAGCTCCCTATAAAGTGGCTAGATAGGACTAACCTACTTAAAATGAACGCCCAACCTTGGCTTCTGTACAGTATGCAGATGTTCCCTGTGGGACTTAACCGTGCTGATATAAAGCAATTAGAGAAAGCATTTTCAGACTTTTTATGGCAAGGAAAGTGACCACGTACGAATCTTGCCTGTCTAAAATCCTCAGTAGACAATGGTGGCCTGCAATTCCCAGATCTTAAAAATTACTATCTTGCCATACAGTGTCGCTATTTGCAAGACTGGGTGGGTAGACCAAGGGAGGCAAACTGGCTAGACTTGGAGGAGAGGGGATGCCCTGGTCGTGTGACTGCCTACTTGTCAGGGAAAGGTCTTAAGGCATATATGAGCCTGCCGAAGTCAAACCCACTGGTGAGATCAGTCTTGGAAGGGTGGGCCCACCTTGTTAGACGAAGAGTGATAGAACATGGGGAGACCCTGCTTCTCCCAATTGCTGGGAATCCTTTTTTTGTTCCAGGATGGGCGGACCTGGGCTTTAAGGAATGGGAGCAAAAAGGAATAAAATGTATAAAAGACCTATGTACTAAGGAAGGGCTGGATACATTTGACCACATAAAAAATAAAACCGGGCTGGGGCACAAGCACTTTTATCGATACCTCCAACTACGAGCATACTACAATTCCCTGGGGAGAAGGCAGGGTAGAGATAATGCATGGGAGCCACTGGAACAATTAATACAGGAGGGGAGGTGTAATCCAAAATTTACCATATGTAGAGTAGCTAATGCAGGGAGACTGTTACTTCTGGACATGACGCAGGAAACTAAGCAACTATGGGAGAGGGATATGGGGGCTCCCACTGTGGATGACACATGATGGCACAGCTACATCAGGGTATCTTAATTTGTAAAAAATATAAAGAATCCTTTTATAAATTTTGCCATAGATTGTATTGTCTGCCCCTGAATGTTAGTAAGTTTAATCCCTCAGTCTCCCCGATCTGTCCGCGCTGCAATGTAGGCCTGGCCTCCTACTATCACTATTTTTGGACATGCCCTGTCCTACAGAAATTTTGGAGAGAGGTAATGGTGGAGGCTCGGACCATAGCAGGGAGAGACCTCCTATATTCACCCCTAGTAATGAAGTTTGGGGTGGAGGAAGTGGTTGAGGGTGATTGGGCCCCCCCTCCTAGATGGCTTAGGGTTATTTTGGTGATGCCCAGACATTGTATCTTGAATACTTGGGTGTCTGCAAACAAACCTACTATACAGCAGTGGAAAGCACTGATATTACAGGCCCTCACCCTGGAAAGACTAACTTATGTGATGCAGGATAGAGGGGGACAGTTTTATAATACTTGGCAAACATACCTCAATACTCTGACTCCAGCAGAGAACCTGATATTGGGGGAAGGTTGGATATAGGGGAGAGGAGGGGAGAACAATGGTCGGTGCTAAACTGAATGGATTTGTGATGATGATATTATGTAACGACAAGTCACCCTATTAAGTAGTGTACTATATTTTTAAGTAATAAGGCAACTCTTTATTATCATGAAATTGGATCTCTATGTAGATAAGTTAAGTACTGGATGTATATGTTTGTCTGTGTTGTTTTGGCCTTGACGGTTTCGACGGGCCTGTTTGTCTGTTTATTGAAAACTTGAATGAACATATGATGCAAAAAAAAATGATAACCTAGGCACCAGGGGACATCCCTTACATCTAATACCTAAGAGATTCACGACAAATTATAGAAAAGCCTTTTTCACGAAGAGAGTAATTAATCCATGGAACAAGCTACCTATAGAGATAATGATCAGTAAAGACAAAAAACAGTTTAAAAAAGACTAGACACACATATTACTGGAGGAAACATTTTGTCCTATTATAGATAATACTGCAGGAGCATACATATGCACGCCGTCTTCTTTGCTCCTTACACTTCAGAATAAACAATGTGCAAAACAGTGTATGTGTACATAGTTGCTGTCATGAAATGCGTTTTTAATATATGAACCATTGTCAACAATAAAAAAAACCAAAACTTTCAAACCCTGTGAAGTGACCCAAGCAATAACTAGTCTTTTCAGTTCTTGCTGAATGCGCTGTGCTCTGTGTGTGTGTGTGTGCCTTGAAAGTGACATACTTGGAGAACT
Organism: Neoceratodus forsteri; assembly: GCA_016271365.2. Taxonomy (NCBI): domain Eukaryota; kingdom Metazoa; phylum Chordata; order Ceratodontiformes; family Ceratodontidae; genus Neoceratodus; species Neoceratodus forsteri. The sequence goes on along the minus strand of CM028131.1, from coordinate 485,379,584 downwards.
GCCATTTTCTGAAGTGTGACGGGTTTTTTGGAGCTCTGAGAGGTACTAGTGGTAGTAGTAGTACTTGTTGAAGTGGTAGGGGTAGAAGACAAACTGGTGTGTGAGGATGATGATGAGTTGCCCACAAAAGTGACCCGGTGTGTAGTAAGAAAAAGATAGCCAATGGTTTGGGTGCTGGTCCACATATCAGTAGTAAAGTGAACTACCTTGTCCTGTGCCTCTCGGAGAGCATGCCTTACTTGAAGTATTAAACTGTCATACATACATACATACTGGGCACAACAGTTACTGAGAAGTATTTTCTACTTGGCATTAAATATCGTATCTCTAAGTATTCTATACGCCTTCCGAAACCCGTGTCTTCCACAATAGAGTGATGCTGCAAATCAAGGACAATCATTTCTGCCATTGTACAGTTTATTGCCAGTGCTGTGGGATGGTTTTGTGAATATTTAGACTTTCTTCCAAACATTTCTTTTCATTCCAGTTGCCTCTTATCAAGGGTAAACTTAGATTTGGCTTGGGGTGTTGTACAACTACATGCCATGCCTGGTAAGACAGAGGACCTTACAGAATCATCTTGCAGCGAAAGTGGACTTTTGGATCTTGTCTGGTGATCGTCTCCCACTGTATCAATAGAATGTTCCTGCTCACCGAGTGTTGTATACCTTTCTGATACATTTGTTTCTTTTCATTAGTTTCTGCACTGGAGATGACTATACCAAACAGGAACAAGATCACGGAACAGATTCCAAGACTCATTTAAGTAAAACAGCTATCTTATATTTATCTTCCAACTGCATAACATAATTCAGTAGGCTAAGCAGACATACTGGAGTCTTGGCCATACCGGCTCAAACTGGTTACACATGCACTCTGTTTCCTGAGTGCATGACCCATACTGATGGAGTCTTAAAGAAACAACAGCATATATTGCACCCCCTTTTTTAACTGAATTGCCCACAAACAATTAACATTTCAAATGCCCACTTTAGAGTGTCTTTAACACCTATATTGAATCTTTCAAAATGTAAAAAGGAAAGTTTCAAACACTTATCCTTGATGAGTTCAGATGTGTACCACTAACCTAAAACATAGTGATTATACTTGACAGGCATCTTCACTCTCCTTCCTCTTCGAGTGAGCCTCTGTACACCTATAGGAGACTCTGGTAGCAAACTTGGTTCTTTGCCTTCTACTGAGTCAGGAAGTTGAATAGTTTCCATCTCGGATACTTCCACACTCTGTTCTGAAGTGTCGCCAGTCTCTATCACTTGTTCGCCATTTGCTGCTTCAGTAACAGTCCTGTCTTGTCTCAGGTGACGTCTGTTCCTGCAAAAACATGCACCACTTGGTGTAACAATGGTGTATGATCTGGGTTCAGGTCTGGTGTCCTCAACTGTCGCTGGCTGCCATCCTTGAGCTGTCTCCATGCATACTCTGTCTCCTGGATGTAGTATGGATAAGTCTTTGGTGCCGCAGTTGTAATACTCCCTCTACTTCTTTTGTAGTATTTTTAGTTTGTGATGGGCTCCTTTAGGTACATGTGGTTGAAGTACCTGTCTTGTTTCTGGTAAGGTGCTTCCTAACACTCTGCCCATTAGTAGCTGAGAAGGTGAGTATTGCATACCTGAAATGGGAGTGCTCTGTAGGCTCAAGACTGCTAAATGTGAGTCAGTTCCAGTGTGGGATGTCTTTTTAAAGATCAATTTTACAGTTTTAATCATTCTGTCAGCCTGACCATTCGACTATGGGTATCTTGGACTAGAATGGATCAACTGTGTTCCGCACTGTGTTGCAAAAAGAGTGTATTTCTTTACTAGAGAAAAGCATGTTGTCTGTGACCATTTCTTTTCGGTATCCCATGCCTCGAGAATACTGACTTGAGTTTGGCAATTATTGTGCTAGATGTTTTATCTTGCAGTCTCAGCACTTCTGGATACTTTGAAAAATAATCTACAAGCAGCAAAAATGATCTTACTTTAAAATCGAAAATGTCAGCAGCTAGCTTGTACCAGGGTAATTCAGGAATTTGGTGGGACCACAATGTCTTTTTTTGATTGCTTGGAAGATTTTCTTGACACACTTTGCAACTTTTGACCATTTGTTCTATGTCTTTAGACATTCCTGGCCAGTAAGTGACCATTCTGGCTTTAGCTTTTGATCTTTGGATCCCTTGGTGAGCAACATGTAATCTTTTTAGCATCTCTGCTCTGGCACCTTGTGGTATTACCACTCTGTCTCCAGATATGAGCAGTCCATTCTCTATTGCCAGTGTCTGTTGTATTGGCCAGAATATTTGTAAAGTAGGTGGCAGCTGTTTTTTTCCTCTGTGGCCATCCCCTTTTGTGCATCTCTATTGCAGCTTTCAGTGGTGCATCTTTCTGCGTTTCCTCAGTAAGCATATTTAGCAGCTCTGGGCTTAAAGTTTCTGTCATCTCCATTGCATATATAACTTTTTCATCAAAGATTTCTTCAGCATTGTCAGAACTGTCACTTTCAACTGCCCTTGAAAGCGTGTCAGCTATGCACATGAGTTTTCCTGGAGTATATGACACAATCAAATCATACCTTTGTAGTTGCAGCAACATTCTCTGCAGCCTGGTAGGAGCTTGCCCCAATGTCCTTGAAAGAATTGCTTTTAGAGGTTTGTGATCTGACTGAACTTTTACCGTGACTCTGTACACATACTGGTGGAACTTCTTTGTAGCAAACACTATAGCTAACAATTCCTTTTCAATTTGTGCATAGTTTTGTTCTGCACAGGACAGCACACAGGATGCATATGCAATAGGTCATCCTGCTTGCATCAGACATGCTCCTAGACCATCTTTTGATGCATCTGCTTGTATTTCTAGTGGCTTTGCAGGATCATAAAAACTAAGGACTAGTGCTTTTGTCATGGCTGCCTTTAAATCTTTCAGAGCTTTTTCATGCTCCGGTCCCCACTGCCACACTATGTCTTTTTTAAGCAGCACTCTCAGTGGTACAGACAAAGAGGCTTCATTTGGAATATACTGGGCTAGGTACCTGGTCATGCCCAGTAGATGCATTAGTCCTTTCTTGTCCTCTGGTGGCTTCATGTTGTTTATTGCTGTAACTTTCCCTTTATCTGGCTTTACACCCTCTGAAGTAATGATATGGCCCATGTATTTAACTTGATTCACCATGTATTGTATTTTGTCTTTGTTGAATTTGACATTGATATTTTGCGCTCTCTCCATGACTTGACACAATATTTGATCATACTGTTCTTTTGTACAGGCAGCTATGATCATTTCGTCTGGTATGATGTGGATGCCATCAATGTCACCAAAAGCTTCCGCATTTTTGTGCTGAAATACCTTACTTGCAGATTTTATCCCAAATGGTAGTCTGTTAAACTTGTAGCACCCCCGTGGGGTATTAAAAGTTCACAGCAGAGAAGAGTCTTCGTCTAGGATTACCTGCCAGTAACCATCCTTTTCATCGAGTATGACTTTCTGCTTTCCAGCCAGCTTGAACTGTACATCCGCAGGGGTTGGAATGGACAAATGTTGTCTTTTCACCGCCTTATTGAGGTCTCTTGGATCTAGGCAGACTCTCAAGGTTCCATTTCTTTTTTCTGTGATTACAAGACTGTTCACCCAGGCCGTGGGCACCTGCACTGGACTTATAATACCCAACTCCTGCAGCTGTTGTAAGGTGTCTTTCAATTTGTCCATGGCTGCAAAGGGAATTTTTCTACAGCCATGTATTACCAGAGTGACTGTAGTGCCCATGTAAATATGATGTGCTCCTGGGAAATTACCTAGGCCTTCAAATACTGTAGGATACTGTGCAATTAATGCTTCTTTTGTTGCTGGAGATTGCACATGCACAGAATTAATTCTGCTATCAAGTCCAGTTCAACACATGCTCTCCGTCCAAGTAAAGGTGCGGTGATTTCATTTGTATTGAAGAACAGCAGACTAGTTTTCTTGTTTTGCACTTCTGCTTGCAATGTAGTACACCCTTGAGGTACAATTCTTGTTCCCCCATAAGCCACTAGCAATGTGTTGGTAGGCCTTATCTTTACTGGACTTGGCAACTTGTTTGCCATTTCAATTGGCATTATGTTTGCTTCTGTGCCTGTGTCATGTTTAAATTTAACAACAGTTTTCGTAATATTAACATCTGCGTACCAGGCTTCATCCAGTTCTTCTTCTGCTCTGCTGGAGTTCATTTTGTGTATTACTCCAACAAATAATTTGTCTATCTCTCTGGATTTCTTTTTACTGGTACTGGCTTCTGGGTTTTTGGTCCTACAAACCTTGGAATAGGGATTTTTCCTACACACTTGTGACATATGGCACCATATGCGGGACACTGTTTTGGCTAGTGTACCTTCCCACACCATTTACATTTCAGTTCACTTGTACTCGAAGCCTTCTTTGTGCCATGTTTGTTCCATTTTTTTTCTCCTTTTTACCACTGTTCTGTATGAGAGCTTGTACTGACCTCTCCTGGGTGCTTCTTGCCGTTGCTTGCACCTGGGCCTTGGTGATCTTTTTCACTCTACAAATGTTTACAGCTTCTTCTAATGTTAAAGCAGGATCAGCTAGAAGTTTTTCTTTAAGAGCAACATTGGTTACACTAAACACAATTTTATCTCTTAGCATCAGGTCTTCTGTGTCACCAAATTCCCAGTTCCGTTGCTTTTTGTTTCAGCTCAGTTAGAAATTGGTCTATACCAGTGGACTCTTGCATGGGGTGTGTCCAGAATTTATGTCTTTCAAACACAGTATTTTCCTTGGATTGCAATACTTTCTAAATGCTTCAAGCACTTCAGCCATTGTGGGTGCTTGAGGATCTGCATAAATTATATTCATAGTGTTGTATAATTCTAATCCTTCATCACCAACAGTGTGTAACAGAATAGCTATTTTCAGTTTTTCAGATTTCTCACTGACACCAGTTGCTGTCATGTGAAGCTGCAGCCTCTGTTCCCATCTCCTCCAATTTTCACCAAGGTTTCCAGTTAACACTAAAAGGATTGGGTTGCTTAAATTGCTCCATGACTAACAGACACACACTTTGAGTTCTAACTTCAGTTCTGTTTAAAGCCGTGCAAATCTTCTTTCACAATATTCGTAGTACTCACTGTTTTCTGGTCCTGAGTTCTCTGTATTTGTTTACTGTGTCTCTCCTGGATTGGCTTTCACTTCTGACACCATGTTGTATACCTTTCTGATACTTTTGTTTATTTTCATTACTTTCTGCACTGGAGACCACTGTACCAAACAGGAGCAGGGTCACAGAACAGATTCCATGACTCATTTAAGTAAAACAGCTATCTTATATTTATTTTCCAACTGCTTAACATAATTCAGCAGGCTAAACAGACACACTGGAGTCTTGGCCTCACTGGCTCAAACTTGTTACACATGCACTCTATTTCCTGAGTGCATGACCCATGCTAATGGAGTCTTAAAGAGACAACAGCATATATTACACTGAGAGTCCTGCAGCATGGGCTGGCAGTATAGCCTAGAGGTTAGAGGAACAAGGTATGAATGAGCTTGATATGCATAGTTTGCAAATCGAGCAACTCCACTATGAGTTGTACCCATAAGTGCTTTAACTTTATTTAGAAAATGGCAAGAATCAGTTCTTAAACCTGATTGGCTGAGACAGGCTCCAAGCTAGGTATTTATTTTTCAGTGGATGCCCAGCTAAAAATAAGAGCCAGTCCAAGTGCCACTTCACAGAGTAACATTCTCCAGTGGTGCCCAGCCTGCTCTGTAACTGGCTGAAAGCATCCCAGAAAATTTGAAATGCCCGCCATGTTTTTTCTCTCATTTAGTGTGAGCTACAGGTCCTCCCCCACTACTTGCTTCAGTGCTGGCTGCCTACCTCTTAATAAAATGAAAAAAAAGGAGAATAATTTTGCAGTCGTCAGAGTGAAGACATTTTCATAGCCGCATTTTTATGATTGCTTGCACGCATGTGCAAGAAACATAGTGCCATCATACGAGTTTTCCAGAGGTGTGTCAGCCTCTTCCAATTCACTCAGTGTATTTGCAGGCGCGGTCGCAGAGTGCCAGTCACTGCTCCAGCTGTCTATGACATCTGAAAAATGCAGTGGCATACAGTTGAAAGGAGCTCCGCTTGGGTGAGCAGAGCTCTCCCCCACACACACATGCACGCGTGCGCGCCGCACGCACACACACGCACGCACGCATGCACGCTGCATGCTCATGCGCCTCCCCCCTCCACACTGTATGGCCGACGGGGGTGCCCAATCTCCCGTCGACTCCACGCCCTCCCAAAGCATCCATGTGCCACGCTGGAAGCCCACCCCAGCGTGGAAAATGATGTAATGGCCGACGGGGGTACCCAATCCCCTGTCGGCTCCACTGTATCTCCCCCACTCCCTATGCTGTCGCCGACGGGGGTGCCCAATCCCCCGTTGGCTCACTCGCCCCCGAGTACAGGGTGCCACGCTGGAGTCCACCCCAGCGTGGCAACAGATATGGCCGACGGGGTGCTTAATCCCCGCCGGCTCCACGCCCCCAGCCATCCTTCTGCCATGCTGGGAGTCCACCCCAGCATGGCAAACATCCCGCGTCATCTTTTTTTTAAAAAAAAAACCTGTAAAGAAAAAACTGTCCCTCGCAGTCTCGCTGCCTTCCACAGCCCGCACCCACCCACTGCGCACCCTGCCTCCCCACACCTCCCTCACCCCATACTTACCTCCGGAGTCCGGTGTGACGATCTTCGGTGGACCGGGAACACGTCTGCACTCTTCAAAGCCGACCGTGAACTGAGGAAATGCCGGTAAGCTGTATAATGGGATAGATAGGGGGTTTTCAACTTTGTTGCATATCTCAGGCATTTTTTGGAATTTTTGCACCAGATTTTCAACATGGGGTTTTTGGGACCCCTCCTCATGAATTCTTGCACTGTCACGGCGTTACTCTGGCCCGAAGGGTGATTTTGCAGCGACTGTGCGAAATCACCTTTCCAGAATGATTAATGAAACGACACTGCCAGTGTTCATAAGGTGGGCTCTCAAAAAGCCTATTTTGAAAATTTGGTGAACAAATTCTAAAATGACTGTTTTTACTAGAAGCTGCAGCTATGCAGTTCCTATGTATCAGAAGTTCGCTGGAATTTCAAATATTTTCACCCAGATTTTCAAAATTGCCATTTTACCACACCTTCTTATGAGCAGTACAGCTGTCATTTTTCACATCTCACCCAAAATGCGTTTCCACCCATGTAGCGCACAATGGCGCAGTCGGTGTGCGAAATCAATGTACTGGACACATTGAGAAAATCACAGTGACACTGTTCATGAGCAGAGATCTTAAAATGGCTATGTTGAAAATCTGGTGAAAAAATTCCTAAAAGTGACTGTTTTAAGAGTGCACGTTGCGCAATTCTTACGCACACTGGCAAGTTTGAGAATTTGTAATATTTGCACACCGGATTTTAAACAGTGCCATTTTACAGCACTTCCTTATGAGCAGTGCGGCTACCATTTTTCACATCTCACCCAAAATGTGTTTCCGCACATGTAGCGCACAATGGTACAGTCGGTTTGCAAAAACAATGTTTGGGACAGATTAAGAAAATCGCAGTGATTCTGGTCATGAGCAGAGGTCTTAAAATGGCTATGTTGAAAATTTGGTGACAAAACTCCATTGCGCAGTTTCCACGCACCCTCGTAGGTTCATGAATTTGTAATATTTTCAGTCCAGATTTTCACCAGTGGCATTTTTCCACACCTCCTTATGAACAGTACAGCTGTCATTTTCCACAACATGGCCGAAATGTGTTTTCACACTTTCAGTGCAGAGATGCATGGTCACTGTGGGAAATCATTGTTCAGGACAGATAAAGAAAATCACACTGACACTGTTCATGATCGGAGGTCCCAAAATGCCTGTGTTAACAATCTACTGTAAAAATCCCCAAACTAGTTACATTCACGGGTATGCGTTGCACAGTTTCACACCCATCTGCGAGTTCACAATTTTTAAGATTTTACAGCAGATTTTCACATTCATTTTACACCTCCCCATGAACAGTACTGCTGTCATTTTTCACATCCTGTTCGAATGTGTTTTGCACCTGTGGTGCTAAATGCCATAGTCGCTGTGCAAAAGCAGTTGTCCTAACAAACTGATATTGCCACTGTTCATGAGGTGGGGTCACAAAACCATGTTGAAAGTTTGGAGGAAATACAATCAATGCCTGAGGCGTTAGGTTTCGACCATAACGCCCACCCGTATGACAGGCATCAGGGGTGTGACTTGGGATTCTTGCCTGTCATGCTCATACCATTCCACCCCACCCACACCCTGCAGCCAATGAGAGGCATCAAGGTGTGCCTCAGACTCTTGGACCCAAACTTCACCCCATTCTCTATACCACACCATCTCACCGTATTTCCTGATGGAATGGGTGCACATAAGGGCCAAAGACCCTAAGGCACACCATGACACTTGTCAGTGTCTGCAGGGTAGGGTGTGGTGAAATGGTGTGGTTGTTATGCCTGACGACCCAAAGGCACACCCCAGTGCCTGCCACTCTCTGCAGGGTGGTGGTGGGGTTGGCTTCAGTTAATACTTTGCTGCCATTCCTATTATGCAGCTCTGTAACTTCTACACTACCAATGCCAGTGCCAGCAAGCAAACATTCGGCATTGACAAATGCTTGTTTAGTATGGCACAACTCTTCCGACCGCCATCTCGCACTACCTACACAACACCTTTACAGAACAACAGACAGCACTGTGGCTCCCACCCCCTTAAAAGTTAACTGACACAATATTGAAGCAAGCTTGCAAAGACTCCATGCATCTGGGGAGGCAAATTCAAGAAAGTGCCTCTTCTGCTCTTCACCCCACCTTTGCCTCACAGTGTGCATACTGTCCACAGTATTGCTTACCTCCTCCTGTATGCTGAGGTTACTGTGCAGGCTGCTCCTCTGTTTTGTTTTTTGAACCATGCCCGTCTTGTAGCGGTCACGACTCTCAACAGTCGATTCCTCACCAACTCTCAAAACGACCGTACCAGCCGATTTCTTGTCCGCTCTGCAAACAAGTGGTACTGCCGATTCCTTGCTCGCTCTCCAAACCAGCGGTACCAGGCTACACATACTAAATCGTCATATAATTTTACTACATGGCCTTGAACCCATCAATACTTTATATACAGGATTACAAGTACCATAAACTAATGGGGCAGTTCTATACCTCATTCAAGCAAAATATCATAGATAACATCGCCCTCTAGTGACACACGTGCCACAGTACAGGAACTACTTTACAAAAATATTATTTTAATGTTTTTCTAAACATTCATTAAACAATTAAAATTTTTTTTTTTATTTTCTACAAAAAATGTTACTGATGGACCATTTTCTAAGTGCAGTAATACCCTCCAGGGTGGGCATTATTGGGAAATACCAGACCTTCCTGGGGCTATAAGGCCCTCCGCCTGTAGCGTTGGGCCTCATTACACCCCTGAGCGGTCTGGTATTTCCCAATAATGCCCACCCTGTTGGATATTATTGCTTACGTATAATGTGAATACTGTTTGTTTTTGCACTTTTCTCAGACGACTTGTTACTATCTTTCGAAACTTTGTTTGCTGTACTGAGCCCTTCTGACATAGACAGTCCACCCCTCCATCTCCCGGCAGAGTTTTCAGTATTTTGAAAGCATGCACATCGTTAGTAGTAGCATTTAGCTCAGCCCCTTACACAGACTGTGGTGCTTTTACTTTACTTTTTAAGCCACTTCTTTCTGGGCTCTTGAATAAACTTTTACATTTACTTCCTTTGCCCTCGATGTTTGCTTTACCTCTTTTTTTGAGTACTCATAATGCCAGTCTGTAGCTTGTTCAGCATCAAAAGCAAGTGGTGGTGGCTGTCAGATTAATTCACACACAGGTCTATCACACTCACACACACAGTAATTCACAAATTCCATGTGACGGAACACCCACTGAGCCAGAACTTGTAGATTCACCCTACGGAGCATAGGAAGGGGGATCAGAGCTGACTGGCTTGTTTGGGGGGGGGGGTCACATAGACAGTATGCAAGAAGTGACACTGGTGACACGCTGTCAGATTTTATTTCACACACAGTTCACACACAGCACCTAGGCTATAAGGGCTGATAGAATTTGACAGCAGATAAGGACCGCTTGGCCCATCCAGTCTGCCCATTTCCCTACCTAATGGACAAGCTGCAGATCCTAGTTAACCAACAGCCTACTTCTTCCTACCCCCACCCCCTAGAATTGCCTTATGACTGTCCCATGCATGATTGAATTCCACCACTGTTTTTGACTCCACAACCTCCTCTGGAAGGCCGTTCCATGCATCCACAACCCTCTCTGTGAAAAAATACTTCCTTAAATGCTACATACGCTGCTACCCACAGAGATTCAGGGACCTGGCCTAAACATCAATGACACAGCACTTTTCCTTCAAGTATTATCTTTTTTATTTATTCCACATGATGTGACAGAATGCCCTGCCCACTGTGCCAGAGCTTGTTAACTTACCCCACAGAGCATAGGGAGGAAGAGATGAGAGCTGACTGACTTCTTGTTGGGGGGGAGGGGATCACACAGACAGTATGCAAGAAGTGGCATCAGTGACTGGCTGTCAGATTTTATTACACACACTCGCACAGTATTTCACACACTGCACCTAGGCTATAAGGGCTGATTCTAACCCCAGGAATTACTCATTATGATTAAACTGATGTAGTCAGCCTTCTGTGTTAAACTTCCTGGAGAGTTGGAATTATATGCAAATTATGGAACTCTCAACTGGCCCGTGCCAATTTTAAACTGCTGCCCTAGCAACTGTTGCACTTCAGGTGCTTCGGATTCTTACTCCGCCTGCCTAGTGAAGACGTCCCAGAGAGCACTGCTTCATCTTTCTTCAAATAAACTGTTATCTGGTCAATATGTAGTGTGTACGTTTAATTTTAAATTGGTGCCTTCAAGTTAGTCTTGTTAGATAGTTTATTATAGGTTTTGTACTTTACTTGCGGTTCCCTCACAGTTCCTTGGAACTGAGGGTAACGTGATTTGCTGGGGGGGGGGTTACCTCAGTGTTATAATTTTCCTAATTGTATTTACGATTGGTTCTTCTGACCGCTGTATATTTATAAAATTCAGTGTTTTTTGGCTCCTTTACCTTTTTGGGAACCAAGTAGCTCCCAGTACCAGGAACCATTAGCCGTTGCTTATATTTAAATTTGCCAGTTCCGAGGAACCGACAGAAGTTATTTAATTTGATTTCTACAGCTCCCCTAATACCAGAGGTCCTTGTTGATAAGCCTAAAAAATGCACAGGATCCACTGAGTTTAAATATTGTGAGTCTTGAGGGCAGATCATAGCAAAAGCAGATAGACATTCCCTGTGCATTTTGTGCTTAGGTACTAGTCATATTTTTGCTAACTCTGATATTTGTAAGACTTTTTGTCCTAAAACTTTAAGAAAAATGGCCAGGAAGTTAGAAGAGATGACACCTGCTTCTGCTACTACTACTGAAAGTAGTTCTTCCACTCCAGCCCCTTAAAAGGATGGAGGTAAACCTAAGGATCCTGACAAGAGTTCAGATAAATCTGAACCAGGTAAATCAAAAAAGGACAGTGGATGCAGTGCCTGAATCTGCCTCACTAAAGAAAAAGTATAAAGAGAAACATGTTGTGCCTCCGGACAAGAATACTAAGGAGTTCCTAGCAGACAAACAGAATATGCCCTCTGCTGAGGATATTGTCAAGGACTTACAGGCTCTACAGGGTGCAGTCCCAGTTCCCCCACCAGCTGCACTGGTTCCTGATCAGGTTCCCGTGTTTCAGGAACCACAGGAGGACTGTGGTGATGATGATTAGGGGGACACTGATGGTTAACCCATAGATCCAGAAGTTTCCCTGGAGCAAGAATTTGGTTCCTCTCCTAGGGGACCGAAGGATTACACCTCCCCCTTTGCTTTTGTTAAAAGTATGGTAGAAATCCTTAACCTTCCTCTGCAGGAGACAGAGGAGGATATGGAAGAAGCAGAGTTTCTGGACATGATGGGTCTAGCTCCCACAAAATGCCTTCTACTTCCCATGCACAAGTCCTTGAAAAAGACAGCATTGCAGTTCTTTGTCACTAACCTCTATACCAGGAGTGGATAAAAAAGTTGATAAGAAATATCAGCTTGACAGGTCCACGCCTGATTTCCTTTTCAGCCGTCCTGACCCTGAAGGGGTAGTTCAGGCTGCTGCCTGCGACAAAGCTAGAATACCTTTAGCTACTCATCCTCTGAATAGAGATTCCCGGAAAATGGGTGCCATGGGAAAGAAGGGTTACATGGCTGCCTGACTTAGTCAGGCAAGCTAACTACATGGCATATGCAGTACAGTACCAGAAGGCCCTCTGGAACACAGTCCTAGTCCTGGCTGACAGAGTACCAGATGAGGTGGCAGTCGACTTACAGGATACAGCAAGAGCTGCATTAGACGCCACAAAGTACCAGTTCCATATGGTAGTGGATGCTAATGAAATGGCCTCCAGGTTAGTGGCATTAGCTGTCTCTCTTAGGAAATTTGCATGGCACAGAGCCACAAACCTAACATTGGACACTAAAACCAAGGCAATGGATTTTCCTTTTAAGAAAAATTCTTTATTTGGCGACAAGACTGAAGCCTGTATGAAAAGGTAGAGGAGTATAAGACTACCTATCGAAGTAATTCTAAGGATAGACCTTCTACTTCCTACAGGCCCCAGACTAGCGGAGGCAGAGGCAGGGGATCCTATCCCAGGCCTTTTTTCCAGGCACAGGCCTCTCAACCTCAACAGCAGGCCAGAGCCTATTTCAGAGCAAGGGGCAGGAGAGCCATGAGAAGAATTTCTCCTTTCCCACAAGCTCAGGTACAGCCCACACAGAATCCCTGATGGGCTTGTTCAAGTCACTTCCCCTGCCTTTGCTCCACCAGTAGGAGGCAGACTGTCTCACTACCTTCAGGCTTGGTACACCATCACCACAGGCAAGTGGGTTCTGGAGGTAGTGAGCCAGGAGCTGTCACTCATCTTCAAATAATTTTCCAAGCTGAGAACAAGAATTTTTGCACCAGTCACATCTGCAGACAGAATTTGACTGGAAGCAGAGATAAAGCATCTTCTGGCAAGCAGAGCAGTAGAGCCTTTGCCCCTAAACCACAGGGGCAAAGGCTTCTATTCCAGATGCCTCCTCGCCAGGAAGCCAGGAAGAAAATGGGGACTGGCGACCTATCCTGGACCCAAGACTTCTAAACAAACATATTCTGAAGCCAAAATTCAAAATGGTCTCTTTTTCATTAATCATTCCCACATTGCAGAAGGGAGACTGGTTAGCCTCCCTAGACCTAAGGGGTGCCTACTTTCACATCCCCATCAGACCATCTCACAGAAAATATCTGCGATTCAGGCTGGCCTCAAGCCATTATCTGTTCACGGCACTTCCCTTTGGCCTGACCTCTGCACCAAGTGCCTTAACAAAGTACTTGGCCGTGGTAGTGGAATTCCTGAGAAAGCAGGGTGTCAGTCTTCCCTTACCTGGATGACTGGTTATTCATGGCACAGTCTCTGCAGCATGCAGAGCAATCCCTAGCACTAACAAAATCTACTCTGGAGTCATTGGGTTTCCTCATAAATGAACAAAAGACTCAACAAACACTAGTACAGGTTCCGGAGTTCATTGGAGCAGAACTGGACACAATCCAAGGCAGAGATTTCTTGCCCCAATGCAGGGTAGGCAGCATTCTGCAGATTGCAAAGTCTTTTGTGTTAGGGAAACCCAAGTTGGCCAGACAATTTCTCAAGCTACTGGACCACATGGCAGCTGCCACCTCAGTGGTTCCAGGTTCCAGATTTCAAATGAGACACTCAGTTTCATCTCAGACAGTTCTGGTCACAAAGGACAGACCCACTGTCCAAACTGGTCCCAGTCACACAAAGCCTACTACAGGTACTTCAGTGGTGGCTGGAAGAAAGCAGCCTACGAGTAGGGGTACCCTTCCTAAAGGAGCACCATTCCCTGGATATCACAACAGATTTCTCACTTTTAGATTGGGGGGCACACATGTTGGGATTCACAGTAAGTGACACATGGTCTCCTCAGGAGTCCCGGCTGCACATAAATCTTCTAGAGCTCAGGGCAGTATACCTGACTCTACTGGCATTTTCCCCACACCTCCCGAACAAAGTGGTGCAGGTCAGAACAGACAGCATCACAACCATGTACTACATAAACAAGCAGGGAGGAACAAGGTCAGCCCCCCTCTGCACAGAACAGTGAGGCTTTGGTCCCTAGCTTACTCTATGAAAATATCCCATTCTGCCATACACTTTCCAGGGAAGGACAACATACTGCCAGATTCTCTCAGCAGACTGAGCCAGGACCACCACGAGTGGTTTTTGAATCCCCAGATTCTTAGTACAATCTTCAGGAGGTGGGGCACTCCAGGGGTGGATCACCTCTAAGGAATCATCAGTTACCACTGTACTGTTGCAGGGCTCCTCTCAGGGGCACACTACCCCTAGATATGATGGCCCTGGACTAGTCAGGGAAGTTCCTATATGCCTTCCCTCCATTTCCTATGATTTTCGGGACCATGCTGAAATTAAGGTCCCAACCAGCAACAATGATACTGGTGGCACCAGATTGGGTGAGACAGCACTGTTATTCACTCTTAATGACTCTATTAGTAGTTTTCCCAATTTACTTACCGAGGAGGCACAATCTGCTGACCTCACTCAGGGCAGGATCCTGTATCCCAACGTCAAATCACTGAGACTCAAGGCCTGGCTCTTGAGGACTTCAGAGTCTGCTAACCTTAAACTGTCAAAACAGGTACTGACAGTACTTAGGGGTTCCAGGAAACCTTCCAATAAGAAAACATGTTCTTCTAACTGCTTCTTCTGTAGTTAGCTAAGTGACTGTAACAGGACATGACCTACAATCCAATAAGTTTCTAGCAGACCTGTGTGTTTTTCTAGTACTGCTGCTTTTGGGCAGCTTCATGTAGTTTTATTACATTGTACTTGTAATTTGTGTAGCAAGGTCTCACTGCATAGTACTGTTACAGCAAGTGAGTTTTCCAAAGTCTTCATTTATTCCTCTATGTGCTGTATCTCCTTAGCTAGTGAATTAGCACAGTCTTACTAGGGGTGCTAGCTGCATCTGCATACTCGAGAAGACTTAGATAGACCGGGTGGTCTGTTTCTGCTGGCACATTCGTATTTTTGTATGCTCGCAAAATGTCCTCTTCTAGTGAGTTAACCAAAGTCTGCATATATTGAAATGGAACATTAATGCTTAACATCTTCTGCTCAAGCCGCTGATTTCACCTTTCTTACTCCTTTTAACTCTAAAATCTGCATCTACCTTGCCTTGAACTTCAGCTTTTTTTCTTTTCTGTATTGCTAACTAATCTTTGTCTCTTCTCTTGATCCCATCCCCACTTTCTCTCTCTTTTTTCTCAGCTAATCCTACCTTAGCCATCCTATACCTCCCTTCCCCCTCTGCACTGCCTACTCAGACAGTCCTTCCCCTTCCTCCTGCTAAACTCTTCTCCCTTTATTTACAGACTCTGCAAAAGCCCCCTTGGCATTCCTCCACCCTTGGCCATAGCCACAGGAGCTGCTCCCTGCCCTCTCAAGGGCCGAAAACAGGTACACCTGCTCAACTGATAGAGTGCCCCCTCCAGCTGTAAATTTTAAATTTGGCACTATTTCTTGGATCTTTGTGTGAGCCTGGCCATCCACTCCATCCTTGAACCTAGGAGCTGTGGGTCACCTGCAATCCCTGGCTTAGCAACTAAATATTTAAGAATTAGTTTTTATCCCCCCTCCTTAAGCAGCTTTCTAAATCAAGCTTGTTGCTCACTGAGGAACCTTTGTGCCAGAGCCTGCTGTCACTTGATTTTTCGGCCCACCTACCCTCCCTTTCTACGACAGTTTATTATATGGATTCTGTCCAAGAACTCCCCCATTGGAATCCCACAGTCAGCTGGTTTTCTATCCTCTGAAACCACACCCTCCCTTTCTAAAGGGATCAAACCTAAATCGCCCACTCCAGTTAACTTCTCTCAATTACTGCTGTACCTGCCCTATTGTAAGGGACCTCACTCTAATTCTACTTATACCCTTTTAATTCTTACACTTTCCCATTAGCAGCCTATAAGAAAACATCCATAGAAGGTGCAATATTTTTTCTTCTTTAAAACACCTTTCATTTTTAAATTGCTAGTTTTGGAAATCAAATCAAACAGCAACTCAAGCTCCCATTGCATATTTTTCTGCACCGATTTCTTTCAAGCCTAATAGCAGTTTGCCTCCCAAAGTATGATTTCTGCTACATAATGGGGTTTCTTTATGACACACCCTTGTTAGTTCCCCTCCTACCAAATGGCTCCCTGATCACTCACATTTTTGCTGACAGGCATTACGCTAGGATTTATCCTATGGTTCTCACTGGCAGGTTGCCCCCCCCCTTCACTAAGGTCTTCACCATTAATCCAAATAACTACTTTCTCAAATATGCTTATACTCCTCAATAAACTCCATGATATCATACCATTACTTATCCCTCATACTTATCTCTACCATCTAGCTTACACTTTTAAGAAGTGCCTTCTCTGCTACTCTATCCTGCCCTCCCTAATCATCCATCACAAACTATGGTATCTCCTCCTTCTTGCTCTAATACTGGCAGGGGATACTGAACTGAACCCTGGTCCACCTGCTCACCTCTCCTGCTCGGATGCAGTGTGGAAAGACACAAAGGGATTTGCATTGTTCCCCTGAACATTAGTAGCTGCCTCTGTAATCTAGCTGAACTTGAGGCATGGGTCATACTGTATCACCCGGATATCATTTGCCTGTCTGAAACTTGGCTTAAACCCTCTATCCCTGACTCTGCCTGTTCGTTACCCAACTACAACCTCATCAGATGTGACAGGCCCACCTCCAAACGAAGTGGTGGTGTAGCCATTTTTTATAAATTACACCTAAACCTCTCAAGCCCTACAGTAAACAAAATTGACTCAGCACTGGCTGACCTGAGACAAGATGTGAAAGCTCTAGATAGGAAAGTTTCATCATCGGAAGCCAGAATTGGAGACCTGTCTGAGGTGCAGGAAACTACAGAGCAATTGCTGCTATTCTTACTTCAGACAGACCGAGAAACCCAAGCTAAACTAGAAGATTTAGAAAACCGTTCCCGTAGGAACAACTTCAGAATTCATGGTATCCCCGAGGGGGCTGAGGAAGGCTTTCCAACGACAGCAGATTTCGTGCAGCAAGTGCTGCGGGCAGTGCTCTCTTCACCTCCCGACCTGAGTTTAGAGGTTGACTGGGCCCACAGATCGCTAATCTTGAAACCAACGGACCCCAATGCAAGGCCCCACTCCCTGATAGTTCAAATGTTACACATTCAAACTAAAGAATGCATCATTCATGAGGCCTGGAGGCTTAAAGACTTCAAATATCAAGAAGCAACCATTTTCTTTGACCAGGACTTTTCCTCGGCCCCGAAAACCGAAAGGCAGAAAGTAAGGGGGGTGATAAGGGAGCTTAGGCTGCAGAAAGAAATAAAGGCACAGTTGCTTTTCCCTGCGAGGCTGAGAATTCACGTGGAATCAGGAATTAAGACCTTCCCATCCCTGGTCGAGGCGAGTGCCACCTTAAAAGAGCTTCAGGTTGCGGTGCCAGATTTGGAACTGGAGATTTTAGAGAAAAAATTGAGAGGGGGAGCCTGGAACGTAGTATCTTGCAAGCAGATGAGGAAACAAAGCCTGCCAGGATCCATTGCGATGGCGAGTGTAGGGGACATTGCTAAGCTGCTGCTTCGCGCTGAGAAGAGAAACAGGACCCAGAATGATGAGAAACCGACCTCACCATCCTCAAAAGGCTGAGTTTACTAACACACAGAGAATGTTTTGCGGAATAAATGTTGGCGCTTGAAGAGGAGTCGGTGGACGTCTATGTGAATTTACCAGTGATTTCACAAGTGGATCGTCAATATGGACTGATCGAGGAGATCTAAGGGCAGTGACTTTATACAGACTATTTGTCCTTGGTCCATGAATACATCCTTCTCTCAAGGGGACACTGGGCTTGGGGGGAGGGTCCCTCTATTTTTTTTTCACATAGTTAGCCCTATTAGGTACTGGTACTGAATAGGTAATGATATGTTGGAGCCATTAGAGGGCGGTAAAGGGCTACACAGAATATAAATGTTTGACGGGGCTCTGATTTGGGCAGTGATTTCCCTTGAGGTGACTTTGGGGGACCTCTCTCTTTACTCCTTCCCTTCCTTTTTTCTCCCTCCTTTTTGGAGGCGGGGAATGAGAAATGACTAGTGAATCACAGAGAATCTTTATTGGAGGACATAGTAAAGCATAAGAGGGTAGGGGTGGTGGGGTGGTTGGGGTTTGGGTGGCTCTTTCCACATACACAGAGTGACGTCTATTAGACTAACCATTGTCAGCCCAGGAAGTCACTTAGTTGGCCAAGGCAACAACGCCCCTAAAGATCAAAGGGGTATTGATTGTGTCACATGTGTGACAATTCTGGGTGGCCGTGTACTACCAGAGTTACTTTTTCTAGGAAGTCAATCTAACAGACACTTGCTTTGATTCGAAAAAAGTTATTTTATTGTGGATCCAGGTGGGATCTGATTTTTTCAGTTAATTGATTGGTGTTATTAGTTCATCAGTTTTAAATGTTTCTGGTTATATTAAGTCGACATGGGTTCAAAGAGGAAAGAGGGATCTGGTTTGGTTCCAGCGAGCCTATAGGGTTGAGATGGGTATTCCTGGGGGATAGTATGAATAAGAAGATAACTTACAGGGTTAGAGTATGGCTATGTGCCTAAGGATTATTTCTTATAATGTTAATGGGTTTAATTCACCCATTAAAAGAGCCAAAATCCTAACAGAACTTAATAGGAGGGGCTGTGACATAGCGCTCCTCCAGGAAACCCACCTCTCTGAGGTGGAGCACATGAAACTAAGACGGCAGTGGTGGGCAGAGTGCTATTACCTCAGGCAAAGAGACAAAAAGCAGGAGTGGCAATATTAATTAAAAAAAATTCCCCATTCTGTATTCAGGAGGTAGAGGTTATACTCCAGGGTAGGTGCATTAGGGTCTCAGGATTA
This sequence comes from Neoceratodus forsteri, assembly GCA_016271365.2. NCBI lineage: Eukaryota > Metazoa > Chordata > Ceratodontiformes > Ceratodontidae > Neoceratodus > Neoceratodus forsteri. The sequence continues at coordinate 485,360,406 of CM028131.1, read as the reverse complement.
ATTCAGAGTAACCTAATCCATGTGGTAAATGTTTATGCCCCCAATAGTGGGGCAGCCACCTTCTATCAGGAGGTCTTTCAGAGGGTGGTCTCGTTTCCCAAGGGTCGGTTAATACTTGGAGGTGACTTCAGTACCACATTGTGCCCAGTTTTAGACTGATTATCTGGAAAGTTGGAGACTTCTAAACAGGCCACGGAGTGTTTGAATACATTAATGCAGGAGGGGAGGTCTGGGGGCACTTGGAGACTATATTACAAAAAAGAAAGGGATTATACATTCTACTCAGTCTCCCAGAAATCATACTCTCGTATAGATTTTTTAATAACACATACCACAGATGTCCACCTATTTTCCAATTCGGTAATCTGCCCAATGACTATCTCCGTCCATGCCCCAATTTCAGTAGATTTTGTTTGGGAGAGGAAACCCAGGACAACAAACTGGAGATTGAATATCTCATTACTTAATGATAAAAATATCATACGACAAATTACAGAGGATATAAAAAATCTTGTGAAAGATTCCCCTATCTTGGACAGTATCCCAATGATGTGGTGGGACACAATGAAGGTTGTTCTAAGGGGACAATTAATCAGTCTAGCTTCAGCCAGGAAGAAATTGAAGAACAAAAAGATAGAAGAACTGCAAACTAAGATAAGAGGGTTAGAACAGGAACATAAAAGTAATCCAAAAGGTAAGGAAAAAATCTGGAGGGACTTAATGGAAAGCAGGAAAGAAACATAGAAACATAGACTTTGACGGCAGATAAGGACCACTTGGCCCACCCAGTCTGCCCATTTCCCTACCCACTGGACAAGCTGCAGATTCTAGTTAACCAACAGCCTGCTTCCTGCAACCCCCCACTATAATTGCTTTGTGTCTGTCCCATGCATGTTTGAATTCCCCCACTGTTTTAGACCCAACGACCTCCTCAGGAAGGCTGTTCCATGTATCCACCACTCTCTCCGTGAAAAAGAATTTCCTCACATTACCCCTGAACCATCCCCCCTCTATCTTTAAACTGTGCCCCCTTGTTCTTACACATCTCTTTTTCTGAAAGATGCTACCCTCCTGGACTTTGTTGATTCCCTTGAGGTACTTGAACATTTCTATCATGTCCCCCGTCCCTCCTTTCATCAAGGGTATACATATTAAGCTCTCTCAGTCTCTCTTCATATGATTTCTGATGTAGACCCTGCGCCATTTTAGTTGCCCTCCTCTGGACCGCTTCCATCCTGTCTATGTCCTTGCGTAGATGAGGTCTCCAAAACTGCACACAGTACTCCAGATGGGGTCTCACCAACTGTCTGTATAGAGGGATAACCACTTCCCTTTTTCTACTTGTGATGCCCCTTCCTATGCATCCCAGTATCCCCTGGCTCTCCTTACCGACCTTTCACGTTGCTTACCCACCTTTAGGTCATCTGATATGACTACCCCCAGGTCCCTTTCCATTTTTGTTGTTGTTAGTACCTCCCCTGCTATTGTGTACTCTTCGCCTGGGTTTTTGTTTCCCAGGTGCATTTCTTTGCATTGAATCTAAGTTGCCATATGTCTGACCATTCCTCCAACCTTGCCAAGTCCCTTCTCATCTTTTCTACCCCCTCTTGTGTATCAACTCTGTTACAGATCTTTGTGTCATCTGCAAAGAGGCATACCTTTCCTCCAGACCCTCTGCAATGTCACCTATAAAGATGTTAAAGAGATTGGACCAGTACTGAGCCTGAAGTACTCTACTAGTAACCCCTTTCTTGGAATGTGTTCCATTCACTATTACCTTCTGTGTCCTGTTGTGCAGCCAGTTTGTTACCAGGCTACCACCCTGGGACCCACTCCAGGCTGGCTAACTTGATTATTAATCTTTTGTGTGGGACTGTGTCAAATGCCTTGCTAAAGTCTAGGTAGGCCATATCCACAGCCCCTCCCTGGTCTATTACTTTGGTCACCCAGTCAAAGAAATCAATTAGATTAGTCTGGCATGACCTTCCTGTTGTGAAACCATGCTGCTTTGGGTCCTGTGCCCCGCTGGCCTCTAGGTACTCAATAATTCTTTCTTTCAGAAGTGATTCCATCATTTTCCCTACCACTGAGGTCAAACTTACAGGTCTGTAGTTTCCTGCTTCTGCCTTGCTCCCACTTTTGTGAAGGGGAATCACATACGCCCTCCTCCAGTCATCTATACCACCCCATCCTGCCATGATCTGTTAAAAAGCATGGTCAGTGGTGTCACTAGGTCCCCCCTTAGAACTCAATAAGTTAGAAGCGGACAAGGTGGAGTGGATGCTGTGTTACACAAATCATAAATATTATGGGGGGGGTAGGGCCTTAAAGCTCCTTGCCATGAGACTGAGAAAGGAACAAGCAGGCAGATATATCTCATCTCTCCAAGGTGGAAAAGGGAATGCACCCCGGATAGAGAAACCTAGAGAAATAGCCAAGGCTTTTAAAAATTATTATAGGGAATTATATAGTGAAAGGAGAGATTCAGAAGATGAACAAAAGAATGCAGAATCCTTTATACGGACCCTGAAGCTGCCCAAGCTCTCCCCAGGTCCCCAGGAATGCAGCAGGAGCTGTCTGCCCCCATTACAGAGAAGGAAATAGCAGCAGTTTTAAACAAGCTTCCTTCAGGTAAGTCCTCGGGTCCTGATGGCTACCCGGCCGAGTTCTATAAAAAATAAAAAAAAAACACTAGCACCCAAGTTGGCTATGGTGCTGAATGCTATCCTAGAGAATAATGAACCCCCAGGTTCCTGGAGTGAGGCTATGATCACAGTCATTCCGAAACAGGGGAAGTCCCTGGAGCTTTGTGAATCATACAGGCCCATCTCCCTGTTAAACCAAGATTATAAAATCCTCACAAAAATCCTAGCTAATCAACTACAAAAGCATATTGAAAATCTGATACATCTGGATCAAACCGGATTCATACCAAACAGACATATGTCTGATAACATCAGGCGTTTGCTAAATATCTTGGATTACAAGAATGCCTTCCAGAGTATCCAGATTGCTATTTTTTTGGATGCAGAAAAGGCCTTTGATAGGCTAAATTGGTCATACCTAAAAGCAATTCTCACAAGGATGAGGTTTGAAGGTGCCTTTTTACAGTGGGCCACTTTGGTCTATCAGAACCCTTCGGCTAGGGTCAGGGTTAATGGGACTTTGTCAGAGGCCTTTCCGATTAGGAGGGGCACTAGGCAGGGATGCCCCCTGTTGCCCTTGCTTTTCGCATTAGCCATGGAATCCCTCGCCCAGGCCATAAGGGAGGAAAGCAAAATACAGGGCATTAATATAGCTCAGGCCCAGAATAAAGTGTCACTCTATGCAGACGACATGGTGATATATATGTAGGACCCTGGGACGTCGATCCCACCATTGATGGCCCTTTTGGACCAGTTTGGGAAGATCTTGGGCTTTAAAATCAATAGGAATAAATCTGAGATTCTACCAATAAAGGGGAGAATTACACAGAGTTTGCGTGAGCTGATCCCATTTAACTGGGTCAGAGAGAAGGTAAGGTACTTGGGGATTCCGATTCCGATTAAATTATCAAGACTATATCAAGTTAACTATAGCACTCCAGAAAGCGTTTTTTGGAGACATAAACAGATGGCACTCTCTAGCCTTTACCTTTACTCATAGGATAGATACAGTGAAGATGAACGTGCTCCCTAGATACCTTTTTTTGTTCACTAACTTGTCCTTGGCTTTCTCTAGAAGGGAATGGAAAGATTTAAAACAGGAAATTTCAAGATTCATTTGGGCGGGAAGGAAACCTAGAAAGCAGTGGGATCTCCTCACAGAGACAAAGACGGAGAGGGGCGCAGGGGAGTCCCCGATTTATATAGTTATTATAAAGCTGCTCAAGTGGTGCCTATCCTAAGCATATTAAATCCAGGTCAGAAGGGGGGTTGGTCTCTGATGGAGCAAGGAGCACATCAAAACATACTGTTGAGGTTGCTACCCTGGGTTGCCACACAATCAGATCTTAAACTAATCAATAACAGATGGACTAAACATACCCTTAAAATATGGCTGGAGGTGCGGCTACACTGGGGGGTGGTGACCCCGGTCTAAAGGTATATTCCCCTTTGTTCTCTGACGGGATTTCCAGCCTCCTGAGGGGACCCTTGTTTCAGGAGGTGGCAGGGAAAAAGGATTGTTGTTCCTTACCCAATTTTTTCAAAGGGACACACTGAAATCCTTTTTGGAAATGCAATATAACCTTCCAAGACAGGATTTTTATAGATACCTACAATGCCGACACTACATCTTAACAAACGTGGGAGTGGGGGAGATTCTAGCAGACTCGCCGGTCCCAGTGAGAACCACCTTCTTCAAAAGTAAGGGGACAGACTCGAGGGGCTACATATCCTTCATTTACAAGTCACTTCAGGATGATGCGGGTAAAGTACTGACTCAACAAATTGAACAAAAATGGGAGGAGGAGCTAGGTTTGCATCTTGCAGAAGAGGAATGTGCAAGAGTTTGGGCAGGGATCCCTAGCACTTCTAGCTCTCCAAGTTGGGGGGATTTTAGGTGGCCAGTGGTTACCAAGTACTTTATTCCCCCAGTGGTCTCAGCTCATTATTCAAAGGGAAAGTCCCAGGAATGTTGGAGGAGATGTGGAGGACTTGGTTCTTATGCCCACATATTTTGGGATTGCCCTCAGATGAATAATTACTGGGAACAGGTGGCTCAGGCATTACAGAGCATCTTTAAGTGGAGTTGTGTGCTAACTAACTCCCATCTGATCCTGGGTCTTCTACCTAGTGAGGGGAGGACCAAAAGCTAGAGATATTTATACTACATATTAGTGGCAGCTGCACTAAAAGTGATTTCCCAACACTGGTTAAGTTCAGACCAGTTATCTCTCTCCATGTGGAGGGCCAATATTAACAGAATTAAAGAGATGGAAGCCATAACGGCCCGGTTAAGAATACAAACAGATCAGTTCAATGCTAGATGGCTTCCATTTTATGAATACATCGAGAATCTGGAGGGCACTCCCATACTAGCTTATTATCTGCTACCTTGAGACACTTTGCACCCACGTCGACCAGAAAGTTTTAAAAAATCTTTTTTTTCTTTCTTTTTTCTTCTTTTGCTCTTTCTACTTTGGTTTTGGCTTTATTGTTTCTGTGAGAATGTGTTTAGAGTACTTATGGAGAAATCAAATAACTGAGATTGGATCATTATAAATGTGGTTAATCAAGTAGAGCATATGTAACTGTTACATAGTTTAAAACAGTTTATACAAAGAAGGATTGAAAGGGCAGGGGTAATGGGAATGTATTTCCCCATGGTACTGTTTGAGTGCTACCAAGATAGTTGTACTTTAAGTTAGGGTAGAGACAAAAGGGAAATACTCCTAGGAGCCATATTGAAAGTCGCATGCTTGCAGAGAGTTTGATGTGCATTTTAAATAATGACTATTAGATGTATAGTAATCCTTCAATGGAATGTATACTATACACTTAATTCATGGAAGTTCTTTGAAAACTCCTAATAAAAATTATGCAAGTTCAAAAAAGGAAAATCCCCTCTGCCTCTTGATAGATGACGAGGGTATGGGAGGGGGTCGGTCTACCACATCCAATGTCGGGCTCTACCTCTCGCTCCTCTGCTCTCCACTGCCTCCCGTCACCAGACTTGATTATAGATAGAGTGCCAGGAGGAGGAATCTGGCAGTCCTCTGGGGACTCAAAGCCAGAGGGCCGGGTGGCAAAAGATAGCAGCTGGAGGGGGCCATCCGGAGGTGGGAGAGTGGGTCCCAGGTGGGCGGGAACAGGACAGACCTCGAGTGACTACTCCTGAAAGAGTTCAGGAAGGTAGGGGCACAGAAATAAAGTTGAAAAAGAAAAAAAAAATACTCTAAACAAGTGGGATGCCACCTGTAATAATATCTGCCGCTATGCCTCCACATTCCCTCATTACAAGCACCTTTGCCAACTTTATGCTGATCTAAAATGGCAGTATCCTACTGCTTATCGGCTCAAGTCCCTTGGATCTCTCATTGATGGTATTACCAGATCAGGTCTCTCTCTCAGTCTCTTGCCTTCCTGCTGGGCACCCCAACCATCACCTATGGGCTTAGATCCACTGACCTAGCTTCCCTCCACATTCCAAAATGTAAAACCGCCATGGGTGCACGGGCTGTCTCTGTGCGGCACCTAAATATTGGAGCTCCCTTCCACAAGACATTTGTTTTGCTCCAACCCATGCCTGTTTTAAGAGGCTGCACCACAGTCATCTACTTATCTCAACTCTCTGCACATGCTTTCGCCCACCTTAGGCCCTCCAGCCTAACTCCTGGCTGCCATGTCTCTACCTACTGCTGCCCTTCTCTCCACCATCTCTCCTCTCAACCTAGCTTAGTGCCTTCTTTCTTTCTTTCTAGCCTTTCCCTTGCTTTTCCTAGTCTCACACCCCTTCCCACCTCCACTCCTCTCTCTTAATTTCCTACTTCTCCCTCCTCTATATCCATGCCTTTCTGGTCAACATTATAGCACATATATCCTGGTCTCTATCATGGATCTTTTCTCTAAACTAGCCTGCTTGTACTTCTTAGGACCTTTAGTCCTGTGGTTGCCCACATTTTTACTCTATTGTGTTCCTACTTAAGGTAATGTTTAAATGCACTTTTACTGTATTTTGTAAAATATTTGTAATGGTCTCTCTCTTATTTTGTATCCTGAATATTGTTAAACTCCCACTTGCATCTCTCTTGCTTTTGTCCCAACTGTATTTCTGTCTCACTGGTAATTGTATTTGTACCTGTACCCTCTGTATTACCAATTGTTGTACTGCTTCATACTGTTTGTTATTTGTACCCTCCCGGGTTGTGCCTGAAAATAGGCATTGCTATGCCTAGTGCACTTACACTGTTACGAAAAGCAAATAAAAATAAATAAAATAAGTGAAAAAGGTTCTCTATATGGTGTTCAGGTAAGGGTACTGACCCATTCAGGGCTGACTTACCTGCCATACTGGATAATATGACACACCTACATTCATTAGGCCTGAAGTTCTCGACTCTCAAGGTCCACTTGGCTTCAGTTGCAGCTTACCTGTCAACTGGAAAGGAGAGGTCCATGGCCTCTCATCCAGTCTTCAGGAAATACTTTAAAGGCACTGGTGGCTTGCTGTCAGATTTTATTTCACACATACACAGTAGTTCACACACTGCACCTAGGCTACAAAGGCTGATGCTGCCCACAGAGATTCAAAGACCTGGCCTAACCCTCTCTGACACAGTACTTTTCCTTCAAGGATTATATTTATGTATTCCACGTGTTCTGACGGAAAGTCCTGCCCACTAAGCCAGATCTTGTCAATCTACCCCATGGAGCACAAGGAGGAAGAGATGATAGCTGGCTGACTTGGGGGGGTCACACAGTGCAAGAAGTGGCACTGGTGACTGGCTGTCAGATTTTATTTCACACACACACATGCACTGCACCTCTGCTATAAGGGCTGATGCTGCATCCACTGGTACCCACGACGCCTAACCCTTTTTGACACAGTACTTTTCCTTTAAGAATTATTCTGTATTTATTCCATGTGATGGAATGCCCTGCCCACTGAGCCAAAGCTTGTCAGTTTACCCCATGGAGCACAGGGAGGAATATATGAGAACTGACTTGTTTGTTGGGGGGGGGGGGAGGCAGGTAACACAGACAGTATGCAAGAAGTGGCACTGGTGGCTGGCTGTCAGATTTTATTTCACGCACAAACAGTATTTCTCACACTGCACCTAGGCTATAAGGGCTGGTGCTGCAGCCGCCGGTACTCATGAAGATTAAGGGACCTGGCCTAACCTTCTGTGACACACTCCTTTTCCTTTAAGAATTATTCTTATTTATTCCACATGACGGAATGCCCTGCCCAATGAGCCAAAGCTTATCAGTTTTCCCCATGGAGCACTGGGGGGAAGAGATGAGAACTGACTGACTTGTTTGGGGGGGAAGGAGTCATACAGTATACAAGAAGTGGCACCGGAGGCTGACTGTTAGATTTTATTTCACACACACACACACACACACACACTAGTTCACACACTGCACCTAGGCTATGAGGGCTGATGCTGCAGGCACTGCTGCCAGCAATGATTCAGGAACCTGGCCTAACCCTCTCTGACACAGTAATTCCTTGAAGGATTAGTCCATGTGGTGGCATGCCCTCTGAGCCGAAGCTTGTAGATAACCATGGAGCACAGGTAGGAAATGAGAGCTAACTGACTTCTTCAGGAGCACACCCAAGAAGTGGCAGTAGTTGGCTAACTTGCCTGGTGTGTGGCACAGTTCACCGCCTCTGCTGACAAAATAAAAAATTGGCACTCACTCACTACCCCCAGTCCTCCCCCGAGTCTCCGACTCCAGTGCCGACTCCCAGACCCAGTCATCCAATCCCCCCACCTAAGTTTTCTGATTTTCTTGTTTGTTTTTCTAAAAAAGATATATTTCTTGAAATTTTTTTTTTTGAGTCCAATAAATCCCTTCCGACTCCTGACTACCCGGCCTAACCGACAAAACAAAGCAGCAAGCAAGTTGCACTTCAACGGTTGCGGAACAGTCAGCACACATAGAGCAGCCAGTAAATGCTGCTGCTACTTTTCTGTTCTGTGATTCTCTGTGCCAGCTCCTGAGGCGGCCCACGTGGGTTGCTACAGAGCAAACCCAATCAGGTGCCACCTTAGGAAGACAGACAGCTTGTCCATCCAGTGAGGAACCCGAGTCTTGTCTCTGGTCCCACCTGTGGTCGTGCACCCAGTTCCTGTGATGGGGAGCCGCCTGATCCAAACAGAAGAAAGTGTTCGGAAACTGTTAGTTTTCCAATGCTTTAGCTTATTGAGGTTGGTTTGGAATTTTGCTCACCCCTACTTATTATGATGAACTTCCTACCCAGGCTACACTTTGTGATGCAGATGTTACCCATGAATCCAGTTAGGATGGATATTAAAAGGTTAGAAAGATGTTTTAGCACTTTTATATGGCAAGGGAAGGGCCTGAGGATGAGTCTACACAGACATAAGGGTGGGAAAGAGAAAGCAGGGCTTGGTTTTCCAGACGTCTGAGGGTACTATTTAGCGATTCAACAACAATATATCCAAAATTGGGTAAATAGGAGTTCTGCTGTTAGTTGGGTAGACCTAGAAGAGGAAGGGTGTCCCAGATGGGTGTCAACATATGTACCTGGCAAACAGGGGAAGACGGGCCTATGGGTAGTTGTCAGATCCAAACCCACTTGTTCTTTGGGTCTTAGAGGCTTGGGAAACAGTTAAAAAGAATGGGAGTGGATGGGGAACAAACCCTGCTGGTACCAGTAGCTCAAAACCCAGGCTTTCTACACAGGCTTGAGTACCCTGGGTTCCATATGTGGGAAGAAAGAGGAGTAAGATGCTTGGGGGATCTATACTCTAAAGGGGGGTATGCATTCTCTCACGTGCAGAAAAGTTTGTAGATTCTGCAATCCCATCAGTTTAAATATTTTCAAACATGGGCCTTCAGGAGAAAACTATTTAGAGAACCTGCAGAGTCCCCTGACCTTGTGAAGGTTGAGCAGGAGATATACAGAGCAACAAAGGATGATTGGGGCTTGATAGGGAGAACAGCAAGGCAGGATAGACGGTGTTTCCTGGTCTTGTCAGGGAAAGTGAGGCAACAGTGGGAATGAAATCTGGAAATTGCAATCACAGAAGAAAATTGGAATACAGTGCTGAGCTCCCACGTGGGTCTGCTTAGTTGTAACAAATACAAAGAATCTCAGTATAAATTCTTGCACTGTCTGTATTGCCCACCAATGTGGTACACAGATTTAATCCGTTGGTTTCACCTATGTGTGGGAGGTGTCAAAGAGCGAAAGGAACGCACGTTTACTACTTCTGGGACTGTAGCACTCTCAAAACATTTTGGGGGGTTGTGTCAAGAGAGTTGGCTAACATTTGGGGGAACCTTGTAGGTAATTCACCCTGTTTCTGTTGTTCAGCGTGGAGGACCTGAGTATGGAAGGATGGGCTCCATACCCCAGATAGGTAAAAACTATGCTAGCCATGGCAAGACAATGTATACAGAACACAGGGGTCTCATGTGCGAAACCCACTGTGGAACAGTGGAAGACCCTAACTGTACAAACCCTGGCAATAGAACACATTATATATATTCTCACAGCAATAGTCAGGACCCGGGGACAGCGTTTGGACTGCAGAGTCTTAAAGACTGCAGGACCCCCTTCCCCAACCCTCACACAGCAACAGACAGGACCCAGGGAGAGTGTTTGGACTGCATAGCCTTAAAGGCTGCAGGACCCCTTCCCCAACCCTCATGCGGCAACAGACAGGATCCAGGGACAGCGTTTGCACCGCAGAATCTTAAAGGTAACTAGCTCCCTCAGAGCTCCATCCATGAGAGGTGTTGAAGCATTTACTGGCCTCTTATTCTACCTGATTGTTTTTTGTGGGACCATTCTCTCTCTTGTGCTGCCTGGGTGTCTGCAGTAATGCAGCAGGAGCCTTAAGAGCCATGGGCAATAGTTGGGACAACGCTTCTACGCAATGCTTTGCACAACCTGCCGAACTGGACACTCCATAACAGTTTAGGCCAGCTGTGCACACTGTACAGCTGCCTAACAGCATATTGCTGCTTACTATTGTTACTGTGTGCTAGTGACTGCTTGTTTTCTTGTGTTTCTGCATTTGTGCACCCTTGTTTTAGTGGCAGCTTACCTGCCAGTCGGAGCCCTCTCCAGGCCCTCCTCATGGTGTCTCTCGGCCCATAATCACCATTGTTGCTCCCCCTTGCCCTCCTGCAGCCCGTGCATGCGCTCTAGCCACCTTGTCCATGCATGCACACTGGCAGCAGGTCTTGAAACAGTATCCCCTGCCTTCCTCCCGCTAAATACTTATGAACGCCTTTGTTCTCCTCTCGATATAGGCCGCGGTACCCCTTCCCCAACCCTCATACAGCAACAGACAAGACCCAGGGACAGCGTTTGGACTGCGGAGCCTTAAAGGTAACTAACTCCCTCAGAGCTCCATCCGTGAGGGGTGTTAGCCCATCGACACTGCGCGTAAACTGCCCTGCCCACCCCAGCCACCCTCCCACCCAAAGGCAGCCCTTGATTTATAATCCCTCCTCATCACATGTCTGCTTTCCCATTTGCAGGTTATACTCTCTAACCACCAGAGGAACCTGTGCCTTACTTATCTTCCCCTCCCTTTCCACTAGATCACTGCTCTTCTCTCCCCCCTGCTATTGCACCATCTGACCACTAGGAGGCAGTAAAACTGCAGCTTTTCCAGCCCCTACACCTTCCCCTCAGAACCCCTCGCAGCCCAATTCCAGCTCTTCTATTCAATACCATCTCTCGCCTCCAGGGTCTCCTTCTCTGACACCCAACTTGGACTCAAATCTTGCACGTTCTGTTCCGCAGACCAACACCCTACCACTGCACCATCGTGGCAGCCCTAGTATTTGGTGCCTACAAATTACTTTTATCTTCCCACCCCCCCATGCCCCAGATAACTGCCATGCTTCTTCCACTGCTTGTTCTCACCCATGCTTTCCTCTCTGTCCCCATTGTTCACCTGCATCGCCTCCCACCTACCCTCCTTCACATACCTCATCCACAGACCACCCTCCTTTCTGCCCCCAACACCCACCTCCCTCCCACTTCTCATCCCTGCTCCCCCGTCCTTCTAACACTGCTCTACTGCCCACCCTCCTTGCCACACTTACACTGCGTGCCCTCCCCATCCCACCTATGCTCCCGACCTGCTACTACTCGATCCTTCACATCCTCATGCAGGAAAGCCATATGCTGGCAGCTCCTAAGAATCATGTCCCTGCTTCTCCTCCTATCCAGAAACATCCATCCCAACCCTGGACCCCCCTCACTACTCCTGCCCACCCAAGCACCTCTAGGTCTGGACTGCGTATAGCCTCTATCAATATCTGCAGACTCCTAAAAATCTCACTGACATCCAGTGCTGGGTAGCCCAGCACCAGCCTGATTTACTCTGTGTAGTGGAAACATGGCTTTCCAAATCTATCCCTGATTCTTTTGTCGCTATTCCTGGGTATATGCTCTTCCACAATGACAAGGGGGGGGGAGTGACTGTGCTTTCTATCTTCGCAACACCTTCCAGGTGCAAGCCCCCCCCAACTATCTACTGGCGCCCAAGCCCTTGCCCTACAGGTCTCCCCAGGCCCCTCCAAAGCCCCCCTGACTCTCATAGCTGCCCTCATTCCCCCATGGAACCAGGCAGCCACCTTCCAATCCCTCACTGACTACCTCTGCCAGCTCCCACCCAAATCTGAGCTCGTACTGCTGGGTGACCCGAATATAAATTGTCTCTCCCCTTCAGCCTCACACTACTGTGACTCCCTACCTGCTCTTGATCTAACCCAGCTGGTTACCAACGCTACATGCCTTAACCACGCCACCTGTACTGCCACTTTTCTGAACCTGGTCCTTTCCAATTGCCCCTGCAAGCTAACGTATATCACTGTTTTCCCAAATGCACTCAGTGACCATTTCCCTATTCTCTGCACCTGGTCCTACCTGGTCAAGAACCCCCCACAAAAAAATATACTTACTAGGCAACTCCACCCAGGCATGCTCAACCGCCTAAAATCCTGTCTCACTAGTTGGAACTGGTCTCCCCTATATTGCACCCAGAACCTTGACGTTACCCTCAACTACTTCACACACCATATTCAATGCTGCATGCGACAAACTGGACCCTCTCACCAGAAAGATGATCAAAGGGCTGGATACCCCTTGGACCTCCTCCTTCCTCCTGAACCTTATGTGGCAGAGAGAGACAGCCTCTGGAAAAAGGCCCTCAACTTGGGCAAGCTGACTGATCACTAGGCATGCTGGGCTGCCCACAATTACTGTACCTGGGCCATTCGGAAGGCCAAGGCAAACCACTATAAGGATGTCCTTACTACAACCTGGGGTTCAGGTTGCAGTTTCTGGTATAATATGAGATCCCTCTCCAGCAATTCTACTCCTCCTCCCCTCCTCGCAACTCACCGTGAATGGATCCATTGCTACTGACCCTAAATGTATTGTAGAAGCTTTAAATGCTGCCTTCTTGAACCTGAACTCTGTCCTTCCCCCTGACTTCTTCTCCCTGTCCACCCTTTCCACCCCACCCCACCCCACCTTTGACTTACCATCATTTTGTTTCCGGGTCCTCGCACCTCATGAGATCAAACCCTACCTCCTCAAGATACTAAACAGCTCTTGTAACAGCAGCCACTCAATTGATCTGAAGCTTTTGCACCCGGCCCTCAATGAAGTCCTTCCCCCCCACCTTTTCAATCTTTCCCTCAGGCATGGGAGATTCCACTCCCCCTGGAAAATAGGTACCATCACCCCCACACACAAGTCTGGGGACTGACTCTACCTGGGGAACTACTGCCCCATCTCTATCCTCCCCCACCAAAGCCCTAGAGCACATTGCCACAGACCAGCTCACCGAATACCGAGCCAAATATGGCCTTCTGTCACTCGAACAACGTGGTTTCCGGCCTGGCCATAGCACTACCACTTCCCTCCTAAAATTTTCCAATTCTATCCACTCTGCCCTAGATACCGTCCATCTAGCGGGTGCTGTCTTCCTGGATCTGTCAAAGGCCTTTGACACCGTCAGTCATGACCTCCTACTCTCCACCCTTGCTCACCTTGGCCTCTCTATAGAAGCTGACTTCTGGTTTGCAGACTACCTGCCATGTCGATTCCAGAGGGTAAAAATGTGCTCCACCCTCTCCTCATCCATTCCTGTCTACTCTGGTGTCCTGCAGGAGTCCCTCCTCAGGCCCCTCCTGTTTAGCCTCATTTTGAACTCCCTACCCAAGGCCTGCTCAGGGAACATCCTACTTTATGCCGATGATGCTGTCCTCTTCTCCGATCACCCTAACCCTTCCTCCCTTGAAAACTCTCTCCAGGCCACTTTCACTGTCGTTGAAACGTGGTTCGCTGAGCACAAGCTCATCCTGAACCACAAAAAATCTATGGTCATGCTCTTTGCCCATCACCAGAATAAGCAAAATCACTCCTCCCTCCTTGTCCACACCTCTCACTCACTCTCATTGGAGCAAGTCTCTACCTTCAAGTATCTTAGTGTAACCTTCGACCCTTCCCTCACCTTCCATGAGCACATCCACCTCCTATGTACTAATGTCAGTTCCCAAATTGGCATGCTGTACTGACACTGCAACTGCCTTCCAGCTGAAGCCCTTCAGTTTGCTATCTCCTCCTCCATCCTGTCTATTATAGACTATGGCATTCTGATCTGTGATGCTGCCAATAGCACTGCCCTTCACCATGTCAAGGTTGCACTGAATAAAATATGCTGTCTTGCCCTAGGATGTCCCAAGACCACCCATACCTGCTCCCTGTACAGTCAATCCAACTGGCTGGACTTTGACAGCCAGCTGCAATACCACACCTGCCTCATGGCAAAAAAAAAATAAAAATTACTGGACTAACTTCCCTTGCCCCCGACAACAGTGTCAGTCACTAGGTTCACCTGTAGCACTCTCACCGAAGTTCCAAGTCCAGTGTCAAAAAACCCCTCTTGGTCAGCGTTCATTCCCATACCAGACGCCTACCTGGCTCAATGCCCTCACTCCCTCAATCATCCTTGAGCCTAGGATTGGCAAATTTAAATCTCTGCTCCGCTCCCACCTCACTGCCTTACATACCTGCTCCTGCCCATTGCCCTCCCCCCGACAGTGGACCATGTCCTGCACAATTCCTTGCCAGCCTGTGACAGCTGGCAAAATGCCTGCCTACTGAACTGCTGTGCCTCCCACACTGTAACTGTATAATTTAACATGTTAAAAAGTAATGCCCAGCTGCATGCAATCTGGTCTACACAGCTGTGATCTCTCCATCACTGTATTACCTACCCTGTATTTATCATTGAACTGTATTCTTTACTCTGCGTGTATTAAGTTTTGTCTTTGTATTGTTTACTGACACAGAGCCTTTGTAAATGAGTCTCTGACTCAAAGGTATGTAATTCTGATTCTCATAAATTAAATAATACAATATCCTTAAGGAAAAGGAAGAACGTTTTTTAGATGGGGGGGGGGGTGGACTCCTTGTCCCCAACAGAGGCTCAAATGCTATGAGAGTGAATTACATAAGAACAGCATACAAGCCAAATGGTGAAGAGAGAACCAGGAGATTGAAGAATTAAAAAAAGGGAAAAAAACAGAAATGACCAATGACCAGATATGGTGATAACAGAGGTTTTACATATATCATTATAGGAAGATGTATTATAGTGTAACCCATAGGTGGCGCTATCCCTTGGGCTACTACCCCTGCCTGCTTGGCTACTAACAGGTTGAAGGGCCTGAGTTCTAAAATGGGTGCCTCCACCCAAAGGTCAGGGTTGGCTGTGGCTAGTCTAACCAGGTCACAGCCCTCTGGGACACTGTGACCCCTCTTTTCTCCCACTAGTGGCCCACACAGTACGCAGCAGTAACTTTCCTAATACCCCAGATATGCAAACCCCATACACATGTACTTGGCACTTACCCCCAGAACTGGTTCCTTTAGTGACTCTGGGGACCCCCTGTAAAACAAGGTGATGCAGTACAACTTCAACAATGTAATAATACATTTAGCATAAACTGACACCACAGTCTATATAAATTTCCAGAAACAAACAGATCTGTTTTATTCAGGGGAGCTGTAACAAGGAAGGGGAAAATCAGGTTAATTGGTATAAACACAATAATAATCACAGTACTGTGCATGCACTCAGAGTCCCATATAGTCACACTGTCTGGGCACCCAGGATGGATGAAAGAGCTAGCCAGGTCCGTTGCAGCTGGTTGGGGCCCTGTGATGGAAAAAAGAACATGCACACACAATTTGTAATCTAGAGCCAGATGGCTCAGTTTGTGGAAAGAAAAGCACAAAACAATCAGATGGCACACTTTGATTAAACAAGAGTTGCAGGGAGCTACCCTGTTAATTACTCACGATACCCAGGCTAAACACAGGAGGGCTGATGGCTGACTTGCTGGTTTGCCAGAAGAAGCTTGGCCCCTTGATGATGGATCTTTCTGTGCAGCAAGGTAGTGAGGCAAGATCCTCGTGGCAGGGCCTATCTGCGTCAGGCAGCAAGGATTCAGTTCGATTTTGGCTGGGAAAACTACTTCCAGCACTAGCACACAGTTTACAGCGAAGGGGGAAACCAGATCACGATCCCCTTCCAGCACATAGCACATTTATATGTAAAAGAAAGTTTACTGTACCAGGCAGGTGACTCCTTGGTCCCGATCACAAAGAACTCTGCAATTACCCGGGAGCACTACAGTAGCTGAAGTCCTGACAGGCTGATCGCTTTCAGCAAAATCTTCGGTCTTCTACAGGGTAAGCCTGGTCTCACAACAGCAGCAGCTTGCTTTTTCTTCACGAACTTAGGATTCAGTCCGAAATCATCCTCTTCTCCCTCTCAGGGCAGAAATCAGGCAAGTAGGCCAGAAATCAGGCCTTGCATGATTCTCCCGCGCGAACTACGCAGCAAACCGGCCTCTCGCACACTTAGAGCTCCTTCTCTCTCCAGCTCCCAACTTGAGTCTGGCTTGCCAACAAGCAACTCTGCGGCTTTCACACAGATCCACAGAGTTTGGTTGGTCAGTTCAGTTGACAGACATAACAGGGCTCACTCTATAGGTGCAAAAAGGCGCCAACAAGCCAGAAATTACAATTCCCAGAGGCTCTCTTCACACATCCCCATTTCAGCAGGCTCCACTACAGAGTCCCAGTCCTTATTGGCCCACAGCCTGCTCCATCTTAGTGTCCCCCCTTCTTAGTGTCCCCCCAGTCCAGTTGGTCCAGTTCAGCAGTCCGGGACCAAAATGGTGAAGCAGATCAGAAACAGTCCATGCTACAAGAAAGGCAGGTTAGACAAATAACATTCTTACTATTACTCTGCACATTTTCCCACAACTGGTTACAGCTTTTAGAAGGGCTCCCTCTCCACTTGTTGCATGACAGAAACGGAGCACTTAGGTAGCAGCCTGGGCAGGACTCAGGCTCAAATACACACACTCCCCCCGTACAAACTAATTATGTCTGCAAGCAGACAGCTCTTAAAGAGACAGTATGCAGAGGCTCTAAACGCACTCGCTACAATGCCGTTTAAAACGGCTGTGCTGCCGGACACCACCCAGACTTGGAGCACTTAGGCAAGCTCCTGGAAGACGTCTGGGAACCCCCATTTGCAGGCGTTTACAATAGATATCCTGAATTTATTTTAACGTACTAAATGAATACTAGTAGAATGAAATGTTACTTATTTACTTTCTTTAAACTTTTCCTTGTTATAATGAAAGTGAATAAGGTGATATTAAGGTATATTTGAAAACGGCCTTGAAAAATAAAGCATGCTGATTGGCTGAAAGCCATGATCAGCATGCATTTATTTTTCAATAGAGTCCGCAAAAAAATAGGTGCCAATTCGGGGTGCCCCATTACTTGGGGAGTCCTTGGGCACCCCGAATTTTCAAACGAAGGAGCCGCCATGTTTCCCGCTTGCTAAGCGAGCTGTGAAATAGCCAATTTCCACAACTTCAGAAAGACGTGCTTCCCAGTACAACAGTAGCCTGGTAGTTTATCGGGAAGAGCAATGTAGGAGAGGTATCGTGATCCGGAAGGGCAACAGAATGCAAGAGAGGTATTTCTTTTTTTTTTTAGTGGTGAACTGTGAAGCTGTTTTGTGGAGCGCAGGAGAGATGCCATTTATTTCTTTAGTGGGGCAGCTGCTTTTCATTTTTCTTCCTCTTTCTGTTCTTGATGAATGCGTACAGTGATAAGATAGGAACAAGCTACCAGGAAGTTGTGCGTGTATGCTGCAGGACTAGCATTGAAACAAACCATCTCATGTAGTCTGGCTTGGTGGTTGTGTTTCAAAAAAAAAAGTAATCGGAGTATAGCAGGTCATGGGCAGTAGCAAGGAGCATTTGAAGTGCACCTATTTCCTTTGTCTTGAATCTTCAGAGAAAATGTGCCCCTTGATATTGCTTATCCCTGCTGTCTCTGTGTGTGGAGAGGGGGACAAGTAACCATGACAATCACATGAAAATGTTAAAACTATGGAAGCTTCAGAGGCACAAAAGTCTCAGGCTTTAAGGATAAAAACAGCACTGAAATGCAGGTGGAAGAACTATTTTATAACAAAAAACTATCTCACACAAGAAAGTGTTTTAACATTTACACATTTTTTTCCCCAAACATATAAAATGCAGTTGCCCATTTTCTAAGCGTAATAATACCCTCCAGAGTGGGCTTTATTGGGAAATACCAGACCTTCCAGGGGCTATAAGCTCCTCCGCCTGCAGTGTCGGGCCTCATTACGCCCCTGGGCGGTCCGGTATTTCCCAATAAAACCCACCCTGTTGGGTATTATTCCTTACGCACTGATGTACCTGTTATATGTACATTTCTTTTCTTATCTTACAAAAGTTAATAACGATATTGTACAGAACAAAAAGTACAATCTCAGAAATGTAAATATCAAGCAGTATAATACAACAAAATAGGAACAAAGTACAATACAGTATATATGTGAATGCTAAATACATTACAGGATAAAGCACCACAAAAGTGCAAAAAAAATGGACTGTGAAACATTCTAACCAGGGCACAGCAGTATTGGGAGGGACTCTGAGCATATCAGCTGTAGCAAGCCATGTAGGGGGAAGAGGGGCATTAAGGTCTAAGTTCAGGGACGGTTACAGAATGGAGTAGAAAACTCGTGAAAAAGAGACTTAAGGGAGAAGTTGGAAGAGGCAGAACAGATAGACAGGGAGAGAGAGAGGACCAGAGTTTAGGAAAATGGTATGAGAAGGCAGCTTGACCAACAGTAGGTTTCCTGTGGGGGAATAAGAAACAATGCTACTGAGTGTGTATGACATAGGAGGGGGAGAGGAGAGGAGAGATAGGGAGGGAGCCAAACCAGAATTCGGATATAAAGCAGGCACAATAGGCAAGGTGCCTGGCATCAAGGGAGGGAAAAGAGAGTGAGGAGTATAGAGAGCAGTGGTGAGTATAAGGGGGATGGTCCAAAGCAAAATGGCAGAAAGAATGAAAGAGGGGGTCCAGCCTGGCAGGGGTGGATTTGAGAGTGGCACTGTAGACTATGTCACCATAGGCGAAGATGGTGAGGATCATCTTCAGTACAGTTTCAAGGCGGGCAGGAAGGAGGATGCTCACTTCCGTAGAGCACACCAAGCTTATCATGAAGCTTAAGGTGGCTAACATCAATGTGTGACAGGTAATTGAGATGTCAGTCATGCCACCCAAGGTACTTAAAGGAGGAGACATCCTCTATCACAGCACTATCGAGGTGTGGAATGATGGGGGGGGCCTTGAAAAAGCCTCCACCATGAGCCAAAGGTCATAGAGACAGTTTTCTTTGCATTGAGGGACGGGAACCCCTTCGCAACTTCTGCAGCATGAAAGAGATTCCAGTTTCCAAGCACTATAACTTTGGTGATTTTTTTTTTTACTCAAACTTTATTTCTCATCTTATAGTGTGCACATCATCTTTTAGTTACAGCTCTGTTGACTATTCAGCACTGCACTGCAAAAAGCCAGGGTTTAAGTGGTGCATTTGGTGTTGACAGTAAAATTCTGCAGTGTATCGCCACGACATGTGCCTTTATTACCTGAGGGTGAATTTTGATGTCAGGCAGTGTCTGTGCTGTATGGCAGTGCATCCAGTGTTGTTGGATGACTACAAGGCGTGACTTTTCCTAGGTAGGCCTCAGGTATGGAAACAGGCCTCAGGGGGCCATGGGGTCAACAGCCCAGCTAGCAGACATGAAGGGGCAGGTGGCAGCAGTAGCCCCATTGGCACTGGCCTTTGTCTCAGTAGGGCAGGCCACAGATTCTTCATCTGTGTATTGCTCCAAGTTTAGGGACATGTACCTGGCTCTGCAAACTTTTAATGAGAGTTGCCCTTATCAAAAGAAGCACAAAAATGCCATTGTTGTCAACCATGGGAGAGAATGTTCCTGCTCTTCCTGATCTTTCATAATCTTCTTCGGGGGTATCTCAGTCATCAGGTAACACCATAGGAACCTTTGCCGTCGGTGAAGGGGAATCCACACAGAAGATTTTCAGCAGTACAATTGGTGCCGCTCACGCCATCGACATCCATCAACATCACCAACCCTGTATAGGCATGACCAGCCCTACTCCCCCCGCAGTTCTTTCCCACCATCAACTCGCTTAAAAGGGTCTCCACAGAAACTCTGTTGCAGTATCCGCGCCTTTTTTCAGCCTGCAGCTTTATTTACTTACCTTGTAAAAAAATCTCTTTTTCAAGAGATATCCTATTTTTGTTTATGTCGAGAGTTAATCCTTCTACTTCTCTCTTCTGTCGCTGCCACTGCAGAAAGAAGATTGCCTCTATGGATGAACATTCCATTAGTGTCTGCTGTCATGGGCCTGAGTTTCTGACTGTGAGCTCTGCCAGAAGTTTAATCAAACAATCCTTCAGTGATGCAAAAAGACTCCTAAATAAATTACTGATGGATCAACAGGTAGCCAGCTCCAGGCAGGGGTCCTCTGGGGCCCCAGCCTCCCCATAGCCAGCCAGTTCCTCGAGCTCCCAGGCCTCGAAGGCCAAAGACAAGTCCTCAGGGAAGTCATAAAAAAGACCGAGATCACTATTGCTCCCCCCAGCATCGATCTCACTCTCTGTTGGCCTCTCCTTCTTCTGAGGGATCTTCATCGAATGTGACCACTCCACCGAAGAGAACTGCTGTCCAGGTCTCTGTGCCCACGAGACCCATACCGACAGCACCTCCACTCAATTCTGAGGGCGCACGGCCGTCCACCTCTGGGATGTCGGCCCCATCATTGTCGACAGGTTTGTCATCGACGACTCTCCCGTGGAGACCTGCCCCTTCTCCCACAAGGGCTACAAGCTTGTTGGGTTCTCAGGACACAGCAGGCAGGTCATTAACACCTGTGTATGTAGAACCCCCATCAATGACCACTGTTGACCTGAATGCAATCCTGATCAGGTTCACTAATGTGCTTGTTTAGCAACAGGGCACCTTAAACAGGCCCCCTTCACCAACATCATTGATGGCAGCTTCGTAGTCGACACCTGTTTGTTGACCCCGGGAGGTTGCCATGGGCTGCCACCATTGCACCCAACACCAGACCCAGAGATCGAAGAGGTTGATGTCAGGGAGTATCGTCCAGACCTCATTCTTCCTGATGATGTTGAGGAAGAAGATGAGGAGGTCAAATGACTTGGCTCAACATGAGATTAGAGCAGTGCAGAAGGACTTTGTAGAACTGGGGAGGGGCCTAAGAAAAGTAGCACACACAGTATCCTTCTCAGAGGTGCTGCCTGTCAATGACATGAGTGAGGCGAGGGTACTTTGCACCATGCAGTTTAATGAATGGTTGAAAAAATAGTGTGGAGCATAGGGGTTTGGCTTCATTAGCGACTGGGGTTCCACTTGGAGGGACACCAGCCTATACTGGCAGGATGGTCTGCATCTGTCCAGGAAGGGAACAAGTCTTTTGAGCAATCGGTTTAAATGCTTCATTGGTAAGCTTTTAAACAAGTCAAGGGGGGAGGCACTGATAAGCAGCAGGAAAATCCCAGCCTCTCCCTACAAAATAGGGTACTAAATGAGAAAAAGACCATGGTAGAAAGGTCAGTGGGGGATGCTGCAACTGAAGGTAAAGCCATCAAAAAATGGAAAGCAATGAGTACCAATGCCCGTAGTCTGAGTAACAAGCTTCCTGAATTAGTGGCCTTGATGGAGGAGGAACATCTGGATATCTTGGCAGTCACAGAAACATGGTTAACGCAAAACCATGACTGGGACATAAACATACCAGGATACACTATCTACAGGAGAGACAGAGAGGGTAATAGAGGAGGAGGAGGAGGAGTAGCTCTTTACATAAGGGAAGGAATCAAAGCAACAGAACAAAAGGGAAAACAGGGAGGAGAAGCACTGTGGGTAAATTTGGAGACCGGCAATGGCACCACAATCTGCACAAGGGTTGTATACAGACCCCCTTCTCAGGGGGAGGAAATGGACAAGGAAATGATAGAAAGTATACTTAGTAAGGCAGAAAAAGGGGAGACATTGTTGATGGGTGATCTGAATATGCCAGATGTTAACTGGAGTGCAGTTGCAGCAGCCACTTCGAAGAGTGGGGTTATTCTAGATGCCCTACAAGGGGCATGCCTTAGACAACTAGTATTGGAGCCCACTCGAGAGGGAGCAATCTTAGACCTGGTTCTCTCAAATGGAGATGAAGAGAGATCACAGATGTAGGTGGTAGCCATCTGGGAACTAGCGACCGCGAACAGTATGGTTCACAATAAACACAGCAATAGAGTCAAGCCATACAAAGGCAAAGGTACTGGACTTTAGGAGGTTGACTTTGCCAAATGGGTGAGTGCCTAAGGAATGCACTAGCAAGTGGGCAGGAAGGAGGGGTGGAAGAACAATGGGGAATAATAAAAACTGCCATCACAGAGGTAACAAGCCTTTGTGTGCAGCAAATAAACAAAACTAAACGATGTAAGAAACCACTATGGTTCTCAAAGGAAGTGGCAGTGAAGGTTCAAGAGAAAAAGAAAGCTTTCAGGAAGTACAAGGAATCACAGAAGGAGCAGGGCAGAGAACTGTATCAGTTAAAGCAAAAGGAAGCTGGGAAGGCAGTCAGAACAGCAAAGGCCCAAACTGAGGAAAAGATAGCCAACTCAGTTAAGAAGGGATAAAACCTTTATAGGTACATCAGGAGCGAAGGAAGACCAAGGGAGGATAGTGAGGCTTAATAAAGGGGGTGGGGTGGGCAGAGGGTGACTGTGAAAAGGCAGAGATACTAAACAAATATTTTTGCTCAGTATTTACAGAGGAAGAGGGGAAGGTACCTAAAACAAACAGTAGAAACACTCTGGATCCATAAGTTGATACCAGCCCATTTACAGAAGAAAGGGTTCTGAAAGAACTCTTAAAACTGAAGATGGACAAAGCAATGGGGCCTGATGGGATTCATCCCAGAATTCTAAAAGAACTAAGGGTGGAATTAGTGACACCACTGACTACCCTCTTTAACAAATCATGGGAGGATGGGTGGTACCCGAGGACTGGAGGAGGGCAGATGTGATTCCCCTTCACAAAAGTGGGAGCAAGGCAGAAGCAGGAAACACAGACCTGTTAGTTTAACCTCAGTGGTAGGGAAAATGATGGAATCACTTCTGAAGGAAAGAATTGTCGAGTATCTAGAGGCCAGAGGGGCACAGGACCCAAGGCAGCATGGATTCAGCGGAAGGTCATGCCAGACAAATCTGATAGATTTCTTTGACTGGGTGACCAAAGTAGTAGATCAGGGAGGGCTGTGGACATGGCCTACCTAGACTTTAGCAAGGCATTTGACACAGTCCCACACAAAAGATTAATATACAAGTTAGCTAGCCTGGGAGTGGGTCCAGATGACAGCCTGGGTAAAATTGGCTGGAGAATAGGACACAGAGAGTAATAGTAAATGGAGTCCACTCTGAAGAAAGGGGGTTACTAGTGGGGTACCACAGGGTTGAGTATTAGGACCGGTCCTCTTCAATGTCTTTATAAGCGACATTGCAGAAGGACTGGAAGGAAAAGTATGTCTCTTTGCAGATGACACAAAGATCTGCAACAGAGTTGATTAACAAGGTGGGGTGGAAAGGATGAAAAGGGACTTGGCAAGGTTAGAGGAATGGTCAAATGTATGGCAGCTTAGATTCAATGCTAAGAAGTGCAAGGTAATGCACCTGGGAAACCAAAACCCAGGGGAAGAGTACACAATGGGGGGTGAGATACTAACAACAACAAAAATGGAGAGGGACCTGGGGGTAGTCATATCAGATGACCTAAAGGTGGGCAAGCAATGTGAGAGGGCAGCAAGGAGGGCTAGGGGGATACTGGGATGCATAGGGAGAGGCATCACCAGCAGAAAACAGGAAGTTATTATCCCTCTATACAGACAGCTGGTCAGACCCCATCTGGAGTACCTTGTACAGTTCTGGAGACCTAGTCTTCGCAAAGACATAGACAGGATGGAAGCTGTCCAGAGGAGGGCAACTAAAATGGTGCAGGGTCTACACCGGAAGACATATGAAGAGAGACTTAAGGAGCTTAATATGTATAGCCTCAAGGAAAGGAGGGAGAGGGGGGACATGATAGAAACTTTCAAGTACCTCAAGGGAATCAACAAAGTCCAAGAGGGTAGCATCTTTCAAAAAAAGAGGTGTGTAAGAACAAAGGGCACAATTTGAAGATAGAGGGGGGGCGGCTCAGAGGTAATTTAAGGAAGTATTTTTTCACAGAGAGGGTTGTGGATGCATGGAACGGCCTTCCAAAGAAGGTCGTGGAGTCAAAAACAGTGGTGAAATTCAAGCATGCATGGGACAGTCATAAGGCAATTCTAGGGGGTGGGGGTAGAAAGAAGTAGGCTGCTGGTTAACTAGGATCTGCAGCTTATCCAATAGGCAGGGAAATGGGCAGACTTGGTGGGCCAAGCGGTCCTTATCTGCCGTCAAATTCTATGTTTCTATGTTTACTCTCTGAGAGGTCTACAGCCTCTTTTGTCAGTGAGGACTCTGTATAGCATTCTCCCAGGTCTCCTCCCGAAGACTCCACATTTTCTTTTTTTTTTTTTGAAATTTGATATCTTTTCATAATTTCCAACATTGACAAGAACAACAACAATACAACAATACTAACAACAACACCAACATTACAAGCAGTAATCAGTTACCAGTAACTCCCCACCCCCACCCAACCCTCCTGACAGCAGAGCAGCACTGGACCCCACACTAAGAATTAAATACGCAAGATACATAGACAAAGCAAGTATAACAAACAAGAAGGAGAAATATATTCACAAGGGGGGGACTGAGATCCGCTTGTAAACTGTAAAGAGTATGGACCCCACATTTTCTAATGTGATGAAGCAACTGTCCTCAGCAGTGGGTTTTCACACTGAGGAAGAGGGTGCCACCAGAAAAGATCTAATGAATTTCCAGGAGAGTCCAGAATCACCCCCAAAGATCATTTCTCTAATACTTCCAGCATTGAAGAATGCAGCCACAGAAGTCTGGCACAGACCAGACATGGTGCCAGCTATGCCACGCAGGGCAGACAACTTTATCATGCCTCCCCAGGTTCTCTCCTGTTATGCTGCCCAGTCAGAGACTGACTCAGTGGTCATTAAGGCAGTTCATGACAGATCTAAGGTGCCTAAGCACCTCAGTTTCCTTCCTCAGACAAAAAGTCCTGTAGGACTGACCCCTGGGAAAAACGGTTTATGCATCCTCCATGCTAGGTTTGAGGATCGCTAACTATCTGTCACACATGGTTAAATACCAGAATGCCAGTTGGAAGAAGGGCAAGGTTGCAGTCCAGGCCCTTCCAGAGGGCACCCAAAAGCAGGAGCTGTTTCAGTTCATTCAGGTAGTAGAGGATGTTAGCAAACACCTCCTCAGAGCTATGTATGATATAGCTGACACTGTTGCCAGGGCAGCTGCCACGGGCATATGCCTCCACAGGGTTCAGGGTACATGGGTTTGCACCTGACGTGCATCAAAAAATGCTTAATGCCCTCTTCAATGGCACAAAGCTGTTTGGCCCTGATGTCCAGGACATCATAAATGATGCCTAGGATACAGCCCTCAAATTTGTCCACTCCCTTTATCATACCCAGTCAAAGGGTAGAGGACGGCCTCTTTTTTGTAAACAGAACAATAGGCCTGGAACAGCTCCTCATCCCCAGGAGAAATGCGGAGCCCAGGCTCCCCTGACCACCCCCTCCAGTGCAGGAGTGGTGGCAAAGCTCCCCAGAAGTGAGGGACCAGCCTCTGTGGCTGGCATCACCTCTGCTTGACTCCTTGCTGTGCCCCCCTCCTCTGGTCCTGGACCAGGAGGTGGTGGTCGGAGGTTGGTTCTCCCTCTATCTGAATCAGTGAAGAACCATAACTTCAGATGCATCGATCCTACAGATTATAGAAAAGGGTCACACCTTGGAGCTCACCAAGCAGCCTCCAGACACCCCGCCTCCACCCTCCAGTTATCCCCCAGCTCACTTGTCTGTTCTCCGGGAGAAGGTGCAGTCTCTTCTACACAAGCAGACCATTGAGCCAGTACCCAGGAACCAGAGAAACAAGGAGTTTTATTCCAGGTTTTTCCTGGTCCCCAACAAGACCAGAGATCTGAGGCCTATTTTAGATCTAAAGGATCTTAATCTGTTTGTCCAGTACAAAAAGTTCTAGATGGTAACTTTGCCAGGCTTTATGCTCCTCCTCAGGACAGGGGACTGACTCTGTTCACTGGACATGCAGGGTGCTTATTTGCACATGTTGGTCTTTCCTCCCCAAGGAAGGTTCTCTGTTTTGCCTTTCAGAGTGAGCATTATCAGTCCAAAGTGCTGCCCTTTGGCTTATCCTCTGTGCCGCTAGTCTTTACCAAGTGCTTGGCAGCAGTGGATGATTGGCTCCTGAAGGCCCATCCAGGGAACAACTTTTGCTGACTTTGGAGTGAACTCTCCAGCTCTTCCACTCTCTGGGCATTACTGTCAGCCTGCCCAGGTCGGTACTGGTACCATCTCAAAGGCTGCAGTATATAGAAGCAATTCTGGACTCAGCACAGGGGAAGGACTTCCTACCCCAAAACAGGGCAGAATGCCTCATAGCCCAAGCTCAAGAAGTTGCCCAGAATGGGTACATTTTTGCCAGGGTATATATCGGATTGCTGAGCCTGTTGGTAGCTGCCATACCCACTGTTCCACTGGCCAGGCTCCATATGCATATCCTCCAGTGGACCCTCTGGATACAGTGGGACTAGCGCCTGGATGAGTTAGACCAACCAGTTCAGGTCTCTTCCCCAGCATGCAAGCTACAGCACTGGTGAATGGTCCCCCTGAATCTGCTTCAAGGAGTTCCATTCCAGATTTCTTCCCTGCATCAGATCCTAACCATAGATGCCTCAGGTCTAGGCTGGGGCGTGCACCTGAGTCCCTTCCAAACCCCAAGGCTCCTGGTCCCAGTGGGAAGCCTCCCTGCATATCAATGTCATGGAGATGAGAGCATTGCTCTGTGCCATGGAGACCTTTCAGGAACATTTGGCTCCAGGTCAGCTTCTGGTACAGCCAGACAATCTAAGCATAGTATACTACATCAACAAGCCGGGGGGGGGGGGGAGACTCATTCATAACCCCTTTGCAGTGAGGCCATTATAGTGTGGTACTGGGCATTAGATCACAGTCTGACATGCTATGGTCCATGTACCAGATGTTCTAAACACCCTGGTGGACAGTCTCAGCAGGACTCAGTCCAACATGCATGAATGGGAGCTTCTCTCATGTATTGCAGAAGACTTGTTTGGCAGATGGGGTCGTTCAGAGTTGGAGCTTTTTGCATCCCCACTCAATGCAGAACTGCCCAAATTTTGCTCGCTAGATCCAGGGTCAGGTGGTTTCTTTATGCATTCCCTCCATTTCCCTTGATTCAGAGGGTACTATTCAAGTTGCAGATGGAACAGACCAGCATGATTCTGTTGGCTCCATTCTGGCCTCACCAGATATGGTTCCCCTTCCTCCAGCAGATGGCAGAGGAACCTCCCGTCTCTCTTCCTCTTTCAGAAATCTGCTGACCCAGGATCAGGGGACCCTGGTCCATCCCAACCTCAGATCCCTCCATCTGTATGCCTGGCTCTTGAGAACATAGCCATTGCCAGGTTCAGGGTCTTTAACAGAGTGGCGGATGTCCTGGTGGCTGCCAGGAAGCCTTCCACTCGAGCCACATGTGCCATGAAGTGGAAGCAGTTTGCCATCTGGGCTGCCAAACGTAGCTTAGACCCTTTCGCCTGCTTGGTGAATCATATCCTGGACTATGTAATTTCACTGTCAGACTCAGGCCTCCAGTATTCTTCCCTCAAGGTCCATCTTTCAGCTATTTCTGCATTCCATGAGCCTGTGGGTGACCACACAGTTGCTCAGCTGGATGCCTCCTGTACCTTTCTAAGGGGCATCCTGCATCCGAAACCTCCAATTTGTTCCCCTGTCCCAGCTTGGGAATTGAATTTTATTTTGGAAAAATTGACCCTGTCTCCTTTTGAGGCAATTGTGTCTTGCGATTTGTTCTTTTTCTCTCTTGGAAGGCACTGTTTTTAGCTGCAGTTACTTCTGCTTGAAGAATTTCAGAGCTTCAGGCCCTCTGGTGCAAGGAGCCTTATTTGATTTTTCACAAAGACAGGGTGTCTGCGCACTAAACCTAAGTTTCTGCCCAAGGTAGTTTCAGAGTTTACACTCAATCAGTCTGTCCAACTTCCTGTTTATTTTCCTGAGTGTGCCAGTCCAGGGGAAGCACTGCTCCATACGTTAGATGTGCAGAGAACTTTGAAACGTTGGCCTTTCCCAACTGGGTGGGGAGTTTAGCTGGTGACTATGGTCAAGCCGACCCTGGTGCAGCCTCCACTGATGGTCCCACTGCAGGTACCTACCATGGTGTCACTCATCGTGGTAAAGCTACCTCTGCACATGTTCACATGCCACTGCTGCTAGACCCTTATCGATCTCAAGGAGGTCAATTGTCGAGGTTGAAGTCAGGATCCAGGTCTCAATCTCTGTCCCACTCTGGTTGATGCCAGCAAAGGCACCTGTTGAGTTCATCCTCTTCCTCAGACAACCATTGACAGCTTTGACAGCAGAGGAGGTATGAGAACCTCCTCTGGCACAAGTGGGCCATGACGAGTCTGGGTGAGATAGGACTATGATGTATGCCCTTTGGCTCTGTCTTGGGTACCTGCAACTTCTGGACCATGCCTGTTGCTCTACCACCGGTCCACCCACTTGACCAATTGTGGTAGAGCCCTCACAGCCAAAGGAAGAGGACCCTATGAATGACTCTAAACCCAGTACCAGGTTGCCCAGTATCCTGTTAGCCATTAGGTCCACACCCTTGAAAAGAGGCCTCAACCCCAGTTTGGCAATTGAGAGTCTAACTCTGAGGATGAGTCCTCCATGGTATCCCCCTCTCAGAATAACTGATCATCTACTCCTTGGGTGGTTGGTCCACCTCCAGTGAGTCAGCATAGGCCACTGTTTTTTCTGCAGCATATCTCTGCTACCTTGAACATTCCTTTAGAGGAGGTCCAGAAGCACAGGACCTACCCACCTGATGGACATCCTGAAACAGGATGAGTCCCTTGGGGGTGACGTTCCCAGTAGTTGAAGCTATCCTGGGTCAGAGATCTGGCAGCAGCCTACATCCTGCCAAGCTCCCCCAGACATATGAACCGCAAGTACTCGATCCCTAAGAGGGGTCTCCCCAGTTCTCAGAACATCCCTCGGTACCCTGAGCATCCCACAACTGAGGGGCATGTCCTATACTCATCCTTCAGGGAAATGAAGGTTCACGTGGATGCAGATAGAGGCTATAGGACTGAGACCCTTGGCTTTGTTTTAATCAACTGGACAACCACAGGACTGGTTGCTGAGTACTGGTGGCGGATCCCCCTTTCTGGTACTTCTAGTGAATACTGTTATCTAAGTTGGACAGGAGAGTGATGAGAGTGCTCCTTTGCTTGGTCATTTATTATTGGTGATCATCTATAAGAGAGAGCAGTTAGAGCACTCCTCTTATCTTGGCTCATATTCCCCTAATTCAGCAATGGTGAGAACATAACTGAAATTCAGTGACTCTCTGTGGACTGAACTTAGACTCTGTGCTGGTGGCCTGTATCATCCTAAAGAGAGTGGTGAGAGAGGTCCTTTATATGACTCTATACTTTCCCAAACTTGCTAACTTGACTTTTGGACTTTGTTCAGTTCATATCAGTAATTTGACTATTGGACCTGTCCTCTGGATTTAAAAACTGTCAGGATTCTCCTGTTTTTTTGTCTGTTGTTTTAAATCTTATTTGAATTATGGCTTGTTTTCGGGGTTGGGGCTTGTTGGTTGAGTGTGATCTGAGTGTGAATGAGATATGTTTCTGTTTTATGTGGTGTGGATGACCATGTATGTGTAAGGATAGGTTTTGTAAAATTTTGTTGTTGGTTGTTTTATTTTTCCTAAGCTGTAGCAGGGATTCTTAATTTTATATTGCAGATTTTATGTTTTAGCTTTAGTAGGGTTTAATTAAGTGGTCAATGTTGTAAAATGTGCCAGAATCATAGACCCCTCTGCATTGCCTTGGTTGGCGGTGGGGCACTGCAGGCATAGTGGAGGTGAGCGATTCTGTGGTGGTTAGGAGCAGGAAACGCCATGAATGGAGCCAGTAGAGAGGCCCAACATGTTTAGTGCCCATTCCCAGGGTTCACACCAGACTGAGTGGGCAGGTAGCTGGTGGGCCTGCAGACTCCACCAGTCCCCTTCAGGCCATGCTGTGCAACACTAGATTGATGAGGAACAAGACCACAGTTATGGCAGACTTGATTTCGTTTGTTGATCTGGCTTGTGTTACAGAGACCTGGTTGGGAGGCAATGCCAGACTTATTTTGGAGGCGGCTGTCCTCACCAGGTATTCTGTAGTGCACTGCCCAAGGAGGGAATGCAGAGGTGGAGGTGTGGCCATCTGTTTTAGAACCATCTTGAACTTTGCCTTGCACCCAGTGGGTTCTACCTCATTTTGAATGTGTGGTGGTATGTGCCGGTTCAGGTGCAGGTTGCAGGATTCTCCTTTTTTACCACCCTACGGAAGGGGGGGTCCTGCAGGAGATCGTGGATTTCATCATGGACAGGGTGTTGGAGTCCCCCAGATGGTTAATTCTGGGGGATTTCAATGCCTGGGTTGATGATGAAGCCTCACATTTTTGACACAGCGTCCCCCAGTTGATGACATCACTTGGCCTGGTACAAGTAGATCTTACTTCGAGAGGGCTCTTGCAGTAGGTAATCACCTTGAGAACTGCACCCCCTGACATCAGGATTACACAGAAACTTTAGCAGTGTCTGATGGGGGACCACCCACCTGATGTCACGTGACCGATGTCATCGTGACATTATAAAGTGGGCGGTCCCCACGCCCACCTTCAAGCTCTTTCTCGCCGTCTACCTGATCATGTCGGACCTCATGGAGTTTGCACAGTGCAGTTTGACTGTTTTCACATATGAGCATCCATTTTTCTTCCTACAAAATTTGTATTTTTTTCATTTTTACGTTCGCTTGCGCGCATGCAAGGATATCTTGAGAGACTAGCACTTTGGAGGTGTGACTTCTCCTCTATGCACTGCTCCGTTGAGCAGGCATGGCGGTCCTGCACCAATGGATGTGGGTGCTGTGTATGACAGCGGTGGTCTTCACTTCAAAGAAAACCACCGCTGTCCGCTTGCAGCGCCTCACGCCCCCCCCCCAAAGCTTTGGTGCCACGCTGGGAGCCCACCCCAGTGTGGCAAATCTTGTTTTGGCCAATGGAGGTGCCCAATTCCCCGTTGGCTCCACGTCCCCCCAAACTGCTTTCCCTACTGCCATGCTGGGAACCCAACCCAGCGTGGCAAACGTACCGTGTCGCACCGCCTCACGCCCCCCCCAAAGCTTTGGTGCTACGCTGAGAGCCCACCCCAGTGTGGCAAACCTTGTTTTGGCTGACAGGGGTGCCCAATTCCCCATCAGCTCCTCGCCCCCCCCATCCGTCCTTCTGCCATGCTGGGAGCCCACCCCAGCGTGGCAAATGTCCAGCGTCGTCTTTTTTTTTTACAACCTGTAAATTAAAACGGTCCCACAGCGCTTCTCCCTGGCCCCTCCCACAACCCACACCCACCCACTGCGCACCCAACCTCCCCACACCCTCACCCCATACTTACCTCCGGACCCGGCGCATTTAACTTTGGTGACCGGGAACACGCCTGCACTCTTCAAAGCCGACCGCAACTGAAGAAATGCCGTAAGCTGTATAATGGGCTAGATAGGGTTTTCAGCTTTATTGCATGTCTCAGGCATTTTTGGAATTTTGCACCAAATTTTCAACATGGGGTTTAGGGACCCCTTCTCAAGAATGATGTCACTGTCCTTGGCATTATTATTCGGGCCAGTGATTTCGCAGTCACCGCACGAAATCACTTTTCGGGCCTGATTAATGAAATGACACTGCCAGTGTTCATAAGGTGGGCTCTCAAAAAGCCTATTTTGAAAATTTGGTGGAACAATTCCTAAAAATGACCGTTTTATGAGCCTGCGTTGCGCAGTTCCTACGCAGGCTCGTAAGTTCACGAATTTTCAATATTTTCACTCCAGATTTTCAACATTGCCATTTTACCACACCTTCTTATGAATAGTACAGCTGTTATTTTTCACATCTCACCCAAAACGTGTTTCCACCCATGTTGCGCACAATGGCATGATCGATTATCTTGAAATCAATGTATAGGACACATTAAGAAAATCACAGTGACACTGTTCATGAGCAGAGGATCTTAAAATGGCTGTGTTGAAATTTGGTGAAAAATTCCTAAAAATGACTGTTTTGAAATTATGCGTTGTGCAGTTCTATACTGCGCTAAATAAGTTTGCAAATTTTCAATATTTTCCTCCAGATTTTCAAAATTGCCATTTTACCACACCTCCTCATGAGCAGTACAGCTGTCATTTTCACATCCTGCCCAAAGCGTGTTTCCGCCTATGTAGCTCACAATGGCACAGTCGAGTTGTGCAAACTCAATGTATGGGACACAGTAAGAAAATCACAGTGACACTGTTCATGAGCAGAGGTCTTAAAATGGCTGTGTTGAAAATTTGGTGAAAAAATTCTAAAATGACTGTTTTCTGCGTCGTTGCGCGGTTCCTCGCATGCCGTAGGTTTTCGAATTTTCAATATTTTTCACTCCAGATTTTCAACATTGCCATTTTACCACACCTCCTTATGAGCAGTACAGCTGTCATTTTTCACTTCCTGCCCAAAACATGCTTCCATTCCATGTAGCTATTAAATGGCGCAGTTGTGTGCGAACTCAATGTATGAGACACATTAAGAAAATCACAGTGATGCTGTTCATGAGCAGAGGTCTTAAAATGGCTATGTTGAAAATTGGTGAAAAAATTCCTAAAAATGACTGTTTTACGAGCGTGTGTTGCGCAGTTCCTACCCACGCTCGTAAGTTCGCGAATGTTCAATATTTGCACTCCAATGACTTCCAAATACCTAAACAGCACATAGAAGCAAACAACATTTGGCATTGTCAAATGATTGTACTTCTTTGTCACTGATTTTTTTAAGCCATGTCCAAGTGCCAAATACCACTGCAAATACCTGCAAGCGAACGTTCGGCATTGACAAATGCTTGTTGTGCATGTCATCGCTGTCTTCCATTGAGTTGCATAAAAATAAATACGCTTCTTGTGGCACACAGCTCCCACACGAAGACTCTCATACTCTCTGCCTCTTTTGCCTAGACCTGGAGCTCAAGGTCGAGGATTACGAGGCCTATTCCAACTTCAACCAGGCCACATGGAAGCATCACCAGCAGGCCCTTGAGGCTCACTTAGTGAAGAAAAAGATGGCCACAATGGAAAAGGAGCTGCAAAAACCTCCACAGCACGTCCTCCTCCCCAACTGAGACTCCCAGGCACAAGAAGAAGAAGAAGACGAGGAGTAACATCAGGACCAGGATCGGCCCTCTTCTCACCTGTGGCTGCCCTCAGGCCCACGGGTGAGCAGCGGCCCTCTTTCTCAGGGAAGCCTCCCACTGTGGTCAAGCCTGCCCCACCTCAGGGACAGTCCTTGGATTCCCCCATCGCCGCTGCTTACAGTGGCTGCGGGCACCTCGGTAACATCCAAGGTTTCTGCCTCTCTTAGGCCCCTTTCCTCTAGCAGATCGAAGTTGCTTGGCGGGGCCGATAAGCTGCCCATTTGGCCCTCCGATGAGCGTCTGGCCCTGGCTATCTTCGGAGCTCCGGTATCTCTGGAGTCCGCCTGGCTTCCGTCGGTCAGTCGAGCATTGGATCCTCCGACGCACATCCGACGAGCCCTGGCGATAAGTCGGACACCGGTCTCCCTGACGTCCCCCCAACAGACCTGGCATTGGGGGATGGCAATGAGCTGGACCTGACACTGTCCCTTCCAGTTGGGTCTTCCCACTGCTTTACCCCCAGTTCCCCTCTGGGGGAGCTTCCACCAACTTCCAAAGACAGGGGGAGCATTGGCGTTGGGGGAGATCTATCTGGAAACCTTGTTCCAGAACCACCCGAGGATTATAACCTGGGGATTCCTGACATTCCCCAAGGTCGTCCCTATGCCTGCCGCCTGCTGGGCTAACATTTGACCCGTCCTTTCTGAGTCCTTCATGGGCAGGCACTGGAGCTCCTTCTGGCCCTCCAGCTCTGCCATCTGGGCCATTGTCTGGGTTTCACCCATCAGGTTACCAGACGTCAGTTCCTCCATCTTACCCAGGCTACCCACCGCCAGGCTTCCACATGCTAGGTTACGGAGCCCCCTGTCCTCCTCCAGGGTACCCGATACCACCTTATCCATCACCAGGTTACCCAACGCCCGGGTTCCCTGCTGGGTACCCACCAGCATACCCACCTTCTCCTTAGCCTGAGATGGACTTCTGGGCCATCATTCATTCATGGTGGTCCAAGACAAAGTCCCAGCTCATCTCTAAGCTGGATAGCTGCGGCCCTCCTCAGGTTCCCCCAGGGCCTGGTGGATCCACCTCCTGGTCTTCTTGTGGGCTGGCCCTACATCTCCTGCCATCAAGCCCGCAGAAGGAACATCCGTCAGGGCAGATAGAAGGTGGAAAACCCCTTGTCATCGGGGAACCTTCACGACTGGACAAGAGGTTGTCTGATTCGGAGTTGGATTGCAATTCTTATGGCTCCTCTTCCTATGTTTCGAGGTTCAGGACTCCTTCCCCAGAAGATCTGAGGCCCAAGAAGCCACCTAAGTCTCCACTGGAGGATCCTTCATTCACAAACCTCCTTAAGAAAATAACAGAAGTTTATGAGTGGAAGTCAGATGCTTAAGATCCCAAATATCAGAGGTTGACTGAGCATCTGGATATCAAGGAGACGGCTCCCTGTCCTCATGCCTCCCTGGTTTGAGCTACATGAGGATGTCGCATACACGATCTGGATGATGCCATCCTCCATACCTGTGGTAGCCAAGAAGGTTGAGGGTAAGGACAATCTCAGTGTCCACTGCAAGGCAGACTCAGTGTTTATTGCTGCCGCTCAAGACAGGTTGTCCAGGCTGAGGCACATGAGTACCGCCCCTCCTGACAAGAAGTCGAAGCAGCTCGACCAGTTTAGGAGGAAGTTTTACTTCTTGTCCACTCAGGCCATTCAAGCCTTGAATTATGTATCCCACATGATAGTCTATCAGAAATCTCTCTTTAGCCAGCTGGAGCCAGCTATTGAGGTTTTTCTTGACTCTGAGACTAAGTCCCTCCTGGCGGACTCTTACGAGTTCAGCCAAAGTCGCCTGTAGGCATTCCTTACAGGCCACTTATGATGCCGTGGAGTCCTCCGCGAGGAGGGTCACCATGGCCATTAGTCTCATGACATTTTCCTGGCATAGGGTCTCCGGGCCTGGCTCAAAATGTAGAGGCAGCTATCCAGGATGCTTCTTTCAAGGGATCTGTCCTCTTTGGTGGTGATGCACAAGACATCATTGTGACACTCTGCCACCTGCTTATTGTTATATGTATCATATTTGTATTTTTAAATAAATGTGTATGTGTTTGGGACTGTCTTCTTGGCACACAAGTCAGCCAGTGTGTAAGAGGCTTGACCTTTGACCTCAAAAGTGTCAGTGTCACCAAAGCAGCAGGCTGTCATAAAAGCTGGCTGGGGGAAAACTAATCAAAGGTTTCCTGTCCTGCCTTAACAGAGGGTTTCCTGACATATGCCAAGAGATAAGACAACGTAAAATGTTATGATCCTGCAGGAAGAGATTATTTGGTTACAGACTCTTGTTAATGTCATAAACCTAATATCATTCTTGCAAAACAGGAAACCAGCAGAGAGATCAAAGGAGAGGCTTTGATGAAAGAGACCCATATTTTAAAAATTGCATTTCCACAGTAAAAATTAAGTCTAAGGGAGGATCTAACTGTGACCTCACTAAGGCGGTGGGGAGATGGATTTTGAAATGGTCAGGCATCTATGGAAACATTGCTTTTTATCTCTGGACTCAAGAGGGGTGAGACTTTTGTCTCTAAACTTAAAACAGGCACTTCTGGTAACATATAGCTAAGCAAGAACTTTTTAAGTATTTTTGCAGTCTTCTTTTTTTTGTTCTGTAATTTCACAATTATTTTGACTGCAAGTTATTGATGTATATGTTCTGTGTTTGAATTTTTACCTATTTTACAATTTTTAGTAAACAATATTTTCCTTCTAATTCTGCCTGTGTTTTCTCAGTTTTCTTTTGCATGTGAATGCTGAATCAGTGTATAATTCTGACATATGTTAAGAGCTCAACCAGATGTGTTACTATCTTGCAAAAAGGTAAGAATATACTTAGGTCTCATACTGAGTCGTAAGGGTACATGTTGGGAACCTGACCGGGTGCCACTGGGTGAAGCATTATATTGCATTTCCCCAAAGAGAATATAGATCTGAGCTTGTTAACTGGGTATGCTAGCATAAGGTTCACATTTGACCCCCAGGACTCGAGGCTGGTAGGTGATTCGGACCCAAAACAGACAGGAGGGTTACCCTGCTTGTCTCCTGTTCACACTGTTGCAGTTCGAGGTTGGCACTGTGGAAGCAGAGGGCCTGACCTGTAGAGTGCATTTGTGACAGATTTAGTTGGCAGCGGTGCGATTTAAAAGTATTTGATAACATGAGCATTAACAGTCCAGTGTGTCAGAGTAATACTGTGCAGCTCACATGCAAAATAAGGCAGTGATTTTTTAAAAAGTAAACAGAACTATATCATTGTGCTTACAGTCTAAGTTCCCTACCTGTTTAATTTTTTTTTTTTTGGGTGCAAGTTTGTGTAGCCATAGTCAGGGAAGAAGATGGCTTCCCACTACAGCGATCACACTGCAGACCAACTGAGGCAGTTGTACCAAGAGAGAGGAGTCCAGCATGAGGACTGAGCCAAAAAGCAGTATCTCGTGGAGGCTGTTGTGGCAACAAATGCACAAGACCTCGAGTTACAGTCTGTGACTGGAAAGGACTGAATCTTGGGCATGGAGGTACCAGGGGCCAGTGCAGTGTCCAGATCCAGTGAGGAGGACAGCAGGGCCAGTGCAAGCCAAGGGCCACAGCAGCAGGGGAAGTTCAACAGCATTCTGGAGCCAGAAGGGATCAGGCTACAGATGGAGTTGCAGAGGATGGAGCTGGCATTTGAACAGAAAAGGTTCGAAGCCCAGGAGCAAAGGGAGCTGGAGTTCCAGAGAGAAGAGAGGCAAGAGCAGCAGGAGGCTGACCGACAGCAGCAAGAGGCCAAGCAAGAAGAGCATGAGCGACAGAGGCAACATGAACTGGAGAGGCTATGACTCCAGACACCAGCACCAGAGCAGGTACGTGGCCTGGGGTTAACTGGGACTCCAGGACTGGGTTACAAATTAAATTCTAAATTGATAGCTGAATTTAAAGAGGGGGAAGATATGGATGCCTTTTTAAATTCCTTTGAAAAAGTATGCATTCGGGCAAATATTCCTAGAGGGTCCTGGAGCTTCCAGCTCTCCCCGCTACTTACCGGAAAAGCTTGGGATACATTGGGTCAAATGGACAATGAGGACAGTAATGATTACAGTAACCTTAAAGCTGCACTTTAAAAAAAATATGAGCTAACTACAGAAGCATATGGAGTTCAATTCTGTAACCTCAGGAGAAGCCCTGACATGAGCTATGAGGAGCTAGCCACTAAACAACGTCAGTTTTTAAAACATTGGTGGGAAGGAATTGAAGCAAACTCAGTAGAGAAAATTGAAAATGTTATACATTTAGAGCAGTTTTTCTGGGCATGCCCAGCAGAGCTGAAAACCAGGCCAGAAGACCAAGATCCAAAAACAGTGCAAGAGGCTGCTGAACTCTCAGACCACTATGCCAGGAGCAGACCTGCTGTGAGAGGGAATGGGGTGGGCGTGGCAGTGCAGAAAGGGAAAAGCGCATCTTCAGGGCAGCTAAAACCCTCCCTGCCTCCACTAAAACCAGGTAGCCTCAGGTTACAAAGAAAAGATTTACCTGAGAAAATAAATTAATGTTGGGTTTGCAAAGAAACTGGGCATATTGCAAGGCAGTGTCCTAAAAGGGCAAGCAGTGCACAGAGTGGTGCTAGGAAAGAAGTGGGTTGTTTGTGTGTCCCTGAAAGCATGCCAGTAAACATGAGGGAACACATACACCCAGTCACTGTGAATGGGATACAGACACATGGGTTAAGGGACACGGGGGCGTCCCAATGTTTTTGGACTAGATGGATACAACAACACAAAATAACATTTAGGCACACACTAAATGACACATAGCTGTGTAGCTAGAAAAACAGCTGAATAGAGTTTCTGTAGTTTGATCTAGGGAAGTTAGTGAGGAGTAAACACAGGCAGAACAGGTTGGCTAAAGTATAACAGAAATTCAAGATAACTACAAGTGCAGTAGAGATTAGGGGTCAACCATAACAGAAGTGCAACTTAACTACAAGTGCATTAGAGATCAGAGGTTAGTCATAACTAGGGCTACATAAGGGGGAGAAGGGAAAGTGAGAGAGAGGTAGGTATGTCGGTAGGCAGAAAAGTGGGGTGTTGGTGGAAGGGGATGGAACAAGGAGGCAAAGGAAGAGGTAGGAGGAGAAAGGTCTGCTGGGGCCTGACCCCTCCAGTATGCCGAGGATCCTGCCTGCACAAGACAGGGGTCAAGCATGACAGGAAGGGAGCAGGGTTTGGCAGCGAGAGGTAGAGTACAGTAAGAGGTAAACAGGTTGCAGGCAGCGAGGGGGAATAGGCTTCGGAAGGATAAAAGAGAGGGTGAAAGTGAGAGAGAAGAGAGGCCAGGATGCCAGCCCTTCAGGATGTGGAGAAGTGGAGGGAAGAGTTGGGTTAATGGTGTAAGGATAGGGTAGGGACTGGCCCATGGTACAACTTTGGATGATAGAGAAATCACAGTAGAGAACAATGGAAGGTCTGAAGGGAAAGAATTGGAGGAAGGGAAGGAATGTTGATTTTTAGGTGGGTGGGGGTGGAGCTGCAGCAGGAGCATTGCATGGGTACTGAGAGGAGTAGGGTTTGTCAGAGGCTTAGAGGGGGGAGTTATGGAGGGTTGTAGCAAGAACAGCTAGGTGCAAGGAAGTTTTTAAGGGTAGAGCTGATGGAGTAGTAGGAGAAGGAGAGATGAATTTGATGGGGGAAGGATTTTCACTGCTATGCAGATAATACCCAGCTGTATATGTCCTTTCCCTCTGGAAAAAATGACAATGTGGGCATGCTAAATAATTGCCTGGCCAAGATCCAGGACTGGATGCCCTCCAACTGGTTGAGGCTGAACCCGTCACTGGTGTGATAGAAGTGCCACTGGGGTGGCAACAGGACTTGTCATGGGAACCACCATTTTGATGGCTTCCTCTAGGGTGAGAAGTCTAGGCATCTTCCTGGATGACACATTGACACTTGATGCTCAGGTGCCATCTGTTGTCCAAATTGTTTTTTTACCACTTAAGGAATGTCACCCACAATAAACCCTTAGTTTTGCCTGAGTATCTGCCATTACTGGTGCATGCCTTTGTTACTTCCAGGTTAGACTACTGTAACGCTCTGTACTTCAGGGTCAGTGGAGGGAACCTCTGCCGGCTACAGCTGGTGCAGAATGCAGCGGCCAGGTTACTGATGGGCCTGTCAAAGCCATGTCATGTGATCCCAGTCCTGCAAGATCTGCACTTACTGCCTATCAGGTGGAGGATCATCTTCAAGGTGGGCTTACTCACCTGTAAGGTCCTATACAGCTCGGGACCTGGGTACCTGACTGATCTCCTTACTCCTACCATTCTGGTCTGCTCCCTTGGCTCTTCCACCAGAGGTCTCCATGCAATTCTAAAGGCCAGGCTGAAAACCTCCGGTGACCAAACGCTCGAGGTGGCTGACCTGGCCCTCTGGAATTCACTTCCCGTCTCGCTAAGGGAGGCCCCATCGGTGGAGTTATTCAAGAGGGGTCTGAAAACCTACCCTTTCAAACAGGTATTTTTGGACTAGTTGCCG
The DNA here is from genome assembly GCA_016271365.2 of Neoceratodus forsteri. Taxonomy (NCBI): domain Eukaryota; kingdom Metazoa; phylum Chordata; order Ceratodontiformes; family Ceratodontidae; genus Neoceratodus; species Neoceratodus forsteri. Next base: position 485,320,220 of record CM028131.1, on the reverse strand, counting down.
CTGTTTTTAATGTGTGTATTAATTTAATTATTATTTATTGATGCTTGTTTATACTTGAATTTTAAATTTTGAATAACCCTCTACAGCTTTTACATATATGTTGTTGTTGTTTACCCTGCCTGTCTTTGATTTCTGTAAGGCACTCAGAGCCCCTTGGATTGGGTGCCATATAAATAAAATTTACTTACAGTACCAAACCTGCTAGATAAGCTGTAGGACAAGGAGTATACGAAGCAGGATTTCCTGGCATGCAAGGTTCATGTGGTGGCTACCTTGGGCTTACACCAAGCCAGCTATGCAACTCTGATGGTCTGGTTTGGTCATGCACTTTTGAATAAACTCACTGACCTAATCCATCTGCTCCCAGCAGACAGCCTGACAGCTGCTAGGGACTGGGGACATTCACTATCTAAGCATTAGTTGCAGACTCTGCAACCTCAGCATCCATGCACAGAAGGATATGGTTGTGTCTCTCGACTTTTATCACAGAGACTCAGCATAAGTTTGCTGAAGTGCCTTTTCTGGGCACTTACATCTTTGAAACTGAGTAGAGGATAATCTTACCCAGACTGAGAAGTCCAGTATCTCCTTGGGTTTGATGGCATTGTCTGGGCAGGCTAAGCAGCCTCTCAAACCTAATAAGACCTCTTTTTGGACCACCAGCCCAAGCATTAACAGCAACCCTAGGGGCACAGCAGTTCCAGCACTACCATCCAGTGAAGCAAAGGCAGGCGGTCAGAGCCAGAAAAGGGTGGGTGGTGGTGATGGTGCATCCAGAGGCCAGTGCTCTGAGTCCTCTTTAAGGGTAAAAAGTGACTGATTATGGGTTGCCATCCCCTCCTCCCACACAGTTCCTAATGCAGCTCCTGGTAAGGGGTCAGTTCCTCTGCTTCATTTTACAATGATCTGCCTTCATGTCTTCATGTTAGACAAGTGCATACTAAAAGAGGTGGGCTCAGTCTCTGGAGTTAGAGACTCTCCTGATATACCACTTTCAAGCACTGAAGGAGTGCATCATGGCTGTGGACATGGTGACTGCACTGCATGATGATATTGCTCTGCTACTGGACTGCAGAGCCATCAAGCCTGCTCCAGATTCCCTGGTCTCTCAGTGATTTGTGTCTCAGTACTTTGGGGGGAGGGGGTCTGGCATCCCTTTCGAGACCGGCATGACTTAAAAAAGTTAATTCATTGGTGGCAGTTTCATATGGTCACACTAGGGCACAACACACTGTCCCTGAGGCCAGGAACATAGCTTTGTTTCCTGTACATTATCTCTCAGTCCCACAGGCAGTATCTGCAGTTCTGCATGGGAGGAGTACTATACCTGTTCAAAATCATGTGATTCGGCCTGTCTTTGGCACCCAGGGTGTTCACTGAGCACCTGTCAATTATGGCAGCCTACCTCTGGTGCAGAGGTGCCAGGGTTTACCTGTACCTTGATGACTGAGTTCTCTCTGGCATCGCCAGGTAAGTGGTGGAGCAGTACCGGGATCTTGCCCTCCAGACCTTCTGGGACCCTGGCTTTCTAGTCATCCTGGCAGGGTTGGAACTGAACCCAAGCAGGTAATCCTGTTCTTATTCACTGGAGTGGAGTTGGAATCCCTCCAAGCTAGGGCTCTCTTACCTGCAGACATATCGGAGGAGCTTGCCTCCTTTGGCCAATTCTTTCATGTTGGGCAATCTCGTCCAGACTAGGAATTCCTCTGGCCATTGGGGTTCATGGTGGCTGCGCCCACTCCAGTAAGAGCTGGGATGCCAGTAGTCTCAGCATCACAGTCTCCCGGACCAGGCAGTTTGGGTGATTCGGCCAGTGTGCGAGATGCCATAGACTAGTGACTGTATCTCTAGGACCTTGCGGAAGGAATTCTATCCCCCCCAAAAGATGACCATTACCTTGACTACAGATATGTCTCTGGTAGGAGGGGGCTTAGCTCTCTGACACAGAGCCCACAGGTTCTGGTGATGCGGAGAGACCCACCAGAAAATCAGCCTGCTGGAGCTCCATGTAGGGTGGCTGGCACTGATCAAGTTTCCTCCACTGATTCAAGGTCAGGTTGTGAAAGTGCAGGCTAACAACACTGTCACCGTGTTCTGCCTCTGAACAGACAAAACGAGACACACTCCTTTACTCTGTGTTAAGAGGGGCTTCCCACCTGGTGCCTGGTACACAACCTGCAGGCAGATCTCCTTGCTGTGCATATAGCAGGGGTGGACAACCAGTTGGCGGACACACTCAGTCGAATGAGAGAGATGAGTGGGGAGTTATCTCGTGAGTGATCTTGCACCAGGATATGGTGACACAGCTGTTTGCCTAGTGGGCACATGTCTGGTGGATCTGTTTGTCTACTGGTAGAACAGAAAGCTGAGGCTGTTCTGTGCCTGCCTCCCTTACATGACAACACTGATGGGAGATGCCTTTTCCCAGCCCTGAGCCTTCTATGTACCTTACCTCCCTCCTCAACCAGGTGTTGTATGCATTCAAATGAGACAGCACCAGAACCAGAGAGCATGTGATGAAGTGGGAGGAGGGGAGTTCAGTAGGAATGTGTGGAAGTCCTTCACTGATAGAGTGGTAGACACCTGGAATAGACTCCCAGTGGAAGTGGTGGAGGCAAGAACAGCAGGAGGCTTCAAGTATGCATGGGATAGACACAGGTATATTAGGAAAAGTGTATAGAGAAGGGATGGTCACTGTAAACCAGTTAGGGTCTGCAGAGACAGACTAGACAGGGACCATCTGGGCAGAGTGAGTGGACCATTTGGTCCTTTTCTGCTGAGAAAGTCTAGGTACCTTGCAGTCTACTTTTGGATGCCTACTTCGGATGCCAAACGTGCTTCGTACTCGACATATGCCTGGCACTCTTTTACTACAAGAAACATGTATGGCAGTGGTTCGCAGAAAGGCTCACCAGCTGTTTGTGACCTATACTGAAATTGCTCCAGGCAGAATGGCAGCAAAACAGATGACTGGTCATTGGATTAACCCCCTGCATTGATCTGTGCTATAGGCTGGCTGGTAGAGAGTTACCAAAGGGGTTGACGGCTTATTCGACCAAAAATACTGCTGCCTCCATTGCTGCTGACAGGTTCACCCCAATTGAGGTCTGCAGGGCTGCTGTCTGGTCCAAAGCACGCACACTCATATTCCACTACAGCATTGATGTGCTCAGCTGCCGTGATGGTATGTTTGGGGCATCAGTACTCTAGTCTATACTTCATGGTTAAGACAGACAAAAGTCTATTGACCATTTTGTCTGCTTCCCACCTTAGAAGGAGGATTTAGGATTTTTATTAACTAGAAAGATGTTCATCCAACCTTTTTTTGAAGATGTTGAAGGATTCAGCAATTATAACCTCACCAAGTAGAATGTTCAACAGTGGTATTATCCTTTAAGTAAAAAAAAGGTTCTCCTGGCATTCTTTTTTGGGAAGGTTAATTTAAGTTAAAAGAAGAAGAATTAGCATTTATATAGCGCTTTTCATACACAGTATCCCAAAGAGCTTTACAAGCAATGCTAGACTGGTAGTGAAGTGACTGAATGTGAGGTGGTGGCCATATTGCACATCATCACCCACACACAGCCTGGATAATTGCTGTTGGGAGGCAGTATAGTGCAGTGGTTTAAGGCTCTGAGCTGCAAGTCTGGAGACGTGGGTTTGAACTCACAGCCCCACTTGCATACTGTGAAAGCTTTTTTACAGGTGCATCCTGGGAGCACAGGGAAGTTAAGTGACTTACTCAGGGTCACACAGTATGTAAGTGGAAGCTGTGGGATTCAAACCCAGGTCTGGTCTGGTCTGCTAGGTGTCACCAGATTTGTAGTTCAGAGCCTTAAACCACTGCGTTATACTGCTTCCCTTAGTGTGCTACTCCTAGTTAAACAATTGGGGGTGGTGGTATTTATGGCTCCTTGGGTTGTGATTTCTGTTGTTTATTTCCAAACCTAAGCTGTCCATTAAGAGACTGACCCCTATTATTTTGAACAGTTCTAGTATATCATCCCACTTATGTCTTAGTTCTAGAGGGTATAGACTCAGTTGGTTCAGTCTTGGTTCGTATGGTACATCTCTTAATTCATGTATTATTTTAGTCACCCTCCGCTTTAACCTCTCCAAATTGTCCTCATCTTTTCTCAAATAAGAGCACCACAGAGAGGTACAGTAGTCCAGCTGAAGTCTAACATAGGCCCTGTACAGGGGTAATATACAGCTTCTGTTCCTGGATACAAATGCTTTCTTTATGCAGCCCAGAATCTTGTTGGATTTCTTTATAACTTCACTGCACTGTGTACTGAAGCTGTGGTCTTCCTCTGATCCCTTTCACTTTCCACTGCCTTTAACTGTATGCCATTTAAAGCATAACTGTTTTAATTATTGTTTGCACTGAGGTGTTTTGTTCACCAAATAGTTGTGGTGCAAGGCCAGAGGACTGCTAGATGTCTTCTTAAATATGGATAGTGAACTCAGTCCCAGGTAGTAGGAATATGGGTTACTAATCGTATTTCTACTATGGGTATTCATTTCACATCCACATAACTCACCCGACCTCCACTGGCAAGTGACGCACAGATGCGTGCTTCTAGTTTGCAAGCTCTGACATCAGACAGGGCAGAGCCAGAGGATGACACTACAGGTGGTGGATGGAGCCAAACTTGAAGTAGTCTGGTGACTGAGCATTACTGCCTAACTATGAATGTCAGCTGAACAGTAGAACTATGGTTGCAGGTACATAAGCCATATTTCCGATTCCTGTGACTTTGCTTCAGTCTTTAATGCCCAACTGCTAACTGCTCAAATCCTTACTTCCCAATCCTGTGCTATCCCCTCTCCTTCTCTCTCTCTCTCTCTCTCCTTCCCTCCATCTGCCTGTCTCTGCCCTTCTGTAACTTCATAGCGGGACACACCTCTTATCACACTTGAAGCATTCCCTCCATTCAGCTCCACCTAAAGCAGTAGTCCTGATGGTTTTCACTGTGCTTCTCTCCACATCACTACTCCTGTAATTTCTGCCCTCCTAAATCTCTTCGTCCATTCAGAAAAAGATTCTGGTGCTTAGAAGAAGGCCAAGGTAATCCCATTTCATAAAGGAGATAATGGCTGCACACCTGGTTATTGGAAGCCCACCTCCCTTCTCACTGTTTCCGCAAATCGGCACAAGCACTTGGTCAATGCCAAACTCTTGTACTTTTCCTTAAAGCCTCCTCTTTCAGTTTCTTCCAGTTTGGCTTAAAGGAGAATCTGTCACTTCCTTCTTTCCTTAAGGTAAGTAACTACATTTTTTTGTTTTGTTTTGTTTGTTTTTATTGCTCTAGAAAGCTTTTTCTCCCTTGGCAGCTTGGGGGACTGTATCACCCCTGTCCTAGTCACACTAAACTGGCAAACACATCTTTTAGGACTTCCTCGGCCTGAAGTTCCCCCACCTGTTTCTCCCCCGCCTGTGATGGAGCCAGTGGAGGGAGGACTCTCCTCCTCTCCTCCTCTATGACACACACCCAGAGATGTGTATAGGGTGTTCTGGGTGATGGCCTGGGTTCGGGGCTGGTGGCAGGGCTTCATGTATCCCTGAACTGCCATTTTCATTTTCTTCCCTGTCACTGGGCATGGGTTAAGGATAACACAGTTTTAGGCAGACCACAAGTCAGGTGCATAAAAAACACAAGGCTGCATGTATCATTTTATTTTTTATCAAGTAAAATATACAGAAAGCAAAATGGTAAGTCAGCCAACTGCTTAGCTTCAACAGTTTCTAAGGCTTTTCTTCAGCCTAGCATGGATCAAACAGTGTGAAAGCACACGCTGCCAGGAGGAGTTCCACTTTCCTCTGTCCGTATCCAACTGACCACCCTATCTGTCCTAGCTCAGCACTGAAGTAGGGCTTTTTATAAGCTCACTAGAAGTTGGAAAAACAATTCCCCCTGCCTTTTGATTAACAGCAGATATAAAACTAGCCACTAGGGGCCACTGTTGCACCACAGAGAACAGTTATTTGGCAGCCACCTGGAGCACATTACACAACTTGTTTACAACATTGGAAAGATCAGAGCCAAGGTCAGAATATTCCGTGCTCTCCTAAACTCTCCTGCAGGGTCAAATAACCTCATGCTGTCTGCTGCAAAATATATCTTAGAAGGGGACTGCTAGCATCTAGAAAAAAACAGAGACAAACATTTGTTATTCTTATATTAAGACAGCCGTCTCATTTTGTAACTGTACTCTTAGTTTTGTTTTTAGGTTAATGTGCACATAAACCTTTACAAGCACTTCAGCACTTAATTTATAACCAGCATGTTGGACATTATACAAAACATATACTGTAAACTGCTTGGGGAAGGGAGTTTCAGTTTATCGCAGGGGTGTCCACTATGACAGGAATCACCCTGTCACATTCCCCTTGGTCCCATGCAGTGGCACAAATGCTGGTGTGTGCTGCATGGAGGCACATGTGCACGTCAAACCGTGGCCCCTCCCTTCATGTTTCTCACACCTGCACTACCACCAGGCCTCACCTGGTGGTAGTCAAGTGCCAAGCCAACAAGCCTCCTTCCTGGGAGAAGAGAACAGTTCAGCAGCCACTCAATCCTCTCCCACACAGCTGCCCCCGGCAGAGTCTGCTGTTGAACATGGGTTGCCAGCATGACTGTCTTGCCACTGAGCCTCTGGGTGAAATGACAACATCCTTCAGCACCTACTTAGCACCACAGTCTGTTGACCTAGCGAAAGTCTCTAGTACAGTTGTGTAGCCCCTCCTCCTGGAAGGATTTGCTGTTGCTGGGCTTTCTGAGTTGGCAGTTTTTTTTTTTCTCTTACATATCCAAACAACGCTGAGTGGCACACATAGGTGGTTCTGAACCCCCCCCCCTTCAGATCAGGTTATTTGTCCCCCAAGGGTCTGTCCTGATCTTGCTCTCCATTTTCCTCAATGACCTAACACCACAGCTTGTCACCGCTCAAAATCACATGTATGCTGACAGCACAGTGTCACTGCTTATGAGTTGCAAGCAGTGATGCAGTGTGATTTGTGTAGTAACCAGCATTTTTTTCAGTCAAAGAACTCTGACTGGATGCATAAAAAAACTGTTTTCGTGACCTTGGGCACCATACTAAGACTGAACTCCGAGTCACCCCAAGGTTCCTTCACAGTTTACAGCTGTAACACATCACAGCCTTCAAGCACCTTTGAGTCTGACATAACCTGCACCTTGACATCTCTTGATAGCAACACTGTCTTTGCCATGCTCCTCACCAAACTCTGTGTCTCTGCCTTAGAAAGACCTGTATTCCCCCTACAGGTTGGCAAGAGATCATCTCATACATGATCACATGGAGTTGTGTAAAATATTGCTTCCAGATCTTTCTTGACCTGACTGCAGCCTTTCGTTTAACACCTTTTTCCATTTCGTCCTAAACTTATTTCTGTGCACTCACCACAGTACAATGTAATTTATACTGGCCATTTCTCATGGTGAGAAACCTCTTGTGTGGCGCATTCCTCCAAATTCTGAGCTGGTAACCTCCCTGGTTACCAATGCTTTGACATACCATTACCTCCTGTCCTCTTGTTCCTTGAGGAACTCTGACCTGCACTCCTTTCTTACCTTGTGTAGCAAGAAAACCAAGACAGTCTTTATTCTCCTGCAGACCTCATCAAGCTTGACAAGTGGGGTCCTCCTCATCCCTCCAAGTACTAAAATCACTGTTTCATGAGTTGACTAGGTCTAGTTGCTGCTGTATCATATACATAGCTTGTTTTTCACTCTCTTATCTCTTCTGTAAACAGTTTGGCACCCTGTTTTTTTCATCTGCTTATGGGACATGATCTCTAGCTACTATAGCCAGCAAATATTATTCTCTGTTCTGCAGTATTCTCTACTCTCCAGTGTTTACTTGCATTGTATCACACTTGATTTATTACCTAATTATTGTTATACCTCCAGCACCTCCATTCCATATGGTTCAACTTCTTGGCTACCGTGACATTTGACCAAACCTATGCAGCATTGGTTTGTAATTATTGCTTGATCAATTTATGTATTTTTTTACTTGATGTTTGTTTGTTTTTGTTTTTATTTGAATTTTTTATTTATGGGTTTTTATGATAATACAGTACGCACCACACTTCATAAAGTAAAAGGAATGAGGTACGCAGACCTCCATCTGGTGGATGTACAGATAGTATATCACATCAGACATTTACATAATATATAACAGATTGATATGTCCATGCAGAATTGGAGAACCACCATTTAAATCTGTTAGGAGTAAAGTTTGAGCTGATTGCTCTGTAGAGCTATTTTACTCTCACCACGTCTTGTAAAAAGAAAAATGGGGCTAATAAATCCAGAGTAATAGATCCCAAGTTGAACTTGTGTCCTTGGAGGGTTCTACAACACCCACTGATATAGACAGGCTTTATCACAATGGCCTGACCCCAATTAAGTTATATGACCTTCCTCCAAATAAAGGCAAGGCAACCCGCCTTGAGGGAAAACAGTATATAATACAGGCATACCTTAACGTTCACAAATTGAGAGGTGCACATACACACCAACTGTATCAATATATCAAATGAGCAATAACAGTAATTCTATCAGAACTATCTATTGGAACTGCAACTAGAACTTGCACCAGGTTAGAGATACATATTAATTCTCAAATCCTTTTCACATTAGTCCCATAAAAAGTTCAAGTATCAATAATAACCCAGTAACATAAAATGCCCTCCGGAAAAGATGCAACAGGCACCTAATTCAGTACCAGATAGAAAGCATTCAGTACTTATTTTAAGTCCTAGATCATACAGTACATTTAGTTAAGCTGAAACTCTTCCTTCAGAAGGGACAATACTTCACCTTTGTCCTCCGAACTGTCTGAAGGTAGATGCAGTTCGCCAATGAGTTTAGCTGCAAAAGCACCTGTTGCCTCAGGGTCCAGAAAGGATGTTTGTTTTTTTTCAGTTTGTCTAGCACTTTATACCTCCAACTTGTACCCTTTTTCATTGACCCCCTTCCCCTAGAACACACATGGAAATGAGATGGTGTCAGCTCAGGGTGCCTTCCCTACCACAACTTGTAAATAACTGTTTTAAAACTAATTCTAGGTCTACTGTGACATGCGTGAAGATGGAGGTTGGACTGTTATTCAGCGACACAATGGAAATGATGGCTTGAGTTTCAGAAGAGACTGGTCCGAATACAAAAATGGGTTTGGACAGCTTAATGGTTAGCAAATTTTATTATCAATTTTCATGTTTTTATTTGTATTTGAATAAATGATTTAAGTTGTTGAACAAAGATTTGAACTGGTGCATAACAAAAGGTTTTGGATTAATTGTTAGAAAAGTGCAATGTAGTACTCCTTTTAAGGAAAATGCCCACATGGTGGTATGTGGGAGAAACTAGACAAACACTCTGTAAATGCATGAATGAACACAGATCCACTATCAAACACTCCGAAAAACAAGACACCTGTGGCCAAGCATTTTTCCCAAAACAGTCATTCTTTGAAGGATCTTAAAGTGGCAGTTTCGGGAGGACATCTCAAAGATATTGATCCAAGACTTCTCTAGGAAGCAAAACTCATGAGGCTTTTTGGGACAGATAAACATGGGCTGAACAGAAATGTGGGCTTCCTCACACATTACTACATCCCAGACTGAGCTGTGGCAGTTTCCACTGCCATTCTGGGCCTTACCACTTAGATTTTTTTTTAAAACTCCTCTGTTGTTAGGACATCATTGGCTTAAAGGAGCTACATATGCAGACACTGCTTAATTTAACTGAACTGGCAGTACTACACTTCCTGCATACTTAATGGAACTTTTTTCAGTCACTGATTTTTTGTTATGATATCACTTGTAAAGGGGGGGGGGGCTGATTGAGGGGTTTGTTGACAAACACCAGAAGTCTGGGTAATAAGATGGGAGAATTACAGGTGATAGTGGCGGAGGGTGACCTGGACCTGTTGGACTAAAAACCACAGCTGGGAAGTGGAAATGTTTGGGTATGTACCGTACAGGAAAGGCAGGATAGGAAGGGGAGGAGGCAGTAGCCCTTTATATAAAGGAGGGGATAAGAATGATGGTGTACAGGGGAGGGGACCTGCGGAGACCCTATGGGTGTCTTTGAGCAGAGTAGGGGAGAAGACAGTGAAGGTAGGGGTGGTCTACAGACCACCAGATCGAGAGGAGGAAGTTGACAGGCAGATGGGTAAAGAGATACAGGACATGACCAGCAAGGGAGAAATTGTGGCAGTGGGAGACCTGAATCTACCTTAGATGGCCTTCTCCATCTGCCAATCGACTCCTTGTCCTTGGTACTCTGCTAGACAACATCATCAGAACTAATCTACCTACCTCTCTTGCAGGCATGCTGGTACCTCTGTCCCCCACCTATGGCCTCCACTCTACTGGACTCTCTCTACTATATACCCCTAGGTGCAGAACCCTAAAAGGAACCCCAGCTTTCTTCTGCCTGACCCCAAAATATTGAAATTCCCTACCTCTTGATGTTCGCTTTTCACCAAGTCATACTGCTTTAAAAAAGATGCATCACACTCTCCTTGTCAAACATTCCCTATGTTCCTGTTTTAAACCCTCATAAGGTACTTGACATCCCCTTCCTGAGCTCTCAAAATGTCAGTTTTGCTTTGACCTCTTGTTACTGTTATATGTAACACTTACCATGGACTATGTGTTAAAACTATACTGCACTATGATTGTATGCCCATTATGTTTTGTACTATTGTATATTTTCTTGCCATTGTCTCTGTCATATTAGCAATACTGTTTACGTCACAAAACATTGTGTAGATTTTTCCTTGTATGGTTGATTACCTCTGAACTATACCTGTTATTTGTTTTGTCTGCCAATTTTGTATTGTAACCTCCTGGGTCGTGTCTGAAAATAGTCATATTTTGTGGCTATGACACCTTACCCAGTAAACAAAAAATGAAATAAATAAAAATACCTGACATAGATTGGGTTATCCCGGTAGCAGCCACATATAGGAGTAGGGGGGGTGCTGGAAGCCCTGCAGGAAGTATTCATCAACCAGCTGGTAATGGAACCTACTGGGGGGGTGGGGGCATACTTGACCTGGTTTTGACAAATGGGAACAGTGTAGAGGGGGGTGGGTGTTGGGGAGAATTTGGGCAACAGTGACCATAGGGTGGTAACATTTAGGATCAGTAAGGGTCAGACCAAGGACAACTTGAACACTAGGGTGCTTGACTTTAGTAAGGCTGATTTTAGGAGGATGAGAGCATTAGTCCAAGAGGAACTGGAGGGGATGGAAGACCTGGAGGATGTTGAAGAACTATGAGGGGAAATTAAAAGAGGACTACTGAAGGTGACAGAGCTTTGCGCTAGGCTGGTGAGCAAGAAAAATAGGGGAGGGGAAACCGCTTTGGTTCACTACTGAAGTGAGGAATGCAGTTAGGGAAAAGAGGAGGGCATTCACAGTACACAAGGAATTGCAAAGTGAGGTAGACATGGGGGTGTATAAGGATAAACAGATGGAAGCAGGGAAGGTGATCAAGCAGGCCAAGGCTGAAACAGAAGAATGTATGACAAGAGGTTTTTTAGATATGTGAGTGACAGGAAAAAGGGAAGAGCGGGATTGTGAGGCTCAAGGGAGAAGGGGTGGCACTGGTGGAGGGTGACATAAAAAAGCCAATGTCTTAAACAAATACTTTGCATTGGTCATTACGGTGGAGGAGGGAGAGGGGCCAGAATTGGAAAATATGGGGAGGACAGGTAGGGAGATGGACTCTAGTCCCTTTGAAGAAGCTAGGGTGCATACGAACATACCAATCTGTCAGCAGAAAGTGGCTTTGCAGTCTGTCAAGTTAGTCTGCTCAAATGCGCAGCTACCACCCTTATACTGCAGTTGCCCTCTCTCACCTTTACCCCCCCCCGCACCCTGTCCCATACCCTTTTAAAACTGCCCACTGTGCTACAGGATACCACCTCCTCGGGTAGGGTGTTCCATTTCTCCACCACCCTCTCTGTGAAAAAATGCTTCCTCATCTCTCTCCAGTATCTTCCACCCTCCAACCTGAGACCATTCCCTCTAGTACTAGAAGAATTGGGCAAGCTGCAGATGGATAAGACAATGGGGCCTAGGGTGCTCAAAGAATTAAAACAGGATTTGGCAGCACTGCTCACGAGGCTATTCGACCTGTCACTGCACAAGGGAAGGGTTCCTGGGGACTGGAAAAAGATTGAGGTAGTGCCACTACGTAGAGGTGGGCGAGAGGGAAAGCCAGGAAACTACCACCTGGTCAGCCTGACCTCCGTGGTCGGTAAGCTGATGGAGGCACTGATTAAGGAAAGGCAGATTAAGTATCTGGAGGGGGAGGGCCTCCAAAATGACAATCAGCATGGAGTCATGGGTGGCTAGTCTCGTCAGACCAACCTGATTGAATTCTTCAACATAGTGATAGAGATATGGGACCAGGGTGGGGCGGTGGACATGACATACCTGGACTTCAGGAAGGCATTTGACACCATCCCCCATGGGAGACTGATAGGCAAGGTAGACAGCTTGGGGTGGGGAACAGGCTCACGAGATGGGTGGGACATTGGTTGGAGGGGAGGACTCAGAGGGTCATAGTAAATGGGGTGCACTCGAAGGAAGAAAGGGTGATGAGTGGGGTTCCCCAGGGATCTGTGTTGGGACCCATACTTTTCAACATACATATTGGGGACATCACAGAGGGTCTACAGGGGAAGGTGTGTCTGTTTGTGGGCAACATGAATATTTGCAGTAGCAGTGATGATACGGCGGAATGGGGGGGTGGAGGATATGAGGGAGAATTTGGCCAGGTTGGAGGAGTGGTCAGAAAGGTGGCAACTAAAGTTCAATACAAAAAAGTGCCGAATTACACACTTGGGGTGTAACAACCCAAAGATAAAATATCGACTTGGGTGGGTGGGGGGAGCTAGAGGAGACAGAACAGGAAAGAGACCTGGGGATAACCATGTCAGACAACCTGAAGGTCCAGAGTCAATATGACAGAGCAGCAGAAAAGGCACTAAGAATGCTGGCATGCATAGGCAGGTGTTTCTCAAGCAGGAGGAAGGAGGTGATCCTGTTGCTGTAAAATTCAATTCAATTCAATTTTATTTATAAAGCACCTTTCAAGGCCAAGGCGCTGTACAAATTTTTGAAATAATAAAATCACAACATTTAAAAGTCAGCCACAACTAGCAGAGATACGCTAATCCAAAAAGATATGTTTTTAAAGCAACTTTAAAGTTTTCGAAGGTTGGACATTCTCTCAGCCAATGAGGTAGAGAATTCCACAGGGTCGGTGCTGAAAAAGCAAAAGCACGAGATCCTGATGACTTTAATCAAACCCTGGGAATCTCCAGCAATCCCTCGTTGGTGGAACAGAGAAGGCGGAGGGGGCAATAGGGAATCAGAAGATCTTTCAGGTAACCGGGTCCCTGATCATGTAGGGCTTTAAAGGTTAGTAAACCAACCTTAAAGGTGATCCACCACCAAACCAGCAGACAGTGCAGTTCGTGGAGCACAGGCGTAATATGACTGGTTCTAGAAGTCCCAGTCAATAGCCTGGCTGCCGGGTTCTACACCAGCTGGAGGCGGCAGATATCAACCCCTGGAAGCCCTAGGTAGAGGGGGTTGCAGTAGTCAAGACAGGTAGTGACAAAGGCGTGGACCAATGTTGGAAGGTCCTCTGGGGGAATCAAATGTTTCACCCGGGCGATATTCCTCAGATGGTAAAAAGAGAACTTGACTACAGCTGACATCTGAGATTTCAGGGTCAAACCATCATCAAAAATAACGCCCAGGTTTCGCACCTGTTTAGAGGTAGAGAGTGGTACACCACCAAGTAATAAACTTGATGGTTGTCCAACTCCCACACCCATCCCTGGATGACCTGGATCCACAACCAGCACTTCAGTCTTATCCGGATTGAGTCTCAACCAGCTTGAGCTCATCCACAGTCTAATCTCATCAAGGCAGCTATTAAGGACAAAGAGTGCATCACCCTGACCGGGGAGAAAGGACAGATACAGCTGAGTATCATCTGCATAGCAGTGAAAACCCAGACAGTATCGCCTGATGATTTCTCCTAATGGCAGCATATACACTGCAAACAACATGGGAGCTAAAATGGAGCCCTGTGGTACCCCACAAGGCAGGGAGTGAGCGCCAGAGGAATAAATTCTGGTGACAACTCTCTGAAACCTGTCCATGAGGTAAGAACGAAACCATTTGAGGACTGTACCAGACAGCCCACAAAAGACCCGCAGGCGCTTCAATAGCACTCCATGGTCTACAGTGTCAAATGCAGCAGACAGATCGAGAAGGACCAGAATGGTACACGCCTTTCAATCTCTGACCATTAGGAGGTCGCTCAATACCCAGACAAGGGCAGTCTCTCTACTATGCCTTTTCCCGAAACCAGACTGGAGAGTATCATAGACATTGTGAGATTTTTTAATTTTTATTTGGTTGTTTAACCAGGTATAGCACACTATGCTGAAAGCTTTTTTACAGGAGCGACCTGGGAGCACAAGGAGGTTAAGTGATTTGCTCAGGGTCACACAGTATGCAAGTGGTAGCTGTGGGATTCAAACCCAGGTCTGGTCTGCTGGATGTCACCAGATTTGCAGCTCAGAGCCTTAGACCACTGCGCTATACTGCCTCAATTTAAGAGATTTAAGATGATCATCCAATTGCAATGCAACTGCCTTTTCAATAACCTTACCAACAAATGGCAGGTTAGAGATAGGCCAGTAGTTAGCAAGACAATCTGGGTCCAAGGAAGATTTTTTAAGGAGTGGTCTAACTACCGCCTCCTTAAGGGGGTCAGGACGCCCCCCCCCCAAAGACATCCAGACAATGTCTGCAAGGATTGGTAGATAACTTCTACACAACTTACTAAAAGTGGTGTAGGACCCAGATCCAAACTACAACTAGTTGGTTGCATTGTTTGGATGATCTTCACAATGTCCCCAAATTCTGGCCGGTGAAAATCTAACCAGACAGACTGAGGGCAAGCCACTTCCAATCGACCACTGCAGTCCCCCATAGGAGGGGTTGGACCGATGCCGGACCTAATGCCGGCAACCTTATCCGCAAAAAAACGAGCAAACAAAAACCAAACAAAACCATGGTCAGACCACATATGGAATATGGGGTCCAGTTCTGGAGGCCTTACTGGCAAGGGACATGGACAGGCTGGAAAGGGTCCAGAGAAGGGCGACCAAAATAGTGTGGGGGCTGCAGTGGAAGTCATATGAGGAGATGCTGGGGGAGCTGGACCTGTACTCACCGGAAGACAGGAGGGAGAGGGAGGATATGGTGGAGACATTCAAGTATTTGAAGGGCATAAACAGGGTGAGAGTTTACTGCTTATTCAAACTGAGTAAGAACAATTCCACTAGAGGAAATACTCAAAACTAGGGGGGCAGATTCAGAGGGAACATCGGGGAGGTTCTTTACTGAGAGGGTGGTGCAACCATGGAACAGGTTGCCAGAAAGGGTGGGTGGGGGTGATACAGTGAGAGTTTTAAGAGGGTGTTGGACATGCACATGGGACTGACAGGCAGAGGGCAGGCTGGAAAGGGACAGAGGGGAATCTTCCTAGGGGAAGGGGTTTATGGGCAGACTGGGTCAAGGGGTCCTTTTCTGCTGGCTGATTTCTATGATTATATGATAATTCGCAGTTTGCATGCCTTATCCCTCGCCTTTTAATGACATGAGGACTATTTCCTGGTAGTCACCTGTATTATATTAAATTGCTTCCTTTACAGCCTGCCCTTTGTCAAGCAATCTAGGACCCACAAACTCTTGTATATATTCTGAAATGCTGGCCAGTTTTCCCTGCACCTGATAAAGGGACCTTAGAGGTCTCAAAAGCCTGTGTGAAAATTCTTCAATTAGTCTAATAAAAAGGTATTGCCACAAAAAAGTATACAAGCTTAGAACACTGTGAAAACCATTGTGTTTACTTACACAAAAGTTTATTTTTCATTTAGTATCTTAGAATAGTATGCATTTCTACTTTAACATCTAAATTTGCAACACATTCTCTGTGTGGGCAACACTTTGTCCATGAGGGGCGGGTGAGGGACAGAGCAACTGTGAGAGGTAAAATGAATGACGTCCCTTGTAATCAGGGACAGTTGAGAGATAATGCTGAAGTGAGTCCCAGTAGCTGTAGCTCATGAATCATTGCCATTTGCTTACAGTGGAATGGGGGGCCTACTTTAGACATAGGGACAAAAAGCTCTTAGAACTGCCATTCCAACACCAGTCAACCTTTCAGTTTCATACCATTTCTAGGGGAACTGCTGCATGGAAAGGGAGCTCCTCATTTACTGAATATCTGACCAGCATCTATGTATGTATTTATTTGATAACCGGGTAGGTGCACTGGTCCAAGAACCTTTTTCAGGCATAACCTGGGCCACTGAGAATGGCACAGGAGTACAGCAAGTACAAAAGTATAGCGTACAAAGCATAACTTGAGCCCAGGCTACTAGGAGCGGCTGCCAAGGCTATTGCTCTCCCTGTCACCTTGTTGATCAACAGATCACTTAGGGAATGGTCTGTCCCCGGAAAATGGAAAGTAGCCATGGTAGTCCCTGTTCTCAATGGCGGTTCATGTGTACAGACCCATATCAATCCTCTGCTCTTTAGCTAAGGTACGAGAGTGATTGGTCTTCAGTCAGTTCCAAGATTACTTACAGCAACATCTCCTCGCAGATAATCAGCATAGCTTTAGGAAATGCCATGGCACAGATACTGCACTTTTTAAACTTACCTGTGATGTCCTGAATGCACTGGATAGAGAGTCAGTGACGGGAGCCATATTTATTGACCTAACCAAGGCATTCGACTTGGTAAATCACCAGCTGCACCTTGGTAAACTCGGAACAACTAGAACTTGACAAACTCTCCCTGTTTTGCTTCACCAGCTGTCTAGCTGATAGATCACAAAAGGTGAAATGGAAAGATGTCTTTTCTAGTTGCCTGGCAGTCACAGATGGAGTCCCCAGGGCTCTATAGTAGGTCCCCTGCTATTCTCTTTATTTATTAACGACATTAGCTAAAACTAAAATAAAGGGAACTTATTGTTATATGCAGATCACACAGTGGTCTACTGGATGGACCCTAACCCCAGCACAATTGCTGATAACCTTTCCATCTGTGTGATAGCCCTAGAATGATGGTTTGCCTCTGACTTGCTGGTAATGAATAACACGAAGACTAAGGCTGTACTATTCGGACACAAACGTATAGGTGCAAATAGTCAACACCTGCTTCAACTGACTACAGTGGCTGGTCTCCATATAGAAGTGGTTGACAATGTGAAATATGTAGTTTACCTAGATCAAGACCTGACCTTCAAACCACATGTAGATTCCATAACCAAAACAATCAGAAACGTGGCCTTCCTTTTAGATTGGGCAACTCTCTAGCACCTGATTAAAAGATGCAAATAGCAAGGAGTACCCTGCTTCCCACACTGGTCTATGGTGCCCTGGTATTACACTTCCTAAGGGAAGGTGAAACTCAGAAACTAAATGTGCCATACAATAAAATCAGTTGCTTTGCCTCTAACGCACCGCCAAGGAGGCATCATTGGGAGGTTCTTACGGGATTAAGCTGCCTACACTGGAACACAGACTTGCCTACCCTCTTCGTTGCCTCACCTTTAAGCTCACCAAAATCCACATCCCCCCCCAACCTAACTGGGCTGTTGACTCTGAAGCCCCTAAGGTGTACCCTTTGTTCAATGAACACCAACCTAATTGAGATCCCCCAAACATGGACTAACCTTGGAAAAAGATCCTTCTCATACTCTGTCCCCTACTGCTAGTGCTCTCTCCCAGATAACCTAATCAACAAAAACTCATTAGGTTTAAGACTGGACTAAAAGTCTATATGTTAGTACACTGCCAATGCAGCTGTAACCATTGACTATGTGGGTCAGTGTTCATTCCCCCCACCCCACCCCCACCTGATAGTCGATAATCAGTACTGAACCTGTAAACCTAAGAATTTGATTTCTCTACACTCTAGCTTTGAATGTGCTAAAGTATTGTCAGTTTATGCTGGTGTTGATCCTTTGATACGTTACTCATGTGTAAATGGTTACTGTGTAACCTGTGTTTTTATTAACTAAACCAATGCAGCCCCCCCCCCGATGGGAGAAGGTCGTGAAGGTCCACACAAGGGAGCCCTCCCTACAAGCTGCCTCAGGCCACCGAGGAACAGAGACGACTGCAGACACCCCCCCCAATGGGAGGAAAGTCGTGAGGGTCCACACAAGGGAGCCCTCCCTACAATCTGCCTCAGGCCACCAAGGAAAGGAGATGACTGCGGATGCCCACCCCCCCCCCAACGAGAGGAAGGTCATGAGGGTCCAAACAAGGGAGCCCTCCCTACAAGCTGCCTCAGACCACTGAGGATGGAGATGGGAGGAAGGTTGTGAGGGTCTACACAAGAGAGCCCTCCGTACAAGCTGCCTCAGGCCACCGAGGAATGGAGACGACTGCGGAGGCCCCCCCCGATGGGAGGAAGGTCGTGAGGGTCCACACAAGGGAGCCCTCCCTACAAGCTGCCTCAGGCCACCGAGGAATGGAGATGACTGTGGACGTCCCCCCCCCGACGGGAGGAAGGTTGTGAGGTTCCACACAAGGGAGCCCTCCCTATAAGCTGCCTCAGGTACGGGGAAACTTTGAGAGACGCCATGCGGTCCGAGCTGTGACTGCTGTTCTCTCTGCCTGTGCTCAGTGGCTGATTGGCGCCATTTTCCAGATTCAAACATTGACTTTAATACCAGTTAGTGTCCCCACACATGTGGAGATAGTTTTTTGTATGTGAGTTAATAGCAGTATCAGTGTTTTTTTTCTTTTTTATTTGTTTCCTTTTTATTATCTGCCTGCTCTAGAACAGCAACAGCCGTCTGTGGTCTTCTGCTTTGTCTCCTTTAGCACAGAAAGCTCTGACTCCTGTAAGACGCCTTAATTAATAGCAGAATCAGTAGTTTCTTGTTTTTTTTTTCCCTTGCCTGTTCTAAAACAGTAACAGACTGTTCTCTCAATGCTGCATTAAGTAATACTGTTAATCCTGCTACTAATGACTGCATAAACTGGTACTCTATGCTGCATGGAACTTCTTGTGTATATTTAAAGCACTTACCACCCCACATCTATATGCCGTCACTGTCGTACTCTGTATTGTAATGTATCTACTGCCTTCTTCCACAGAAACAGTATACTGTCCTTATAACCCTGTATTATACGTACTACACTGTTCTGTTGTATTCATTAATGTAATGTACCTCCTGTATGAGATGTACTACACTGTTCTGTTGTATTCATTAATGTAATGTACCTCCTGCCCTCTTCCACTAAAACTGTGTACTGTCCTTGTAATCCTGTATGATATGTTCTATACTGTATTACTTGCCTGTATGTACAAAATTAAAGGTAACTAACTCCAGGTTACTCTTGAAAAAGGGACCTGGAGATCACGTGATGTGCTTGGCGGGCTAGCCACAGCTCCTCTAAGCTCCCGCTCCACCTCCGCATAATTCAGCTAAATTAACAATTTCTGAACCTACCTACGTGGAGCCCATCTGTTTGACACCAGCCTTAACCTGTCCAGAAGCTCCCTGGAGATTTTTGGGCTTATAGCCGACAATTACAAGCCAGAAAATGGAGACGGAGATGAAAGCAGCCCTTCCTAAACATACACCGCCGGTCTCACCTGATAAACAGTCTAAGAAAGTGAAACCACATCAACAGACGCCCTTAGCTAAACAACTAAGTGCCCTCTCTGCACCAACTCCACTAACGGAGGAGCGCTTTTTACAAGAAATGCAGCCATTTAAGGAGTCATTATTAGAGTTAACGTCAGAATTAAGGAGCTTTCGTGGTGAAATGGCTAGCATGAAGCAAAGAATGGCAGATAACGAGGCACGTACCCACGCGTTAGAATCATGGCGAGATAAAACCGACCCAGAACTTGTCAAACTAAGGCAACAAGTCACCAAACTACAGCAGAAAACTGAGGACTTAGAAGGCCATAGCAGGCGAAACAATATTTTAATCCTCGGTCTCCCAGAAGGAACGGAAGGCTCCTCTCCTATTACCTTCATACAGTCGCTGCTTGTTAAGCTCGTGGGACCCTCACCATATAATCCCACATATATAATCGAAAGAGTGCACAGATCATTGCGACCAAGGCCAGAGGCACCTGCTCCTCCCAGGCCAATAATTATTCGCATGCTGAACTACCTGGAAAGGCAGCACATCCTTTTAAAAGTAAAGGAATTGCAATCTATCACCTGGGAAGAGAAAAAGCTACGTATCACCCAGGATTTACTGCTTGAAACTCACCAACGAAGAGCTGCCTTTCATCCCGTGGTCAGTAAACTAATAGCTGCGGGTATTAAATTCAGGGTGACCTATCCTGCATGCCTTCAGGCTCTGTTGGAAGGAAAATGGCATTCGTATGATTCAGTATCTCACGCTCAGGCAGATCTAGCACAGAAGCTACCCTCTCTGTTTAAAAAAACCCTGAAGCAATTTTAACAGAAGGCCTAATGATGATGCTGGCCCTGATATCTCTGTCGATGTTTCCTTCTCCTTCACCAGATATATTGAAGCATTACCTCACAGATTACTTCTCTGCCTTTCCCTGAGACAAACATCGTCTACCTGAGGGTTGTGGTGAAGAGAATGGCCCCATATTGTCCTCTTCGGCTAGCCCAGTGTGATCGATCCCGATAGGACCTGCAGGAGCACCGTGCGCTTGAAACCCTGGTGGCGCTATGTTGCTACTCAGTGTGGAACCTATTTTAAACATCATATGTTTCCAGGAGACCTGATACCCCGCTACGCTACTATGCTGTCTGTCCATTGACACGATGTGTCCCCAGGGAAACACCATGCTTCTGGCAAAGTGGACTATTCATCTCACGCTACGACTATTAAACTGCCTTAAACAAACCCTGTTTTGACACAATATGACCCCAAAGTAGCAACATGTCTTTGGCAAAGTGGAGTTTCATCCTATACTGCGGTTGTTTAAACTGTTTTAAACAAACTCCAAATTCCCTCCCCCTCCCTTTTTTTTCTTCAAATTCATAAGGCTGGCATCGACGGAGGCTTTGGGAAGGAGCGGAGGGGATGGCATGGGGTTGCCGTCCAACCACGCTGTAGACGAAAATGGAACCCCTATTTCATAGACGCGATTGCATTTATTAACACAGCAAAGTTAGATGTATGGCCCCTTATGAGTTATCCTGTGATAGACACCATGAAGGAGCAAAAGTACGATAACTCTGATCCTTTCAATGCCTGTGGGCCAGTCTCAAATATGTCTATGAGGAGAGATTATACTAGGGAACCAAAAAGAACAACTGTGAGTAAAGTTAACATGAATAACTTACTTCATGAGATTATAAACAGTGTGTTTGTTGTAAATAGTTGTCAGTGGGTTAATTTAGGGAGGGGGTGGAGTTGGCCTGGACTCACTTCAACTTCTGTAGTTGCATTTGTTTATGCAAGATCTCCAGGATGAGATATAAGTTCACTGTTTTGGGGGTTTATTAACTGTCTATGGGATGTTGATGATTTTCAGTACTATATTACAGAAGTGTTATGGATATGGGGGGGCGCCGTGGTGTATTTCCTTGTTTTACTTAGTGTAGAAGCTATGCAGAAAGTGTTAGGAACGGATGGCCTATAGTCTTAAAAAATTTGTTACGTGGAATGTGAGAGGAGCCCGCACACCCATCAAGAGAGCCCAAATACTCAAACACTTAGCCCTACTGCAAGCCAAAATATCTTCCATTCAAGAGACCCATCTTTTACCAAGGGAAGCTATTAGCCTGCGTAAAAAAGAAGTTGGGCAAGTCTTTGCGTCAGGCATGTCATCTGCATCAGGGGGAACAGCTATTCTAATCCATCATTCAATAGCTTTTCAAGCCAAAACAATTATTATAGATCCATCTGGGATATACACATTAGTCCATGGCCTCCTAGATCATGCCGAGGTAGTATTAGGGAGCATATATGGCCCTATTGGAAGGAACTCTGACTTCTTTATAGACTTACTAGATAAGTTACAAACGTTTATGTCTCTACCATTGATACTTGGTGGAGACTGGAATTTACCCCCTACACAAGACCTAGACAGGTCCAACTCCTCACTCAAACCCCTCTCCATTGCTCAGAAGGCGCTTTCCGAATTTATAGATTCCGCCAGGTTATGTGACCCATGGAGATTACAGAACCCTGTGACCCGTACTTTCACCTTTCAATCCATGGCACATTCCTCGTGGTCTAGATTGGACTATATATTACTTAGTCATTCTCTCTTGCACGGCATATGTAATTCTGATATAGAACCAATAGTTATATCGGACCATGCAGCAGTGTGGGTGACCATGGTATTAGACAAAAATTCTCACAGAGATCCGATTTGGCGATTAAACACCCAACTTTTGAAAGAAGATTATACCGTCACTAGAATTTCAGATCTGATTAAAACTTTCTTTAACCACAACAAAGGGCTCTTAGCGTGGGTAGATCACGAGTGGTGCGCGCTGAAATGCTATCTGAGAGGAGAATTCATTAGACTAGCCTCCACACGTGAAAAGAAGAATGAGGCTACAGCCACTGCACTCTTAGCTCAAATCAAAACACTTGAGCAATCCCCCCTCTCCCCTTCCTCACCAGATACCCTGAAAACACTTCTATGCTTAAGGAATCAATATTCCCTTTTACTTCAAGAAAAAGTTGAGTTTGCTATAGTAAGAACCCGTGCAAAATACATTGAGCAGGGTGAAAGAGCAAGTCATCTCTTAGCCCTACGGCTAAGGAAATTAGAAACTTCCAGACTAATTGCTTCCATTGAAGATCCTAACGGGGACGTTAAAACTCACCCCAGAGATGTGGTCTCAGTACTCAAACACTATTTCTCCTCACTATATAACAAAAATACCCCTTCCTCTTCTTCAAATGAGATGCTAAACTATTTGACATCATTTCCCTTGCCATCTCTCTCCCCTGGGCAACAATTATTGCTAACTGCCCCATCTCTATCCAGGAGATAATGTCTGTTATTAAAGACCTGGCACCAGACAAAGCCCCAGGCTCTGACGGCCTACCTTCAAACTTCTATAAGCGATTTGCTAAAGATTTAGCACCAGGCCTGCTCCATTTATACCAATATTTGCTTTCAGGGCATACACAAGACCCAACACTATTGGAAGCACTCATCACCTTAAACCAGGCAAACCAGCACATTCTCCAGTGAGTTATCGTCCCATCTCCTTATTAAACTGCGACATTAAAATCTTAGCCAAAATATTAGCCAAGAGGGTGGAGCAAGTCTGGACCTCTTTGCTTAGCCCTGAACAAATAGACTTTGTTGACGGCAGAACCCCGGCAGATCATCACCGCAAACTTCATTACATCGTTAATACAGCAAAACTGTCCCCCGTCCCAAAGACACTAATCTCGCTAGACACAGAAAAAGCGTTTGATAGGGTAGATTGGACTTTCCTTTGGACAACACTACAAACCATGGGCTTCCCCAATTTATTCATAAAATGGATTCAAGCATTGTATTTTTCTCCTAGAACTAGAATATACTGCAACGGAATCCTATCTGATGTTTTTCCCCTTACCTCAGGCACATGACAAGGCTGTCCACTTTCCCTCTTTCTATTTAATTTGTACCTCGAACCCCTTCTCAGGCATTTAATCTCATCCCCTTCAATTGCCGGCATCCCCATAGCCAATAATACTCCCAAAATTTCAGTCTACGCTGACGACATACTCCTTCATCTCTTAAATCCAGTCTCTTCCGTAAAAGAAACCCTGGCAATAATTGATGACTTTAGTAAACATTCAAATTACAAACTCAACATCAACAAAACTGAAATCTTTTCTCTTAATCATGTTACACATAGCTCACACTTTACCCAATTTGGCATGAAATGGACTCCACGCTCTATAAAATACTTAGGGATCCATATTATCCTGAACTCAACCCTATCGCGGAAGCTTAATCTAGAGGACTTATGGCATGACATTCAACAAGATTTAACAAGATGGAACAAACTCCCACTATCGTTCTGGGGCAGAATTAACACCATTAAGATGAACATTCTGCCCAGATTGTTCTATCCCCTGAACATGCTGGACATCTGGTTACCAATATCTTATTTTCAACACATTCACTCAGGAAGCAACTTGTTTATATGGCGTAACAAAATAGCCAGAAAATCCTATTACAAACTGTCCCAGTTTAAGGACCTTGGTGGGCTCCGTCTCCCCAGTTTCCTATTATATTATTGGGCCTTGCATCTACATAAATGTGGAAAATGGCTATCTCTACCTGACTCCCTCGCCCATCACGGATATAGCCCAGTATGGTTGCAAGCTGAATTAGAACAATTTAGGACTCATAGCAGCGTCTCTTTTTTATGTATCAAAAAGAAATATACCCAAAACTTTTCAGTCCCTCCCGATTGGTACTTCCCTTAGGGTTCTCTCCCAGCTTTTCAGGCATCTCAAGGTTTCCTCAACCTTAGACCTCTCCCAACCCATCTGTGCCAACCCAAATCTTCAAATAGGTAATTCCTCCATAATCAGAAGATGGTTACCAGTTCCCTCCGAATGCAAGGTTGTGGATGTTTACTCACAAGATCATATCTTGATTACAGAAGAAATCTTATTAAAGTTTGGCTGGCCGGCATCAGTTACTTTTAAACTTACCCAGCTTAAACACCTCTTAAGCAAAACGTTAGGGTGTAAAACCAAAACCTCTCAATTCACCGATTTCTTCCACCAAATCTCTATACTGGTTAACAAACCGCATGGTATCTCAAAACTGTATGGTTTGCTTCATACATTTCCAGAAATCCCATTGGCCGTTGGCTCCAAAATTTGGCAATGCCTCTACCCGAGCAAAGACATCAACTGGCAACGTATCTAGAGAGGCTTATACATATATCATACTCAGGATCGATACAGGATAACACAATATTGTATCCTAAATAACCTTTACTATACCCCTATCAAACTGGTACAAATGAAACGTATATCCTCTGCAACATGCTCTAGATGTAACGAGAAGGAAGGCACACTTTTACATATTTTATGGTCGTGCGATACAGTATCTCCCTTATGGAAACAAATAGAATCAACTCTAGATCCGATGTTGGGGTTGCGTGGCCTTTTTTCTCCAGAAACTTGTATTTTTGGGAACTATTCCAAGATCCAGGTAAAAGAAAAAAGATATCACCTGGCTCTAATATCAACGGCGGTTAAAAAAGTGGTACTCAGACATTGGAAGGACCAGACTTCAATATCATATGCGGAGTGGCTGCACGAAATGTCTTTTGCACTTCATGTTGAACATTTCATAGCACAAGTGAACCGCCGCCAGTCCTCCTTTATGAAGAAATGGGGAAAGTTATATGCCCTTTATCTGAACTGACATCCGTACACAAGCTGGGCTGCAGGTTTCTCTACTCCACCATCTCCTTTGAATTGCTCCCTCTCACATTATCTTAAAAGGGAGGCACACCCTCCTATAAGGTTGCTTCTCCCTTTTTCTTTTTTACATGTGGCCTCTCGTGTCCTTTAATTTGAACATTAGCATAGCCATGTGAATTGACATTAGTATACACCACAGCGGGGGGGTTGTTCAAATAGTTAAACTCAACTCTCTGGAATGTTCACTTATCTGGTTTATTGATTTTCCTTAGTTCTGTCTCTTCCTATCCTACCAGTATCTATGATGCTATTCTTAATAACATTGTCAATTTTATGGTTTTGCCTTAACAATGTTATGATTTTGCCAAGCAATAAAACATATTAAATAAAAAAAGAAAAAAAAAAAAGAAAAAGGGACCTTCGAGGCCCAGTGGGCTTACCCAGTTAACAAAATTTAATAAACAAAATAAATAAAATGTACCTGTCTTGAACCTTGTGCAATTTCTATGCATTGTCTTGCCATATTATACATGTAAATGTTCTTGTATGTAACTAATTCCAGGTAGCCCCTGAAAAAGGGACCACTGGTCTCAGAGGGCTTACCCAGTTACCAAAATGCCATAAATAAAATAAATAAGGAGACGTCAATAGGCACTGAGAAGTTAGGAGACATTATAAAAGTAGAAAGATAAAACTACAGCACAATATAAATACAGCAAAAAACACTGTAACTAGCAGTCAAATTCAAAGTACAATGTTGAGGCAAGGCAGAGGATGGACAACAAAAAAAGGTTACATAATGTAGGGGCAGTTGGGCAGAAGAGGGAGGGCAAGGAGCATTAATCAGCCAGGGGAACAGGAGCAAGGGGTGGAGGACAGTAGGTGAGACCTGAGGAGAGACTGGAAATGCCACGGTGAGTATGAAGTTCTTAGCAGGAGGGGCAGACTATTCCAGAGGGTAGGGGCAGCCGATGAGAGGGCTCGTTTGCCCATTGGGGGACGAGACTACAGAACAGTCTAGCATGGGGCCACCAGTGAGGCGGAGACCCCGGAGAAACACCTTTGGCAGGAGGAGAGTTATTGAATTGTTTCACCAGGAAGGCACACTGAGCAAAAAGATGCTCATCTCCCGGTGTGATCTGGGGAGGTTAGAGGTACAAAGAAGAGGATAACACGCAAGTTATCACTGTTCGGAAGCATTTAGTATTACAAGTTGTACATAGGGAGGATGATGCGCAGGTCATCAATGGGATAAATTGGAATTATGGCTGAGACGGGGTTGTGTTGACAACCTCAGCCTGGGAGTAGTTGCGGCCGGTCGAGTGCATCCAACACCGCAGAAGTGAGGTTATCCCAGCACAACCCACACCCTGGAGTGCATTATTGCTATTATACAATGGCTCATTTGCAAAGAAAATAGAAACAAGGAGAAAAAAAATCATTTTATGTTATTTTTTTTTTATTTGACTTTTGTGTGTGGATGTGTACATATACAAAAAATAGCCCATAGTTTTTTCTGTTTGTCATTACTGAGAGTGACTGCTCGGCTGCAATCTCGGGCTAACACATAGCTGCAATATTTGGGTATCCCCCCCCCCCGTCAGCTGTTCACTTCCTGATTCTTTTACGTTTTCTCCAGCAGTTTTAATTTAGAGAGCAGAGCACTCTCTACTTCCACCACCGAGACATTTATTAAATGAAGTCAGCACAGTTCTGAAGTCAGAAGCTGCTGTGAGATTCTGCTGTTGAGTATCGGTTGGGTGGGGACATGTATTTGGGAGCTGTGCTGCATTGGATGAAAATTAGCTGTGTGTAGTGCTGTGCTTTGAAAAAATTGAACTGCAGGAAAAGGTGAGAGGCATAAGTGGAGTAGCAGGTTTGCCATCAGCGAGTGTTCAGGACGGCGTTAGGTGTGCATGTGCTGTGGCAGAGCGGCGGATAGAAAAGCTGTTTAAAGGTACGGCCTTTTGTACTTTTATAGACTGTTTGAGTTTGCTTTGAATGAGTCAGGGGTTTAGTCTATAGTCATTTTGAAACTCAGTAAATCTGGTACACTTTCACGCTAAATCTGCCTCCGTTAGTAGGTTAATTGAAATAGAGCGGGGCTTGAAATGGGAGGGGTCGCATTCTAGCAAGCTGTATCTGTGAAGGTGCTCATAGGGGCAATTTAAAAAAAAACAAAACACACAAACCAGATTTCCAGTTTGCACTTAAGGTTTTGGCTTCCCTTGGTGGCACTTTTGAGGGTGTTCCGTTCATTTGCGAGTGGGGGGCTGTATCATATGATGGGAGGTTGGAATATAATTGTGTGAAGTGTGTGGAATAATATCTGTCCTGTGTCAACATGTGAGAGGGTCATGTATGTGCCTGGAGTTGATACAGTGAGGTTGTACTGGGATAACCTCACTGTGCCAGGGACACACTAACCAATCAGAGTCCAGGAAATGTTCTTGCCATAGTATAATATACATTACAACACACAGGTTATCACTCAGAGGAACAGTTAGCATTATAAGGTGTACATTGGAGAGGATAACATGCAGTTTAACAGTGTATGATACATATAACATTACAAGGTGTGCATTGGAGAGGATAACATGCAGTTTAACAATGTATGATGCATATAACATTACACGATGTGCAGAGGAATTGAATACATTATTAGGAATTACAGCTGATTAAAGGTTAACAGTTGGCATACATATGGACACAAGACTTGTAGATCCATAGCACAGAGTAGTTGTACACAGATTAACAGTTGGGATACATACAGACACAAGGCACTTAGACCCATAGCACGGAGCAGCTGTAAATGGAAAAGTGCAGGTAAGACAACCATAGATTAGTAAGTGCAATAGTTGATATTATAAGCCAGCTTCTGTAGTGTTTGCTAGGTGCTGCTGGTCAGGCAGCTTAGGGGAGGGGTGAGAGGAAGGGGGGGTGCAAGAGGATTTCATGTGCAGGCACAGATTACTGCAAGGTAGTTTACCAGGGCTGTAGAAAAGGAGTGAGTGGAGGAGGAGTGGCGGATTTGAGAAGGGAGTTCATTCCAGAGTTTAGGAAAGCGGTGTGAGAAGGCTGCTTGTCCAATGGAAGTCCTCCTCCAAGAGATCACTAATTGTCATTAGTCAATGGATTTAAGGGCATGGGTCGGACTGGGGGATGGGGATAGTAAAGAGGAGAGGTATGGCGGGAGGGAACCAAGCCAGAATTTGAGACAGATTTAGCACAGGGCTGTTGGTGGCAATTTGCGAATGAAGGGAATGCAAGAGAATGGTATAGATCGCAGGGATGGGTGCGGGGGCATTGAGGGCAAAACAGCAGAAAATGTATAGAGGGGGGTCCAGACTAGATAAGGTAGATTTGGTAGCGGCACTGTAGACTATGTCACAATAGCCAAATGACGGTAGGATCATCTTCTGCACTAGTTTACGGCTCACGGTTAGTGGGAGGCTGCAGCAGTTCCTGTAAAGGGCACCGAGCTTAGGGCGCAGTTTTTTCAAGATTGCATCGGTGTGGATGGAGAAAGATAGATGTTGGTTGAGCCAGACCCCTAAGTACTGGAAGCAGGATGTGTTTTCCAGTACTGTCCCATCCAGGGTGTGAAAGGAGGGGGGAGGGTGTAGAGCCAGGACAGTCGTCACCTTGAGTCAAAGGTCTTGGTGACTGTTTTTTTTGGTGTTTAGAGAGAGCTGATAAGAGCTGAGCCTGTACTTTGTTGAAGATGGCCTGAAGGTTGGTAGTTACCTCTTCCTGGGAAGAGCTAGAGATGAATAGAACAGTGTCATCTGCATACATCTGGATAGATGTAGTTGAGCAGATTAGTGGCAGGTTGTTAAGGAACATGGAAAACAGAACGGGGCCGAGTACCGAACCCTGGGGGACTCCGGTGGTCATGGGTAGGGGGGCCGAAGTGGTATCCAAAATTCTGATGGATTGGGTCCTACCTGTGAGCTAGGCTCTGAACCAGTTAGTGGCTGATTCTGAAAGGCCAGATTCCAAGAGCTTTGTTAACAGGAGGGGATGAGAGACAGTGTCGAATGCTTTGGCAAGGTCAGCAAATATGGCTGATGTGATCCACCCTCTATCCATTCCGGAGAGGATGGTGTCGGTGAGCCTTGCAAAGGAGGAGGCAGTGGAGTGGCCCTTCCTGAATCAGACTGGAACAGTGTGAAGAAATTGGAGTCAGAGAGAAAGGTTGTAAGTTGGGCAAGCACGAGGTGTTCTTGTAGTTTAGCAAGAGCAGGGAGGAGAGAGATAAGGCGGAAATTTGAAGTTGATGTGGGGGGCACCCCCCCCCTTAGGGAGAGGAATGACGACTGCATGTTTCCATGTCTGGGGGACAGTTGCAGTGGCAAAGGAGAGGTTTAAGAGGTTGGCAAGTGGGGTTGCAGTGGTGGGGGCAGAGAGGTAGAGGAGTTTGGTGTCCAGTCCATCCGGAGATTTGCCTTTTGAGGGGTTCAGAGTTAGTAGGGCATTTAGGGCAGTGCTTGGTGAGATATCATGGAAGGAGAATGTGCAAGGCCTGGGTGGTTTCTTTGCTCCAACAGGAGGTCCATGTGGAGTAGGGATGGGCAGAGAAGAGAGGAGCGTAGATGCACACATGGAGAAGTAAATGTTGAACTCGGTGGCGACTGGGCTAGGATGAGGTTGTTGTTTACTATTAAGAGCGGTGTAGGATTGGTAGCAGGTGGAGAGAAGAGGGAGTGAATGACCTTCCTGAATTTGGATGGACTATTTAAGTTAGCTGTGAGGGTAGAGCTGAAGTATTCTGCTTTGGCTATCCGAGTTACTGTGGTACATTTATTGTGTAGCATCCAGCAAGTGGTGAAATCACATGGGAGGTTGGAAGATTTGTGGGCTCGCCAAGCTTTGTTGCTGGCGTTTGGCATGCTATTAGTTCTTGGGTAATCCAAGGCAGGTGATTGCCACAAACCCCTTGTGCAATGAAGGTGGACATGCATTTCCCAGATGTCGAGGAACGTGGTTTGGAAGTGTAGGAAGGCATCATCTATTAAGCCTGTTATAGTGGTAGGAGTTCCAGCATGCAAGGGCTAGATCTTCAAGTAGAGGGGTGAGATTGAGGGATTTGAAGGATCATTGGACTAGGAATTTTTGGGGGGCTTTGGGGCGGTGAATTTTGCGAACAAGATAAATGATGTGGTGGTCACTCAGGGAGTCAGGAAATAGGACTGCTTTGCTGACCTGGTAAGGGTGGGTGGAGAGAGCCCAGTCTATTAGAGAGTGGTTCCCAGATTTGAGGTTGAGGCGGGAAGGCTCGGTGATTTGAGAGAGGTTCAGTGCAGATAAGTCAGTATGGACTTTACAGAGGGTTTGGAGATAACCAATTGTGGTTGAAATTGCCCATAATGTATAGTTCACTTGTTGTGTTTAGAGAGGAGATTTGTGTGAGGAGGTCAGTGACCGAAGAGGCTGGTGTGTCAGGCCGGCAGTATATTCTGGCAGTGTAAATGGGTAGTGAGAAGGGGAGTGCCAGCTGTAGCATTAGAAGTTCGTAGGCCTGTGGCTCAGCCTTGGCAAGTACTACTGAGAAGTGAAAGTTTGAATTTACATAGATGACCACTCCATCACCTCTGGTTGCCCTGTCCAGGAGGAGGGAGAAGTAGCTTGATTTTGGATGACCTTTTCAATGGTACTAGTCAAGAGATAGCTATGTCTAGCTGATTGGGGAGCCAGCCAAGGGCCTGATAGAGGCTGCCATCGTGGGTAGAATATGGGGACAAAAGAGCAAATTGGCAGATGTTGTCATACGTCATGTTCAGCCGAGCCAGGATTGTAGAGGAGGTAAGGGTGAAGATAGGGGTGCAATCATCTAGTAATGGGAGGAGGTTGCATTGGGCAATTGCAAGCCTGGCTTCAGGAGTGAGATACCCGATAAGGCAGAGGCAGACCCCCAGGTTCTGGTTTACACAGCGTACGAGGATCTCTACATGGTTGGAGAAAATAAGGGCAGGGTCTGGGACATTGCCCAGGTACTTAGAGCAATTGACTATCTCAAGGGATAAGCCATCAGGAGATAGTATTCCGAGAGTGTTTCTGGCTTGGAATAGTGTGGCTGGCCGGGGTTTAGAGCCAAAGAGCATTGATTTTGTCTTTTTGGTGTTTATCAGCAGTTGGTTAGTAGTAAACTATTTATGGGCTTGAAAGTAGTTGGTGGTGAGTGAGGTAGAAAGATCGGACAGGGATTCATCACTCGGAGGATAAGCACATCCGCATAAAGTAAGGAGTGACAAGAGAGACAGTCTTGGGGGAGAGAGTTTATGAATATAAGAACATATGAATGTGACAGCAGAAGGGGACCATGAGATCCATCTAGTCTGCCCATTTTGATTACCTCCCAACTTATAATTTTCCTAGATTACTGCAGTACTTGCCCCACGCTAACTTGAATGCCGTGACAGTCTTAGATTCCACTGCCGCTGTGGGAAGACTATTCCATGTTTTCACTGCTTGCTCTGTGAAGAAGGACCTTATATGGCTGGATCTGAATCTACCTCCTATAAGGCACATGTTGTGTCCTCTTGTTCATTGTGATTTGTTTTCTTGGAATAGGTGTTCCTGTTTTACCTGATTTATCCCTTTCATGTATCTAAAGGTTTCTGTTATATCCCCTGTTTCTTTTCTGTTCAAGGGAGTACAGTTGCAGGTGCCTCAGTCTAGCTTTGTATTGTTAATGGTGGAAGCTGTGCACCATTTTCGTGGCCCTCTGCTGTACTGCCTCCAGGCGATCAATGTCCTTTCTGAGGTGTGGCCTCCAGAACTGTACACAGTACTCAAGATATGGCCATACCAATGTCCTGTAGAGTGGCATTACCATCCCTTGCTTTCTACTTGAAATGCCCCTTCCTATACACCCGAGGATGCCAGTGGATTTATGTGCCACCTTTTCACATTGCCTTCCTATTTTTAAGTTATCAGAAATCAGTACTCCAAGGTCCCGTTCGAGTTTTGTTACTGTCAGTTGTTCTCCATTCAGTTTGCATGATCTGTTCGAGTTTCTCTTCCCTATGTGCATGACTTTGCACTTTTTGGCATTAAATTTCAACTACCAGTTCCTAGACCATGCTTCCAAGCATCTTAGATCCTCTTCCACTGCTGCTGCCCCTTATAATGTGTCCACCCTGCTGCAGATCTTCATGTCTGTGAAAACGCAAAACTTCCCCTGTAGGCCCTCAGCGATGTTGCTGATGAACATATTGTAGAGGACAGGTCCTAGGACTGATCCCTATGGTACCCCACT
This sequence comes from Neoceratodus forsteri, assembly GCA_016271365.2. Taxonomy (NCBI): domain Eukaryota; kingdom Metazoa; phylum Chordata; order Ceratodontiformes; family Ceratodontidae; genus Neoceratodus; species Neoceratodus forsteri. The sequence goes on along the minus strand of CM028131.1, from coordinate 485,287,457 downwards.
GGTTACCTTTCCTTCCCTAGACATAGTTCCATTGACTATGACTCTCTCGGTCCTTCCTTGAAGTCAGTTTTGAACCCACCTGACCATTTTTTGCCCTATGCCTGTGTGTTCCACTTTGTTAGTCAGTCTCCTGTGGGGGGCTGAGTCAAAAGCTTTGCTGAAATCTATATATACTACATCCACTGCCCCCTCCCTGGTCTACTATTCTCGTGACTCAGTAGAAGAATTTGAGCATGTTCATCTGACATGATCGCCCTGCTGTGAATCTGTGTTGTTTTGTGTCCAGCTGCCCAGTTTCTGTTAAGTTTTTCACTAGACATTCCTTAAGAAGAGTTTCCATAAGTTTGCCCACTGAGGTCAGGCTGGATGGGGCAATAGTTTCTGGCATCCTCCCTGTTCCCACTTTTGTGCAAAGGCACCACTGGCCATTCTCCAGTCATTTGGCACCTGACCGCTCTCCAGGGACTCTTTGAACAATTCTGCTAGTGGGTCTGCGAGCTCCTCTGCGAGTTCTTTCAGAATCCTGGGGCGGGTTCCATCTGGTCCCATTGCCTTATTTGTATTTAATTTTTGTAGTTGTTTAAGTACACTGTCTCTGTCTCTTGTGAAGTGTTCTGTGCCAGCCTCCTTGTTGTGTCTGTCTGCTTTGTGTAACCTGAGGCCATTACCTTGGTCTTCTTTTGTGAATACTGAGGAGAAATAATTGTTGAGAATCTCGGCTTTGCCTTTGTCGCGTTTCTCGTGTTGTCCATCATCTGTTGTGAGTCTAATGATGCCCCCTTTTATTTTCCTTTTTTCTAATGTAACAATAATAAGTTTTGTCACCTTTTTTAACTTCTCTTGTTATTTTTTCTTCTGTTTAAGCTGTGGCCATCTTGACTGCCTTTCTGACTTCCTTGAGTTTTGTTTTGTAGTCCCTCCATCTCAGCATCTGGTTTTGTCTCCTTGAACCTTTTGCATGCTTTTTTTTCTTTTTTTTTTTTTATTTTTGATGCTGCTTCTGTAGTATACCAGAGAGTTGTTTGTGTGTTTCTATGATTTTGTAACTTGTTTGGTGTACTAGGCCATCTCTGTAAGTATCACCCCCTTCAGTGCCTCCCAGTTTTGTCCTACTGTATCCCCTGCTTTGTTGTTGAGGAGAGGTTTAATGTTTTCTTTCATTTGTGCAAAACTGGCCTTTTTGAAATCCAATACCGAAAACTTGCTGTGGGTGCTCTCCACCTTTCTGGTGACCTTGAATAAGACCGTCCTATGGTCATTGGAACGTAGGTTGTTATCTACTTCTAAGTCTGAGATCCTGTGCTATTTGAGACCACAAGGTCCAGAATAGATTCTTCTCTGGTTGATGAGGTCACCATCTGTACTAGACCTGTTCCTTGCAGTATAAGGAGAAAGTCTCTGCTCCTTTCTGTGGAAGCAGAGTATGAGAGCCAATCTACTTTGAGCCAGTCAATGTCTGGTAGGTTGAAGTCTCCCATTAGCAACAATTCTCTCTTATCCACCGTCTGTAAGATAGATTCCAGGAGCTCCTTGTCATGGTCTTTATCGTGGGGTGAAGAGGGAGAAAACAATGGGCTCTAGTATGGATCACTGAGGTATGCCAGTGAAGATAGGCAGGACTGAGGAGGAAGCACTTCCCGTGCAAACCAACTGGGTGCGATCAGAGAGGTAGTTGTGAAACCAGCCCATGGTAGTAGGGGACAGTTCAAGGCAATGGAGTTTATCAATGTGGATGTGGTGGTTTACTACTGTAAGTCAAATGCCTTGGAAAAGTCCACAGTGGCAGCTCCAGTAAGCAACCCATTGTCCATATTGCAGAGGACATGACCAGAGAAACAAGCCAGAGCTGTGGGGCTGCTGCAGCCTTTTTCTAAGTTCATGTTGTTGGGGGCAGAGAAGGCTATATTTAGTTACATGGTCAGTAATCTGCTGATAAATAGTTTTTTCTAGTAACTTGCTGAGGGAAGAGAGTATGAATATAGGGCAGTAGTTGTCCATGTTACTGGGGTCTCCAGATTTAAAAATGGGGACAACCCTTGCCTGTTTCCATACTGAGGAAACTGTGGCAGTAGTGGGGGGGAGAGATTGAAAATCTTTGTAAGGAGTTTGGTAATTTCTCGAGCCACAACTTTGAGGAAGTGTAGGGGGAGGCCATCACTACCAGCACGACCCTTGTTGGGGAGACTTAGGAGTAACTTAAGAGTATATCCAGGGGAGATATCCCTGAAGAGGAATGGTGGGTTTTGGGGGTAAGAAGTAGACTAGACTGGGTTAGGGGGCTGGGATTTTGAAAAGGTAAGTTGCTGAGGTATTCTTCCAAGTTGGTAAACTTGTTATTTAGTGCATCAGCAACAGCTGCTAGGTCAGTCAAAGGCCCATTTGAGGTGAAGAGTTGGAGAGGGGGCATTTTGGCCCCGGGGCAGGTAGGGATCAGATTGCTGACCAGAATTGACTTGGGTTGCCAAGGCTGCGAGACTGCAGGTTACAAAGGTAGGTTGCTTTACTGGAATTGATTAGTCATTTGCATTTGTTTCACAGGTTTTTGTACTCATTCCACAGCCATGGAGAAGAGGAGGAGGCTTAGGATGGAGGGGGTCAAAATTACATCCCCCAACCGGTCCGGCTTACTAACACCTACACTGTTTTGGAAGGATGGGAAAGGCCCACTCAGGAACCCGAAGCTCTGTCCAGGGAGGATGGGAGGGTCCTCCAGGATGGAGCCCTAGGGAAGGGAAGGGAAGCAGGGAACCCCAGAGGAGGGGAAAGCTTCTCCTAGTGGGGGACTCTATTGTCTGGGAAGTGGAGTTAGGGTCACCTAGCAGGGGAGAGAGGGAGGTCAAGTGCCTCCCAGGAAGCACTGCATGGACGGATGGGAAGCGGATGCATAGAATCACTACAGCAATAGCTAGGAGGGAGCAGCTGGCTGTCATTGTCCACCTGGGGACCAATAACCAGGCCAGGAGAAGTGTGGCATTAGCCAGAGTCCAGGATGATTTCAGGAAGCGGGGGGGGGGGCCTGAAACAGCACACTACGTCTCATTCTCGGAGTTGCTACCTGTCCAGGGCACATGGGAAGCTAGGGCATTCCACATCCATACCTTCAACTCCTGTTTAAAGGACTGGGGATGGAAAGGAGGGTTTTGGCTTCATAGGGGACTGGGGCCTGACCTGGGCAGATGCGGGCTTATATAAGGAGGATGGACTGCATCTGTTCGAGAAGGGGACCTAGGTCCTTTGTGAGAAGTTTAAATGCTTCAGCTGTGAGCATTGACTACGGGAACAGAGAAAGCAGGTAGGGAGGGGCAGGCAGGTGAAGAATGTATGAGTGATACGGGGGGGGCAGAAGCACATAGGAAAGGAAACCGGGGTTGGGGAAAGATGCTGGAGAGGGAGAACAAGAAAAGAGGAAGGGCAGACTGTAAAACATGGAAGGTCATGCTAACGAATGCCTGTAGCCTAGTAAATAAGGTTCCAGACCTGGAGGCCTTGCTTGCAGATGCAGACCTTGACGTAGCAGCAATAACAGAGACATGGTACTCTGCTAATCATGGCTGAGAAGTCAATGTACCAGGCTATACATTGTTCAGGAGGGACAGGGAAGGTAAAAAGGGTGGGGGAGTGGCCCTGTATATCAGAGATGGTGTAAAGGCTACAGAAGTTCAGGGAAGACAGGAGGAGGCCGAGGTAATGTGTGTCACCCTGGAGCCAGAGAATGGAACAGCACTATGCACTGGGGTGATCTACAGACCTCCAGCAGAGAGGGAGGAAGGAGATGAGGAACTAGTGGAGAACATACACGACATGGCAGCTAAGGGCAGAATTCTGCTACTGGGGGATTTCAGTATGCCGGACATGGATTGGGCCAACCAGTTGGCTGTTTCAGCCAGAAGCACAACCATCCTAGAATCCCTGCAGGGGGTTGGATTCAGGCAGTTGGTGCATGAGCCAACCAGGGACAAGTCAATTCTGGACCTGGTATGGACCAATGGGTACAGAGTCAAAGAAATAAGGTGGAAGGGCAGCTGGGGTCCAGTGACCACCACATGGTGTGGTTCTGCATGGAGACATGGACTCAATCAAGCCATACAAGGGCAAGAGTATTAGATTTCAGGAGGGCAGATTTCACTGAAATGGGTAGATGTATACATGCAGTCCTGGGGAAGGGTGAGATAGTGGAGCGGGGGGTGGAAAAACAATGGGAGAAACTGAAAGGAGCCGTAGTGGATATAACAAACCAATGTGTTAGGAAAGTGACCAAAGGGAAAAGAAGAAGGAAACCACTATGGTTCTCCAAAGAGGTGAGGGACAAAGTTAGGGCTAAAAGGCTGAGTTTCAGGAAAAATAAGGGAAGTCAAAGGGAGGTGTACCTTGAATGTCTAAGGGAAGCAGGGAAGGCTGTTAGGAGGGCAAAGGTGCAGACAGAAGAGAGCGTAGCACAGTCTGTAAACAAAGGGGATAAGGCATTTTATAGGTACATTAGTGAAAGAAGAAAACTGGGGGATTGTGAGACTGAAAGGGAGAAGGGAGAGTGTAAGGAGGGGGATCTGGATAAGGCAGAAATACTGAGCAAATACTTCTGCTCAGTATTTACTAAGGAGGGGGTGGATCAAGGACCACAGTTGGGTTGCAGAGGCAGTGGGGGGGGGGGACACACCAGTCCATTAACAGTGGAGAGAGTTCTGAAAGAACTCACAAAGCTGAAGGTGGATAAGGCCATGGGGCCAGACAGCATCCACCCGAGGATATTAAAGGAGCTGCTGAAGGGAACAAGCAGCGCCTCTAGGGGCCCTGTTCACAGAATCACTCAACACTAGTGTCGTTCCAGAGGACTAGAGGAGGGCACATGTAGTCCCACTGCACAAAAGCGGCAGTAGGGAGGAGGCGGGGAACTACAGGCCAGTCAGCCTCACCTCAGTGGTGGGAAAGATCATGGAGACACTTCTGAAAGAAAGGATAGTGGCACATTTGGAATCTAGTGGTGCTCAGGATCTGAGCAACGCAAATTCACAGCAGGAAGGTCATGTCAAATGAATCTAATAGTTTATTTTGATTGGGTGACAGGGAACTAAATTAGGGAGGGACAGTAGACATCGCCTACCTGGATTTCAGCAAAACCTTCAACACCGTCCCACATAGAAGGCTGATTAACAAGATGGGCAGTCTGGGCATGGGAGACAAGGTGGTGAACTGGGTTAGGAACTGGTTAACAGACAGGAGACAGAGGGTGGTGGTAAATGGGTATAATCTGGGGAGAGGGGGGGTGACCAGAGGGGTACCACAGAGATCAGTACTAGGACCAGTCCTGTTCAATGTCTTTGTTAGTGATATTGCAGAGGGTCTGGAAGGAAAGGTCTGCCTGTTTGCAGATGACACCAAGATCTGCAACAGGGTGGATACTCCAGAAGGGGTGCAGAAAATGAAGAGGGACCTGGAGAAGCTTGAAAGATGGTTGGGGATGTGGCAACTGAGGTTCAATGTAAAGAAGTGCAAAATAATGCACCTAGGTGAAGGGAACCCTGGGGAGAGCTACAGGTTGGGGGGGAAGGAGCTGACTGTCACCAAAGAGGAAAGGGACCTAGGGGTTATCATCTCTGATGACCTTAAGGTATCAAAGCAGTGTAAAAAGGCTGCAGGGAGGGCCAGTGGTATGCTAGTGTGCATAGGCAGGTGTATCACTAGCAGGAGGCGGGAGGTGGTGATGCCATTATATGAAACATTGGTAAGGCCTCACCTGGAGTACTGCATGCAGTTCTGGAGACCACACCTGCACAAGGGCATAGATAAGATGGAGACTATCCAGAGAAAGGCAACAAAGATGGTGCAGGGCTTATACCACAAAACGTGAGGAGAGACTGAGGGACCTCCATTTGTACTCACTGGAGGAGAGGAGACTTCGGGGCGATATGATTGAAACTTTCAAGTACCACAAGGGCATAAACAAGGTACAGGCGGGGGAGCTTTTCCAATGTAGACAAAGTACTAGAACAAGGGGGCACAATATGAAATTGGAAGGAGGTAGATTAAGAGGTAATGTGAGGAAGTTTTTCTACACAGAAAGGGTAGTCGACACTTGGAATAGTCTACCACAGGAGGTAGCGGGGGCAAGCACAGTGGAGGGGTTTAAGCATGCTTGGGACAAATACAAGGGAAGCCTGAGAGGGGGGGAGGGATTGATGACAAGCCATTGATCACATAGGGTCAGTGGCCACATACAGTGTATAGGGCCTACAGGCAGACTGGATGGATCTAGTGGTCCTTATCTGCCAACAATTTCAATGTTTCTGTGTAGGATGCCCATCTGGCATCACACTTCTTCATCAGCCTTAGAGGTCCTTTGTGAGCAAGCATGTGTCGCCCCATGTACTCATCTAGTGGTTAAATGGAAATGCTTTTCCTGGATACCAGTGAGGAAAACACTACAGTGAAGCTCACCAGGATGAAGTACAGTGCTGTAGAATTCTGCAGTAGAGTTACTGCAGCAAACAATGCAGTTTTAGGTTCCATGTTGCCGTGGTGACAGGAATTTCGGTGACCTCCCCTACAGTGACACATGGTTGCCAACATCCCTGATGCCGCTGACTCCACCCAAATGGAAAATGCACCGACACAATTAAGGATTCCAACTCGGGGGGGGTCAATGACTCCAGCATCGCTACAGCAACCCAGTCAACACTGTGAGTGTTGGCGGGTTGCTGTTTCTGTAAGAGCATCGCTGTTACAACAGTATACTGCAGTTTTAATAGGAGTTGATCCCTTTTGTCATGTAGTAAACCTGTGACACTGCTCTTCATCCTGGTGGGCTTCACTGAAAGTGCAGGGGAGACATCTTTCATCATATAAAGGGGAGCCCAGTCGATGGCCATGATGTCATTACGAAGTTGGGAGCGGTCAAATTTGGAATAGTCCCAGAAGGTCAGGTACTTGAGGGGGGAGGCAGGGAGTCTTAGTGGACCAGGTACTGAAGGTTGGTGAATGGTTGCTGATGGAATCAGATAAGATTCCAGCATGGGTGATCCTGTCTTCTCGGCTTGTTAAGATCCAGTTTATGGTGGAGTGGTTTAGGGAACGGTTGTTAAGCCTGGCAGGGCTCTAAGATCAGAAATCACAGGCCTGTCTGTGCAGAGGATCTCCACACTAACATCTGTGTCTGGCAAAGTGGAGCTGTGGAGTTGGAATTATGGAGTCCTTGCCTTAACCTTGGAAATGCCAATCATTTTAATTTGTGCAACTGTGTGTTCACCCCAGTCTGGCCTGGAATCTATATAGTGTTGTGGCCCTTCCATACCTGCCAGCTCCATCCTCAGTTTGACGCGCCTGATGACATCTTGGCAACACTATTCTAGCAGGATCCTACCAACAACATCCAAATTGTATGGGGCCAGATGGTATAGAGTTTTTCTTGTCTTCCCTTACCCTCTGAACCACCCACCACATTGCAGTGATGTGTTGGTCTGTTTAGCTAATGGAGAAGCAAGTTCCCTTGCCCATGGTTGGGAGGTTGCTATAGAGAATAAGAGAAACACTCTGCCCATCCTCCCCATTTAGGATGGTGTGCTTTGGGTAGAACTTCTACCAGCCTGGATGCCCGAGTGCTAGCTTTCCAGGTCTGTTCTTCTGGGCTGTGGGTTAGCTCTGTCCCCCAGTGTTGAATGGAAAACCACAGATTAAAAAATTATTATTCTGGTTCTATAGTTGAAAGGATAGAGTTGTTTTTCAATAGTGGCATAAAAGACAGTGACATGCAAGAGTTTCAGTTTGGGAGCAGCTCTTAAAATGGAACAGCCGGCACATAGGGCCCGACATCTAAGTGCAGGGCTGGTTCCAGTGTACACTTTGTGTGCAAAAACATTTTGTTATAAGTACAGGAGAGTGTATTGGACTAATTTTGTTTACTTCTAGGCTGCTATCTTCTGCAACTACAAATCCCAGAATCCCGTGGAGCTGACATCAGAGCAGGACTTGTAACACTGTTAGAGCTTTTCTAAGTTCCAGTCAAATGTTTTCTGGTTCTGCGTTTCTCCAGGGAGTATGTACAGTCCTCTGTGACTGTACTTTGCCCCCAGAGACAGCAGAAACAGTCATCAAAAGATCAGAGCTTATATAAACTTTAACATGCACTGTAGGCTATTGAATCTCCCACTGCTGCAGTCTTGCTCTGATATCAGCTGCAGGGGATTCTGAGATTTGTTGTTAACAAAAACTATCAGCCTAGAGGTAAACAAAATTAGTTTGCTACAATCCAATACACTACAGTAAACAAAATGAAATGTTTTTGCACACAAACTATGCATTGGGACCAGTGGGGCCCTATGTGCCGACTATTCCCTTTTAAATGTTCTGCCACAAAAAGACCTCACTAATCTCGGAGAATTGAAACGCAAGCTTCGTCAGCACATCCTAACTGAAAACTCCTGTGATTGCTCCACTTAACATTCTTGTCCCTCTTCCGGGAGTCCCCCCCCCCCCCCGTTGCCTCCACCTCTCTCTCACTTGTCTTGCCCTCTCTCTCCTCTCTCTCCCTTCCTGCCCTCCCATTCTCACCCCTTCTTCCCTCCCCCACCCCACTGTCTTCCTTTGCTGTCCCTTACTATCCTAGCCACTAACTTGACAATGCCGCCTGGTTGCTCTCCCCTTTCTTGATCTTGTCCCCACTCCTAATTTCCTCTTCTTCTCACTCCCTGCATTTAATCATATGCTAACTAATGTGTATTTAATTGCTGTTTTCATACTCTATATTGTAAAACAAATTGCTTAATTGTTATGTGAAACTTGTCTGTTTTCCTTATGTAACCCCTAGATGGCGCTATCCCAGGGGCTACTACCCCTGCCTGATTTGCCACTAACAGGTTGAGGGGCCTGGATCCAATGGCGGGTGCCTCCACCCAGAGGTCAGGGTTTGCAATAGTTAAACTTACTTGGTCACAGCCTTCTGGGACACTGCAACCCCCCTTTCTTCCCACTAGTGGCCCACACAATATATCAAAATTACCTTCACAGTATACACTTACCCCAGGGCTGGTTCAGGCACTGGGACCTCCTGTAAAATAAGATACAGTGCAACAATCACAGTACAATACTTTAACATAGACAAATACCTCAGGCAGTAAAACTTTGCTGAAACAAGCAGCTCTGATTTATTTAGGGGAATATAACAAGGACAAGGAAATCAGGTTAATTAGCTTATACTTTACTCATCTACCTATGGCTCTGTGCACAGGCCTACCTACCAGTTACTGTCCCTGGTGCCCAAGCCCTAGTGGCTAGTCAAACCGTGGCAGCTGGTAGGGGCCCTTCACACAGAGAAAAGAAAAATTAGTTAAACAGTCAGCAGTACAGTAATTCTATTTGGATTCAATGTGGCAATTCAACAGGAGCGACCCTGAATTAGTACTCACGACCTCCAAACAAGATAGGGTCCTTCAATGTCAGCAGGGCTACTCTTGAGCTCCACGAGACTCCTCACACATTTATATGGCAAAAGAAAGTACTATACCAGGCAGGCTGCTTCTCTATCGATCGCAATTACTGCACAATACCGGGAGAACACACAGCAGATTCAGTTCCTGACAGACCCGAGTGCAATTCAACAATTTCTCCAGTCTTCACAGGGTGAGCCTGGTTTCTACTCTTCAGATATCCTTTGATTCTCTTCACAGGGACAGATTCAGTCCTAACAAGCAGTTACACAAGCTGCAGACCGGAACTCGGACCTTACACATGTTTCCCGACTAAAACTGTGCACTGAAGGAGCACAGGGTTCCTTTCCCCTTCACTGCCAGAGCTAAAACTGAAACTCCAACAGACAAAACCGGGCACTTCCTTTGAGTTCCTCCCAGTTCTTGACTGGATTGGCTGTCACTCACAATAGACTGCTCCTGTTGGTCCAAAAGGCTGAAGTCTAAACTACATCTCCCAGAGTCACTGCCCATACAATCCTCTTGTGGCTGGCTCAGATTATGAGTCCAAGTTCTGATTCGTCCAAGGCACCATTTTAGAGCTAGCTTACCACACTGATTGGTCCAGTTCAGCAGTTCAAAGACAGAATGGGAACTAGGCAGACACAGTTCTGACTGCAAAGAAAGCAGGTTAGACAAACTGTAATTTCATTATTACTGTAAATGATTTCTGGCAAACAGTTACATCTTTCAGATAGGTTCCCTTTGCACTCCTAGTGACTGCAAAATGGAGTGAATTGGCAGCAGCTCGAGTGGTACTCAAACAAAGAAACACACAGTCCCCCATACAAACTAATTATGTCTGCACGCAGACAGCTCTTAAAGAGACAGTACCAGAGGTTCTAAAAACACTCACTGATAAATGGCTTAAACGACAAACACCATTCAGGCTTGGAGCATTCAAGCAAGCTCCTGGAAGTCTTTTGGGAACCCCCATTTGCAGGGGGGTTACACTTATGGACCTGTAACCCCCCTATTGACGTGGAACCTTTGTAAATGAGCTGACTGGCGCTCAAAGGTATTTGTAATCCTAGATTGAATAAATAAAATAAACAGAAATAAAGACAGTGAAATGGGCAAATATGTTTAACAGCAGAGGGCCTGTTTTGTGGAGTACTCTCTTGATCAGTGTGGAGCCTCATAACCTGGGAGAGACCAGTCCTGATTTGTAAATCTTCTGTAAAGGATGTTTCTCTCCTCGTGATTATTAGTAAAGCTTATTGCTCGTTTTAAATCCCATAACCGCATGCAGCATGCGTTCAGTATCCAGCAGTCTGGCTGCCCTAGTCTGTTCAAGCAGCTGCATAATGCCTGTACAAAGCCAACCAGAATGGCCAACGCTTACTACTTTGCCACCAGTTTTGAGAACTAAAACAACCTCTTAGATCCTTTCACTCAGTCTGACTCCCCAAATATAGGAGCACCTCCACCTCCAATCTCTCTGAAGTTGTTTCATTCTTCTGTGACTATTTCGCTAACTGAAACTTCTCTGCTACACAGCTGTGCTCCTTCCACCAATTTCGTCCCTCCCTGGTCTGCACTCAGAGCCCCTTTTTGGCTTGTTTCCTATACTGCCCTCTGCCACACTTGAAGCACTGCTGTCACTGAATCCCACCAAAGGTAAGCATCCTGGTTGCACTAACCCCAAGCTACACCCAAGTCTTCCACTTTTCTTTGTTTTTTTTTATCCCCCATTTCTCTCTGAGTGGCCCCCTTCCAACTGCAGTCCTGAGCCCTGTCTCTCACCATCCCAGGCCTTACCTAAACTGCTTGCTTATCTCAGTGGGTGAGTGAGTGCCACAGGGATGGAGCAGAGCCTGTGGTATCACTAGGCCATCATTGTGGTGCTCAGGAGGCTTTTTACTCTTCATTATTTTTATCCCTGTCCCTGAGGTCAGGATTGTGTGCCATGATGTGGGTGTTTGGCATGAAGACACTGTACTTACTCAAGTGCCTGCTCCCGACACTCTAGGAAACATCTGCTGATGCTATACCACCCAGCCTGTACTGGATGTCAGGCAAACAGTAGCTCGCTGTGTCCCCATCCCAGAAGGAGAGCTGTCTATGGACACTCAATCTTTCTTCTCCTAGCTGACCCCCAGTGATCCTGGTCATTCCCGAACCAGAATTACCAGCATGGTCAGTGGTGGGGCATTTGGTGCCTCAGCCCATAGCACCACTGGGCTGGCATCTTCCGCTTTCTTAAATCCTCTTTTGTCCCCACTAATCTTGTTTCAGGGAGAACCACTCAACAGTCCCTGCCATCCCAAGGCTGATTGACCACATCCTTAAGGTGCTGGATCAAGGCTGTCTGCCTACCACAGTCTTTATTGACTTGGTAAATGGCTTCAGCATAATTGCACACCCCTTCCTCCTGTAAACGTTAGCTGCTGGGCAGTCAGAACTAGCTGTTGAGTTCTCTACTGCGACCATATGGATAGTTACCAAGTAGTCCATATAGGAGATTCTGACCCCCGATAGTGGGGTGTGCTCTAAGGACTGGACCTCAGTCCCAGCTTGTTTTTTTTTTTAATATTATGCTTTATGTTCCCCTGCACTGGCCCACATGAACCCAACCTCTGCTCCCAGCCCTGTTACCACCCCCCCGGGACTTAGTTTCCCAATGTTCCTCCTGGCTTACCCCCAAGATAGGGCCTTTGGGGGCCTGGACTTCCCCTCATCAGAATCTGAAGCTTAGTGTCTGCGGAATGCCACGGGTGATGGTGTGGGACCTGTTAGGCAAGGTGTGACATTCTGCCTTTATTTTCTTGTCAGGAGGCGGAGTGGAGTGCAGTGACATCAATGGCAGTGTGCAAGTCTGCCCCACCTCCCTCCCTCCCTCTAGCAGCCCTGGCAGTCAGTTTTCCCCAGCCTCCACTAGGGGGCCATCAAGCACCAGCAGCTAACTCAATAATAATAATAATAATAATTTTATTTATAAGGCGCCTTTCAATTACCAAGGCGCCGTACATAAATAAATCAGAATAGTAAAAGAAAAAATCATTAAAACATACAATTAAAACAAAACAGTCATAACGGTCAGTGTTCTAAAAATGCAGTTTCCCATAAAAAAGTCTTCAGACCTCTCTTAAAGCCCTCCACAGAAGTGCACTCCCGTAACAGACAGGGTAGGCGTTCAAAGGGTGGGGCTACATACGAAAGGGTGGGGGCTACCTACGCAAATGCCCAAGCACCCGAAGATTTCAAATTTACCCTTGGAACCTCTAGCAACCCCTCGTCGGCCGAGCGGAGTGATCGATTCGGGTGATAAGGAACCAGAAGTTCTTTCAGATAGCCTGGGCCCATATCATGTAGAGCTTTGAAAGTCAGCAAGACGACTTTAAAGGTGATCTGCCACCGAATTGGCAGCCAGTGCAGTTCGCGCAGCACCGGAGTAATATGACAGGATCTGCTTGAACCCGTCAAAAGCCGGGCTGCAGCATTCTGCATTACAGTAGCTGCAGGCAACGGATTTCAACCCCAGAAAGCCCTAGGTAAAGGGAGTTGCAATAATCCAAGTGTGAGGACACGAAGGCATGAACTAACGTTGGCAGGTCGGCAGACGGGACAAGATGCCGGATCCTGGCAATGTTCCTAAGATGGTAAAAGGAAGTCTTAATGACTGCCGACACCTGCAAGTGCAGTGTCAGCCCGTCGTCAAGAACCACCCCCTGGTTCCGCACCCATTCAGAGGTCGGGAGAGAAACGCCTCCAAGAAAAATTCCGGAAGGCGCATCAACACCTGAGCCCCCTATCCGACAACCCAGGTCCACAACCAGTACCTCAGTCTTATCAGAATTCAACCTCAGCCAGCTAGAATTCATCCACTCCTGGATTTCAGTTAGACAGCTATTAATGACCGAGAGAGCTCCAGTCTGGTCGGGGGCAAAAGGAAGATAGAGCTGGGTATCATCTGCATAACAGTGAAACCTCAGCCCATACTTCCTTACAATGTCTCCGATGGGTAGCATATATACCGCAGATAACATGGGTGACAATACTGAACCCTCGGGCACCCCACAAAACAAAGCAGTTGAATCCGAGGGAAAAAACCCCGGACACAACTCTTTGTGATCTTCCAGTGAGGAATGATGAGAACCATCTTAAGACGGTTCCAGATATTCCACAGAACAGCCTCAGGCGTTCTGTCAACACCATGTGATCTACGGTGTCAAAGGCTGAAGAAAGGTCGAGGAGAACCAGAATGGGACAACTCTTCCGATCTCTAGCCATCAAGAGATCATTGAGCACCCGAACCAGCACTGTCTCGGTACTATGTCTTTTACGAAAACCGGACTGGAGGGATTCATAGACATCATGGATGGTCAAATGGTCTTCCAGTTGTGCAGCCACTACTTTCTCAATCACCTTCCCAACAAAGGAAAGATTAGAGATAGGTCTGTAGTTTTCCAGACAGTCAGGGTCTGTGGTAGCTTTCTTCAAGAGGGGTGTCACCACCGCCTCTTTCAGGGAGCTAGGAAACTCACCCGATTCCAGGTAGCACCTGACTATCTGAAAAAGGATTGGACCAATGATGTCAACACAACCCAAAATTAGGGAGGTTGGTCCAGGATCCAAACTACAGCATGTAGGGTGCATATGTTGGATGATCCTCATGACATCAATGAACTCTAACTGACTGAAGGAACTCCAGGAAAGCCGAGGCACCGTGATCTCACCCCGGTTCATGGCAACCCCCATAGAGTGTGATGGAAACAACTCAGCCCTAATGTCGGCCACCTTATTTACGAAGAACCGAGCAAGCTCTTTGCACTCCAATTGCGAAAAAAATTTCCGAACTTGGAGACAGACTGGGTTGCACAATCTGTCCACAGTTCGAAACAGCTGAGCTGGTCGATTCCGAGCAACCGCAATCTCCCTGGACAGGAACTCTGCCTTCTTATGGGTAATTGTGAATTGACAGACCAAATAATGATCCATAAATCTAAGGTGGTCGGCATCAAGGGTGGACCTTCGCCAGCAGCACTCTAACCTTTGCCCCTGTCTCCGCATCGCCCTCAACGTCCCATCAAACCAAGGGGACTTGGGGCGGAGGGAGAGTGGGGGAACACGATGAGATCCAGAGCCCCAGCAACGGCTGTATTATAGGCCAACACGAGGGTCTCTGGATCACTGCTTGCCAATGCAGGAGACGAGAGGTCAAGTACCGCCGCAAGGCCTTGGGGATCTATATCCTGTAAAGGGCGGTACCTAACCAACTCTGTAGGGGCAGGCCTTCTAGAAGGGGAGCAAAAACTAAACCCCAAGGTGTAATGATCTGACCACCCAGCGGGTTCCACCCCCACATCAGATGCCTCGACCCCTAGAAGGAAGATTAAGTGCAAAGAGTGTCCACATTTATGTGTAGCAGAGGAAACCACCTGTGTAAGGCCCAGCGTTGTCATTAACTGGAGGAAGTGTTGACCAAATTGCGAGAGTTCATCGTTGACCCAGGCGTTGAGATCGCCCAGAACCATCAATCTAGGCGATTCAAACGCCATATCGACGACGAAGTCCGCCACTTCCTGAAGGAGTCGCTTCTCATCACCGGGTGGATGGTAAATGAGGGCGATTCGAATGCCTACACCTGCTACAACTATACACTCAAAGGACTCAACCCTCCCCACTAGTACCTCCGTGAGGTCAAGTTCGGTCTTGAAACAGACCGCAACCCTTCCCCCCCTACGATCCAATCTTGGGCGGTGTTGCACCGAGTACCCGACTGGAGTCATAGCCTCCAAAATGGGGCCAGAGTTATCATCCAGCCAGGTCTCTCACTCTCTCCCCTGGAGGACAGCAGTCCCTAGGAGGCTTAATCCTCCTCATCCCCCGGCCGGCCCTTCAACACCTGGGCCCATTCCCGAACTCGAGTGATTGACATTGCAACTGGAAGTGCTGCCACTGTGCTGATGGGCAAGCTCATCCGTCATCCGTGCTTGTTCTTTGTTTTCCTCAATGACATATCCATGACATATACTGTCACTTACATTCATGCTTGATATACTGATGACACAGTGCTGTTTGCCAGTGGACATAATGCCTCAGAGTTAGAAGTGCTGACCCAACATGACTTTTTTTTTAACATCCAAAAGTGGATTTTGTCAAGCCAGCATAACCTGAACACAAAATAAAACACGTTGCATGACCTTTGGCACCAGATCAAGGCTATCCAATGTCTCCTCCCTCCTTATGCGTAGGATCTTTGGGAAGTCCCTAACTGGAGCCTGTCGCTGCCTTCAGATATCTGTGCATCTGGCTGGCCCAGCACCTTGACTTCTTCAAACAACATGAAGTCTTGCTGTATTCTGACAATATGCAGTTAGCCCCATCACTTGAACTGCCCCAGAGAGGAAAGAGTTAACTCTATGCAGCAGCATAGAACGTTGAACTCAAGCTTGGTTTTCAAACCTCTGTCTCTGGTACTTACCAGTGTAACCATCAGATTCTTTACTCCGCCTAACAGTGAAGTCGCTCCAGAGATTTCTCCTCTGCTCAGTTCGGTAGAGTTTGAATCAGTGTTCGTTTTTTCTAACCGTTTTACTGTTTTCGGATTTCCAGCCTCTATCTACGGTACAGGTAGTGTGGTAGATAGGTGGTGACTTGTGTTTTATTTAAATTCTGTGGAAATTGTTTTGTCTCAGTTTCTCATCAGTCGGTCTGGTTAGGAACCAATCTTTTTGCTTGTTTTTGATTGTTTTTATTTTCTCTGGGATTTAGTGTGGTGTTCTGGTGCTGATCGGTTTCAAAAGAACCAGACTTGTTCTGGTTCTTTTACAAAACCTGTAACACGGTTTGTAACTGATCGGTTGGTTATTACCTGGCCTAAAAAGCTTTTAACGGTAATTTTTTAGGTTGGCCATGTCTGAGAAACCCAAGAAAAAAATCGGTCCCACTGTGTTTCAACACTGTACTGAGTGTGGGGAGGCCTTTGCCAAGGCTGATCCCCACCTTATCTGTGTTTATTGTCTGGAGTTTGACCACCTCAAAACAGACTGCCAGGTTTGTAAAACTGTCTTAAAGCCACTCTGGAAAAAAGGTTGAGTAGGTTGAAGGAAAGGGAGGCCGAGAAGTCCGTAGATCCGGATGACCAGCCCGGTTGCGACCGAACCTGAGGAGGTGCCTACTGACTTAGGTGATACCTTCTCGGGCAAAAGGAGGTCCGACTCCGAGGGGTCAGTTCTGTTGAAAAGGAAGCGCAAGTCAGCTGGTTCGGATCCAGCACCGCATACTCCAACAGCTGACGAGATAGCCAAAGCGATTAGTATAGTTCAGTCGCTTCACCCGGTTCCGTCCGAATCGGTACCGCCGGTTAGGCAATCGGTTCGGTCAGATCTGACTCCATTGGATTATGATCCAGATGCTTTTTATGAGGAGTGGGAGGGAGACAAAGAATATCCCACTGATGAAGACGAAGGTACCGACTTTGAAAGTCTGGATGTGCCCATTGAACTGGACATTTCCCCAGACAGAACCTCCAATGTCTCCCCTCTCAGGCTTTCTGAGTCCCCTTCACACTTCTTGTTTTACAAGAAGGTGGCTGAAACCCTCCAGGTCCCAATGGTTGAAGCTGCTGAGGAGGGTGAAGAGCCTGATTTTGTAGAGATGATGAACGTCCCAGAGTCCAAAAGATTGTCTATCCCTCTTCACAAGTCCTTGGAGAAACGGACAAAAAAGATTTTACAGACACCTAACTCCTTGCCTCCTGTGGATAAGAGAATGGACAGGAGGTATATGCTATCAGGCTCAGGTACGGAGTTTTTATACAGTCATTGCAGCCATGTTGGGGTAGAGCAGGCTGTATCCTGTGACGGTGCTAACATTCCTTTGGCTTCGTACCCCCCAGACAAAAAAAACAGTATCTGGCATCTTCTTTGGAACTCAGGCAGGCTAACTATATGGCCTACACAGCCAGGCACCAGAAGTCCAGGTGGGATACGGTTCTGGAACTGGCTAAACAGGCCTCCCCCCAGCTAGCCAAAGAGCTGGAGGAGGTGGCTGCGGATGGAATTGTGGCATCCAAAGTGCAATTTCATGCTGCTGTGGACTCCAATGATATGGCATCAAGATTCATGGCTACATCTGTGGCTCTCAGGTGACATGCTTGGCTCAGATGTACTAGCCTTTCGCAGGAAACCCAGGCCAATATGGATTTCCCTGTAGTGGGTAACTCTCTGTTTGGGGAGCAGACAGAGGCATACATGAAGAAAATGGACAAATACAGGACCACCTACAGGAGTGCACAGGCCAATGAGAGGCAAGCCTCTCCTCAGAAGTAGCAGTCAAGGGGCAGGGGCAGGCCTTTCTACCAAGCTCAGGCTTCCTCTTCCTTACCACAGAGGGGGTTCTTTCGAGGGAGAGGCAGGAGGGGATGAGCAGGGCTGCATCCTCTTCCCAGTCCAAGGCTCCTGCCAAGCAGACACCCTTATGTGTCAGCCCAGGTCAATTCCCATTCCAGTAGGAGACAGGCTGGCTTACTACTTCTGGGACTGGAAGTCTGTTACCTCAGACAAGTGGGTCCTGGACATAGTAAGCCAGGGACTCAGCTTCAGAAGGTTTCCAAAACTGAGGGCCAGGTCTTTCCCACCTGCATCCATCTCAGAGACCCTTGCCCTAGAGGCAGAGGTTTTGTCTGTTCTGGCTCTCAGAGTGGTAGAGAAAGTTCCTACTCAGCACAGGGACAAAGGCCTTACTCCAGGTACTTCCTTACCCAAAAAAAGACAGGGGAGTGGTGACCCATCCTAGACCTAAGGTATATGGACAAACACATCTCAAATCCAAAATTCAGAATGGCGACTCTGGGAATGATTCTTCCCTCTCTAAGGCCAGGGGATAGGCTAACATCCCTGGACCTCAAGTATGCCTATTTCCATATTCCTGTCAGGTGCTCCCACAGAAAGTACCTCAGGTTCGAGTTTCCTTCAGGCCACTGTCAGTTCAGAGCCATGCCATTTGGCCTAACATCAGCTCCAAGGGTGTTCACAAAGTGCCTTGCAGTAGTAGTTGCCTTCCTCAGAAGACAGGGTATTTCCATTTTCCCATATCTGAATTACTGGCTAATTGTAGGTCAGTCATCCGACCATGTCAAGTCAGCTCTACAAATCACTCAAGACTTGCTCAGTGTTCTGGGGTTTCTTCTCAATCTCCCAAAGTCTGTTCTCGAACCAGTACAACTTCTTACTTTCATAGGAATAGAATTGTATACTATCCAAGCAAAGGCCTTTCTCCCTCTGGAAAGGGTAAAGGCTCTAACAGATCTTGTTTCCTCTTTTCAACCTCTGGTCTCTCGTCCAGCAAGACAGTTTTTCCAACTCCTGGGCCACATGGCAGCTTCCACTGCAGTGGTGCAAGGAGCCAGATTTTAGATGAGAGACATTCAGTTCCACCTAAAGTTCTTTTGGTCTCAGAAAAGAGACTCTGTCACCAAATTGATTCCAGTGACTCAAACTCTGGTCCAAGCTCTCCAGTGGTGGCTGGAGAGGACAATCTCAGGCAAGGAATTCCATTTCTCTCTCAAGTCCCCTCAGTAGTCCTGACTACAGATGCTTCTTTCCTAGGCTGGGGAGCCCATTTGGGAGCCCTTACGACTCAAGGGGTTTGGTCTCCACAAGAGTCTCTCTTTCATATCAATCTCCTGGAACTCAGGGCAGTTTTTTGGCCCTTCAGGTCTTTTGGAGTCAGTCAGAGGCAAGGTGGTGCAAGTCAGGACAGACACCACCACCACAATGTTGTACATCAACAAGCAGGGAGGCACTCGGTTCACGGCTTTGTGCACAGAGGCCATGAAACTGTGGTCTCTAGCCTATTCCCTTCAGACTTCCCTGATAGCAGTTCACCTTCCAGGAAAGGACAATGTACTGGCAGATGCTCTGAGCAGAATCTCCCAGGGGCATCACGAATGGTCCCTGGACTCTTCCATACTTCAGGTCATCTTCTCCAGATGGGGCACTCCAGAGATAGATCTCTTTGCAGCCCCGGACAATCACCAACTTCCTCTATTTTGCTGAAGACCTCCAGTACTGGGAACTGTTCCTCTGGATGCTTTCATTCTGGATAGGAAGAGCAGGTTTCTCCCTCCCTCTCTTCCCTCTGTTGTTCAGAGTCCTGATCAAAATCAGGTCACAACCCTGAACAGTGATACTGGTGGCTCCAGATTGGGCCAGACAGTCTTGGTGTCCTCTGCTACTGTCTCTGGCAGTGCCACGTTCCCTGTCTCTCCCCAAGAGGTACAATCTCCTAACAGCCTCTCGGGAGGATTTGGTACCTCAATCTCCAGTCTCTCAACCTCAAGGCCTGGCTCTTGAAGAGTTAGAATATGCAGGCCTGCATCTTTCTCAGGGAGTTCTGGATATTCTGAAGGTTTCCAGGAAAACTTCCACTAGAAAAACTTATAATTCCAAATGGAAAAGGTTCAGAATTTGGTGTTCTCAGAAGGGCATTGTTCCTGTTTCTGCAGATATTGCTACAGCTTTAGATTATCTAGTTTATCTCAATGGTCTAGGCCTTAGGCCTGCAACTCTGAAGGTTCACCTAGCAGCTGTCTCTGCATTTCTTTCAGCAGGGAAGGGCTCTTCTTTGGCATCTCATCCTGTTTTCAGTAAGTTTTTCAAAGGTTTGGTTCATATTAACCCTCAAGCCAACTCCGGTCTGGGATTTTAATGTCTGCATTGCCCAGCTTATGCTGCCACCCTTTGAACCTCTGGCTTCGGCTGAGCTTAAGTACTTGACCTGGAAAACTGTGTTCCTGGTAGCTATTACTTCTGCCAGGTGGATTAGTGAATTACAGGCCCTGTCAGTCGAACCTGACTTCATCTTCTTCTATAGAGATAAGGTGGCCGTAAGAACCAATAGGAGGTTCTTACCCAAAGTGGTATCGGATTTTCATCTGAATCAGTCTATGTCTCTTCCTGTGTTTTTCACTGACCACTTTTCTTCAGGGGAAAGAAGATTACACAGTTTGGATGTTAAAAGGGCTCTTAGCTACTACATAGAGCATACTAAGGCACACAGGCATGACTGTCTTCAACTGTTTCTCACTTATGGTGAAGTGGGGAAAGATAAGCCTGCTACTAAAAGAACTATTGCCAGGTGGATCATCTCTTGTATACAATTCTGCTATGACAAATTGGGAAAAACACCCCCTCCAGGCTTGAGGGCTCACTCGACTAGGGGTACAGCTGCCACTGTAGCTGTGGCCAGAGATATACCCTTGCTTGAAATCTGTAAAGCAGCCACCTGGAAAACAGTCCATACATTCAACAAGCATTACTCTCTGGACATCCCCAGGCTTGGAGTGATGCTAGGTTTGGCACAGCAGCGTTGCAGAGCCTGTTTCCAAAGTAGGTTCTGCATTCCCTCCTCCTGGGGGAACTGCTTGGTAGTCTACATATTGTCAGAATACAGCAAGACTTCATGTTGTTTGAAGAAAAAATTACTCACCATAGTAATGTTGTTTCTTGTAATGGAGTCTTGCTCTATTCTGACCTCTCCCCCGCCTCCCCTCTCAGAACCTAGTTTTTGGGAAGTGGGCTGGCAGGTACGGTGTTGCACTTCAGGGGTGTACCTTGTACCCTCCCTCTTAAGGGTGGGGTAGTTGTTTTATTGTCACTATTGTTATGTTTTATATATTTTTATATATGGTCACTACCTTTTTTTCTTGGGTTCTTGACTTGAGTCTTTTTGGACCCAAATGGTTGCCTTTTGGCTATATGTATTAACCAATTTCCATAGTGTAGTACTTAGTTTGCTCATAAGAATCTGACAGTTACACTGGTAAGTACCAGAGACAGAGGTTTGAAAACCGAGTTTGAGCTCAACGTTCTATGCTTCTGCATAGAATTAACTCTTTTCTCTCCAGGGCAGTTCAAGTGCTGGGGCTAACTGCATATTGTCAGAATACAGCAAGACTCCATTAGACGAAACAACATTACTATGGTGAGTAATTTTTTCTTCTAGGATTGTGGATTTGTTGTTCATCCACACTGTTTGACATGTCCCTTTCCCCTTTAAATCTTGCCGGAAGTCTTCAAGCTGGCTCCTCTCACCCACCCGGGTGGTATATACCTCGGCTCCGCCACATGACGCCTGAACTCCTTTCCGTTGGAAGATAAAAGTTGCCTCTCACATGCTCATGCATTTCATAGGCCCTGGCTTTCAAAACTTCAGTTTCACAGAAATTAAAACCCGTCCGAGTTAGCTATCGCGCTTTTGCATCCTCAATCATGGAAGATAAATCTTCTTCAGGATTTCACCGGTGTCCTTGCGGCCAGCAGATGTCATGCACTGATCCCCATCTCACATGCGTCTACTGCCTAGATGTCGGCCATGACACCTCATCCTGCAGCTATTGCTTGGCCTTCCATCCCAACGTCCTGGATGACTGCTTGGCACGTTTAAAGTTGGGGAGACCAGAGAAAAGGAATCATCCAGTGAAGTCCAAGGAGGCTAGGTGGGCGGTTTCCGTGGCTGCGGGTTCTGCCAAGCAGCTGGAATGCATGAAGGCGTTCGAAGAAGAAGTCACCCGCGCTCCGGACAATCAAAGCTTTTTTGTTCCACTCAACCTGGGCTCCATCTCCACAGGAGTTGTGCCAGTCTCTTCCCACCCGGGGAGAGGTGCTTGCGGGCTCGCACTCCTCCCAATCTCATAAAAAAGATAAGGAACCAAGCACATCTTCATCTTGGTGAAGGTGCTCTTGGGACCAAGAGAGGTCTCAGTCCCAGGATCATGCGGTCTCGACCTCGGTCGAGATCGCTTCCTCGGCTGCAGGCTTCACAGATCTTCCATCTGGCCAGACGACCGACGATGTGGTCAATGAAGTCGAGATTGTTCTCGATCCAATTGACCTGCTGTCTCCAGCCCCAGTCGATGACTCCTTGGAGAGGACTCCTGTCCTTGTGTTCCCCAATCTCAGAGATCCAGACCGCTGGTGTCCCCATCAAGATCCCGGTTCCGGACCCATGGGTTTCACCGATTCCACCGGTGTCTCCCGAAGGTCGGCCTACCCGATCTCGGTCAAGGTCTAGAATCCCCTTGGCCAGAAGAGCCAGGAGTGCTCCAAAAAGAGGCGACGTCACAGGTCGTCCTCATCCTCCTTGGAGGAGGAGAGGCTCTGACGGAAACTCCGTCGGTGCTACAAGGACTTTATTTGGCAACAGCTGATTTTGTCCAGGCATAAGCCGGCTCTGCCGCCTACCTCGGTCATTATTTGGCTTTTGCCTCCCAGGCTGAAGCCGACCCCCTCTGAACCGAAGCCTTTGGTTCCCCCGCCCACGGGGCTGTCCCGTCCTCCAGTTCAGCCTATACTGGTCTCTCCACCGATAGTGGTGGAGCCACCACCTAAGCAGTCTGTGGCAGGGGCTCCTTCCAAAGAGGACTGACCAGATACCAGGCTTCCCCGACGTCTGTCGGTCACGGTCACCCCGGACCACCCTCGGCGGGTCAAGGGTGATTTGGGCGGCAGGCCGCTGTACCCCAAATCTTCAGATTCAGATGTCTCCGGGCTTCATTCTCATCCTGGAGATAATGAGTCATCCATTGGCACAGGGGTAAAGGAAGATCCTTCCTCCTTCCAAGGGATCCTTCATTTTATCTCTGATTCCATAGGGATGCCCCTGGAACCCATCCAAAAAAAGGTGGAGTACCCTCTCATGGACATCCTCAAGAGAGGGGATACCCCGACAGAGGCCTTTCCTGTGGCCGAGGCCATTGTTGATCCGGCACTTGAACTGTGGCAACGTCCTGCCTCATGTCCAGCACAGTCTGCCTGCATGGCCCGCAAATATGCAGTGCCCATGGGGTCCCTTGCGGGGTTCACAGAGCATCCTTCGGCCGAGAGCCTGGTGACTGCCTCTGTGTTCAGGTGTACTGGCAGTTCAGCCGTCATCATGGCACACTTCTCCCATGCCCTTCTCGGGTCATTGGATGAAGTTCTCCCTCATCTCCCCGCGGACATGCAGACCACGGTTAAGCAGGTCCAAGGTCAGGGCCATGCTGTTGCCAAACACCAGCTCCAGACGGCCCTGGACAGCGGGGACTCTTGCGCCCACTCGATGGCCACCGCAGTTGCCTCTCGCCGCAGGGCTTGGCTGAGGCTCTCCTCCTTCCCGGCGGATACCCAGCACAAGTTAGCTGATGTGCCTTTCCTTGGGACTGACTTGTTCAGCCCAGGAGTGGCCGGTCACCTACAGCGCATAGAGCAGTCCACTGCCACCTTAGATGCCACTTCTGCCAAGAGTTCTTCAGGCAAGAACCAGCAGAAGAAAAAGAAGACGACTTTTTGGCACTCTTCCCCTGCGGTTCAGCAGTCCTTCTACCAAGGAGGACAGTAGCATCAGCAGCAGGCTCAAGCTTGGTGCCCTCGGCCTAAGCCTGGACCCCAACAGGCTCACAGAGGAGGCAGAGGCTCAGGTCCTGGAGCCTCCTCCTCCTCCAAGCCTGCTCAGTGATGGGATGGGGGTTGCCACCCCTATTCCCATCATGCCAGCTGTGGGTCTTCCTGTGGGGGGCTGGCTCTGCCACTTCCTTTCTGCCTGGTCCACTATCACTATGGACAGGTGGGTTCTCAAAGTGGTCGGTCAGGGACTGCCCCTAGAGTTCTAGCAATACCCTCCCAGCTGAGCCCGCGCCCCTCGGGAAGAATGGATTTCCGCATGCACCCAGTCGGCTCTTCGAAACAACATTGCTCAGCTCCTCCTCAAGGAGGCAGTAGCTCTCATAGCGGACCCATCTGCAGACCCAGGCTTTGTCTCCAGGTACTTCGTGGTGCCCAAGCAGACGGGGGGGGGGGGGCTGGCGCCCCATTCTAGATCTCCACGACCTGAATCAATACCTCAGGTCACACACCTTTCGGACAGTCACTCTGTCCCAGATCATACCATCCTTGGAGCGAAACATGTGGTTCTTTTCACTGGATCTGCAGGACGCGTTTTCATGTCCCAATCCATTTGTTCCATCAGCTGTTCCTCCACTTCAGGGTCGAAGAGACCCTGTACGAGTTCCGAGCCATGCCGTTCAGCCTGTCATCGGCCTCTCGGATCTTCACCAAATGCATTGCAGTCGTGGTGGCCCATCTCCGGCGTCGGGGGGTCAGAATTTACCCCTACCTCGACGATTGGCTCCTGGCAGGTTCCACCCAACAGGAGGTGGAGAGGTCCAGGGATCTGGCCCTCCAAACCTGCTCCCAGCTCGACCTCCTGATCAACAAGGCCAAGTCAGAACTCGTGCCTTCTCAGGTGATGGGCTTCATCGGGGCAGTGCTCAACTCTTGTCAAGCCAGAGCTCGGCTCCCGGCGGACAGGGCGGATGTTCTCTCCTCCTTTGCCCAATCATTTCTGGTTGGGCACTTGCGCCCTGCCCGGGACTTTCTGCACCTTCTGGGTTACATGGCGGCATGCACCTCAGTGGTCCATTGGGCCCAGTTGCACATGCGCCCCCTCCAATGGGAGCTGGCTGCCCAGTGAACTCAGCATCATGGTCATTTCGATCAGCTGATCACTGTAACCCAGAAGATGTGGGATGCTCTCCAATGGTGGACCGCCCCAGACCAGTTGCAGGAAGGGATCCTGTTTGTTCACCCCGAGACGATGGTCATTCTTACGACCGATGCCTCTCTCAGTGGCTGGGCAGCCCACATGGGAGACAACAGGGCCTATAGGCTCTGGACCCCTGAGGAGTCCCGATGCCACATCAACCTGTTGGAGCTCAGAGCAGTCAGACTGGCACAGTCAGCTTTCGCTCCTCAGCTCCGAGGTCAAGTGGTTCAAGTCCAGATGGACAGTACCACGACCATGTACTACCTCAACAAGGAGGGTGGCATGCACTTCCTGTCTGCTATGCAAGGAGGCAGTCCACATCTGGACCCTCGTAGGCCGGTTGGAGGTGGATCTCCTCACCATCCATGTGGCAGGAGCCTTGAACCAGCTGGCGGATGCTCTCAGCCACTTAGGCCAGACATCCCACGAGTCGTCTCTCCATCCAGAGGTAGCTTACAGCCTGTTCTCCCGTTGGGGCAAACCGATGGTGGACCTGTTTGCCTCCAGGGAAAACACCAAGCTGAGGCTGTTTCATGCCCGCCACCCTCAGCAGGGCTCGCTGCAGGGGGATGCCTTCTCAAGGCCGTGGACCCCAGGCCTCCTCTACGCCTTCTCTCCATTTCCCTTGATCCACAAGGTGTTACTCAAAGTGAGGAGGGATAAGGTGAAGGTGATTCTGGTAGCCCCAGACTGGCCGCACCAGTTCTGGTATCCGGATCTCCTCAGCCTCAGCTGCAGGCCCCCGGAGAGGCTTTGTACATGCCCGAACCTGATATCTCTGACTCAGGGGAAGGTCTTCCATCTGGACCTTCAATCCCTGCACCTCACAGCCTGGTACCTGAGCGGCTAGAGTTCGAGGCTTTGGGTCTTTCCAAAGATGTCTACACCATGGTGGAGGCATCTAGAAAGGAATCGACCAGGAAATGTTATGCTTTCAAATGGAAAAGATTTTCCATTTGGTGTCGGGGTAAGGGTCTGGAACCCTTATCTTGTTCTGTGGCTAACATTTTTGACTACCTTTGGTCTCTCTCCAAAGGGGGTCTACAGTCATCGACCCTTAGGGTGCACCTGGCAGCCATTTCTGCTTACCAGGCACAGGCCGATCTGCCGACATTGGTGCAGGAGACAGTGGTCAGGCACTTTTTCAAAGGCCTGGATCACATATCCCCTCCAGTGCATGAACCTCCTCCTCTGTGGGATCTACTGCTGGTACTGACAAACCTCATGGGCAAGCCATTTGAACCAATTCAGAAGTGTGCCTTGTCACACTTGTCATGGAAGATGGCCTTCCTGGTGGCTATCACGTCTGCCAGAAGGACAGGGGAGCTCCAGGTGCTTTTGGTGGACTCCCCTTATCTGGTCTTCCACAGGGACAAAGTTGTCCAATGCCGCCAACCGAAATTCCTTCCGAAGGTGGTGTCAGAGTTTCACCTTAACCAGGTGTTGACTCTGCTGGTATACTACCCTAATTATACCTCGGAGGCCAAGTACAGGCTCCATACTTTGGACCTGAGACATGCTCTCTCCTATTATAAGGAGAGGACAGCGGAAATTCGTGGAGAGGTTCACCAGCTGTTTGTCACCTACGCTGAAGCCGCTTCTGGCAGACCTGCAACAAAATGGACCATAGCAAGATGGATTACATCATGCATAGGTCTGTGCTATGAGTTGGTGGGCAAGGAGCCTCCCAGAGGGATAAGAGCTCATTCTACCTGCCATACTGCTGCATTGGTGGCTACTTCCAGGGACATCCCTATCCAGGAGATCTGTCAGGTTGCTACCTGGAAGTCAGCAAACACCTTCATCACCCACTACCACATCGACCTTGAGTCACACCGGGATGCTGGTTTTGGGGCCTCAGTTCTTCAGTCTCTGTTCCCTAAGTAGGGAGTGTGCTCCTTGTCTCCCTCCTCCCAGAGAACTGCAAGGAGTCTGCCAAACAGTGTGGATGAACAACATATCCACGATCCTAGAAAAACAGGTTACTCACCTGTAACAGTAGTTCTAGGAGTGGTATATGTTGTTCATCCACACAGACCCAACCGACCTCCCGGCCTGGGCGCACACAACCTGGCTTCCAGCGGGCTAAGATCTGGCGTCATGGAGCAGAGTTGAGGTATATACCACCCGGGTGGGTGGGAGGAGCCAGCTTGAAGATTTCTGGCAAGATTTAAAGGGGAAAGGGACATGCCAAACAGTGTGGATGAACAACATATCCCACTGCTAGAACTACTGTTACAGGTGAGTAGCCTGTTTTTCTCTCATATCAGCACTATCCATGCCAGCCCCTTTCCAAACTCTGTTCCCTCTGATGTACCAAAGCCTATATTCTCCTTCCAGCTATGTGAGAGGAATCATCTCTAAAATGATTCTCCCTGTCACAGGTTGTGCCTGAAAATGTGCATTTTTATTGTCTTGTGCACCTACCCAGTAACTTAAAAATAAATTAATAATTAAGAAAAAAAATGAAATATTGTGCATATAATGTTGTCCCCAGCCTCCCCGGCTAGGCTGAATCCCATTATCAACTCTTCTCTGCCATTTTTGCCCCAAGTAGCCCTCTGCCCATCCACCACTGTTTGGAGCATGTGGTCATGTTGTAGCCTCTGGCTGCTGTATACTTGTATTTTTGCACTGCACTGTGAGATGAACTGCAGCTTTGCCTTTTGTGAGCCTGGCATGCATCAACTTCTTTTTTGTGTACTGGCTGCTCTTGACTTTTCAGTTGCACCCATAGATCCCAAGTGCTGTGTTTTCTTTTGTTGCTGCACCCAGTACTATACAGTGTATAGCCAGATAGCATTAATGTCCTTGAGACTGACTCCTCATGCATAGTGCTTCCCTCATCTTCAAGATCTGGTTGGATGTTCCTAAAAATTTACATAACATAGAATTATTTGACTGTGAACCCATAGCTCAGGCTGTTCAATTGGATCTTAAGAAATGGGGTATTTTGCAGCTTTGATTCTATGAAAAAATAGGGGCAATATGAATGACTGTACTCCCTCAGCTACTTTATTCCAGTCTGTCCCATGCTTTCTGGGATGATTTTACTTTAAATCATGTAACACAATGATATTTAACTTTATATGGGGGGCAGAGAATCCACTTATCAATTATCTAGCTATCCCAGAAGGGGACTTACCAAATTTGAAGTGGTACGCCTGGCAGCCTTCCTCAAGATAGCATTCCGGTGGTTAGCGGAAATTTTAGCTAATTCTGGAAGAACATAGAATTTTTGCTTAATGACTTATTTGATATCTCCCGGATGTTGTTTGCCTTGAAAGGGAACAACCTCCTCTCAGGGATTTTACAGACATAACCTCTCGAATCATTAGGATCTGGCTAAAATTTAGAAGACAAGCTAAATTTACAGAAATTTCTTTTATATGCATTTACTGAGTGTGGATTTGTCTTTTTTACCAAACCAATTAGACACTACCTTTAAACAATGGTACCGTGTAGGACTACATTTCCTCTACCAATTTATGAACAAGGAAGGGGTTGTTCCTTTTGAGGTAGTGCAACAAAAATATGGGCTAACCTCCAGAGATTATTATCGCTACCATCAAGCGAAAGGATTTATTCAACAGCCCAAGCAGTACACTAAACGTCAAGCCCAGAAACCCCCTCTTTTTGAATTATTGACTCGACATAGTGATGGGCACTTAGGCACACACCTAATAGGGCAAGTATAAAAAATACTATGGGACAACCTGAGAGACACCACTCTCTCAATTTAGAAAGTTGGAATAGTAACATGGGTTCTCAGATTTCCCCGAAAGAGTGGCTAGGCTCGGCACTCTTAGCAGTTAAAATCATAACCCTAGTTCCATGGTAGGAGTTCACCTGGAAATGTCACAGTCGCTTTTTTAGTGCACCACAAATTCTCACAAAATACTTACCAGCCCAATATGGTCACTGCTGGAGGGGCTGTGGGTGTAGGCAAGCTGATTTGTCACATGTATTTTGGGCCTGTCCCCACTTAACCACGTTTTGGTGTTCCATACGGAGAGAAGTAAGTGATTGCGTTGGATACAATGTAGAACTCACTGATGAAATGGTCCTATTGACAATTATGCCCCTCATTCTCCTTCATGGCATAAAACATTGTTGCCAGTGCTTTTGCTGGCAGCAAAGAAAGCTATGATGAAATGATGGATGAAGTCAGTTATCCCTTCAGTGTCTGATTGGTGACAGATTGTACTCTCCATGTACCAGCTCAAGAGGTTATCAGCAAGCTTAGACAGAATTCCGACTTTCACTACACGATGGCAAAAATGGGTATGGTACATGGCTAGTGTAGATAATTCCAGAACTGATCTCTTGTTTACAGTTCTGCAAAAGGCTTAAAAACTGCGTCTCAGGTTAAACCCTGAGTTCCAAATAGCTTTGCAGTCATTTCAACACTATAACTATATACAGTTTTAAACAAAGGGATCCCAGTTTCACATACAGTTTTACACATTTTATAATTGCAGATAT
This sequence comes from Neoceratodus forsteri, assembly GCA_016271365.2. Classification (NCBI taxonomy): domain Eukaryota; kingdom Metazoa; phylum Chordata; order Ceratodontiformes; family Ceratodontidae; genus Neoceratodus; species Neoceratodus forsteri. The sequence continues at coordinate 485,257,989 of CM028131.1, read as the reverse complement.
GCAAGGGGAAGAAAAGACAGAACAACAAGGGAAGGCAGAGAGATAGCGAGAGGCGGAGAATTACAAAACCATTGGAGTGATCAGTTCCAAGGTCTTACAAGAAAATATGGTTACGTAACCAGACAGTCAAGACAGAAAAGGAGAGGATAAAACAGACCCTTGCATTTTCTTTCTGCATAAAGAATGCGGCTTTGCCTTTTTCAACCCTGTCACAGACCTACATATTGTTAACTACCAGTCTCACATGATCATGTATCAGAGTAACCTCTGGAAGGCTGCCAAAACTTTAGCCCAGGCCCTTCCAGAAGGCACTGCCAAGGCACTTAAAAATGTGAGTGCTGGAGCTGAGGTAGGGGAACATCTGCTATGCTCAACTTATGATGTTTCAGATTCATCTGCTGTGAAAGCTGCCACTGGTATTTGTTTGAAAAGGTATTCTTGGCTCAGGGTGGCTGAGGTTATATCTCGTGCAAAAAAATGGTTCTGAATACTTCTTTTAGAGGCACCAAACTATTTGGGTACCATGTAGATGAAGCTCTGAGAGGCCTTAGAAACATAGAAGCCATCAGCAGATAAGGACCGGTAGACCCATCTAGTCTGCCCTTAAGCCCTATACTTGTTTTTGTGGCCTCTAACTCTAAGTGGTCAGTGGTTTCCCATCACTCCTTCCCTCCTCAAGGTTCCCTTGTGCCTATCCCAGGCATGTTTAAAACCCTCCACGGTGCTTGCTCCCACCACCTCCTGTGGCAGGCTATTCCATTTGTCCACCACCCTCTCTGTGAAGGAAAAACTTTCTCACATTTCCCCTTAACCTGCCCCCCTCCAATTTCACATCATGCCCCCTTGTTCTTGCACTCCTTCTGCACTGGAAGATGTCTTCCCCCTGTACCATGTTAATGCCCTTGAGGTATTTGAATGTTTCTATCCTGTTCCCCCGTTCCCTCCTTTCCTCCAGTGAGTACATATTGAGGTCCCTTGAATCTGTTGTCATACGTCTTGTGGTGCAAGCCATGCACCATCCCGGTTACCCTTCTCTGGACCGCCCCTTCCCCGTGAAGGCGCGGCCCCCAGAACAGCACACAGCACTCTAAGTGAGGCCCCACCAGTGCTTTACACAGTGGCACCACCACCTCCCACCTTTCGCCAGTGACATCCCAGCCCACGCATCCCAGCATGCCACGGCCCTCCCCACAGCCCCCCGTGCTCCGCCTGGTCACCTCCAGGCCATCCGAAATGATGACCCCCAGGTCCCCCCCTCCCCGGCGACCGTCAACACCTCCCCCCCCCATCCTGCATGCTTCCCCAGGACCTCCATGTGTACTCGCTGGAGGCCTTCAGGTCTCTAAAATGATTTTAAGGTCAGTCAAATCCATGTATCTCACCTAGTAGAAGTTGGGGAAGGGTAAAGGATCCTTTGTTAGCTTGCTGCCAGTGGTGGCTGTCAAGCCTACTGTCAGCAAGGCCGAGGTAAGGGTGGGGGAGCCTTGACATCTCCCCCCTTCCCCAGGAGTTCATGCCAAAGCATCCCAATGCAGCAGCTCTGCCCCCACCGACTGAGCATGACTTGTATCAGACCCTCCCACACACACAGACACACACACCATTTTAACCCTAGGAGGTGGTGGTGGTGGGGTCCTTCTCCCTTCATCTGACACAATGGAGTGAGAATACTACAGACGAATGGGTCCTAGAGATAACTGCAAAGGGACATGCTCTGGAGTTATTAGAAGTCACTCCAGACTGTCCTCCATCTCTTTCAACTTATCCCTGGAACATCTGTCCCTGCTGAAAAAAGAGGTACAAGCTTTGTTAACCAAACATGCCATAGAACCTGTGCCTTCTCACCTGAAGGACAAATGGTTCTGCTACAGATACTTCTGGTCCCCAAATGGACAGAAGATCTCAGCCCTGTGTTAGAGAGACCTAAACTTTTGTATAGAATATAAGAAGTTTCACGTGGTTGGACTGGAAAATCTGATCCCCTGTTGCAAACAGAGGACTGGATTTGCTCCCTGGATGTTAAGGATGCATACCTTCATATCAAGATCAGGCAGCATCACAGAAAATATCTTAGATTTGTCCTGGAAGGGGAGCACTTCCAGTTCAGAGTATTGCCCTTTGGCTTGTCTTCTGTGCCATGGATCTTTATCAAATGCTTGGCAGCGGTGTCAGCAGTCCATCACGGGGAGTATGTTTATATCGTCCCATACCTGAATTATTGGCTATTGAAAGCCAATTCCAGGAACCAACTTGAACACACCACATCCCAAACAAGGCAATTGGTCAAAGACCTGGGCGTTATAGTGAATGTGCCAAAGTCAGTACTGGCCCCCTTTGCCAGAGACTGCAATATATACAATTTGGTAGGTGCAGGCCTGGACACAGAACAGGGCAGAGCATTTCAGCCCCTGGACAGGCAGAACGTTGAATGGCTCAAGTACAGCTGATGTACAGCAGTCATAATATCCCTGCCTGAACTTTTCTATGTCTCCTGGGACTCGTGGCAACGGTCACTGTGACTGTGCCACTGGCTCATTTACACATGTGGATACCACAGTGGACACTAAGAGTACAGTGGGACCAGATGACGGATGACATGTACCAAAAGGGGCTTGTCACGTCCCAGTTACACAAAACGCTGATGTGGTAGAGGGACCACAGCAACCTCTGGAGGGGCGGTCCATTTTTAATCCCAGCTCCAGCTCAGATTCTCACCTTGGATGCCTTAGGATCCAAGTAAGGAGGACATCTGGTCCCTTATCAAACCCAAGGTTTATGGACCTAGCTGGAAACCAGATTACATATAAATATCCTGGAGATGAGAATTGTCTCATGCAGTCTCAAGGCTTTTCAGGAGCATCTGACTCCGGGTTATCTGCTAGTACAGACAGGTTTAAGTTTTAGTAGGGATAAGCTGTTGAGCCGAAGCTCATTTTGCAGTGACACTCCTAATACACATACATACCTCAGTTACATCATAAAAAAGGGAAAACAGTGTAATAACAAAGTCTCAACAACAATAGGTTACACAAGCATTGTCGTATAACAGTTATATTATCAGTTAAAATACTTATGGGGGACTTCAGCAATAATGTGTCAAGAACAGAAATACGTTACACCTTCTCTGCATCGATCACACATTTACGGTTGGGAGGTAAACCATATTTTTGTTTGTGAGTTGGAAGCTTATTTTCTCAAGTTCTAAAAAACTCAGGAAGGGAACTGCATACCTGAGGCACCCATATAACTAAAAAAGAACCTGTCTGTTGCTGTCAGTATCCGGGTGGATTCCAACTGCAGGAGGCTTGCACTTCTCAGTGAAGTTTGTTTTTTCTTAAGTACCAACCTCTCTACTGGGTAATCAGAAATTTTCTCCTGTAAAAATTTTGAAGGAAAAAAGGATTTTATGCAACTTGTTTCTTTCGTTCAGGGACATCCAGCCTAAATTACTATATAAAACACCGCTATGAGTATCATAAAGACTGTTTGAGACAAAGCATGCTAATCTGTTATGCAATATGTCCAGCTTCTGTAACTTTTCCTTTGTGTAGAACTCATAGACAGAATCAGCATGATCGAAAATTGGAAATATTTGTGTTTGCTATTTGAAACCTTGCCTCAAAGTTCAAACAACCTGATTTAGTAAAGGGTCCCCAAACCCTTGCTTATTCTGTGAGCCTCACAACATACAAGTTATCTGACCCTTGGGTATCAGTCTAAAAATCTAGGTTTCTAGGGACGTGGATATGATGTTCTATCCACACTTCTGGCAGTGTCCTTTCCCTTTAAGAGCTTGCCGGAAAGTCTTCAAGCTGGCTTCTCCCACCCACCCAGGCTGTAACTCCCTCAGCTCCGCCCCATGATGCCAGATCATCCTTTCTGCTGGAGGAAGCAGGTTCTCTCATTACCGTTTCCGCATTGAGTCAATCCTAGCACTTAAATTGTTCAGAATTACTTCCAAAACTTCAACTCTTGCGAGTTTTTGTCTTCAGCTCAATCTTCAATCATGACCGCGATAGATAATAGGTTCGCTCCCAGGTTCCATCGGTGCCCTTGTAAGCAGAAGATGTCATTTAACACTTTTTCTTCACCTGCAGCCACAGTCCTGCACTACATCCAGCCACCACTCTTCCATTCCACCGCCGACCCCGAAGCTCCTCATGCCCAGCTGGCAGATGCATCTACACCTGTGAAGGGGGCCCCTTGTAGCCCCTGCGCCCGGCGAGGAACCATTACCAGCACTTGCCTTCCGGACATCGTTAGCCGGTGAAACTGCGGCCATCAAGCTGCCACGGATCTGTGCTGCCTTTTCCCCACTTATCTCCCCAATGAAAGCATGGATGTGCAAGGATGTCAGCGCACTGGCATGCAGACATCTGATGTGCTCCCCCACCACTGGCACCCGTAAAACTGCAGTACCACCGGGCATCCCCAGGGACCAGCAGAGCACGGTGTGCATCCATCCCTTCTCCCCAGGTCTAGGAGAGCTGTCGTCAGATGCACAATCCTAGTCCTCCCCTGCCGATCCCCGATGACCGAGGCTCATTCCCAAACCCGGGTCGCCGGCACGGAGCAAGATGTGGTGTCCAGTGCCTCAACCCTCAGCACCACTGGGCCGGCTGAGCAGAAGATGTCCATGACTGACCCGCATGCCATGTGCGTCTACTGCCTGGAGCATGACCACGATCCCCAGGCCTGTGACTTTTGTTGTTTGTTTCACCCGCTCATCCTGGAGGACTGTCTTGCCCAGCTGAAACTGGGCTGCTCAGCACAACGGAACCCAGCGGTGAAATCCAAGGATGCCTGTTGGGTGGACTCCATGGCTGCAAGGTCCACAAGAGCAGCTTGCGGCCTATGAAGAGGAGGCAGCCCAGGCCACAGCCCATTCCTCCTTGGCTTCTGCCTTTGTGCTGCTGCAGCTGGGCTTGACTTTTACAAGCTCCTTCAAGAAATTGTTCCAGTCTCTGCCGACCTTCAGTCAGGGACCCACTGGCAAATCTAAATCTGAAAAAGAGCCTAAGAAAGAAAAGACTTGTCATCAATCATGGGATCGGGACCGCTCTCAGTTGAGGGCCTCTGATTCTCGCGTTTCACCGAATTTGACTTCGGTCGTATCCTCGGCCTTGGTTGCTGGCTCCATGGTAACCCTGTCGGGCCTGTCAGCTAAGACCTGGTTTAAGTCCAAACTAAGATTTTTCTTGGCCGACCATCCAGTTATCGACCGAAGAGGCCAATACTTCCTAGTCTAGGACTCTGGTCCTGACTAAACCGTTGGGGGGACAAATCAGTCTGCTGACCCACTGCCTTTGGTCCCTGACCAGGAGGAGCCTTGGCAATCACCAGCTCCCTCCTAGCCCCACTGCTGGTCCCCCCGGAGGTCGAGGTCTTGGTCTTCCTCCCATGGGTTGAGCCGGTCCCGACGATTTTGGCGCTCCCACTCTCAGCGCCACCGCTATTCTTCATCCTCATACTCCTTGGGTGAGGAGATGCTTCAGCACAAGTTGCATCAATGCTATGAGGACCTGATATGACAACAATTGGTGTTAATCAGCTCTAAACTGACCCCAGTTTCTATGCCAGTCATCACTTGATTGCAACCGAAAGGCCGGCACCTTCTACTTTTATGGAGCCGACTAAATTAGTCCTGGCATGGCTGCCTCCAGCATCTCCACCGATTGTGGTGGAACCGCTTCCCAAACAGCCGATGGTTGATGCTCTATTGAAGGAGTCTCAACCGGTTCAAGGGCTTCCGCATCGGCTATCGGTCACTGTCACCCCTGACAATCCACGGAGGGCCAGCAGGCACTCGGGCGGTCAACCTCTCTTTGACAACTCCTCAGAGTCCGAGGGTTCCACACTGCATTCCTGTCTGGTCGACGACGTCAGTGGGGACTCTCTTGATGGATGAGGGTCCCACATCCTTTCTGGGCCTTCTCTGTCTGATCTCCGAGTCGACGGGTATGAAGATGGACCCCATGCAAAAGTGGGCTCATTACCTGTTGACCAACATCCTCAACTGGGGAGACTCTCCGATGGAGGTCTTCCCAGTGGTAGAAGTCATTCTTGGCCCTGCCCTGGAGCTTTGGCAGCACCCTGCATCCTGCTTGGTACCTCTGCCCAGATGGCCCATAAATACGCGGTGCTCACTGGTTTCCTTTTGGGATTCACAGAGCACCCCTCGACCAAGGGCTTGATGGCCGACTCTGTGTTTGGGTGCTCTGGCAATACTGGGGACGTTGGCAAGCTGTCTGACAAGGAGTCCAAGAAACTGGACCATGCGGCAAGGAAAGTCTACGCTGCCTCCTCGCTTGGTCTCCGTCAGGCGAGCTCAGCCCTCATTAGGGCCCACTTCTCCCATGCCCTGCTGGGCACTTTAGATTGGGTGCTCCCTCATGTGCCTGCGGATCTTCAGACCATGATCAAACAGGTCTGGGGTCAGGGCTGGACTATACCTAAACAACTCCAGACAGCCAAGGACATTGGGGACTGCTCCGTGGCAGCATCAGTGGTTATGCGCTGCAGGGCTTGGCAGAGGATCTCAACCTTTATATAGAAACATAGACTTTGACGGCAGATAAGGACCACTTGGCCCACCCAGTCTGCTCATTTCTCTACCTACTGGATAAGCTGCAAATTCTAGTTAACCAACAGCCTACTTCCTGCAACCCCTCACTATAATTGCCTTGTGTCTGTCCCATGCTTGTTTGAATTCCCCACTGTTTTAGACCCAACGACCTCCTCAGGAAGGCTGTTCCATGTATCCACCACTCTCTCCGTGAAAACAAATTTCCTCACATTACCCCTGAGCCGTCCCCCCTCTATCTTTAAATTGTGCCCCCTTGTTCTTTTCATCTCTTTTCTGAAAGATGCTACCCTCCTGGACTTTGTTGATTCCTTGAGGTACTTGAATGTTTCTATCATGTCCTCCCTGTCCCTCCTTTCATCAAGAGTATACATATTAAGCTCTCTCAGTCTCTCTTCATATGGTTTCTGCTGCAGACCCTGCACCATTTTAGTTGCCCTCCTCCAGACTGCTTCCATCCTGTCTATGTCCTTGCATAGATGAGGTCTCCAAAACTGCACACAGTACTCCAGATGGGGTCTCACCAACTCTCTGTACAGAGGGATAACCACTTCCCTTTTTCTACTTGTGATGCCCCTTCCTATGCATCCCAGTATCCCCCTGGCTCTCCTTACTGACTTTTCACATTGCTTACCCACCTTTAGGTCATCTGATATGACTACCCCCCAGGTCCCTTTCCATTTTTGTTGTTGTTAGTACCTCCCCTGCTATTGTGTACTCTTCTCCTGGGCTTTTGTTTCCCAGGTGCATTACTTGCACTTCTTTGCATTGAATCTAAGTTGCCATATGTCTGACCATTCCTCCAACCTTGCCAAGTCCCTTCTCATCTTTTCTACCCCCTTGTGTATCAACTCTGTTACAGATCTTTGTGTCATCTGCAAGGGCATACCTTTCCTCAGACCCTCTGCAATGTCGCCTATAAAGATGTTAAAGAGACTGGACCCATGATACAAAGCCCTGAGGTACTCCACTAGTAACCCCCTTTCTTTGGAATGTGTTCCATTCACCATTACCTTCTGTGTCCTGTTGTGCAGCCAGTTTGCTACCCAGGCTACCACCCTGGGACCCACTCCCAGGCTGGCTAACTTGATTATTAATCTTTTGTGCGGGACTGTGTCAAGTGCCTTGCTAAAGTCTAGGTAGGCCATATCCACAGTCCCTCCCTGGTCTATTACTTTGGTCACCCAGTCAAAGAAATCAATTAGATTCGTCTGACATGACCTTCCTGCTGTAAATCCATGCTGCTTTGGGTCCTGTGCCCCGCTGGCCTCTAGGTACTCAACAATTCTTTCTTTCAGAAGAGATTCCATCATTTTCCCTACCACTGAGGTCAAACTTACAGGTCTGTAGTTTTCTGCTCTGCCTTGCTCCCACTTTTGTGAAGGGGAATTACATCTGCCCTCCTCCAGTCCTTAGGTACCGCCCCATCCTGCCAAGATCTGTTAAAAAGCATGGTCAGTGGTGTCACTAGGTCCTCCCTTAGTTCTTTTAGGATTCTGGGGTGAATCCCATCAGGCCCCATTGCTTTGTCCACCTTGAGTTTTAGGAGTTCTTTCAGGACTCTTTCTTCTGTGAATGGACTGGTGTCAACCCCCCACCCAGAGTGCTTCTATTGTCTGGTTTAGGTAACTGCTCCTCAGCTTCTTTTGTGAATACTGAGCAAAAGTATTCATTCAGTATCTCTGCCTTTTCACTGTCTCCCTCTGCCCACCTCCCCTCTCCTTTATTAATCTTCACTATCCCTCCCTTAACCTTTCTATGCTCCCTAATGTACCTATAAAAGGTTTTATCCCCCTTCTTAACTGAGTTGGCTATTTTTTCCTCGGTTTGAGCCTTTGCTAGTCTGACTGCCTTCCCCACTTCTTTCTGATTTAATTGATACAGTTCACTGTCATGCTCCTTCTGTGATTCCTTAAACTTTTTGAATGCAGCCTTTTTCTCTTTAACCTTCCCTGCCACCTCTTTTGAGAACCATAGTGGTTTTTTACTCCGCTTTGTTTTCTCTATTTGTTTCACACAAAGGCTTGTTGCCTCTATGATGGCAGTTTTGATTTTTCTCCATTGTTCTTCCACCCCTCCTTTTTGGTCATTTGCTAGTGCATTTTTCAGGTATTCACCCATTTTGCCAAAGTCAGCCCTTCTAAAGTCCAGTATCCTTGTTTTTGTATGGCTTATCTCCATGGCTGTGCTCATTGTGAAACACACTGTGCAGTGGTCACTTGTTCCCAGATGTCTACTGACTTCTAAATTTGTGATCCTCTCTCCATTTGAGAGTACCAGGTCTAGTATTGCTCCCTCCCGAGTGGGTTCCAACACTAGCTGTCTAAGGCCTGCCCCCTGCAGGGCATCGAGAATGACCCTGCTCTTGGATGTGGCTGCACTACATGTTATCCAGTTAACATCTGGCATATTCAGGTCCCCCATCAACAGTATCTCCCCTTTTTCAGCCATTTTGAGAATGCTTACTGTGGACATGCAGCACTAGCTGCCAGATGTCCCCTTCCTGGGCACCGACCTGTTCGAGCCCGGGATCGAAGGTCAGATCATCCGTATTGAGAAGTCTAAAGCCGCCCTATACCCTGTGACATCTGCCCAGAAGGATCCTAAGGGCTCCAAGGAGCAGCAGAAGAGGAAGACCTTTCGGTCCACCTCCACTCCTGCAGCCAAACCAGCCCAGCAACAGGCTGGCCACCAGGCTCAGGCCTGGCAACCTTGGCCCAAGTCGGTGGCCTCAGTTGTCTGTAAGCCTGGAGGGAGAGGCTTCTGGGCCCTCCTCCTCCTTTAAGCCTGCCCAGTGATGGGATGAGAGGTGCCTCCTTCAAACCCGTCACACCTCCCCTGGGTCCTCCAATGGGGAGCAGACTCTGCCACTTCCTTTCTACCCGGTTCGCTGTCACCACTGACAGGTGTGTTCTATAAGTGGTGGGTCAGGGTCTGCCTCTGGAATTCGAGCAGTACCCTCCTTGCCAAGCCCATGCCCGGGGGGGGGGACTTGGTTTCCACAGACATGCTGTCACCTCTCAGAAATGACATAGCCCATCTCCTCCGCAAGGAAGTTGTGGTTCCTGTTGTGGATCCTCCGGAACACCCAGGGAGGGTTTGTCCCCAGGTACTTTCTAGTGCCAAAGTTGATGGGGGGGGGGGTGCTGGTGCCCCATTCTAGATCTGCACGACCTGAACAAATTTCTCCAGTTGTGCACCTTCAGGATGGTAACTCTGTCTCAGATCATACCATCTCTAGAGTAAAACTTGTGGTTTTGCTTCCTGGAACTTCAGGATGTGTTCTTTCATGTACCAATCCGTCCGTCTCATTAAAGGTTCCTCCACGTTCGGGCAGAGGGAACCCTCTACGAGTTCCAGATCATGCCATTCGGCCTCTCCTCAGCCCCCAGAGTCTTTATGAAGTGCATTGCAGTGGTGGCAGCTTACCTGAGGTGCCGAAGGGTCCAGGTTTACCCCTACCTGGATGACTGGCCGATCAAGGATGCCTCCTGATTGGAGGTGGAACAGTCCAGAAATCTGACCGTACAGACCTGTGTCTCCCTTGGCCTCCTAGTCAACAAGGCCAAGTCAGAACTCATGCCCTCACAGCTGATCAGCTTCTATGGAACGGAGGTCGACTCTTGCAGAGCCAGAGCCCAGCTCCTGGTGGACAGGGCAGAGGCTCTCTCCTCCTGTGGCCAGTCATTTCAGGCTGGGCAATTGCACCCTGCCCGGGACTTCCTGTGCTTGCTGGGTGACATGGCGGCTTGCACCAGCATGGTCTGTTGTACCCGCTGAAGAATGCACTGCCTGCAGTGGGAGCTGGCCAGCCAGTGGTGTCAGTGTAAGGGTGACTTCAACCAGCTGGGCACTGTGACCCAGCGGATGTGGGATGCACTCCAGTGGTGTTTGATCCAAGCACATCTGCAGAAAGGGATCCCATTTGTCCACCCAGAACTGACGGTCATCCTGATGACTGATGCCTCTCTCATTGGCTGGGGTGCCTACCTGGGGGAACACAGAGTCCACAGGCTGTGGACCCCCAAGGAGTCCCGATGCTACATCAACCTGCTGGAGCTCCGGGCAGTTTGGTTGCCTCTGACTGCATTTGTTCCACACATTCAGGGTCAGGTGGTGCAAGTCCAGATGGACAACACCACGAGCATGTACTACGTCAACAAACAGGGCGGGATGCACTCCCTGCCCCTGTGCAGGGAAACTCTCCGTGTTTGGACCCTCATGCACAGCCTGGAGTCAGATCTCCTAGCCATCCATATGGCTGGAGTCTCCAATTAGTTGGCAGACGCCCTCAGCTGGGTGGGCGAGGCATCTCATGAGTGGTCTCTCCACCCAGAGGTAGTACACAGCCTGTTCTCCCAGAGGTGGACCTGTTCACCTCCAGTGAGCATGCAAAGCTGAGGCTGTATTGTGCCCACCCCCTCAGCAGGGAATACTGCAGGGGGATACCTTCTAAAGGCCCTGGACCCCAGGCCTCTTCTCTGCCTTCCCTCCAATTCCCTCGATCCACAAGGTGCTCCTCAAAGCCAGGAGGGACAAGGTGCAGGTGATCCTGGTGGCTACGGACTGGCCAAGCCGGTTCTAGTATGCTGATCTCCTCAGCAGCAGGCTCACGAGAGATCTTCCCTTATGCCTGAACCTGCTTTCCATCAGTCAGGGGAAGGTACTCCACCTGGACCTTCAATCCCTGCACCCAACAGCCTGGTTCCTGAACAGATAGAGTTCCAGGCCTTGGGTCTCCCTGAAGCTGCCTTCACTGCTGTGGAGGCATCTCGGAAGGAGTTGACTAGAAAGTGCTACACCTTCAAATGGAAGAGAGTCTCCATTTGGTGTCAGGGAAAAGGGTTGGACACTTTCTCCTGTCCAGTGGCTAGCATTCTCAACTACCTTTGGTCCCTCTCCCAGTCAGGCCTTCGGTCGACGACTCTTAAAGTGCACCTGGCAGCCATCTCTGCTTACTGGGCACAGGCCAGTCAGCAGTTGGTGGCACAGAAGAAGGTGGTCTGGTGCTTTTTTAAGGGTCTTGACCACACTTCCCCTCCAGTGTATGACTCATCAACACTGTTGCACTTGCTGCTGATTTTGGCAAAGCGCTTGGGCAAGCCATTCAAACCAATACACAGGTGTGATCTCTCTCATCTGTAATGGAAGACTGCCTTCTTGGTGGCTATTACATCAGCCAGAAGGATCAGTGAGCTCCAGGTGCTTTCGGTGGAGTCTTCTTACCTGGTCTTCCACGGGGACAGGGTTGTCCTATGCCCCAACCCGAAGTTCCTCCCAAAGGTTGTGTCAGAGCTTTACCTTAACCAGGTGATTAATCTCCTGGTGTACTTCACCAATCACACCTCTGAGGCCAAGCACAGGCTCTAGGTTGGACCTGTGGTGAGCGCTTGCTTATTATAAAGAGCACACGGCTGGAATCTGGGGAGAGGTTCGCCAGCTGTTTATCATCTACACTGAAGCCACACCTGGAAGACCTGCTGGCAAGCGGACGATTGGCAGGTGGTCACATCCTGCATTGATCTCTGCTATAGGTTGGTGGGTAGGGAGACTCCCAGTGAGCTAAGGGCTCATTCCATCCGCCATACTGCTGCATCAGTGGCTGCTTCCAGGGATGTCCCTATTCAGGAAACCTGCACGGCTGCTACCTGGAGGTTAGCACACACCTTATTTTCCCATTACCGCATTGACCTAGAGTCATGCTGGGATGCTGGTTCTGAGGCCTCAGTTCTCCAATTCTTATTTTCTATGTAGGGGGTGTGTGTGAGCCTTGCCTCCCTCCTCTCAGAGAACTGCTAGGAGTCTGCCAGAACTGTGGATAGAACATCACATCCATGTCAATAGAAAAACAGGTTACTCACCTGTATCAGTAGTTCTAGGAGTGGTATTTGATGTTCATCCACATGAACCCACCCAACCTCCCCTGGCTTTGGTGCACACAGTTGCTTCCAGCAGGCAAGATCTGGTGTCATGGGGCAGAGCTGAGGGAGTTACCACCCGGGTGGGTGGGAGGAGCCAGCTTGAAGACTTTCCAGCAGTCTCTTAAAGGGAAAGGACACTCACTGCCAGAAGTGTGGATGAACATCATACACCGCTCCTAGAACTGGTTACAGGTGATTAACCTGTTTATTTGTACCCTTCCACTTGCTACAGCTGTTTTTCCTCCTGGGAATTAACTAGAGAATTGTTACCTAATTAATTTTTAAAATGTTCCAAATATCATCACTTTAATTTTGTTGTCATACAGTTTCAGTGAAGCCTGGGTGAAAAATGGTTGAAGGCCATCAAAGGCCTACTGCAAGCAGAACTGCACTGTTTCATTTGAAGTATCGGAGGTGTACACCACCATATTGTCTGCATACATATGGTAGCCTGTGCTCCGATGCTCTCGCCTAAGCCCCTCCAATACAGGGTATATAATAATGGGCCAAGTACTGACCACTGGGGTACTCCCTTTTTTATAGACATCTTTTGACTGTCACCTGTTCACAACAGTCCTCTGTGTTCTCCCTGTGAGATAACATTTAAAACAGAACAAAACCCTTTCTCCTAGTCCAACTTCCCTTAGTTTTCCCAGATGAGTTTTATGGTCCACCAAGTCAGAGGCCTTGGAGAGGTCAACAAAATAGCCCCAATAACCTTACCAAGCTCTGAAGCCCTGTTGATGTCATCCGAGACCTTTGACACAGATGACAAAGTACTATGGTTTAAAACCAGACTGGTATTTATCCAGTCTACCGTCCCTCTTCAAAAATGTCTGGAGCTGTTTTGCTACTAACTTTTCCAGCAACTTAGCCACCAATGAAGATAAGTAAGATGGGCCTATAAGTTGTCATTTGGTTAGTACAATATCAGTGTTATGCATTACATAAACAAACAAAGGGGGACTCATTCCTATCCCCTGTGTTGAGAAGCAATGAGACTATGGTACTGGGTGCTAGAACATAGCCTGAAGTTATCAACCGTGCATCTCCTAGGGGTCCAGAAAGTCTTTGAGGACAAGCTAAGCAGGTCACAGTCCAAGATGCACAAATGGGAACTGTAGATCTCCGAAGTAGATGATCTCTTTGCAAAGTGGGGTCCATCCAGAGTTGGACCTTTTTGTGTCCCCACACAATGCAAAATTGCTGCATTTCTGCTTGCTCACTCCAGGGCCTGGAGTTTATTTGGAGCGAGACACATTGTCCTTGTCTTGGAAAGGGAAGTTTCAGTATATATTCCTTCCCATTCCATTAATACAGAGAGTATTACTGAAACTACAGATGGAGAATGCAACCCTCATCCACACTGCACCTCTCTGGTCATGACAATATGATATCCGCTGCTGCAGCAAGTAGCAGTGGAGCCTTCAGTATCCTTGCCTCTGTGCAGAGGCTGTTGTCACAGAACAAAGGAGCCCTGGTACATCCAGACCTGAAGTCCCTGCACCTGCTTGCTAGACTCCTGAGGACATGACCATGGCATGGCTTGAGGTGTCACTGAAAGTAGCTGATGTGCTGGTTGCAGCCAGAAAGCCTTCCACCATACATACATTCATAATTGGGTTCACCACAACATAACCCAGATAGACTATCTTAGGGTAGCTGGTTCATTCCACTGGGGTGTCAGACAGACAAGGCATACTGATGAGTCCTGGTAGGATGAAACACGTGTCTATGTCTTCTGTTGGCACCCTTTGCAAACTGTGTGAGAGACCTTTTGGCACCATGCATTTCTGCTTAAAGTTGAACCAGCATAATATTCTGTGGTGATTTGCATAGCAGCCCATGATGCTTTACATTGTGGGGTCATGTGTGATTTTGTATTTCTTTGAAACTTGGCTTCCCAGCCAAATGCCCTTTGGGGTAACCATTGCCTCAGTGCTTGCGCACAGAGGTTCTTTGCCTTTTAAATAGTTTTTTGTTTTAATTGGGTTTGCCACAACATAACCCAGATAGACTATCTTAGGGTAGCTGGTTCATTCCACTGGGGTGTCAGACAGACGAGGCATACTGATGGGTCCTGGTAGGATGAAACACGTGTCTATGTCTTCTGTTGACACCCTTTACAAACTGTGTGAGAGGCCTTTCGGCACCATGCATTTCTGCTTAAAGTTGAACCAGCATAATATTCTGTGGTGATTTGCATATGCAGCCCATGATGCTTTGCATTGTGGGGTCATGTGTGATTTTGTATTTCTTTCATACATATATATATATACTCTTTAAAGTGGAAGCATTTCAACATTCTAGAAACAGAAAGGACAGTGTACAAGTTGAAGTAAACTATAGGAGTACATGGACAGTGGTACCTTACAGTTACCCCTCTAATAAGAGACCACCCCCTGAAAAATTCCACTAAACAGACCCAGATGGCGGTTAATCCAGATGGGGAACAGGGAAGGAAAAGGAGGGGAATGGAAAGAGGCCGCAGACTAGCCTAACACAAAGTAAAGCTATCAGAAAAGGAAAAACAACCCTAGAAGAGTAGAAATGTAAAAAATGAACATGATGAATTAAAGGGACCAGACACTCCCTATAAAGGAAGTCATGTAATCCAACCAGGAAGTAACAGACTATTCAGACACCCTGTTGGGATGGAGGGGAAAAGAAGTCTGTCCTCCTCAGAAATGGAATCTGAGTCCCTATAACTCTAGGTGTAATGTAATCAACAATAACAATATAAAGTGACAATATTAAGATATACATAATATGTAACATAAAATGCACGCAGCTTAACCAGGAGATGTTCTCCTCTATGTTTCCTGCTCCTATCTGTATGTACTTTCTCTGAAAAATAATAAAAAATTATAAATGTAAAAAAAAAAATAAGGTGTAAGCATTTCACTTTGTGGGCCACAGCCAAAAATATGGACCTATTCACCTGTCCAGTCAGTGCTGTGTTGGAATACTTGCTGTCACTGTCAGACTCCGCTCTACAGTATTCCTCACTGAAGGTGCATCTGGCAGCTGTATCAGTTTTCCATGCTCCTGTTGATGGGCATGCGGTAACTCAGTTAATGTTTCCCATACGTTTTCGAGAGGTATTCTGCACATGAAACCTCCCATTTGTAATCCACTCCTGCCTTGGGACCTCATTTACAGTATGTGCTTGAGAAACTTACTGGGGCTCCTTTTGAGTCAGTCGTGACTCACTTCGGCTCGAAGGATTTCAAGAGTTGCGGGCTGTAATGTGTGAGCATCCTTATTTAATTTTCCATGAAGACAGGGTGTCTTTACATACTAATCCCAAGTTTTTGCTGAAAGTGTTGTCTGAGCTCACACTAAATCAAACCATCTGCCTTCAAGTTTATTACCCAGCACATGCTCATCAAGGTGAAGCATTGCTCCATACTTCGGATGAACATAGAATCCTAAGATACTATATTGCTCACACCAAGAACTGCAGAAAGCCCTCTTCAGCATTTTGCTTTGTTTGCTTCTGGGAAGGAAGTTGACCCTTATTAAAACGGTGCTTGTCCAACTGGCTAGCACATTGTATTATGTGTGTTACAGGAATTACTGTACAGTAAGGAACATCATGGTGTGGTTTATGGTCGTTCCACAAGGGGTAAGGCCACATCTGTTGCTTGCATCAGAAATATATCTGCAACTAACATCTGCGCTGCAGTCACCTAGAGTACTGTCCACACCTTTACTAAATATTGCAGACTGAACATTGTCATAGAGGAGCCGGCTTCCGCCTTGCTTTCCTACAGGGCCTACTGTCATGAACAGACTACAACAGATTTCAACCTTTCTGGAATCGACTTGGAAAATCAAACTAGAACATGTAAAAATGAAAGAGATTATCTTGAAAAATGTAATCAACTAGGGCTGGTCCAAACAGTTAAAGATAATGCAAGGAGAAATGGTACATTAGATGTCGTATTAACTAATATGGGAGAGAAAATAATAGACACAGAGGTTGGCCCCCTATATCAAATAGCGATCATTTGACCATATTCTTTAAGCTTAATGAAATAACCATTCAGAGAGGCAGTAAAACTAAAATTCCTAATTTTAAAAATGTAAATAAGAAAAGCTCTACAAAAATGGGATTGGTTTGTAGAACTTTCAGAACTAACTTTAGACGAAATGTGGGACACACTAGTCGCTAAAATAACAACATCTGATGAGTATATACATTATATAGAAAAGAATTCAAAAAACTGCAATACCCCTAAATGGTTTACACCAAAAATTAATAAGCAAATCAAATTAAAAAACGAAATGTACAGACTAACCAAGTTAGATAAAAACTACCTCCCTAAATATAAAGAACGGATAATAAAGGTAAAATAAAATAATAAAAACTTCCAAAGCAGACTTTGAAAGCAAATTGGCAAAAAGAAGTAAAGACAACTACAAAAACATTTATTCCTATATAAACAACAAAAGAGGAAATAAGAATTCTATAGGTCCATTCAAGGATGATAAGGGAAATATACTAGATGACAGAGAAATGGCAAATATCCAAAATAAACACTTTGGTACTGTCTTCAATCACAATGATCTATTAGCAACTAACATTAAATATAATACATCAGACGACAAACAGATTACCATTGAAATTAAAGTAGAAGTCCACGCAGAATGTGCAAAAACATATGTAGAGTGTTTTGATATGTATGTTAAGTCCTAGTGTGTCCTTCCCTCTGTCTGCTATTAGGAGTTTTTCCTAAATTAGCCTGCTAGCTGTACGGCAGTTTTACGACCCCTGGGGATCTCCATCATAAATAGGTTTATTGGCTTTCTTTCTCCTACGATGCACACTGGCTCCTGTGACAGTGCTGTAGCTATGCCCTTAGATTTAGCAGGGTCTGTCACAGCTGAGCCACAAAGATAATACTTCTTTCAGGGAAGTCACACTGCTAGATTTTGGGTGAGTGTAATCATTATTATTTTTTGATATTGGTACTTTGTCCTGCTATGTTACAACCTATAAGGTGATGTTCAATTGTTGCTATTTAGTACTGGTGCAAAAACTGAAAGTGACTGAGAGGAATAGAGTAAACAGTGACATGATTCAAACACACACACACACACACACACACACACACACACAGCAGAATAAGGTACTAATATCAAAAAATAATAATGATTACACTCACCCAAAATCTAGCAGTGTGTCTTCTTTGGAAGAAGTATTTTCTCTGTGGCTGAGCTGTGACAGACCCTGTAACAAGACACTGGCTTCCTGCAGGGGCGATTAGACATCACACCAAAGGGCACTCTGGGAAGACTGTCTGGGAGAAGAGGCCATAAAAGAAACCAGAATGGCAACCTCCAAGGGCAATAAAACAGTTAGGGAAAGTTAGAAAAAACAATTCTCACAGCCAGAGGAAAAGAAAAAACTGGGAACTGGTTATAACACAGAAAAAAAGACTACTACATATCTTTTTCTGATTTTAACATGGAGTTTTCCTTTAAGGACGTGATGGACAGGCTAAGCAATATTAAAATAAATAAATCACCTGGACCAGACAGTTTACATCCTAGACTCATAAAGGATATATCTACAGAGATAGGGCATCCAGTAACTTTCATTTTTCAAAGATCAGTAGACACAGGGGTGGTAATAAAAAAGTGGAAAGAGTCACATGTAGTACCAATCTTTAAAAAGGGAAACAAAAACTCCCCTGAGAACTATAGACCTGAGAGCCTGACAACAGTGATAGGAAAATTATTAGAAGGTATTATCAAAAATTGTATTTCCACTTATTTGATTGAAAACAACCTGATGGACCTAGTCAACATGGGTTTACTGGGGCAAGATCCTGCCAGACAAATCTCCTACAGTTTTACGAAAAAGTGAGTAAGACTTTGGACCTAGGTAAATCAGTAGATGTGGTGCAATTAGATTTTTCAAAAGCATGTGACAAACTTACACACTTAAAGCTAATTAAATCCCTCTATTGAATACGGATTAACAATAAACTTATAAACTGGATAACAGCTTGGGTGCAAGGGAGAAGACAGAGGGTGATTTAAATGGGGAGCTGTCCCAATGGCTCCCAGTGACAAGTGGGGTCCCGCAAGGGTCAGTATTGGGACCCTGCCTGTTTAACATACATATTTTTTCTCTACAAATCAAAACAGAAAACATCTGGCTGACAAAGTTTGCGGATGATTGTAGAGTGGGAGCAGTGGTCAGCTCAAACCTGGACCAAATGAGACTTCAGGATACTCTCAGTTACATAGAAAAATGGACAAATGAACATAAGCTTAAACTAAATGAGGGAAAATATAGAGTTCTACATTTGGGTAAAAATAACTTGGAGTCCAAATATAAAATGAACAGTCAATTAAAACAAACAGCGAAAGAAAAAGACTTGGGAATCATAATCTGCAGTGATTTAACTTTCAATGCTCAAACGGATCAAGCAATAAAAAATGCTAACAAAACTCTTAATTGAATTTTAAGACATGTCTCCAGTAGAGAAAGGGAAGTCCTGATCCCCTTGTATGAGGCAATGGTGTGAACCCAATTGGAGTACTGCTCTCAGGTGTGGGCCCCTTACATGAAGGGAGAGATAAATAGATTGGAGGGTGTACAAAGAAGGGCAACAAGAGCAGTGTGTGGGATGAAGGGTAGATCCTATGGAGATAGAATGCAGGATCTAAACCTGTACTCACCAGCCTACAGAAGATGGAGAGGCGATACGATCATGGTCTATAAATCCTTCCAAGACAATAGGTCACAAACAGATCTGGGCCTAGAACTCGCACAGAAAAGTTATGATGCTAGAACTCATAGTAAACAACTTAAACAACAGATGTGGAATTTACAAAAAAGAAGGTTTTGGTTTAGCCATCGTGTGGTATCTCACTGAAACAAACTTCCCGTTGAGGCGGTAGAAAGTCTGACTTTGGAAACATTTAAAATTTGGCTAGATAGATTTAGCAAAAATAAGGTTAGAAAATACTGAAATATGGTTTTTCTATGGCAAGCAATAATGGACATAAGTCTAAAAAATGCTTTGTTGCCACTATGATACACCATCCTCCCAGTTAGCTTGTGGGACTGCTTGGGACTCATTCCAAAGGTGTGGCCTAAGGGAAGAGCTAGCCTTGAAGACAGCACAGTTATGTACTTGCTATAACAGCAGATCTTCGAGAGAATCTCTTCCCTTAGGCCATGACGGCCCTCCCTCATTCTCCCTTTTATCAGCTGTAGGGGAGTATGGCATCCAGTTCTGCCTCAGGAATTTCCATAGCTGCTATCTCTAGAGCCTGCTTCTATCTGATATCAGATGCGCTGGTACAGTCTCCTGGTTCCCCAAGAAGAGAGTCCTCCAAGTACAGTCCCAGGCAGGGAACTGAGGAAAGATGGGGTCGCCCACGTTATATAGTTGCCGATGCATGACATTGCCATATGTGGCCCCCAGCTAGCAGAAGTTTCTATGTAGTCCTAGCACTGACACAAGTATTGTTCCAAAAATGTGGCCTAAGGGGAGAGATTCTCTCTAAGATCTATTATTATGGTAAGTATGTAACTGTTCTAGCTGAACTTCGCAAACTGGACATAACTAAATCAGAGTTTTTAACACGGGACTTGGCTATATCCAAGCTTTGAAAATTAAACATAGGAACAATTTTTTCTTATGTCCAAATGTGCACACCATTAAAAATAGGATCTAGGCATAGCTTCAGGAGAAACTAGTTCATCATCAGCAATTGTAGGGTTATTTCAGACAGTACTCCTGTACTGTTCTCCTTCCAGTCAGGCCTTAGGAAAGTTTTTTTTTTTTCATGAATATTGCATACACCAACTTTGTTAATCAGATAACTACAGCTTTAGATAGCAGGGATGCTGTGGGTGCAGAGTTCTTGGAGCTGTCCAAAGCCCTTGGCATGATAGATCACCGCAAATTGATGACTAGACTTGGCGGATGTTGCTCTAGCAAATTATACCTTAAAATAGTTTAGACCCTAAAGTGTGGGTGTCAAAGGGTGGTGGCTGAGAGGCAAATGTCTGGGTCACTACCATTAGTTTGAGGCTTTTCTCCAGGTTTCAATCCTAGACCCCCTTTTATTTTCAGTTTTTGTAAATTAATTGCCACTTGAATAAGATTTTATGCAAAACATAATGTACTGCTTGCTACAGCAAATAACCATTCAGAAATTTTACAAGAACTCCAAGAAGATTTCTTAAGCTCAGAATCATGGTTTCAAAATTCTAACTTGGTAATGAATAAGAAAAAAACACAGACAGTGGCCTTCTTCTGTCATCCAATATCAAATTTAAACTGCTGCTTGTTTCCCCTTCCCCCCCAGACACACCTGGAAATGACTTGGCATCTGCTCAGTGTGCCTTCCTGGCCAAAAATGTCTAAAAATACATTGGGTTGAGCCACAGTTTTGTTAATATATATTCCCTATATAATGTAGGGAGTCCTTTACACCAGTTTTTCATGCAATCTAGTTTACAGATCAACGATCACTCTGCTATTAGTCATAGTGCAGAAATAATCCTGCAGATTTAATTGGAGACCTTGGTGAGCTGTATAACTGCTTTTGTAAATTGTCTGTGCTTTTATTCTTAGGAGAACACTGGCTTGGATTAGATAAAATTCACGCTGTAACAAACCAGCCAAGGAAGTTCTCCGTACTGTGAGTGGATGTGGGAGATTTTGAAGGCACCACTGCTTACGCTGAATATCAGAAATTCACAATTAGCAATGCAGATGACTTTTACAGACTGAAGATTGGAAAGTATTCTGGGACTGCAGGTAAACATGTCACTTGTGGAGATAAGGAATATATTTTGAAACATTCTGAAAGTTTCAGGCTTTTTACAGTTGCAGAGTTATGGTCTATTTTTTAAAAGCACATTGTGCAGACACAAAAACAAGATTTGCTTGATTGAATAGCTCTTGATGCTGCCTGTTAAGTGCAAATCATCATTTTCTTCACAAACTGCTGGAAGCTGTAGCTGCAGTAATGGAATCATCTTTCTTCAAAAAAACTTAAATTACAGTACACTTATTTCTTTAATGACCTCATCCATTTGCCATATTGGGCCTCTGGGATTGGTTCTAGGCCTCAGATCTGGTCATGCCAGTGGAGGCAGCGTGCAGTTCTTTTCCATGTACCACATTTTGCCTCTCCTTTTGGTGACCTGTGAATGGCAGTAGTGCCTAGTCCCAGGTAAAAATCCCACTGGATAATATGCTTGGGGCCTAGTTTCTGCTCCCAGCTGGGTCACTATTTTTGTGTGGGTCTGGCACCACCCCCTTCCACAACCAGTTATGGAAGTAACATACAGTGGTAGTTATAGAAAAGTTTTGCGGTAATGTGGTACACTGCTTGGTGAGATGCGTTATAGAAATGATAACTTGGTACCGCAGTGTGGGAAGCCTGATTTTATCAGTTGCTTAAATGCAATTCCTCGCTTATCCACAACATGGCTATCTGAGCTGTCACAGCAATATTGTGTTTCTTAATCATAAATACATTCTGCTCCTAGAATTAACCTGCAGATGGCGCCAGGAATAAAATGCTAGTTGTAACTGATAGCAATAAGCAACATCCCAAATGCTGTATAATTGTAACATAAATCCCAGACAGAAACACAGGATTCTCATCTCACTAGTAAATCCCTACTCTCTTTGGTCATGTCATGATAAATGAAAAGGCTATTGCCTGAAGTTATGCGGGGGAAGAGCTCCTCCCCCACATCCTATTTAAACTAGCAGGTTACATCCGCTCTGCTTAGAGCGAGTCGCACTTGCTTTCGGCAGCGCGGCTGGTCCTCGACCCCCCCTCCTCCCTTCTGGTCTGCCTCCTGCTTCCCTGTTTGCTGGCCATTGCCTAGCGTACCCCCTTCCCTTCCTTATGCTTCCTTCTGCCCAACTCCGTCCTTTTCTCTTTGCTGACTGCTTGATTTTTTTTTTCTCTTTGGGGCAAGGCTCCCTTGCCTGCCGCGCCTCAGTTCATCCGCCATTCCTTTCATGCTGATCTTGGTTCCCTACTCCTACTCGTTTCACCTGGTCCGTTCCCTACCTTAATGTAGCACACGTACTTCAATGCGGCTTTCTGCCGCTGACTCCATTCCGCCATTACTCCCTGTTACGGGCTGCCTAGTGCTCCACCATTCCTCGTGCCTCCGCTAAGCGTATTTCTGGATTTCTGTGGCGCTGTTTCTTCCTGCTCCATGCACCACACTGAGAGCGCCTGCAAGCTAATGGCTTTTTGTCTGCTTAACATGAGAACAGGACTCATATACCATGCGATTTCCAGCCTCACCCCTTCAGCCTGTATGTTGGTGACCAGGAGTATTCTGCTGCCTCAACTCACCTACTGCTTCCCGGTATTTTCATAAACTCATTCCCAATATTATTTACTTCACAGTACGATGGAGTATGCACAGGACGCAAACAACTTTTATTGTGCCTTTCACTCGCATTCGCACCTCGGAGCCTCATGAGCTGCCCTACGCCATTCCCCTATTGGCGATTACATTTGCTATTATACTGACATCACTAGTTCTGGACTTGGTATGCTCCCCTCTACAGCAGATTGACACCCATGCTTGCTCAGCTACAGCACCATTCCTTATCTTCCTATCTCCTGCAGTCCTTTCAATGTATGTGCATTCTACATGACATCACTAGAGGGCTCCATAGCTTATTGAATTCTGCCTTCTTTTGGCTGAATCCTACCACTGCATCTAGACTATGGCAACCTAGAATTTTTATACTGGACTTTAATCTAACCCGTTCGGGTTCCTCAAACCTGTAACTTTGTTCCAGTGGCACTTGCATTTATTTGCTCTCTCTTGCTTGGATTCATTCTGGGATCATGTTTATTCCATCCTTGACCATCAGGCTATTAGTCAATTCCTTGTCATGCCTGACTTCATTCCATTCTGCATTGAAGCCTGACTGTATGACCAGCTCTTGCTCTTGTCTATGTTTTGACCGCCTTACACTGAAGTTCTGTTGCCCAGCGATACTGGTGATTCCTTTTATGGCAAGAACAGTGGCCACTCCAGTATATTTATCTCAGTCATGCCATGTTCTAATTGCTACAGCTCGCCTTCCATGTTCGTCCCTCTCCATCTGTCCAGGTCCATCCGTATTCTATTCTGGATTCACTATCTGACCATGTCCTAGAATTTACTTCATGTCTCTGGATGCTCGACACTTTGCCTTGCTTCGTTGGGCTCATAACTGCTACCTTACTATTGGCTGACCTACGTGTGGCCGGTCGCGCATGCCAACCTTCGTGGGGCTTAGCTGCCACTCTTTACTTACCTTACCAGCTGACCTATGTGGGGTTCAGCTGCGCATGCTAGCCTTCGTGGGGCTTAGCTGCCACTCTCTTCTAACTTACCGGCTGACCTACGTGTGGTCCGCCGCACGTCCTGCATTTCATTCTTACCATCTATGACCTAGGCACGTCAATACAGGACTCGTCAGTCTCTTCTCTTGTATACTTTACCATCCTCAATCATCGGAAATGACAGTCTACAGTACTCATCTCCTGCTCTCATACCTATTTGTCTGCTTCTATGGCCTGCCTCGCCCATTGGGCCTGGGGGTTTAATTACTTCTGCTCTACACCTGCCTTACCCAGCTTAAAGCCTGGGAGGTTCATATTATCATACTTCTACCTGCAGCTGTGTCTGCCAACCTTAGGAGCTCCTTTACTATGGTCTCACATCTGTAATTGTTCAGTCATTCGTCATCTTTCTTTGGATGCCTCTGCCTTGCCTTCAGTCATATGAATTACTACTACTACACTCCTAACAGGACTTAAATGAAATTATCCAAATGTCTTTAAATCTCTGAATTGTGTCCTAAGGCTTCTTGGACCCTGTGACAACGCTACTGCATTCTACTCGGCCTCTTCAGTTATCACCATTTCTGACTAATAAGCTCGACTATTCAAGACTTGTAAGACTTTTCTCATCAAGTCAATTCTAATTACTGTACCATTCTGGCTGCCGGACAGTGGTTGTCTTCATCACTACATAACTATTTGGATCACCAGACAAGCTCTTCGAGTCATGTGCAATTACCGTTTCTTCCTCGCTGTGTATCGTACATTGCCAGTGCCGTACTATTCCCCTGCTACTACGTCTGCATCATGCAGCTTTACTTACTACTACAACTGACCTACGTATAGGTCCACCTATTTACATTACTTACTCATATTACCAGCTTCACCCTTACAGAGCCTAGAGGTTCATCAAGACCAATTGCTTATTCTACAACTACTCCCCCATTGGGATCTGGAGGTACATTTAACTTACGTCTACATAGTCGCACTAAGATCTATACCTAATTTACTTACTTGTTTCCACCCCAGATTAGAGATTACTACTGCTCCGCCCTCTCCAGATCATGCAGCATGTGCTCAGTTCTCATGCTTCATCACCAAGGCCTCCATTTGTGAAGCTTGCCAAGAGGAATACGAACTACCTTCCTCCTGCTCTGGACATGGACACTTAGCCTTTTGGTCACTGGTTCTCCTTGCAGAAGTCCTCACCACTGGAACATTTAATCAATGTAACTTCAATGCTTCGAATTATTATTATCAACCATGGATTCCAGTCTCCCACCATTCTGCTCCGAACATGGATTTTCGGACTAGGATTAGCTAGAAGAATGCTGCTACTTTCACCAACAGAATATTCGGTACTTATTCAGCTTCGCTTCACGGATCAGAATCTCGAACTTTGGAACTCGAATTAGCTTAATATTGTTAATTAGGATTATTCTCCCTTAGTATGCCCAGAAGAGCGGGCAGGTCAGTAGCCATGGGTCCTCAGAGGTTTCCCCCAAAGGGTGTTTTTCCTCTCCTGCGTGCTACTGGTCATACTTTCTGGAGTTGGAGGAGATAATCATTTGATTTTATTATTCTTTTTAAGGGGTCTCATACTACTGGACTAAGCATTCTTTACGGTGGGTTACAGAGTAAGGCCAAACCAATACCAAGTCATAACACATTACTCATCAGCTCAAGCATCTAAGCACCTTGCATAGACTATCCAGCTCATTTGTACTATAATTGCTAACTGTATAACAGTGTTCAAAATACCTAAGCACTGATCAGTTCAAAGTGCTGCATATCTGACAAGCAATGTCCTACTTATCTATCTGACCTCTGTATCAAAGCACAAACCTCCATTATCCTATAATAGTACATAGCACAAGCATTTAACTATGGACCACACATAATAATAATAATGGACTTATGCATGACAGAAAAACAAAATGGAGAAACCAGTTTTCCAAGAGCACACACAAAACACAAGTGGATAAAAAGTAGTATCTTTCATTTACTGTCCTTGCAGATCACTAGCATGTTGTAGAAGCATTGGACACACACACAGGGAGAATGGATTTCATTCCTAATTACAACAGTACTCTCACAGGAATAAGAGGCTCATGTACACTACCTTGTTCTGACATGTGAAGGAGACAAATCTCACTTACAGCCCCCCACACACACACACACACTTCACAGCACTGTAGATCCCAGACAGTAACACAGGGCTCGCCCTGCAATTTTATTTTTAATTTTTTTAATTTTTGTTGACTGGGAAAGGAGGACTAGAGAAACTAAAAAGTCACTCTCTTCAGTCATGAATTGCTAATTTAAAAAAGGGTTTATTCAGGACAGTAAAAAAAATAAGAAGAAAGATCACGCCACTTGCCAGGAATACACACAGTACACACATCAGCAGCCCATCTGCATCGTTTACTTTTCATCTCAGAAGTTCAGCTTGCTGTGGGAGCAAATAGGCTATATGAAAAATGCCAAGGGTCCCTTTCCTGTTACAGAATGTGTATACTGTATATCTACAGAGGAACAAGGGCACGGACCATAAATCAGAGCAAGTGTGAAGAATAGCAAAATAATTTGATGTGGATCATATTTGGTGCCCATAATTGTCCCGTAAAATCTAAACTGCAGTCTGACCCACCTAACTGAACGGCTGTGCTATACAATGTGCCATTTCTACTATACACTGCCAGAATCCAATTGAGAATGTACCCAGCACTTAGGTTCCTTTGTATGTAATGTACTGTTTTTTTTTTATCTTTGATCCCTGAAACTTGAACCAAATCCAAAGCTCCAGACTGTCCTAAGAGAGTGGTGTGCATATCCCAAAGGCTGTGTAAAAAAATGCAAAGGGTCCCTTTCCTCTTACAGAATCCTTACCACAGTCAGAGCCCATTGGACATAAACTATGTGTTAATACATCCCCCAGAGCCACTTGTTGCTGTATAAGAGTGGTTTTAGGTGCCTATGGCTGGAGCAAGAATAGTAAAGTGAAGCTGAGCCTTTCTGGCTCAAGCTGAAGACAAGTGAAACCACTCTAATGCAGCAAACGAGTGGTGATGGGAGACGTATTAATATATTATTGATCGAGAGCAATCAAAAATATATATATATTTTAAAATTGTTCCCAGAACGTGCCATTTCCTGGGCATCTGCGCCTGGGATGCTCTTCACAGAATGAGTGTGTCTTATGTGCAGGGGAAAGGAACGCTCCGATTGGTCCCTCAATCTACTGTATAATAATATTTTAAGTGCAAATCAGTCCCAGCATAAGAAGAAGAAAAAGGAAATAAAAATTGCAATATGCCAGTTCCTACCCTGCGCAGCATTTAGTATTAAAGGAATGGTGATAGAGCAGTCAGCATGGGAAATAATTAGTAAGCCACTCAGGCTCCGAAAAAAGTAGCGATAAGCAGATACTGTACCAACCTTTTGTGATTTCCACCGTTTGTGAAACAAGCTCAGCTGTGCACAACTGGTGGAAATCACAAAAGGTTGGTAGTTGCTTATGTCAGATTGCTCTGTTACTATTCCTTTAATCCTAAAGGCTGATTAGCACTATCTGTCCCATTTCAATTTTTCTTTTCTTTTTCATAGTTTTTCGTCAAAGCATATTTGGGGTATGCACACCACTCTTTCTTAGGATACTTGGGTTCTTACAAAAATGCAGCACATTGTATACACAGACGCAAGGTCATGGACATAAATCGGAGCAGTTGTGTAGAATGGCAAAAAATAATTTGATGGGGATTGTGTTTGGTGCCATTAGTGTCCCTGACCCACCTAACTGAACTGCTATGCTATAGAACCTGATCAAAACTGAAGGAGTGACAGCCAGGATACTGAGTGTTTGATCTGAATTCATATTAGGAGTTTCTACTATACACTGCATATTATGTTTAGGTAACTAGGAAGACAGTGATGGTTTTATATTTTTGGGACCTGCAGCACTGTTTTGCGGGGTGTGGGAGGGAGCATTCACCCTGCCCTGTTGAAACATGGCATTCACTGCTACATAGAAACATAAAACATAGACTTTGACGGCAGATAAGGACCGCTTGGCCCACCTAGTCTACCCATTTCCCTGCCTACAGGATAATCTGCAGATCCTAGTTAACCAACAGCCTGTTTCTTCCTACCCCCCCCACAAAAATTGCCTTATGTCTTTCCCATGCATTCTTGAATTGTTCCACAGTTTTAGATCCTACAACCTCCTCAGGAAGGCTGTTCCATGTGTCCACCACCCTCTCTGTGAAAAAATGCTTCCTCACATTGCCCCTGAACTGTCCCCCTCTATCTTCAAATTGTGTACCCTTGTTCTTGCACATCTCTTTTTCTGAAAGATGACACCCTCTTGGACATTGTTGATTCCCTTGAGGTACTTAAAAGTTTCTATTGTGTCCCCCCTCTCCCTCCTTTCCTCAAGGGTATACATATTAAGCTCCCTTAGTCTCTCCTCATATGGCTTCTTTTGCAGACACTGAACCATTTTAGTTGCCCTCCTCTGGACTGCCTCTGTCCTGTCTATGTCCTTGTAGAGCTGGGGTCTCCAGAACTGGATGCAGTACTCCAGATGAGGTCTCACCAACTGTCTGTACAGAGGGATAACAACTTCCTGTTTTCTGCTGGTGATGCCTGTCCCTATGCATCCCAGTATCCCCCAGCCATCCCTACTGCCTTCTCACATAGCTTGCTAACCTTAAGGTCATCTGATATGATTACCCCCAGGTACTAGGCTGATTAACATATGGCCCAAGCCATCAAAGGTAGAGGTACCGAATGCCCCCCCACAAGCACCGCTGCAGTTCCCAAAATATAACACCTTCACTGTCTGCTTAATTACTTAAACATACTGCACAGCACACAGCGTAAACCTGTTAGTATAAAATCACATCAAAGCCATGGTTTCCTGGCTGTCTTCAGTTTCGATCAGGTTCTAAAGCTTGTCAACATAAATACAGTAGATGCCACCACAAATGAAATTATTCTTTAAAATGAATTCAAAGGCCTGGAGAATGAAGGCAGAGGGCAACACTGGTCCAATTGTATCACAGAGCCAATGCATGTTGTACTGTACCCTTACGAAAAACAACATTTTGCAATGCATTTGTTGCCTATGCCTACAAAAGCATCTGAAGAGAATAATGAGGAAAGAGCAATACTGGACATTAAAGAAGATAGGAAACTATTTTTAACCTCACTTTTTCCTGTAATGAAGCTTTTCTTCAATTAATATCGTTGTGGGTTTATCTTTACCCAACAATATGTAAAATTGTTTAAATATTTACACAATCGTAGCCTCGTCTGTTTTTAAATGTTTTTTTGGGGTTTTTTTACCGATTCCCGATCATGGCACTAACACATTCCTGATAAGTGACGAAACAGACTCCCTACACATGCTACACATGCGTGAGTCTGTCAGTAGTTTGTTTTAATACACTACTTTTGAAGTTCTCACTTTTAAATATGTGCACATCTGCTGAATCTCGTAGTAACAGTGTAGTACTTTACTGCCAAAAAAAAAAAAAAAAATCACAACACCCACAACTGTCATTTATGCTGCTGCCATTCAACTTCTGTCATTGAGACGGTGAGACAGACTTCGCTACGGTGGCTGTTTATCAGTCAGTGACAATGATCACTAAGTAGCACCCCTTAATGTATTACTCGAATACAGACTTCTCATTCATGAGAATTCTCGTGCTTTTTCCTTTCTTAATTTTTTTTTTTGTATTGGATAAAATCTGTCATTTATGCTGCTGTCATTGAGACAGACTTCGCTACTGCAGCTGTTTATCAGTCATTGGCAACAACCAATTCAAAACGCTATCTCGATGTCAGACAGTACAAAGAAATTTTGATTTTGTAGACAAATTGCCTTCACAGTGTCCATTGCTGATGACCCGAAGGTGGCCAAACAGTGCGTCAGGGCTGTGGGGAAAGCCAGTAGGCTGCTGGGGTGCATAGGGAGAGGCATCACCAGCAGAACAGAGGTGGTGATGCCACTGTACAAATCATTGGTGACGTCACATTTGAAATACCGTGTCCAGTTCTGGAATCCACATCTCAGAAAGACATAGGCAAGATAGAGGCAGCTCAAAGGAGGGCAGCGAGAATGGTGCAGGGCCTGCATCAGCAGCCGTACGAGGAAAGGCTTAAGGATCGAAATACAGTATGTACTCCCTAGAAGATAGTTTAGTTATTTTTGTTTTTTTTGTTGACCGGGTAAGTGCACTAGACAAATCCTGCCTATTTTCAGGCACGACCCGGGGGGAGGGGGATACAGATGAATGCCAACTGACCATGAACCAGATTAAGCTGTTGGTGGTATTTTTAGTGAATGAGGGAAATTTGGCCAGGACACCGGGGAAATTCCCCTACTCTTTTCGATAAATGCCATGGGATCTTTAACATCCACCTGAACTACCACCAATCCAGGCAGATGGGGCCTCGGTTTAACGTCTCATCCAAAAGACGGAAAGATAGGAAGGAATGGCGGGGGATCATGATGGATACATTCAGGTACCTCAATGGAATAAATAAGGTGCAAGAAGGGAGTTTTTTCCAAAGGAGAGGAAGCTCAAGAACAAGGAGGCACAGTATGAATCTGGAGGGGGGAGGCTAAGGGGCAATGTGAGGAAGTACGTCTTCACAGAGAGGGTGGTGGACACTTGGAACAGCCTCCCAGAGGATGTGGTTGAGGCTAAAATTCTCGCAGCATTTAAGAACGCATGGGATAGACACAAGAGAATCATAGAGGGAAGGGGGGGTGCAGGAATCCAAGTAGGGTCTCCAATGGCACTATAGGTAGGATCTTAGGGCAGACCAGGAGGGCCTTATCTGCCAACAACTTCTGTGTTTCTTTGTTAAGATGGAAGTACTACCATTCACATACTGTAAATCAAACAACATGAAATCTTGCTGCAATCTGACAACATTTTTATTTATTTATTTATTGTACATATCATAATTACCATACACAGTTAGACCGACCGGTTCAACTGCCCCGGAGAACAAAGAATTAACTCTATGCAAATGCATAGAACGTTGAGCTCGAGCATGGTTTTCAAACCCCTGTCCTCGGTACATTCTAGTAACTGATCAGCTTAGGTGAAGATGCCTTGGAGATTTCTCCTCACTGCCTTCGGTCTAGCTGAGTTTCGTCGGTTCATTTCACAACTGCTTTATTTTTGTTTTAAAACATTCTCAAACCACTGTCTTCGGTATCATACGTTCCTAGGTTGGGTAAGTGTTTGGTTTCCGATCGGTTCTGTGACCGTGAGGGGACCGAACTTCTTTTTCCCCTTTTCTGTGTAAATTTATCATTGTATTAGGATCCGCTGCAAAGTCCTTTCCAGAACAGGGGGTTCTCTCAGTTCCTTTTTGGCCGATGCTAAACCATTGGCCAGTTTGGATTTTGTTCTCTATTACCCAGCCTAACTAAGCCTTTAGGGGTAATTTTCTTAAATTCTTAATTTCTTTATCCGGGCCTAACTAAGCCATTTCGGATAAAGTAGATATTTGATTTTTGCTTAACTGGCCTAACTAAGCCACTGGATTAAGCGACAAATTTTAGGGTTATGTCACAGAAACCCAAGAGAAAAACTGGTCCCACTGAGTTTCAGCATTGTACTGAGTGCGGGGAGCAATTTGCAAAAGCTGATCCGCAATTAGTCTGTCTGTACTGTTTGGGTTTTGACCACTTACAAGCAGACTATGATATTCGTAAGAATTTCCCTCAGTCTGCTTTAGACAGGCACCTCAGTAAACTGAAGGAAAGGATGGAAAAGACTTCTGAGGGCAGTTCTGGTTTAACCGAAACCTTCGGATCCGACAACCGACCACTCAAGCCAGGATGAACCGTTGACGGGTAAAAGACGTTCAGAGTTGGTTCTGAATCCGCACTGTCAAAGAAAGCCAAATGCTCCGGTTCGGAACCGCGCAAACACTCGGTCTCGGTTCCAACCACAGTTGAAATTGCAAAAGCCTTTTGGATAGTGCAGTCTTTGCAATCTGGGTTTGGCGAACCATGGCAGGTACCGTCTGGGCAGCCAACGGTTCCGGATACCGGTTCAACTCCTTCAGGACACATTGATCCTGAGGAGAGTATTACTTTTCTGACTATGATGAGAAGGAGGAGCAGGATGAGGAGGAACCCACTGACCCAGAGGTCTCCCCTGACCATCCCCAGTATGAATCCCCTCCCAGGCCTAGCTCTGAGGCCACCTCCCATTTTGATTTTATGAGGCAGGTGGCTTAGACCTTGCAGCTCTCTGTACATGGTGCCAGGCAGGAGGATGATGAGAAAGAGAATTACAGGGAGATGATGCATCTTCCTGTGTCCCAGGTTCTTTTGATTCCCATTCATAAGTCCCTTAAAAAGCAGACTTTAAAGATCCTCCAAACCCCTAGTTCTATCCCTCCTGTAGATAAGAAAATGGACAGAAAATATATTCCGGCAGGCAATGGCACTGACTTTTTACCCAGCCATTGTAGTCATGTAGGGGTGGTACAAACTGCAGCATGTGAGAAGGCTGGCATCCCCCTGGCTTCTCATCCCCCTGACAAGGATTCCAGAAAAATGGATTCTCTTGCCAAGAAAGCATACCTGGCATCTTCTTTAGGTATTAGGCAAGCCTCCTATATGTCTTATGCCTCCAGGTAGGAAAAGTCCCTTTGGGAAGCTGTAGAACAACTTGCTAAAAAGGCCCCACCTGAGCTTTCTGCCGATCTCCAGGAGTTGGTCAACAAGGGGGTACAAGCATCGAAGTCCCAGTTCCACATGGCTGTGGACTCTAATGATACAGCTTCCAGGGCTATGGCTTCTGCTGTATCCCTCAGGTGTTTCTCCTGGCTCAGGTGCACTACGCTGTCCCAAGACATGCAAAATAATGCCATGGATTTTCCTTTGTCCAGAATTCTCTGTTTGGGGAACAGACTGAGGCATACATGAGGAAGATGAACGAGTACAGAGTGGCATACAGGAGTGCTTCAGCAAAAGAGAAAGCTGCCACTCCTCAAAAGCAGCAGGCCAGGGGCAGGGGTAGACCCTACCCCAGGCCTTTCCATCAGGCCCAAGCTTTTCCCTCTTACCAGCAACCCAGGGGGTTCTTTAGAGGGAGGGGCAGGAGGGGTACTGGCAGGGCCGCTTCCACCTCCCAGTCTGCTACCCCAGCTAAACAGACACCCTGAGAGGTCTGTCCAGGCTGCCTCCCCTTCCCCTGTAGGGGGCAGGCTAACTTATTATCTCTAGTCTTGGCAATCCATCACTTCAGACAAATGGGTCCTGGAGATAATAGGTCAGGGCCATGCTTTCAGCTTCAAGCTGCTCCCAAAACTGTCAGCAAGAGCTTTCAGACCTTCCAGCCCTACAGAAATAGCCCTGTTGGAGGCAGAGGTTTCCACTCTTCTACACTCAAAAGCAGTGGAGCCTGTGCCTTATCAGCACAGGGACAAAGAGTTGTATTCAAGGTACTTCCTGGCACCAAAGAAAAATGGGGAGTGGCGGCCCTTCCTGGATCTCAGATTCCTAAACAGGCATCTTACAAAACCAAAGTACAAAATGATAGCCCTGGCTACCATCCTACCTACTCTCAAGCAAGGGGACTGGCTGGCATCCCAGGACCTAAAGAATGTTTATTTCCACATCCCCATCAGACAGCCTCACAGAAAATATCTCAGATTTCGACTGCCTTCAGGCCACTACCAATTCACGGCTGCGCCCTTCGGGCTGACATCTGCACCAAGAGTGCTTACAAAATGTCTGGCAGTAGTAGTGGCATTCCTCAGAAGACAAGGGGTTTCAGTTTACCCCTATCTGGATGATTGGCTGCTGATGGGTCAATCCCCTCAGCAGGTCACAGAAGCCCTAAAACTCACTCAGGATACTCTTCAGTCTCTAGGGTTCCTGGTGAATCAAAAAAAGTCTGTCTTGACCCCAGTACAAGTACTAGACTTCATAGGGGCAGAGCTGAATACCTTTCAGGCAAGGGCCTTCTTGCCTTCTGCAAGGGCACAGGCTCTTATAGATTTGGTAAAATCTTTCCACCTTCGAGTTCCTCGGCCAGCAAGGTACTTCCTGTAGCTCCTAGGACACATGACCTCCACCACAGCTGTGGTCCTGGGGGCCAGGTTTCAGATGAAGGACATTCAGGTCCATTTGAGATCCTTTTGGTCTCACAAAAAGGAATCCTCTGTCCAAACTGATTCAAGTATCTCCCACCCTTCTGTTAGCTTTTCAGTGGTGGCAGGAGATGAACAAGCTCAGAGTGTGTGGGTTCCCTTTCTCCCTCAGGTACCCTCTCTGGTGCTGACAACAGATGCTTCTCTTCTGGGCTGGGGTGCTCACTGAGGAGATAGCACAGCACACAGTACTTGGCTTCCTCAGGAGGCTCTCCTGCACATCAATCTTCTGGAACTCAGGGCAGTGTTCCTGGCTACTCAGGAGTTTGCCAGTCTCTTGCAGGGCTAGGTCATTCAAGTCAGGACAGACAATACCACCACCATGTACTAAATCAACAAGTAGGGGGAACAAGGTCCTCCCTGCTGTGCACAGAATCCATGAAGATTTGGAAACCGGCATATTCTCTCAACATATCACTGTTAGCAGTTCACTTGCCAGGCAAGGACAATGTACTGGCAGATGCTCTCAGCAGGATCAGCCAGGGCCATCACGAATGGACCTTGAACAGGCGTGTCCTTCTCTCAGTATTCAGGAGGTGGGGGTGCCAGAGATAGATCTCTTCACAGCCCCAGACAATCACCAGTTACCACTGTATTGTTACAGGCCTCCACTCCAGGGCCCAGTGCCACTGGATGCTCTCCTTCTGGATTGGTTAAACAGGTTCCTTTATGCTGTCCCCCTTTTCCTCTGATAGAGTCTTGGTCAAGCTGAAGTCTCAATCTGCCACCATGATTCTCATAGCCCCAGACTGGGCCAGACAGCCGTGGTACTCGATGCTACTGTCACTGTCAGTGACCAAGCCGATTTCTCTCCCCAGGAGGTACAACCTGCTGACATCCTCTCAGTGCAGGATAATATACCCCAGTCTTCAGTCTCTTCACCTCTGGGCTTGGCTCTTGAAGACCTAGAATATGCAGATTTACAACTGTCTCAGTCTGTCTTGGATATTCTGAAGGGTTCCAGAAAACCTGCTACTAGGAAAACCTATTCCTCTAAGTGGAAAAGAGTCTCTCTTTGGTGCTCCCAGAAAGACCTGGACCCACAGCAGGCCGCGTTACCAGAACTTCTGGACTATCTGGTCCACCTTCAGTATCTGCATTTACAGCCATCTACCCTGAAGGTACACCTCTCTGCTGTCTCTGCTTATCTTTCAGCAGAAAAGGGCTCTTCTCTGGCTGCATACCCATTTTTCAAAAAGTTTTTCAAAAGGTTGCTGCATTTTCATCCTCCACATAGGGAACCTACCCCTGCATGGGACTTGAACGTATGCATAGGCCAGCTTATGCAACCTCCTTTCAAACCTATGTTTTCTTCAGAGCTCAAGTTTCTCACTTGGAAAACTATTTTTCTAGTGGCCATCATTTCTGCTAGAAGAATCAGTGAACTTCAGGCCCACGTGTGCAGTTGTATATATCACACTCTTCGATAAGGCCCTGCTGAGATTTGTTGGGCCCCCTGGCCACCTCCTGTGGTTGCCATGCTCTAATCACTGCACTTGCCTTGTATATGTTCTCTGCCTGCACCTGACCGCAGTTTGCTACCTATTCCTGTCTGTACCTTGTTAACTGTTGCTATCTTGTCTCTTAATTTGCTATTGCCTGGGTTCTCTGCCAGCACCTGACTGTACCTTATTGATTAATGTTACTTTGTCTCTAATTTGTTATTTGCCTTTGTAGTTCTTCCGGGTCACACCTGAAAATAGGCACTTGACTGTCTAGCATGCTTACCTGGTAAACAAAAGCTAAATAAATATTACACCCCACAGGGATAAAATTGTGCTCCGAACTAATAGGCAGTTCCTCCCTAAGGTGGTTTCTGATTTCCATCTTAATCAATCCATTACCTTGCCTGTATTTTTCTCAGAGCACTCCAGTTCAGGTGAACGCAGGCTCCACGGTCTGGATGTAAAAAGAGCTATTAGCTATTACGTGGACAGGACAAAGGAGCTGAGGAAGGATTGTTCCCAACTTTTTCTTACCTATAGTGAATTTGGTCAAGGCAGGCCAGCTGCAAAGAGGACTATAGCTAGATGGATTGTGGCATGTATCCAGTTTTGTTACAGTAAGCTGGGTAAGGACCCACCAGCAGGCCTTGGGGCCCATTCTACTAGAGGGACTGCTGCCTCCCTTGCAGCTGCCAGGGAAGTCCCTTTGCTTGAGATATGTAAGGCTGCCACCTGGAAATATGTCCATACATTCACTAAGCACTACAGCTTGGATATTCAGGCTAGGAGTGATGCCAGGTTTGGCACAGCAGTACTGCAGAGCCTATTCCCCAAATAGGTTCTGTGCCCACCTCCATATGGCACTGCTTTGTAGTCTGCATATTGTCAGAATACAGCAAGACTTCATGTTTGAAGAAAAAAATACTTACCATAGTAAGGCTGTTTCTTCTAATGGAGTCTTGCTGTATTCTGACCTCCCACCCTACCTCCCCTTCAGAACCTGGGGAAGGGTGGCTCTTCTGCAGCACCTATATGACTTAACCCAATAGTAGGTACTGGTTTTCTTTGGGCATCTGTGACTTGAGTCTTCTACATGCTTTTTTGTCTTTTGCTTATGTTGCCCCTGTTGGGGTCCCCATGCCTAGGCTTAGTTTTTTGCCTATATATATATATATATATATATATATATACATCTAGTTTCATTTCATAGAATATGATCAGTTACTAGAATGTACTGAGGACAGTGGTTTGAAAACTGAGCTCAAGCTCAATGTTCTGTGCATTTGCATAGAGTTAAGTGGAAGTATCCCATAGTTTCACACCCTTATTTTCCCAACTCCTTATGTGTAACTGTTGTGTGCCTCCTCCAGTTGTCAGCAGTCCTATTGCTGTCCAAATCTAGATTATAAAAAAATATACAGCCACCAGAAGTTATCAATGTGTTTGTCCTCCATTTGACCATCAATGCTGCTGGAGGATGATGTCATGAGAGCAACAGATAATGGTGCTGCACTAAATGCTGTTTCACCAGTAAACAGAACTCACAATGTTTGGTTCACCACTTGAGTAATGGAGGAACCCTTTAAGTGTTGTACATATCCTGAAGCGCAGGTCTAATAGGAACTAGGACCATATGAGTGTGATGCAGCACTGATTTGACATGTATATACAGTATGCCTATATGGAAGTGCCTGTATGTGTTGTGTTAATGTTTCTGTTAGCAAAAACAGTTTACCCAATAAATGACTCTGGGTACAACAAGATTCTTGAGTGGTATTATATAACTGTTGTATTATGTTCTGTGTGTTAGCATTCTCTGTTTTGATTGACACCAGCAGAGAGACACAATCTTGCAAAAATGCCCCTTTCCCTTTGCAACTAGGCAGTTAGTGATTGGATGGCTGATGTAAGACAATAAAGAGTTCAGCTATAACAAAGAATAGGCTACCAGGACAACATCAGCTGCAGCATATGGAAGAAATGTAATCTAGTGGCTAATGCACAAGCACAAGAACTGGGAAACTCTGGTTCAAATCCTACTAAAGTCTCTTACTCGCTAACTCTTAACAAGTTCCCCTAACCTCCTTGGGAACTGTGATGGCCCCTCAGGTCCATGACTTTAAAAGTGCCCCCATTCCCATTATATATCATTAGCAGTGATGTGAGAGCTACAGCACTTCACTTTAAAGGTACTGAAAACAAGCTGTGGCAGGCCCCCCACCCTTTGTAATGCCAGCATTTGAAGTAGGATGTCCCTCACAAATCAGATGCTACACTTTAACTGTTGTAGGTAAAGAAACTAATCCGTCTCAGTGTTTGTAGTGCTCTGTATTTGCTTAGCTCATTTCTCCCATGTCATATGCATTCTGTGTCTTGGTATTTCCAGTCAGAAACCCAGATGTAAGGAGCATTTGAAATGTAAAACAATACACTTTATAAAGTAAGTGATCTAGCTCTCCACTTTCAGGCTGCTAAAAGGGGGGTGTATAATCTGTGCAAAGGAGGAATTCAGTCTTGCCTGATCCTTTGGAAAACTGCTCAGACCTATCTTGTAAATGAATCTTCTCAAGGGTGTTCACCTGGTGCAATACTGATTGACTCATTGATTGCTTGATTGTTTGATTGATTGACTCATCCTTTCTACTGCTCTCTACAACATATTGCAACTGTCTCACAGAGAGAAATGAACAGTACAAAGAACAGATTCTGTTTCCTGTGAATGAAATACTATTAGATGTATTATTTGCTCTACACATGCAGTATTAAGGCTACAAGTACTACTCCCTGTGTGAGTTGCATGACAGAACTGTCTTGAGCCATTGCAAACTTAAACTAAAATCAGGACAGACAGCATTGATACCCTTTTGTGTTCTTCTGCACTGTTGCTGCAGTGACATCAGGGAATGGGAGGGGCTGTATTACAAGTGACCCATTTGCATGTAAATGGACACTTGCTTGACATTTTACTACCTTGTGTCAGAGCCTCAGACTCTAGATATGTGTTGACCTCACTAAGGCGTTTGACCTGGTGAATCACAGTCTTCTGCTCCATCAACTTTATGTTCTAGGACTAGACACCAGTGCTCTGAATTGGGTCAAAAGCTATCTGTCCAGCCGCTCTCAAAGAATTAAGTGAGCTGGCTCTGTCTCTGATCTAAGATCCATAACTCATGGCATTCTGCAGGGCTTCGTTTTGGGTCCAGTGCTGTTCTCACTTTTTATTAATAACTTACCCAGCTTTTGTGGAGGGGCTTCTGTTCAGCTCTATGCAGATGATGTTATTGTCTATCGCTCCTCTGCAGATATTGATCTATCAACAGAGAACTTGCCTCTGGCTTTGCTTCCCTTGAGGGCTGGTTCAGCCGCAATCATCTTGTTCTTAATACGAAAAAAAAAGAAAATACGCTATTTACCCACCGACCCCCTCCAGGTATACTCTTCCTCCTCCTCTTTGCAGAAGCTCTCTCAATGGTGATACCCTTGAGTCTGTATATTCCTTTAAATACCTAGGTATCACTTTGGACACCACACTGTCCCTTAACACACGTCTCCTGCATCGCTAAATCTCTGAACCAGAAACTAGGAATCCTCTATTGTATCCATCCATGCCTCACCTCTACGTCCTGCCTTAAGATCGCTTCTTCATCTCTTCTTCCTCTCCTAACTTATGGTGCTCCTTTACTGCTCTCAACAAATTCCTCCTTCCTGTCTCTCCTATCCCAGGCTTACCATAGGGTGGAAAGGTTTGGGGCTAATGCCCACTTTCACCACTGTGACATCTTCTCCTCGCTGGGCTGGTTACCATATGAAGCTAAATTGAGGTATTCCTCCCTGAGTTTCATATTTAAGCTTATCCATAAATTCACGTCTCCCTGCCTCACTGAGATTATACGCCTATGACAAGCCCCACGTGCACTCCAATGTGCCTCACTCCCCTTCTTTTAAAACCTAAACTGCATTTAGCCATCGCCTGAAGGTGTTTTGCATTGGCGTCTGTCACCGACTGGAACTCCCTTCCTCCCTCCCTCCATCCTGTCTTGTCCCTCTCTCCCTACGTCCCAGTCTAATCTGTTTGCCTCTCTCGCAGCCTGTGTACCTTGCTCCTGCTTCCGCTGATGACATATCTCTCTACGCTCTATTTCCTACTCCTGGCTGACTCTTAACCGTGCCCCTATTCCCACCCTCTAATGATCAGCTGGCAATATAGCCTAGAAGTTAAAGCAATCCTAAAGATGTATTATTTTTACTAACAGTTTGAAGTGTAAAGGTGATAACTCACTAGTTTCAATGCACATACAAAACAATTATTATAAATGTAGAAAGTGTTGTAATAACACCTTAAAATACACTTAATAAGTGCTGGCCCGGTGGTGGTGAGGGTTGAGGTGCTGGATGCCACACCTCGCGCCACGCCGGCGACCCACGTTCGTTAATGAGCCCCGGCCACCAGAGGTCGGCAGGGGAGAGAGAGGATTGAGCATCTGGAGGACAGCTCTCCTTTCTCGGGGGAGGGACCCAGGGATAGCCCGGCACCGCAGCAGTCTCTGGTGAAAGTCGGAGGCATTGCAACACTACATAGCTTGGAAGAAGGGGTTGGGGCTGAGCTGCGGCGGACGTCATCAAGACGTCATTGCACGTCCGGGCTCAGAGGGGAGGGAGTGAGGGAGAGGGTGTAATGGCATGGAAAAAACCCTCCTCCAGCAATAGGCGATGGCACCTCCTACCCTCCACTGTCCACACTCCCAGTGTCGGGCTTGCCTCCCTGCAAGCTCTCTCCTCCCCCGTTCCGGAGCTCAGCACTCTAGATAGAGCACCCTGGGCAGATAGGGGGCGGCCCTTCCCCAGAAGGTTCAGACCTGGGGGATGTGCCAGGCCAGGGATGCGGGGAAGACATGGACTCAATGGGAGGTAGAGACAAGGGAGGCATAGGAGGTCACCAGAGAGAGAGTTCGCTGGACCAAGGATGCGATAAAAAGAATTAGAAAAAATAAACACTCTTAATAAAACAGTTGATTTCCTATTTAA
This sequence comes from Neoceratodus forsteri, assembly GCA_016271365.2. Lineage (NCBI taxonomy): Eukaryota > Metazoa > Chordata > Ceratodontiformes > Ceratodontidae > Neoceratodus > Neoceratodus forsteri. The sequence goes on along the minus strand of CM028131.1, from coordinate 485,217,478 downwards.
CCTACAGTAAATGGAGGGCCAAATTCCTCAGCGAAATTTCCTGTCAGGATCCTAAAAAATATGGCTACCCCCAGCCCTTAATTACAAGCTGATTTAAATATGAATATCTCTGGGCTGCAAAGGCTCACAGATAAACACAATGGCTTACTCAAATTAGGTTTTTGAAGGCTTTGAGACATTAAGCAACCCTGTTGATGACAGTTCCTCTTTAAATGGTAATTTTTTTCCCACATCAGTGCTATATCCTAGAACCACTTTTCTCTACGTTTAAAATAATATAACATTGTTTTTTGTTTTGTTTTTTTGTACATTCTCTTTATGCACTGGGGACCAGAGCATCTCTCAGGAGTGCCCTCATTGCCATTGCCTCCACTCCCAACCAGAGACCACCTTCCCTGGGAGACACATAGCTGAGCACCCCTTCCCCAGACCCATGGACCTGTCCAACCCCCCGGATCACCCCCTGTGGGAGGGCCCACCTCACCTACCTGGCGGCCTTTCTAGGATTAGAGGGACGGTCTGGGTCCACATCGGGGGGGGGGCCCGGGAGAGCCGGTGGAAGGCTGGTCCAGCGTCGGGATGTGGGCCTGGGCTACTGGGGCCTCTGTCACCTCCCTGAGTTTACCAAGGCTTTTTTTCTTGTGGTTCCTCTGGAGCGCAGATGTGCAATGATGTCTGCGCACGTACCATGCTGACGTCCGCCATCTCTCCTCCCCCTGTTTTTGGCATCACTACCTGCAGGACCCCCGATCTCCATTGAGGGCTGCTGAGGAGCAATATAAACCCCACTTCCCAGGAAGGGAGAGCAGCTGTCTGGATGCTCGATCCCTTTCCTCCCATGCTGACCCTCGGCAGCCCGAGTCCGTTCCTGAACCTGGGTCGCCGGTGTGGCATCCAGCGCCTCAACCTTCAGTGCCACTGGGCCGGCTAATATAACATTGTTTGAAGGGTAATTTCGCTGTTTTCTCTGGAATAAAACCCTCTTTTATTGTGTAGTGGGCTACTGTTGGCAAGAGATGTGGAGGTGGTTACTGTTTCTTCTTTTCACTATTGTGAAAAAAACCCTCTAACAAGCTTAATTTCAACTGGCTTAGCTTTTTTGGCCAGACACTCATTATCATGGCCTCTTAGTCTGCCTCCTCCTCCTCCTCCTCCTCTAAAAGCACTGAGGAGGGTACCTCAAGTCAACACAAAAGTATTGATAAGTCCTCTAAGGACTCTAATGAAAATAAGTCTGATAAAAGTAGAAAGTCTAGTCAAGTTTCTAAAAGACAAAGTTAGTGGGGTTCTGACCCAGTCCCTGCTAAAAAGACTAAGAAGGATAACACGGCTGCCCCTACCCCAAACAGTCTAGGGCCTAGACATCAGAGGTTGATAAAGATATGCCCTCTGCAAATGATTTAGCTAAAGCTTGGCATTTATATCAGACTTTACAATCTATGGGCAATATTTTCTCAGCTCTTTGGAGGCTTAGTACACCTTTCCATGACGCTATTTATGCCCACGGCTTTTATTATGAAGGAGAGGATGATGATGATGATGATGAAATGCCACAGGATGACCCATTGGACCCAGACTGCCACCCTGGGGCTGACTTAAATGATGACAGTGATGAAGTTTCTTCCTTTTTTACATTTCTTAAACAGATAGCGGACACCCTGTAACTTCCTCTTCAGGACAACACCGATCAAGAGATGGAGGAGGACTATGTAGAAATGATGGGTCATACTCCTTCAAAGAAATTGATTTTGTCCGTACATAATACATGAAAGAAAGCAATTTTTAAAATTCTGGAAACCCCTTCATTTGCCACCAGGGTAGACTGAATGATTGAGAGGAAATCCAGATCGGCAAGTGTACTGCTGATTTCCTCTGTACACCACCAGACCACAAAGGGGTGGTGCAGGTAGTGTCCTGTGACAAAGCCAATGTGCCACTGTCTGCTCTCCCTCCAGAAAAGACTAAAAAAAAGCTGGATTCTGTGGGTAATAAATCATATACTACTGCTTCTTTGCAGCTATGCTTGGCTACTTACATGGTGTATACAGCTAGATATCAGAGAGCTTTATTGAAATCTGTCCTTACCATAGTGAAACATGGGGGAGACACTGTGCTCAGGGCTGTCACTGAGACCTTGAAACGGGCGATAGAAGCTACCAAGTATCAGTTTCACATGGCCATAGATAATAACGACACAGCCTTGAGGGTCATGGCACAGGCCATTTCCCTCAGGCGGTTTGCTTGGTTAAGAACTACCAGTCTCACTCAGGATATCCAGTCGCAAGCTATGGCGTTTCCTCGTGAGAACAACTCCCTTTTCGGGACCAAACTGAGGCTTACATGTAAAGAATGGATGAGTTCAAAACTACTTACAAGAATAACCCGGCTAAAGAAAAGCCCCTCCTCCCAAAAGTCTCGGGGGGAGGCACGGGCAGGGGTTATTTTCCTAGGACATTCTTTCCTATGCCAATGCCTATGGATTTTTCCCAAATTAGAGTTTTTTTCAGAGGTAGAAGTAGGAGAGGTCAGAGGAGAGCCAACCCCTTTCCTGTTACCTCTGCTCAGTCCAGACAGCAGTCATCCTGACTCCTCATTTATTTATTTATTTATTTAGGAATTCAGAATTACAACCCTTTGAGTCATAGACTTGTTTCTAAATGCTCCACGTCAGAATAAAACATAAACTTTCATACAGTACATACATAGAATAAATGTGGGTGAGCAATCATACAGAGTATAAATGAGCACGGGTTAATGCCTATTCATTTGGTAGCTAAAACAGAGCAGAGCTATCAACATATTTACCTAATGAGCGGTTAAGACCGATACAATTGGTAGCTAAAGCAATGCATGATATGAGTTGGTAGTACGCTGCCTCTGGGAGGTCTTGTCTTATACATAATGCAATGCATTCATAGTTCAGTGCAACTATATGGTAACTGAGGGAGGTGAGAAGCCTGTAGGCTAGAAATAGTGAGGGCTCTCCACTGCCAGGCCAAGGGCGGGTTAGTGACCTAGTGGCATGGTGCAGGATCCACAGGTTACCGGTTACACTGGCACTGACATGAGGAGAGGATATGGGCCCTTAAGGCAGCTTTAAAAGGACCTAGATTGGTGATTGATGTGATAGCCGGTGGGAGGGCATTGTACCAGGATGGAGCTCTAAGGGGGAAGGATTGCTGGGCCAGGGTGGTCCTGACCCTAGGCACCTTCCAGATAGTTTTTGGGGCAGCCCGTGTGGACGCTGAGATGGTGGCTGCCCGAAGAGAAGCCATGACACTTATTAGGGTTAAACCCAGGTGGATTTTTTTGGTGAAGAGACAGGTCTGGTATAATAGTCTTTCCTCAAGGGAGAGGATATTGGTGAGTGCATATAGGGTACAGGTATATGTATTTCTGTCGGCACCAGAGAGGAGCCGGCAACCCTTATTGATGACTACTTGTATTTGATGAAACACCGTAGTCACCTTCTCTCTCCCTGTAGGGGGCAGGCTCTCCCACTACCTTCATCATTGGCGTCAAATCACCTCAGACAAGTGGGTGTTGGAGGTAGTGGAACAGGGCCTCTCTCTTCAGTTCACAAAATTTCCTTTCCTCCACAGTCCCAAATTTTTTAAACCTCTCACCCCAACAGAAAAACAGCTGTTGAAAATAGAGGTCAAGAACCTTTTGGAGGCCAAAGCTGTAGAAGGAGTACCTCTTCCCCAATGGGGAAAGGGTCTCTATTCCAGGTATTTCCTAACCCTAAAGAAAAACGAGGAGTGGCGACCTATTCTAGGCCTAAGATACCTGAACAGGCACCTGCTGAAACTAAAGTTCAAGATGGTAACCTTACATAGATACATAGACACTGTCGGCAGATAAGGGCCTATGGCCCACCTAGTCTACCCATTTGAGCTTGTAAGTTCCCTTTACGTTTTTCTAGAAGTCTGCTTCCCCTTACACCTGACCACCAGGATTCCCTTATGTCTGTCCCATGCATTCTTAAATCCTGTGATTGTTTCAGCCCCCACCACTTCCTCTTGCAGGGTGTTCCACTTGTCCACCACCCTTTCTATGAAGAAATTTTTCCTCAAGTTTCCTCTGAATGACCCTCCCTCCAGCTTCATCCCTTGCCTTCTAGTCCTGGAACATCTTCTTTGCTGGAAAATAGCATATTCCTGCACCCTGTTCCTCCCTGTAAGGTACTTGTATATCTCTATCGTATCCCCTCTCTCCCTAGTTTCCTCCAGGGAGTGCATATTCAAGTCATTCAGCCTGTCCTCATAGGACTTGTGATGCAATCCCTGTACCATCTTTGTTGCCCTCCTCTGAACCTTCTCCCCCTGTCTATGTCCTTATGTAGGTAAGGTCTCTATAACTGTACACTGTACTGTAGGTGGAGCTTCACTAATGTCTTGTACAGTGGAATTATTACCTCCCTTTTCCTGCTGGTGATGCCCCTGCCTATGCATACCAGCATCATATTTGTGTTACCTGCTGCCTTGTTGCACTGTTTTCCTACCTTGAGGTCATCAGAGATGATAACCCCAAGATCCCTTTCCTGCTTGGTGCATGCTATATCCTCACCCCCCAACTGATATATTGTGCCAGGGTTTTTGTGCCCCATATGCATTATCTTGCACTTCTTTGCATTGAATTTCAACTGCCAAACCTTTGACCATTCTTCAAGCTTTTGCAGGTCCCTTCTCATTCTGTCTACACCCCCTAGCGTGTCCACTCTGTTACAGAGCTTCGTGTCGTCAGCGAACAGGGAAATTCTGCCTTCTAGGTCCTGAGCAATGTCACTGATGAAGATGTTGAATAGGACTGGTCCCAGCACTGATCCCTGTGGTACCCAGTAGTCACTCTTCCCTCCGTGGAGTGACAGCCATTTACTATCACTCTCTGTGTCCTGCCGCCCAGCCAATTACCCACCCACTGCACTACTGTCCTGCCCACTTCCACATTCCCCAGTGTGTTTAATAGCCTTCTATGTGGCACAGTGTCAAAGGCTTTTATGTAGTCCAGATAGGCCATGTCCACTGCCCTCCCCTGATCCACCCCCCTTGTCATGCAGTCAAAAAATTCAGTGAGGTTGGTCTGGCATGACCTCCCCCCAGTGAAACCATGCTGCCTTGGGTCCTATAGTCTGTTGGCAACCCGATGTTCCACCAATCTCTCCTTCAGTAGTGCCTCCATGATCTTTCCCACTACTGAAGTCAGGCTGACTGGTCTGTAGTTCCCTGCTTCATCTTTGTTCTTGCTTTTGTATAAGGGGACTATATCTGCTGTCCTCCAGTCTTTGGGCACCTCCCCTGTTTCCACTGATCAGTTAAACAGGATTGCCAGAGGTTCAGACACCACCTCTCTTAGTTCCTTTAGGACCTTGGGGTGCACTCCATCTGGCCCCATTGCTTTATCAACTCTTATTCCTTCCATTTCCTTTAGGACCCTTTCCTGTGTAAAGGGACTTGTGTCCATTTCTGCGCCATTCCCACCCCTTGTACTCCCTTCACGCCCATTACCCTTCTCTTCCTCAGTAAAGACTGAGCAGAAATATCTATCCAGTATGGCAGCTTTACTGTTGTCATCCTCCACGAGACCTCCGTCCTCCCCCTTCACTCTCACTATCCCTCCCTTTGCCTTCTTTTTTCACTTATGTACCTGTAAAAGGTTTTGTCCCCTCTACCCACCGATTTTGCGATGCACTTTTCTGTCTGAGTTTTGGCTTCCCTTAATGACCTCCCTGCCTCCCTTTGCTTCTCCTTATCCCCTTCAGCCAGCATCTTTTTGTATTGCCTGAATGTGATCTTTTTGGCTTTCACTTTCTCCACTACCCTCTTGGAAAACCATAATGTCCTCTTCTTCATTTTCCCCTTGTTATCCAGCTTAATACATAATTCTATTGCTCTTGTAATCCCTGTTTTAAATATTGCCCACTGTTCCTACACTCCTGATTCCCTCCCCATTCCCATTAGTGCCTCTTTCAAGCACGTCCCTATTTTCCCCAAAGTCTGCCCTCCTAAAGTCCAGGATACGTGTTTTTGTGTGGTTTGGTTCTGCTCCTTCTGTGATTTCAAACCACAGTGACCAATGGTCACTGTTCCCCAGGTACTTCCCCACTGTTACCCCTGTAACCCCTAAGTGGCACTATCCCACGGGCTACTACCCCTGCCTGCTTGGCTAGTAGCAGGGTAAAGGGCCTAGGTTCTGCAATGGGTGCCTCCACCCGGAGGTCAGGGTTGGTAGTGGTCAAACTAAACTGGGCACAGCCCTCCAGGACACTGTAACCCCCCCTCTTTCCCTTCTGGTGGCCTGAGCAATATACGATAATCACTTTCTTAGTACCCCTTGTCCACCATACAAGTACCCACACTGTTTGCACTTACCACCAGGGCTGGTTCCTCTGGCTCGACCCTGTGGACCCCCTGTAAAACAAGATTATGCACAGCAGATCACAACCGTACAGTACTCTTGGCACAAACTAGAACCACAGTCAGGTTAAATGCAGAAAAAGTCAGATCTGATTTATTCAGGGTACTTGAACAAGGAAGGGGCGTAATCAGGTTGATTGGCTTAAAGGCTGTATTAATCAAACAGTTATGCATGCGCTTTAAGTTCCCACACAGTCACACCCCTGGGAACCCAGGTAGGGAGACGATGGGCTAGCCAGGAACGTTGCAGCTGGTTGGGGCCCTGTGATGGAAGAAAGCAACATGCACAACACACACTATTTGTAATCTGGAGCTGGAGGGGCTCAGTTCGTGAAAGAAAAAGCAACCAATCAGATGACAGCACTTTAGATTTAGCTGTTGTTGCAGGGAGCTACCCAGATGTTTACTTATGATACCCAATACTGGACACAGGCAGGACAAAATCGAGACTGCAGGTTGTTGAGCTGGAGTGCCTGGAGAAGCGGGGCCCACACGAATCACCGAGGCGTCGTTCCTGTTCAGGTGTTGAGCAGGGGACTGATCCCCAGGCAGGTCTCTCGTTGATGGCTTTCTCTGTGCAGCGGGTAGTCAGGCTGGGACAGTGTGGTAAGGCCCAGGCCCAATGGAGATGATTATGGATTCAATCCGTGGGGCTGGATGCAGCTTCCAGCAAGCAGAATACAGTTCAAATCATAGTGGGGAAACCAAATCCTGACCCACTTGCAGCACACAGCACATTTCCACATAAGAAAATTCTAATGTAGCTTCCAGCAAGCAGAACACAATTCAAACCACAGTGGGGAACCAAATCATGACCCACTATAAGCACACAACACATTCACATGTAAGTAAATTCCACTGTACCAGGCAAAAGGCTCTCCGGTCGCAATTACAGAGTCTCTGCACAGTCCTGGAGTTCACAGGTGGCTAGAGGTCCAGACAGGCCGATCACATTCAGCAAATCTTCAGTCTTCTGGAGGTAGGAGCCTGGTCACAGTTCAGTGGCTTACTTCGCTCTCCAAGTTCGGATTCAGTCCGAAAAAGGCACAAGTTCCCTCTCAGGGACAGCAGGCAGGCATGCAGGCCAAAACTCAGGCCTTTCCACAGTTCTTCCCTGAAAATCTACGCCGGAGCTGCTGCTTGAATCATTCAAGCTGTTATCTCTTCACTTCCCAACTAAGAACTAACTGAAAATGCAAGCAGTCTGGGAATTTTCCCAAGATCCAAAGGTTTGGTTGGCTGATCTGTCAGTCACAACAAGGGATCCCCCCTTCAGGTTCATTTAGGCACCAACACGCAAAAACTACAATTCCTACAAGTTTTGACCCCACCAAGCCCCTGTAGGCAGGCTCCATTTTAGAGTCCCAAATGTACTGACTGGCCCATTTCAGCAGTCCAGGACCAAGATGATGGAAACAAACAGAACTGTCCATGCTGCAAAGAAGGCAGGTTAGAACAAACTGCAATATTATTACTACTATAACAAATGATCAGCAAATAAGCACATCTTCTAACAGAGCTCCCTTTTCGATTAATTATGACTGCAATCCAGGCAGCTCTTAAAGAGACAGTACACAGAGGCTATATAGGCACTCTCTGGCAATCACATTTAAACTGAAAAAACTCAGGACACCAGCCTGTCAGTGAGCATTTAGACAAGCTCAAGGAAGACTTTTCTGGAACCCCCATTTGTAGGGGTGTTACACCCTTCCCTGCCTGGAGAAAACCTGGCATCCGTGTCAAGTCTGTACCATCACAATATCAAAAATGCAATATAAACAAGACATATATATATATATATCATTAGCTTGTTACATTAGTATACCTTTCAATATACTTCACATTACTACATCCATATTGACAATACTTATGCATGTTTCATACAAGTAATACTGATTCATTGAATAACTTCTTGTACATTAAACAATGTAAGAGATGGGCCCTTCCCTGTCAGCTAACTTGGGGCTGGATAGGGCAGGGGCACCATGGTGAGAGGGAAGAACAAGTGACCTGGAGTTGGCCATCATGCTCAATTTGGGCAGTGAGATTGGTGAAACATAAACCCCTTTGTGAACCACATTGAGAGGCAAATCCACTGGCCTCCCAGGGGAATCATAACTAAAGCATAGCACTGGCTTGACAGCTCAGTCAGTCTTTCTCGGGGGAGCGGCCACAGTCTCTGTACTTTCAGCACCAACGTCGGAGCTTTCATCCCTTTGAGGGGTGCCTCTGCATGGATGGAAATGTCCAAACTTGGAGCACTGTCAGCTCCTTGCTCTGTAGGCTGTTTCCACAATACTTTGTTCATTATCTTCTGCTGGAGGCCCAGGTTGCTCACTTTGAGGAGGCTCTTGCACATTTAGGCTTTGCGACACTGAAGGGGGCTGTCAGCACTCTCATATTGTTCTTCAAGTTCTGGTGTGTCACCAGAGAGACTCAGACCATCAGCCCCTTCGGGCAATTCACACAGTTCCACAAAACACAGAGTCTGCAACCTCAGACGTAATACTTTACACTTCACTTTCAGGGTACTTTGGCTCCAAGGACGAAGCTGGGGGGTTAGGCAGTCGAGAAGACCCAGCTTCATCCCCACAATTAGTCATAGGATTACTTTGAAACAGCTGACTCCATTCATAGGACGGGTAATAGGCATTGTCACACTCACTTTCGTCAGAGGTGGACTGACAGTCACCATCATTCTGGGCCTGCTGCGGGGGAAACATTAAGTCTGTAACTACTGGGGTAGGTTGAGTCTGTCTCTTTTTTGCAGCAGCATGAGTCACCAGCCCAGGGGAATCAATCACTGATAGTTCAGCCTCAATTATGACTTGGCCGATAGGTAGCAAGTGGTTACATCGCATGGTCTTGACAGTTTTGGAGTTATTCTCTGGGCACACCTTGTACACTGGTAAATCATTCAACTTTCCAACTACTACATGGGGAAGATGGTGCCACCTAACAGCAATTTTGTGTTTGCCATGTAGTCCCAAATTGCATAACAACACACGGTCTCCAGGCCGGAGCTCTTGAGCCTTTACTTTTTTATCATGCCTCTCTTTGTTGGCGTGATTTCTTTTGGTGGCCATTGTCTGGGCCAGTTGATAGGCATGGTTCAATTAAGCTTTCAGTTTCTGTACATACTATAGGTAATTTTTTTGCTCGGACCCCATCTGGAGAGACCCCAAAGCAGACATCAGCGGGTAGTCTGGCCTCCCTCCCGAACATGAGGCGGTAGGGGGAGAACCCAGTAACGTCATTTTTTGTGCAATTGTATGTGTGGACCAAGGTGCTAATCTGCTGGCTCCACTTAGGCTTGTCTTTGGGATGGAGGGTGCCCAGCATGTCTAGAAGGGTGTGGTTAAAACATTCTGGTTGAGGGTCCCCCTGTGGGTGATAAGGGGTGGTTCTTGACTTCCGCACCCCCCATAGAGATAACATTTCTTTGATTAGCCGACTTTCAAAATCTCTGCCTTGGTCAGACTGGATACGCTGAGGGGCACCATAGTGGACAAAGAAATTTTTCACTAGCTCCTTGGCCACAGTAGAGGCCTTTTTGACCTTTAGTTGGTAAAGCTTGTGCATACCATGTGAAATGATCCGTAACCACTAACATATTGCCAATATTCTGCTGATCAGGTTCTAAACACAAAAAGTCTATGCAGACCAGTTAAGTGGGGGTGCTGGTAGTAATATTGACAAGGGGGGCAGCTCACTGAGGCAGGGCTTTCCATTGCAGGCAATGACTGCAGGTCTTTACATGGTGCTCAACATCGGCCCCTATCTTGGGCCAGTAGAATCGAGATCATACCAAGTCAAGAGTTCTGTCAATACCAAGGTGCCCCATGTGATTGTGGAGGGACGTCAGTACCAAATCTTTAAAGGCCATGGGCAGGACCAATTGCTGCCTGTCTACTTGACCGCCACGATCCACTGTCTGTCTGTACAACAACTGATTGAGTAGCTTCAACCTGGGGCCTTCTTTAAACAATAGAGCAGTTCGCAAGTCAGGGGAACGTAACTTGGACACATCTTTCCCCGCATGCAGGGCATGAATTGCAGGCTGAATCATAGGATCTTGGGATTGAGCCCACTGAATGCTGTCATTGTCAAATTGAGGTAGTGCACTAATATCTAGAGCAGAAAAGTGGCAATAGGTAGCCTGTATACAGGTATCAGGAGGGCCCAAGCAATCTACTAAAGAGTCCACTGTGTCCGCAGACATCTGTTCATCTCGGTCAAATTTTTGGCACAAGGCTCGGATGTGAGGTTCAGACAGCCTGACCCAATCACTCTTGGAAACTGGCCTTCGTGACAAGTCGTCAGCATCAATATGGTTCAGTTCTGGCCTGTATTCAACAGCATGATCATAGGTTGATAAGGCGGAAAGCCACCGATGCCCAGTGGCATCTAACTTAGCTGAAGTCTATACATAGGTTAACGGGTTATTGTCGGTGTTCACCAATATCTTTGCCCCATAGAGGTATTCATGAAACTGGTTGACAATGGCCCATTTTAGCGCAAGAAACTCCAGCTTGTGCACAGTGTAGTTTCGCTCTGACAGGGTCAAGCTCCTACTGGTGAAGGTCACTGGTCTCAAACCATCCTCATGGGCTTGATACAGCACAGCTCCATGACCCTGCAGATTGGTGTCCATATGCTGCACATAGGGCTTGGTGGGGTCAGCATAGGCGAGGATGGGGGCATGGGTGAGCTGGTATATGACTTTGTGAAAGGCTGCTTCACATTCGGGTGTCCAGTGGGGCCCAAAAAGTTCACCTGTGCGGAAGTACACTTTCTCTAGTTCTTTGATGGCCCCTTTTTATATCTATGGTTGGTAGGAGGGTAACCCTGGGTAAGATTCAAGAGCGGGCAAATCACGTTTGAATAGTCTTTTATGAACCTGCTGTAGTAGCCACAGAACCCCAGAAAGTGTTGTAGTTCTTTCAAATTATGGGACTGGGACCAAGTAGTCAGTGATTCAACCTTTCTGGGATCAGTCTCTATCCCTTCTGCGGATACTATGTGCCATACATACTTCACAGAGGTTTGAAAAACTGGCACTTGTCAGTGGACAGCTTGAGGCCGAAGTCTTCCAGTCGGTCTAGGACTTTAAACAGTCAGGTCTCATGCTATTCTAATGTGCGCCCAAACACAATGACATCGTCTAGGTACACAGACATTCCAGCAAGTTCATATCTCCCACCGCATGTTCCATCAGTCACTGAAAGGTGGCCAGGGTGCCTGAAATCCCCTGTGGCATTCTCAGGAATTCGTAGAACCCCAAAGGACAGATGAAGTCTGTTTTCTCATGGTCCTCTGGGACCATCGGGATCTGCTATTATCCGCTGCAAAGATCCAGTACCGAAAACCATTTGATCCCATTTAAACAATCCAGGGCATCTTGTATACAGGGCATGGTGTATTGATGGGAGATGTTCCGCTGATTCAGGGTTCGATAATCAACACACATCCTTACTGACCCATTCTTCTTGCGCACAACCACAATGGGAGAGGCATATGGGCTCCTTGATTCTTGTATCACACCAGCAGCGAGCATTTCCTGCAGGTGTCTCCTCACATCATCTGTGTCTGCTGGGGTGAGACGGGATCTCTCTCAAAATGGCTGGTCATCATGCAGGTGTATGTGATGCCCTGCATGCGGGACACACCCCACGTCCCATTCTTTTAATGAAAGCACTTCGTCCCTCTTGCTAATTCTAGCCTTCCATTCAGCTGGCAACAGGGAGTCACCAAAGTCAAATAAGTCCAGGGTCACTCTTTCCTTCTCGTCAGAGCACTTGTTGCTGGGCAATACAGCAGTGTTGGTACAGTGTACTGTAGCTAGGGTGCACCCTCTGTTCACCCGAATCTCCCGATCTGACACATTCCGAATCTGGACTATCACTCATTGTGCATAGGCGTGGGCACGAGCAGGCAAGATGCTGGGTTTGACCAATAATCCTGCTGGCAACTTTCCATCTCCTGGTGCATCCAACATTAATATTTTGTTCTTTACTTTTCTCTTTAGGTGGACTTCTCCATGGATTGTGCACTGGGTGTTGGGGGCCAATACCAAGGAGTCAGGTTCCTTTTTCCACACTATCCCCACTGGCTCATCCGGGTCCACTTCATCGGGTCTCTGTTGCCAGTCATAAGCTCTTTTTACCAAGGCTGGAATTCTTAGGGCCCGTCCAGTCAGCTGCCCTTGTTTCTCATGGCAGAGTTGTGCTAGTCTCCCAAACATGTGAGCGTTTGTTCCAATTAACAGGGGAACCCCATCATACAGTCTGGTTGGGGGACACACTAGGGCCAGTGCCTCTACTTACTCCTCTACGCCAGTGACAGTTGCAGGAAAAGACAACCAGAGGCGGGCATATCCTAGATGTGGATAAGACTTGTCGCTCAGCCCCCACACATGTAGGCCTTCCAGGGATTGTAAGGGCACATCAGATCAGCATTTATCATACCAGTCCTGAACACAATGGTCACTTGCGACCCACTGTCAAGCACAGCCCAAGTAGGAATACCATTTACAGCCACATTAGTCTCCACTGAAGGGCTCACTATCTTGGACCAGTCTGGAGGGACAACAGCAGGGGCCCTGGACAGACGATTTAGCCACAGAAGGGTTTGAGTTAGGATGGCCGAAGCCTTTACTATGGTCATTTCGTGCACCCCTTGACCACTGACTCATTTTCTGAAGTGCTCCTTGAAGCTGGTTCACCACTTTCTCTAAGTCCTTCTGGACTGCCATTCCCTCTTCGTATGGCCATCCTTGATGCATTTGTGACAAATGACATGCTCTTGGGGCCTCCTTGGGGAAAACATAGCAGGGGATGCTGGAGCTTTGATGGGAGATTGTGATCTGACTTCTGTGGGTAGTGTACCATGTCTCAAAAGTTCCTTGAGGGTGGCAGTCAATTCCTTGAGCTCAGCCGAGAAGCCACCTTCAGTAGAGGATGCCTGAGAGTGCACCCCCATAACAGTCACGTCCTGACAGGGCCAGAGTCTCTGTCAGCAGGGGATACCTCAGCAAATGCACCCAGTTGTACTTTTCTGACTTCCTTCAGCAACTCCTCCCACCACCGTTTAGCCCACGGTGGGACACTCTTGGTGGTCTCCATTTCAGAAGGGCCTTCCAGTGCCATGATCACTGGGGCTGCACTTACCCCATAATTACAATCTCCTTCTTCACCTTCTACCTCCCAGAGTTCTTTTATCAAGTCACAGTAGTCAGGTGGATTATGTCTCCTATCCTGGAGCCTTAGCTGGATGATCTGCAGTTTAGAATGCTTGGCATGTTGCAGTATGTGCCCCAATCTCACACGGTTCAAATCACCAGCAGCTACCCCGCCTTTCTGGTAAGTTTTCTGCAGAGCTCTTTCTAGGCGAGTAACATATGCAGACAAACTTTCCCCCTTCCGTAGTTTGGTACTTTGGAATTTCCACATCAAAGTCTCCCCTGACTCAATGCTCCCAAAATTGCCTTCAAGTACAGATAGGTACTTCTTAGCAGATGCATCAGGGTTTGTGGACCTCAAAAATTTAATGGCTTCAAGGGCAGGGCCCCTCAAACTTTCCATGATTCTTTCCCACTTCTCAGCCTCCGCACACTGCCACTCAAGTACCAAGGGGGCAACATAGTTGATCCAGGTCTCCCAGTCATCCTCCCCCTGGGGGGTGGGGAAGGTGCCCGAGAAGATTCTCAGCCTTCGGTAGGAATCATGACTGATGGTGGGTACAGATATAGGGGCCAGCATTGGTACAGGCACAGAAGGTGGGGCAGTAACAGGTGCTGGAGTGGGAGGGGGTGTTGGGGAAAGAACACCCCCAGGTGGCAGAAATAGTTTCTTAAAGTTCTCTATGGTTTTCCCTTCCTCCAGCAACAACTGAGAAAATTTCTCCTCAAAAGTCTCAGATAATGGTGGGAGCTCATCCTTCCCAGGGTCTTTTCTGTCTTTTGTTATCACTCTCCAGGCGTCTGGGACCCCTTCTGAGGCAATAGTCTGTGGCACTTTAGAGCTGTCCATGAGGTCACCACACTCTACCACGGCTATGAAAGTTTGGGCAATCAAATCAGCCTGTCGACCCACCACCACAGGGTTTTTTAAACATTCGACTTTGGAGAGTGCTCCCTCAACAGTGTCCTTACTGGTACCCAGGGGAATACTCAGTATAAGCAGAGCATTTTGGGGGTTGATCTCCTGCCCAGTATACCACCCCACCAACTGGTGTACAGCCATTTCTACTGGGGTAGCCATTAGTCTTTAACAATAATTTGTACTTTTTTGGCCACTAGAAGGTACAAAATCCTAGCGGTGAGCCTCCAAGATGAAACCCCTAGGTGGCGCTGTCCCACAGGCTACTACCGCTGCCTGCTTGGCTAATAGCAGGTTAAGGAGCCTAGGTTCTGCAACAGGTGCCTTCACCTGGAGGTCAGGGTTGGTAATGGTCAGACTAACCTGGCACAGCCCTCCGGGACACTGTAACCCCCCTCTTTCCCGTCTAGTGGCCTGAGCAATATACGATAATTGCTTTCACAGTACCCCTTGTTTACCATACAATTACCCACACTGTTTGCACTTACCACCAGGGCTGGTTCCTCTGGCTTGACCCTGGGTCCCCCTGTAAAGCAAGGTTATACACAGCAAATAGCAACAGTGCAGTACTCTTGGCACAAACTAGAACCACAGTCAGGTTAAATGCAGAAAAAGTCAGATCTGATTTATTCAGGTGACTTGAACAAGGAAGGGGCATAATCAGGTTAATTGGCTTAAAGGTTATATTAATCAAACAGTTAAGCATGCGCTTTAAGTTTCCACACAGTCACACCTCTGGGTACCCAGGTAGGGAGACGATGGGCTAGCCAGGAACATGGCAGCTGGTTGGGGCCCTGTGATGGAAGAAAGCAACGTGCACAACACACACTATTTGTAATCTGGAGCCAGAGGGCTCAGTTTGTGAAAGAAATAGCAGCCAGACAATCAGTTGACAGCACTTTAGATTTAGCTGTTGTTGCAGGGAGCTACCCTGATGTTTACTCACGATACCCAATACTGGACACAGGCAGGACAAAATCGAGACTGCAGGTTGTTGAGCTGGAGTGCCTGGAGAAGTAGGGCCCACATGAATCACTGAGGCATTGTTCCTGTTCAGGTGTTAAGCAGGGTGCTGATCCCCAGGCAGGTCTCTCGTTGGTGGCTTTCTCTGTGCAGTGGGTAGTCAGGCTGGGCCAGTGTGGCAAGGCCCAGGCCCAATGGAGATGATTTTGGATTCAGTCCGTGGGGCTGGATGCAGCTTCCGGCAAGCAGAATACAGTTCAAACCATAGTGGGGAACCAAATTGCGACCCATTAGCAGCACACAGCACATTTCCACGTAAGGAAATTCTAATGCAGCTTCCAGCAAGCAGAACACAATTCAAACCACAGTGGGGAACCAAATCGCGACCCACTACAAGCACATAACATATTCACATGTAAGGAAATTCCACTGTGCCAGGCAAAAGGCTCTCCGGTCACAATTACAGAGTCTCTGCACAATCCTGGAGTTCAGAGGTGGCTGGAGGTCCAGACAGGCCAATCGCATTCAGCAAATCTTTGGTCTTCTGTAGGTAGGAGTCTGGTCACAATTCAGTGATTTACTTCGCTCTCCAACTTCGGATTCATTCCAAAAAAGGCACAAGTTCCCTCTCAGGGACAGCAGGCAGGCAGGCCAAAACTCAGGCCTTTCCACAGTTTTCCCCCATGAATCTATGCCGGGGCTACTGCTTGAATCATTCAAGCTGTTATCTCTTTACTTCCCAACTCAGAAATGCAAGCAGTCTGGGAATTTCCCCAAGATCCAAAAGGTTCGGTTGGCTGATCTGTCTGTCAGTCACAACAAGGGCTCCCCTTCAGGTTCATTTAGGCGCCAAAATGCATAAACTACAATTCCTTCAAGTTTTGACCCCACCAAGCCCCTGTAGGTAGGCTCCATTTTAGAGTCCCAAATGTACTGATTGGCCCATTTCAGCAGTCCAGGACCAAGATGATAGAAACAAACAGAACTGTCCATGCTGCAAAGAAGGCAAGTTAGAGCAAACTGGAATATTATTACTACTCTCACAAATGATCAGCAAACAAGCACATCTTCTAACAGAGCTCCATTTTAGATTAATTGTGACGGCAATCCAGGCAGCTCTTAAAGAGACAGTACACAGAGGCTATATAGGCACTGTCTGGCAATCACATTTAAACTGCAAAAACGCAGGACACCAGCCTGGCAGTGAGCATTTAGACAAGCTCAAGAAAGACTTTTTGGGAACCCCCATTTGTAGGGAGGGTTACACCTCTATTATACTGACCCTGTTTGTGAACATGAGGTCCAATATTGCCTTCTACTGAGTTTGTTCCATGACCAGTTGCTTAAGGAAGGCACCTTGAAGGGAGTCCAGGATAAATCTGCTCCTGGTTGATGCTGCTGCTGGGAGACCCCAGTCCACGTCTGGAATATTGAAGTCTCCAACCAGTACCACCTCCCTCTTGTCCCCCATCCTTTTGATAACTAGCATTAACTCCTTATCTGTCTCTTCCTCCTGGGCTGGTGGTCTGTAGACCACCCGTGTGGATGGCTTACCCCATTTTCCTTTCCAGCTTAACCCACAGTATCTATCTCCCGTTTTGTTCCTCCTGGATCTCTGTGGCCTTTATGCCATCTTTCACATAAAGTGCCATTCCTCCTTCCTTCCTGCTTGCCCTGTGTCTTCTGAATATGTTGTAGCCAGGTATGGCCATATCCCAGTCGTGGTTATCATTACACCAGGCCTCTGTGATGGCCACAATGTCCAAGTCTGACTGTGCCATGGCAGCCTCCAGATCCTCCATCTTGTTGCTAAGGCTTCTGGCATTGGCACACATGGCTTTCCATGATGTGAACTCCCTGGACTGTTTAGCTGTTGTACTCCAGCCCCCTCCCTGGTTGTCCTTGCTGTCTGCCCTTTGTTGTCGAGGCACAGGTCAGAAAGCATAGGGAAAACCCAGGAGTAGTTGTCAAATTCCACAAAACTGTTTGTTTGTAGTTGCAGTAACATAAAATAAACCTGTTCAGAATAACTATATATAGAAACAAAATAAAATCTCTTGTAAAAAAAAAATCTCCCTTGCAGCTCAGCTTAGCTGTTTTTATAAGACTTTTTCAACCTCCATCCTTTGCAAGCATCCTGTTCTTTGTCAATTTCAGGAGCTGCTATAACATTGAATACTTCCTGAGGTCTCCACAGCCTTTGCAAAAGGCCCAAGCATTTGCACTCAAATGACCTCTGGCTTTTTACAGTTATCTCAAGTTATAAATATATACATTTCAACAGTAACACAATTTTCTAAATAAAAGTGATCCCATTATCAGCTACATTTCCATACACTGATTCTCATATATTTATATTAGGAGATATAAATATGCAAGGGAGGAAATACAGACAGCAAGAGAATACAGAGAGACAGTGAGAGGCAAAGGATTGCAAGACTGTTCGGGTTGATCAAGTCTAAGGTGTCACAGAAAAATTTGGTTGGGCAACCAGACAGAAGAGACAGAAAAGAAAGACTACAGATCCTTGCATTTACACACTTTCTCCAAAACAAATGGGACAGGGTCCTGTTCTACTCTGTCACACATTTCTGTTGAATGTTGTCCCCCTTTCTGCCTCTTCACCCCTTGGGTGCCTATCTCTATCTTTTGCACACTGTTTTGTAGAGATATCTCCTCCTCCTGTTCACTGGTTGCATTGCTAGCTATGGGGGTTGGGCAATTAGTTACCCTCCCTGCTGGCCTGCCACCCCCCTTGGCTAGTTTAAACCTTGACTCAGCTCATTCATTCTCTAAAGCAAGGGACTGGCTAGTCTCCCTGGATCTAAAGGATGCCTACTTTCATGTTCCAATAAGGCAATCCCACAGAAAATTCCTCCGATTCAGGCTGCTCTCAGGCCATTATCAGTTTGCAGACATGCCTTTCGGGCTAACACCCATGCCCAGGGTGTTCACCAAGTGCCTGGCAGTGGTGGCAGCTCATCCCAAAAAGACGAGGAATCTCAGTTTTTCCCTACCTAGACGATTGGCTGATCGTGGCCAGTTCTCATCAGGCTGTTTCAGAAGCCCTAAGCCTGACAAAACACACTCTACAGTCTTTGGTCTTCATTATCAACAAAGAAAAATCTCAGTTCCGGCCTGCCTAAATCCTGCAATTCATAGGGGCAGAGCTCAACACACTGTAGGGGAAGACTTTCCTTCCCACAGACAGAATTCAGAATTTTGCCACTCTGCTAAATTTGTTCAATCTAGGCCAACTGAGACCGGTCAGACATTTCCTCAGACTACTCAGCCACATGGCCTCAGTGACCACAGTAGCCCCAGGTGCCAGATTCCAGATGAGAGACATTCAGTACCACCTCATCTCATTGGTCTCTGAAAAAAAGACTCCTTTGCAAAGCTAGTACCAGTCACTAAAACCTTTTTGCAGGCTTTGGACTGGTGGAAGGAAACAGAAAATCTCAGGGTAGGGGTTCCTTTTCAGATTCAAGCAACCATCTCAGATTCTGACTATGGATGCTTTCCTTCTAGGTTGGGGTGCCCACCTAGGGGACCTGTTCATAAGTAGCACTTGGATGCCCAAAGAGTCTACTCTCCACTCCCTTAGTCTTTTAGAACTAAGAGCAGTGTTTCTGGCCATCAAGACTTTCACCTCACAGCTCAGCAGACAGTCAGTCCAGATAAGGATGGACAATATGACTGCCATGTTCCACATCAACAAACAGGGGTACAAGGTCAACCAGACTCTGCATAGAGGCAATGAGGATTTGATCCCTGGCCTGGACCTATTTGCATCCAGCCTCAACCACCAGTTACCTCTGTACTGCTATAAGCCCCCAGCTCTGGGGACCGACCCAGTGGATGCTCTGATCCTGGACTGGACAGAGAGGTTCCTCTATGCTTTTCCTCCCTTTCCACTAATTTACAGGGCCCTTCTTAAGCTTGGGCTCAGCCAGCCACCATGATTCTTGTGGCTTCAAATTGGGCAAGACAACATTGGCACTCCCTGCTCCTCGACCTGTCAATCAGGAAGCCCATCAGACTGCCCTCATCCCACAGTCTCCTGACTCTTCCTCAGATAGGAATAGTGTTCCCCAACACCCAGTCCCTCCACCTCAAAGCCTGGTTCTTAAGGAGCTAGAGTTTCCTGAATCCCAGTACTCTGAACAGATCCTGAAGTTTCTGTGAATGGCTAAGAAATCTAGCACTAGGAAAACATATGCTTCCAAGTGAAGGAGGTTCTCACTGTGGTGCAAGGATAAGAACATAGAGCTCTTGCAGGCTTCTCCTCCTATCTTGCTGGATTATCTAGTGCACCTTCAGGTGGAAGGCCTGAAAGCTTCATCCTTAAGAGTACATCTGGCAGCTATGTTAGCCCATCTTTCCTATGGAAAAGAGAAATGTTATCTCACAGCCTATTTTCAAAAAGTTTTTCAAAGGGCTGCTGCACCTCCAGCCCCCTCTGAGGGAACCGTTTCCCCCTTGGGACTTGAACCTTTGTATAGCCAAGTTCATGGAGCCTCCTTTTGAGCCCATGGCTACTGCTGATCTCAAGTTTGTAACCTGGAAGACTGTCTGTCTAGTGGCCATTACCCCCACCAGATGGATTTTGGCATTGCAGGCCCTTTGTACAGACCCTAATTACAACATTCTCCACAAGGACAAAGTATTTAGGATGCATAGGAAATTTCTGCCCAAGGTGGTCTCTGAATTCCACCTGAACCAGTCTATTTCCTTGCCAGTTCTTTTCACAGACAAGTCCACGCCAGGCGAACACAAATTGCATAAGCCTGGACGTCAAGAGAGCCCTGTCTTGTTACTTAGACCGTACTAAGCAGTTCAGAGACTCACACACTCAGCTATGGTGATGTGGGCAGAGGGAAACCAGTGACCAAGAGATCCATTTCTCGCTGTATTGTCTCGTTTATTTTTTATGTATTTATTTATTGAAGGGTTTCACCAGGAAAGGCACACTGAACAACAAGTTGCTTGTTTCCTGGTGCATCCTGGGGGGAAGGGGAAGAGAGAAGAACAGTACGTACAGGACACCTATCATAACAGTGATCAAACATTACAAGATAAAGATACAAATTAAAGTTACAAATAGTAATTACACAGTACAAGTGCTGAACAGTAGTATGAACAAATGATAAGTTGAAACAGAAATACAATTCTGATGGTGAACAGTCAAGCAAACAGGGGCCGATATAACCAGTTTTGTTACAGCAAAGCTGATAAGCAACCCTCTCTCAGGCTCAGAGCCCACTCTACTAGGGGGAACTGCTGCCTCTGTGACAGCTTCAAGAGACATTCCTTTGCTAGAAGTTTGCAAAGCAGTTACAGTGTATTCCACTTGTATGCAATTCAGATATATAGAGGATAATGTATGGTCATCAATGGGTAGCCAGTTTGTTAACCATCGAGAGGTTACCAGGGCGACCATGTAAACCTCGAGAGCGAAGCTCGAGAGGTTTACGTCACCTTGGCAACCTCGAGATTGGTTAAAAAAATTGTTACCCATTGATATACCATACATTAGCTTTTATAGTGTATGGTACCAGTTTGTTTTTTTAGAAAAGAAAGTAGTTCCTTACTGCTGTTTTTTTTATGTCCCCACTGCTCTGCCATCACCGCCGTGGCCGTCCAATCCAGCTGCGCGCATGCCCTGACAGTTCCCGGTTGTTAACCCATCGATGTGACGTACCATCGATGGGTTAACAACATCATGACGTTACATCGATGGTAAAACGTTGTTATAAAAAGGTAGATTTCTACCTATAACAACGTTCTACCATACATTATATACAATTTTCATTTGTATGCATAAAATCAGGATGCCCCGTTTTCCTCCCCCCTATCTCTGCCAGCATAAAATTACTGGATGTGTCCAACAGGTTTTTCAGTTGTATGTGTGATGCTTGGCCAGCTGGTTATGATTATTGTATGATATTTGTAAATAAAAATATAGTATGTGATTGTCTCACATAAGACAGCCTGTGCTTCCATGGGTGCCCCCAACCCCCAGGTTTCAGTGAAGCTATAGGATATGTAAACTGACCAGAGGATGTGTGAAATTGACCAGTAAAGGGTAAACTTAGAGTTTCCTGTCTGTTTTTAATTAAGGCTCTGGCCATCTGCCAGAGGATAAGCCTAATAAACTTTTATGATTTCCTAGAGGAACCTATTGATAACAGCAATGTGTTAAAACATCATAAAACCCTTTGATCTCCTTGGGAAAACAGGAACCTGCCACCAGTTCAAAGGAAAGGCTTGATCAAAGACTCATCATTTGGGAAATGGTTTTTTGCTGATGTCACATTATTTAAGATACCTACTGATAGGAAATCATGTGTGCATTTTTTCGATTCTAAAAGAAGGTGCTTGATGACTCATAGAAGGGGTGTGGAGACACAGAGTTTAAACTGATACTTGCATCTGGAATGCCATATTATTTTGGGATTCCAAGAGAAACAGTTCTCTGATCTAACTTAAGCACTTCCAGAGGTAATACCTTAGACAGCAAAGGTCTAAATATATTGTGGTAGGAGTTTTTGTTTTGTACTTTTCCCTTATTCTTTTATGTGATTGTGAGCTCTTTGATATATTGTTCTGTGTTTACATGTTTCATATTTTTGTCGTCTTTTAGTTAAGTACATTTTCTTAGGATACTGCCTGGGTGTGTCTTCCAAGTTCTTTTTACATGTGATATATACGTGGTTAAGTCTGACAGCTGTTTGAAGGGCTTGATGGTGTTACTAAACTGGGAAAAAGTAAGAATATACCTAAGGTCTTTTATAGAGTTAAAAGGGTTAATTTTGGAAGCCTGGCAGGGTGCCCCTGGCGAAAGATTGTACCACAATCCCCGAAGAGGGTACGTATCTGAGCCTGTTCATTGGGTATGCTAGCATAAGGTTCACAGTTTGAATCCCCCCCAGAACTTGAGGCTAAAGGTGATTCGGACCCAAAATCAGACAGGAGGGTTACCCTGTCTGTTACCTGTTCACACTATTGTGCTCTGAGGTTGGCACTGTAGGAGCAGAGGGCCTGACCTGCGGAGTGTGTTTGAAGTCAGGGCAAGAATATGTGCATACTATCATAAAGACTTTACTGAGCTGCAGAGTGCTGCTCAGTGCTGAGGATTAAATTGGTATGCATTTCACACCACTTAGCAAGCTCATTAGTGGTCCAGGCAAGCCTGACTAGGTGTTAATTGCTTCCCCATGGCTTTATAATGCCTATGGCTGTCTCACCCATTGATCCCCTGCTCTCACTATGGAGAAGGTGTCATGCAAGGCTTTGAGCCTTGAAGAAAAAGTTAAACTGGTAGTAAAGTCTGGACAGCCTGGCGTGACTGGAAAAGAGCTAGCCACTGAGTTTCAAGTGAACCTTTCAAGTGTCTACAGAATTTTACAAAACAAAGAATTCCTTTAGGAAGACTGGAGAAATGGCTGTAACAAAGCTCGTAAAAGTAAAAGAGAGGGGAAAGATGGGCAAGTTGAGGAAGCCCTGTTAAAATGGTTCTCTCTGTCCCGGGATCGTGGTGTGTCCCTGTCCAGTCCCATCTTTTTACAAAAGGCAAAGCAACTCTCTGAAACAATGGAGAGCGGTGATTTTGAACAGATGGCTGGATGGCTCTCAAGGTGGAAAGAAAGGAACCAAATCAGCTACTACCACATATGTGGCAAGAAAGCCAAATCTGACTTTGCAGCTGCTGAGGACTGGCTAACAAATGTACTGCTTAACATTGTTAGTGGCTACTCTCCCAGTGACATCTGCAAGCTGATGAAATGGCACCTTTTTTTTTTCAGAGCTACACCCAACTGAACTTTAACATTTAAAAGGAGACATTGTGTGGCAACAAAAAAGCCAAAGAAAGACTGTTGGTCATGGTTGCTAGTAACGCCAATGGTACCAATAAACTGCCACTGCTTCTAATAGGGAAATCAGAAATGCCGCTCTGTTTCCAAGGAGTTGCCCTTGAAGCACTGCCTGTAACTTGCCAATCAAATAGCAACGATTGGATGACTTTTGACTTGGATCTTTTCTGCGTGGTTGTGGGACCTTGATAAATGCATGGGTTGGCAAAGAAAAAAGATCTGCTTAATTTTGGACAGCTGTCCTGCACATAAACCTGTTACCCTGCGGAGCATTAAACTGATCTTCCTCCCACCAAACTGCACAGCAGTGGTCCAGCCCATGGACCAAGCAAGGGTCATTCAGAACTTGAAAGTCCTCTATTGAAAAACAATTGTTACCAAGCTGATAAGGGCTATTGATGAAACACAGCTGAACCCACAACAGGTTTTCATGGACCTTGCTAAAAAAATCAATGTGATCGCCACTAATTCCAGTAAACAAACTCAAATAACAACATATTTTAAAACTGAAAATGAACACTAAAGGCAGCCAAATTATAAATGCTAAATTCAAACCCCAGGAAATCTTACTGTGTTCTGACAATTGCAGTATGATTTTACCATAGGACTGCCCCAGAGCCAAAAATGGTTAATAGAACCTATGCTAATGATGGCATGTTAGGCTCAAGCTCAGTTTTGAAATCACTGTCCCTGGTTGCACGTCCTGCAACTGTCAGATTCTTTACTCCGCTTGCTTCAGTAAGATGTCTCCGGACAGCTCTCCTTCACTTCATCTGAAAATGTTATTTTATCAGTTTAAATTGTAGTCTGTTTCATTTTCCTTGATTTTTGAAGTACTCTCCTTGGTTCACAAGTAGAATTAGTTAGATAGGGTTAGTTTGGTAAGTTTTATCAGTTCCTCTCCCGGTTCTTCTTAACCAGGAAGGAACCAATGCTTTGATTTGGTTTGAATTTATTTATTTTCATTTTGGTACCATCCGGTAAGGCGGTTTAGTTATTTTAAACTTTTTGAGAAAATTTACCAAGGTAATTCTTGGTTCACTTCGGTTCTAACCAACCGATAAATGTCACAGCATACGAAACGAACGGGACCCACAGGTTTCAAACATTGTACAGAGTGTGGGGAACTGTTCGCTAAAGCAGATCCTCATTTAATTTGTGTTATTTGTTTGGGGTTTGACCGCCTCAAGGGGGATTGTACAATTTATAAAAACTTCCCTCGGTCAACGCTGGATAGGCGACTTAAATGACTGCAGGAGAAAATGTCTGAGAAAACCACTGCACCAGTAGCAGACATTCATAAGGAACCAGGGGACCAGCCCTCTGACAAGGGTGACTCCTCATCTACAAAAAAGAGATCTGCCAAACCGGCCGCTTACCCAGCGCATTCAGGCAAAAGAAAAAAGAAAGAAAAACACACAGCGGTTGAACCGCAACTGAAGGCATCGGTTCCAGCTGCTGAGGAGATAGCGAACGCGATTAGCATAATTCAGTCCTTGCAGACCAATCTGGTTGTGAAATGACCGTGTTTGGCTACTGCAGGCTCTGCTTCGGTTAACGGTTCTGGGGAACCTGAAGTGGAGGTTTGTGCATAGGAATATTGTGAAGAGGATGTCAGTGAGGAAGAAGAGGACTATGGGGGGCCCATTGAACCTGATATCTCTCCAGATCCTCACAGATCTGACTCCCCTGATAAGGGAACTGAGGA
Organism: Neoceratodus forsteri; assembly: GCA_016271365.2. Lineage (NCBI taxonomy): Eukaryota > Metazoa > Chordata > Ceratodontiformes > Ceratodontidae > Neoceratodus > Neoceratodus forsteri. The sequence goes on along the minus strand of CM028131.1, from coordinate 485,192,415 downwards.
TTATAATTCTCATTTTCGGTTCATTAGGCAGGTGGCTCTGTCTTTGGACCTTCCCACTCAAGAACCCACTGATGAGGAGGAAGAACAGGATTACAAAAAGATGATGGATGTGCCAACCTCTAAAAGGGTTCTGTTACCCATCCATAAATCCCTAAAGAAACCGGTCCTGAAAGTACTGCATACCCCCACTTCCATTCCACCCCGGAAAGAAAAGTGGATAAGAAGTATTTGGTGGCTAAGGGTGGAGCAGAGTTCTTGTTTGGACACCCTAGCCATGAAGGAATGGTGCAGGCTGCTGCCTGTAATAAGGCTGGCATTCCTTTAGCTTCACATCCTCCTGACAAAGACTCCATGAGGATAGATTCCATTGCCAAAAAACAGTACCTGGGGTCTTCTCTTGCAATAAGGCAGGCATCTTACATGGCCTATGTTGCAAGGTATTGGCAGACTTTGTGTAACAGTGTGATGGAAATCACAAAGTCAGTGGCAGCCCTATGGCAGCGGATTTGGAGGAAGCTGCAAAAAGGAGCATAGAGGCATCTAAAGTGCAGTTTCATATGGCAGTAGACAGTAATGATACCACTGCTAGACAAATGGCCTCTTCTGTATCTCTAAGAAGGTTTGCCTGGCTCAGGACAACTAACCTGACTCAGGACACCCAGTCCAAAGTAATGGATTTTCCCTGTGAGCCTATGTCTCTGTTTGGGGGGCAGAGAGAGGCTTACATGAAGAAAATGGATGAGTACAAAACAGCCTGTCAAAGTGCTGCTGCTAAAGAGAAGCCCTCTATACCCCATAAGCAGCAAGCCAGGGGTCCCAGAGGCAGGCCTTATAGGCCATTCTTTCAGCCCCAAGCTTACCCTCAGTACCAGCAGCAGAGGGGCTACTTTAGAGGCAGGGGCAGAAGGGGTGGCAACCGGATAGCCCCTAGCACTCAGCCAGCTTCGCAACCTAAGCAGACACCCTGAGAGGTCTGCTTGGGTTGCCTCCCAAGTACCAGTAGGAGGCAGGTTGGCCCACTACCTCCAGGAATGGAAATTCATTGCCACAGACAAGTGGGTCCTGGAGGTAGTGGGCCAAGGTCTGGCCCTCAGTTTCTTTTTTTTTGAACTTTAAACCATTCTTTATTATAGGTAAATAGAACAATATAACAGTTGTTATAATACATAGTCAGCCAGAAATAAACTTACTAATACGATTAGTTGATTCCTGTATATAAATCTCTCTAGTGTGGTTTGTTTGTTCTAAAGTAATTAATTTCATCTTTTGCTTTACAGGGGTAGAGTCTCAATCAACATTCCAAGTCCAGCCATAGTAGTGAAATCCATAACATCCTAAACTGGAATTCAGAAAGTCTGGTTTCCTTCTATGTTATGGCTGTCCATAATCCAGTAATCTTCCAAGATATCCACACTTGGCTATCCCAGGACCTTGCCAGCCACCTGGTAGTAACAATAAAATTGGAGCATTATACCAAAATTACCTGATTACATGTCTTATTTCTAATATTTAATCTGGTTTCTAATGAATAATAATTCAAGATAGAGTGGAGTATCTCCGCCAGCCCAAGCCTAAAGGAAAAAAGTAATTTCTTGTACTCTAAATGTTGATAGACTTGGGCCCTAAGAGTTTTATAGCCACCAAAGAGAAAAAGAGACAGTCCAGACATTAATGTCCAAATAATAGATAAGGAGCAGGACCAGAATTACACCTATCAAGGGTGGGATTACATGCATACCCTCTACTGAGATCATAGTTGAAGCAGTTGTTCCTGTACTCGGGTGTCCTCCCTTCCTTCTATATAATCAAAAAAGGGCATCCATCTGGAATTAAATTTGTCTGTAGCCAGTCTCAGTCGAGCCGTAAGCGCCTCCATCTCCCTAATCTGTCTAATGTTCCTATACCATGTGGCCATTAACAGAGGTTGAGTTGTCAGCCAGTTCTGGGTAAGTGTTTTGAGTGCTGCTGCAATAAGAATAAAGAAAAGATATTTCTTTGTCGGGGTTTTAACTTCTCTTGGGGGGGTCCCAGGACTAGGTTTTTAAAATCTGGGGATCTGGAGAGAGAGAGAAGATCGAGGTAATCTCTCAAGCTATTGATTGCCAAAAATCTGTTATACTAGGGCAGTCCCAAAAGATATGATAATGAGTTCCTATATGGACACATTTCCTCCAACATTTGTTGGATGGATGGGCAGCATAATGGGCCGAGATAGTCAGAGTTCTAAAGAAAATGAATGTTAACTTTCCACCTGAATTCTCTCCAGGAGGGGGAATTGGTCGTTTTATGTATATCGCACCAAATACGCTCCCAGTCTTTCTCTGAAATAGCTAAACTTTCTTAAGTCCCCCACTTGCTTTCCACTTTTTGTACTGCCGGCAGTCCTCCGTCTTCCATTAAGAACCTTCTTTATATATTTGTGCTACATATGTTCTAGTTTCTCCCATGACACTTTTTTGATAAGTCAATAAAATTGGGGCTGCTGGTCCCTGGGTCAAATCTGACAACCCAATGTTGGTATGTATAAAGTGTGTGCATTGGCAGTATCTGAAGGCGTCCGTGTTAGGTAATTTAAATTCGGCCTGTATCTGTAAGAAAGATTTTAGGCCATTTTTATCCACAAACTGCCTTGGGTACTTCAATCCCAATAGTGCCCATCTAAAAAAGCAAGGGTCTCCCCTACTGGCCGGGAATCCTGGGAGGTAGGCAAGTGGTAAATATTCCCAGACCGGCCTGATTATTTCCCATTCTTGTCTGGCTTCCAGCCAGTGTGTAATCGTGTGTCGCGTGAACTTATTTTTTATATTTTTAAGATGTCCTGGCTGCATTATCCAGGGCAGGATGTGAAGTGGGGCCGGTCCGCATTCTCATTCCTCTATCTCCAGCCACCCATGCTTTTTCCCAGGTGGCAACATTTTGATGATTAGTAGTAGTTGGGCTGCTAAATAGTATTTTTGGAAATCAGGGAGGCCCATCCCCGCTTTGGATTTCTCAGTTATCAAAATTTCCCATCGAATTCTAGGGCATTTACCAAACCATATAAAGTCTCAGAGTCTCTTTTTAAGGTCTTTCCACTCTTTTTTAGGGATCTGGAGGGGGAGATTTATAAATAGAAAAATAAATCTTGGTAAGATATTCATTTTTATAGTTTCCAGTCTATTCTTAAATGTTAGGGGGAGTTTTCTCCATCTATTCAAATCTGCTTTCACCTGCTGGGAGAGTACCTCATAATTATGTTTATACAAAAGTGTTTGTTGCATTGGGATATGTATACCCAAGTATCTCAACTTGTGTTCCACCCACTTAAATGGCACTTTATTTCGCAGGACCGGAGAGGGGTCTTCCCCTATTTGTAGCACTTCAGACTTTGCGGCATTGACATTAAAGTCAGATATATCTCCAAAGTGTTCTAGTAGGGTCAAAAGGTGCACAATAGCTGATTCTGGGTTACCTAAATATATCAGGGTATCATCTGCGTATAGCGAGATCTTGTGCAATGTATTCTGGAGTTCTATTCCCTCAATTTTATCCTGCTGTCGGATGGCCTGGGCTAGAGGCTCCATGCTAATTGCAAAAAGTAAGGGAGACAGTGGGCAGCCCTACCTTGTCCCTCTAGTGATTTGAAATGGGGTTGACGTGGTGCCATTCACTCTCACTCTCGCCTGAGGATTCTGGTAACATATTTTAACCCATGTCAGAAAGTTTCCCTCAAAGCCCATCCCCTTCAGTACTTCAAAAAGATACACCCAATTAAGCCTATCAAAGGCTTTTTCTGTGTCTAGAAAAATGGCCAGGGATGGACTAAGAGGGAGTGGCTTCGAGTGCAAGATATTTAGAAGTCTTCTGATGTTATCACTTATATGACGATGTGGGATAAACCCCATTTGGTCTGGGTGAATCAGTAATTCAATATGTTTCTGCAATCTAAGGGACAGAATTTTTGCAAGAATTTTTTGATCCTGATTAAGGAGAGTGATTGGTCTATAGGAATTGCATTTTGTTACGTCAATCCCTGGCTTAGGTATGACTGTGATTAACAAGTGGGACCAACTCTCAGGGATCTTGTCCTCCTCCAAGGAACAATTAAAGACCACCGTCAGCAGGGGAGCCACTGATGTCGCTAATTCTTTATAGATTTCCCCACTAAACTCATCCAGACCTGGAGTTTTCCCCATAGGCAGCTGATGAATTACCCTTAAGGTCTCTTCTACTGTAATGGGCTGGTTTAATTCATCCCATGCTCCCTCCGACAATTTGGGCAGTTTTAGAGCCCTTAGAAAGGTTTGAGTTTTGTCCTGTGTATTTGTAGGGTCTTTATCTTCCAAGTAAAGGGTTTGATAATAGGTATGGAAATTGACCAGCTATTTCTGCAGGAGAAACCCGTTTTCTCCCCTGGGGGCCTTTGTCCTGAATGCAGGGGACATGTCTGTCCGCTTGGGCCTTTTCTAACCAAAAAGCCAATAATCTAGAAGCTTTACCCCCCCAACTCGTGATATTTCTGGTTTGCGAATCATAGCTGCCCCTCTGCTTTCTTATTTTCAAACTCTTGAAGGTGCAACCTAACCTTGTTCAACGCCATTTGAGTTTGTTTGTCTTGCAGGTTTGCTGTATGCCTCCTCTCCACCTCAGTCAACTCTTGTAATAGCCTATTATGGGATAGGTGGGCCAGTTTCTTTTGGGTCGCGGCAAAACTAATAATCTCCCCCCTGAGGACCACTTTAAGTGTGTCCCACTTAAGCAGAGGTGAGTGGTCTGTTGGTTGATGGATTATTGTAAAGTCTGAGATTACTTTTTTCAGTCTAGTTACTAAAGTCTTATTATTTAGCAGGGAGACATTTAGTCTCCACAAGGTTTGCTTGTCCCAGGTGGGCAAAGTTAGGTGAATTGAGACTAGGGCATGGTCAGATAAAGTTATACTGTGTATATGTGAATTGGCTATCAAGGGCAGGGTAGTTGTGTGGGTAAAAAATAGATCAATACGGGAGTGTGATTTTTGTGCACTCGAGTAAAACGTGCAATCCTTTTCTGTCGGGTGATGAGCTCCGCCAAACATCGACTAGGCCCATCTCTTTAGTCAAAGCTAGCAGGGTTCAAGAGGCTACACCATTTATGGGAGCCCCTTTTGAAGAGCGCTCTCTCTGCGGGTGTGGTGCGATATTAATATCCCCTCCCAGGAGCAACTGACCCTTTGGAAGCATTGCTATTTGCTTAAAAAATGACTCAAAAAAGATTTGTTGTTGGGAGCATATATGTTAATAAAATGGAGCATTTTTCCCTGTAAACAAGCTGATACTCTTAACATACCTGCCCTGCATACCACTTTCTGTAGAGTCTATAGTTAAATTTAGGCCCATGCGCCAGAGAATGGCCACCTCTGCCCTCTTAGAAGTTGGGTGGGAGGTTGACACTACCCGGTCTACCCATGCTCTACACAATTTTAAATGGTCCTGTAGTGAAAGGTGTGTTTCTTGGAGAAAAATCATATCTCCCCTAGTTTTTTAAGCTCCTGTAACAGCCTGGTTCATTTAATAGGAGAGTTAACCCCCTTGACGTTATAAGATATGACCTTTAACATCGCCATTTCAATCTAGTCAAGTAAGGGCATATTCTGATTAAAACTTCACATTCATCATAGCCCATCTGCTGAAAGGGTCCCCACCATTTTTGTTCTACTCCTTCAGGATCCTTGTTTGTCTCTGATCCTGCTCCTTTCTGGCTGTACCAAATCAAACTTACAACAGTCTTTAAAAACCAAAACTGCACCTGAACATAGGGTAGTAACAATGTGGAAAATGTACCATAATAAACAATTACTTAAAAACAACCTTTACTTGAACTGATCAACTGTACTAAAGTGAGAAACACCTCTCGCACTACCAGCGAGAGGAAAAATAAATTGTTTCCTAGGTGTGTGACCAGAGGCTTCCCGAGGGGAGCGTCTGGTTCCACTTGGAGTGGTTGGTGTTTAGAGTTTAACACCAGTAGTCTCTGTAGGAGACCAAGAGCAAAGTTGTAATATTGCTCTAATCAAGGATAAACGTCACCGAGGAGGAAAAGCTCCACCAACCCTCTCTCCTTGTCCCATGCCATTTTATCACATTGGTCTAGAATCCCTCCTTTGCGCTCGTGCTGAGGCCTATCATGGGCCTACCCATTTATATGTTTCCCCAGCGATTCAGCACATGTCAGGGTAACCCTTCCCATAAAATCCCCATCAAACTGGTTAGTAAACCCTTTATATTTGGATATGGAAAAAAACCCTCAGTGCTCCTTTTGAGAGGTTGGAAAAAAATTCAGAGCCAACAGAGCACTTACTTGACTTATTTTTATTTTTGAAAGGGTCAAGCTTCCTCTGCTGCTCCCCCCAAGAGTCCTCAGAGGAAAGGACAGGGGCAGAATCCAGGTTAGTTATTAGTCGAAGCAAAAACTGTCTCGAGCCATCTTATTAAAACCCAGACAAGCTCGAAAGGGTATTCTCTCTCTCTTTCCCTATGTGGACTGACAGAGTCAGGGAGGTTATATAATTTCTAGATTTTTAAATGGTGCTCCATCCGGTGATCAAGTGAGGGAGGAGCTCATAGAGATCCCGGGGGATACTGCACCCAGTACTAATTACCCTCTCAGTTATATACCTCTTAATAATGGAGTCCACTTAAACCCCCTCCTTAATGTAAGGGAGAAAGGTAAAAAAAAGTGAACAATGGGGGGAGGGTACAGATATTCCCCTTCATATAGAATCACCCTACTTACCTCTGCTCAGCTTTTATACCAAAAGACATTGTATATCATATAGTTCCTCATATAAGACACAGTCCATGTATGAAGGAGAGGTAAGTTATTTAATTTGTCAGTTCGCTTCTCCAATTCAGCAACGAGACCGATATTTACTTATATCATAGTCAGTGGCCTGTAGGGGATCTCTGGTTGGAGAATGAGGTGCCGGTTGTGGTTCTGCTCTCTGCATATCGTAGGATCCTCCTTGCATCTCTCATGAGGGAATTAGGGATCGAGCCACTAAGTGGGTGCTCTGTGCCTTTGGTCTGCACTTACCAGACATTTTTCATTAAGCTTTGTTCCAGATGCTCAAAATCCAGATCTGAAAGTGTAATTCCCCATTCTTTCAGCAATGATGATGCCTCCAAAAGATTGGTGTAAACTTTGGGGCCCCAAGTCCAGGTGAAGCCGCAGCTTAGATGGAAACAACAGTTGTGCTTTAATGTTCTTTTTATCTCTAATCTGTTTAATTATTGAACGAACCTTCATTCTTTCTGCTTGGAGTGAGGGTGAAAAATCTTGTTCAAAAAAGACTGGAGAGTCTTTATACTTTAGGTCTCAGATTCGCCAGGCCTCTGTCAGCACCCACTCTTTAGATAGGAACCAAGACCATTCGAACTACCCATGATCTGGGCCTGGCCGAGGGGTTAGTTGGTTTCACAACTAGTGATCTGTGGGCTCTGTCCATCGCCAGATCTATGTCTGAAGGTACCGTTAAGAGGGACCACAGTAAGTGTTGCATAAAATCCACCGTAGTGGCAAATCCTTCCTCTGTCCCCTCCAGTATACCGTGAAGTCTGAAATTATTTAGGCGGGACCTATTCTCGATATCCTCTAACCTGCTAGGAGTCTCTTGATCTCACTGCAGTAAATAGACCAGGAGCCTTTCCCCTGTGTCGTGGGCCTCAGAGAGTTCCGTAAGCTTTAGGAAGTTATCCGCCACCTTAGCGTCGATTTGCTTAACATCCTGTCTTAAGTCTGCAATAGAAGATTCTATTTTTTGTACCGATGCTAAGATTTTCTGTAAGGTACACTCTGCTCATCTGGGAAGGCCGAGGTCTTCATCCTCATTGTCAACTGAGGAGTCGGAGAATGCTGGATCTTTGCAAGAGCGGGATGTAAAGGCCTCCATCTCTTCGTCCAAGGAAAGTTGTTTAAATTTTGATTGTGAAGCGTTGTTTCTGGGACCTTTTGGTTTGTGGCCCTTGGCAGTCATCCTGGCTGAGCGATAATATTTGGCTGAAGTATACATTTTTCCGATATCGGAAGGATTCCACCAGATTTATTAGACAAGGATGGGAGCCTGTTAACTTAGGCTCGGTCCGTGACATCACCGGAAGACTCTGGCCCTCAGTTTCTAATTAAAACCAAGGCTGAGGGCAAGAGTTTTTTGACCTTCTTACCCAGCAGAAACCCTGTTGTTAGAGGAGGAGGTATTAAATCTCCTAACCCTAGGGACAATAGATCCAGTTCCCCTGCAGCAGAGGGGGAAAGGCCTCTATTCGAGGTACTTCCTCACTATCAAGAAAACAGGGGAGTGGCGACCATATTGGATCTCAGACATCTGAACAAGCATTTACTGAAACCAAAATTCAGAATGGTCACTCTGTCTACAATTCTGCCCATTTTAAAGCAAAAGGATTGGTTTGCATCCCTAGATCTCACGGATGTATACTTCCACATCCTAGTGAGGCAGTCACACAGAAAATTTCTCAGGTTCAAACTGCCCTCAGGCCATTACCAGTTCAGGGCAATGCCTTTCGGTCTCACTTTTGCACCAAGGGTGTTCACAAAATGGCTGTAGTTGTGGCACACCTAAGGAGACAAGGAGTGGCAGTATTCCCCTACCTAGACAACTGGTTAGTCATAGGGCAAACTCCTCAACAGGTCAAGCAGTCCCTGGTACTCAAACAGGATCTCCTGCACTCCCTGGGATTGTTAATAAATCAGAAAATGTCAGTGCTGCAACCAGTGCAGCTCCTAGAATTCATAGGGGCTCAACTGGATTCAATAAAAGAAAGAAGCTTTTCTTCAGCAGGAAAGGGCAAGCAGCTTGGTACAGTTGGCAAGCTCTTTCACACCTTGCACCCTGAGGCCTGCCAGGCACTTCCTACAGTTGTTGGGCCACATGGCAGCATCAACAGCTACAGTGCTAGGAGCAAGGTTTCAGATGAGAGATATCCAATATCATCTAAGACAATACTGGCTCCAAAAGAAAGATTCACTGTCTAAGCTGGTGCCAGTAACCCAAACTTTCATGCAAGCTCTGCAGTGGAGGCTAGACGAAGAGAACCTCAGGCAGGGAGTTCCCTTCCCTCAAGTACAACCCTCCAGGGTTCTTACCACAGATGCATCCCTCCTAAGGTGGGGAGCACACCTAGAGGAGAATACTGTCCATGGTTCGTGGTCCAAGCAAAAGTCCCTGCTTCACATCAGTCTGCTGAAACTCAGGGCAGTCTTGTTAGCATTGCAGGCATTTTGCCAGCATGCTTCAGGGGAATGTGGTACAGGTCAGAACAGACAACACAACCACAATGTACTATATCAACAAACAAGGAGGCACAAGGTCCACTCTTCTATGTACAGAGGCCATGAAGATATGGACCCTGGCTTATTCACTAAATATCCAATTGTCAGCTGTTCCTCTACCAGGCAAAGACAATGTCTTGGCAGATGCACTGAGCAGATTACATCACAGCCACCACAAATGGTCCCTGAACAGTCAGGTACTACAAGTGGTGTTCAGAAAGTGGGGGACCCCAGAGATAGACCTCTTCACCTCACCAGACAATCACCAGCTTCCAAGATATCATTGCAGGCCACCAATGACAGGTTCAGTGCCACTGGATTTACTAGTTCTGGACTGTACAGGGAAGTTTCTGTATGCCTTCCCTCCGTTTCCCTTGTTACTAAGGGTTCTGATCAAGCTCAGATCCCAGTCTGCCACAATGATTCTAATTGCTCCAGATTGGGCCAGGCAACCTTGGTACTCCATGGCACTGGATCTATCAATAGCCAAGCTGGCCAGCCTCCCCAGGAGGCACAACCTGTTGACTTCATCCCAGGGCAGGATCCTGTATCCAAACCTGCAGCCCCTCAGGCTCAAGGTCTGGCTCTTGAGGACCTAGAGTATGCCAATTTGCATCTTTCAGAAAGTGTCATGGCGGTCCTCAGGGTTTCTAGAAAACCCTCTACCAGAAAGATTTATTCTTCCAAGTGGAAAAGATTTTCTATTTGGTGTCAGAATAAAAACCTGAACCATAACCAGACAGGATTGCCTGTAGTTTTGGATTACCTTACCCATCTTCACTCTCTAGGCTTAATGCTATCTGCATTGAAGGTGCATTTGGCTGCAGTTTCGGCTTACTTGTCAGGAGGTAAGACATCTTCCCTGGCATCTAACCCTGTGTTCAGGAGTTTTTTCAAGGGACTGATGCATTTGCACCCACTTCACAGAATTCCCACTCCAGTATGGGATCTTTATTTGCATAGCACAGCTTATGCAACTACCCTTTGAACCCTTGGCAACAGCTAATCTCAAGTATGTGACTTGGAAGACTGTGTTTCTGGTTGCCATTACCTCTGCCAGGATGATCAGCGAACTTCTGGCTTTGTTCATGGAGCCTGATTATGTGGCATTTCATAGGGACAAGGTGGTCCTTAGGACAAATAATAAGTTCCTTCCAAAGGTGGTTTCAGATTTTCACATTAATCAATCCATCACACTTCCAGTCTTCTTTACTGACCATTTTACTTCAGGTGAATGTAGACTGCATAGCTTGGATGTTAACAGAGCTATCAGCTACTACCTGGAACATACAAAAAGTCATGGGGGGATAAAATCCAACTCTTTTTGACTTACGGGGAAGTAGGAAAAGGCAAACCTGCCACTAAGAGATGCATAGCAAGATGGATTGTGGCATGTATCCAGTTCTGTTATGGCAAAATGGGCAAACAGCCCCCTCAAGGGCTCAGGGCCCATTCTACAAGGGGGACAGCTGCATCTATAGCAGCTCTAAGAGATATTCCTTTATTGGAAATCTGTAAAGCAGCTACCTGGAAAACAGTCCACACATTCACTAAGTATTATTGTCTGGATACTCAGGCCAGGAGTGATGCCAGTTTTGGCACAACAGTTTTACAGAGCTTGTTTCCTAAATAGGTCCTTTGCCCACATCCAAAGGCACTGCTTGGGTAGTCTGCAATTGTCGGAATACAGTAAGATTTCCTGGGGTTTGAAGAAAACATTACTTACCATAGTAATCTTGTTTCTTCTAAGGGAATCTTACTGTATTCTGAGCTCCCAGCCTTCCTCCCGTGCTAGGACCTACAGGGCACTGCACACTGCCTGTTACTCATGTTGGAAACCTGTGGGTACTTATTAGTTTCTTGGGCATCTGTTGACTTGAGTCTTAGTAATGCCCTTGGTTGGTTCAAGGTGTTTTCCTACCCTAGTTAGGATATTGAGATTAGTTAAGTTAGTTTAGTATTTTTAGCTTGTTCATGCTTCATAAAAATCTGACGGTTACAGGAAGTGCAGCCAGGGACAGTGATTTGAAAACCGAGCTCGAGCCTAACATTCCATCATCAGCATAGGTTCTATTAACCATTTCAGCTCCTGGGAAGTCCTATTGTGAGACCATACTGCAATTGTCAGAATACAGTATGATTCCCTTAGAAGAAACAAGATTGCTATAGTAAGTAATGTTTTTTTACTGACTGTCTACTAATGTACAGTACTGTACTGCTTTTAACATGTGGTATTAATGTGATACTTTCAAAATGTTTACCTGATTTACCCATCTGCTATCATTAAGTCTTTTGTACTCAGTACCGGAGTGACGTGTCATGTGATTTTGGTCGTTGTGTTTGTATGCACATTCTGCTTGGTTGCACATACATGGATGGTCACAAGGGTGTACATACAAGCGGAATCCTCTGTACTTGGAAAACAGTTCACACATTCACAAAACGTTACTGCTTGGATGACGTGCAGTCCAAATCTGATGCCACATTTGGCAGAGCAGTGCTACAGAGCCTTTTTCCTGAGTAGCTGTCTGTGCCTGCCTCCCAACTGTACTGATTTGTACTGATTTGTAGTCTGCATCTGTCAATATATGCTGAAGAATTCCTGGGTTGAGAAGAAAAAAATTACTCACCGTAGCAATGTTAATTCTTCCAAGGGATTCTTCAGCATTATTGACACTCCCACCCATCCTCCCCTATGAAACCTGTTTGGGGACAGCTCTGTTATGGTGTTTAGCCAAATTTGCTACCTTTAACTAATTTTCTTGATTTGTTTCACATTAAAGAGGGAAAGGGAAAAGAAACATTGTTTAACCAGGAGTAGCACACTAAGCCAAAGCTTGTTTTCAGATGTGACCTGGGAGCACAAGGAAGTTAAGTGACTTGCTCAGGATCACACAGTATGCACCTAGGTGGCTATGGGAATCAAACCCAGGTCTACAGATCTGCAGCTTAGAGCCTTAACCCACTGCACTATACTGCCTCCATTAGTGGTTTGGAATTTCCGGGTTGACCTTTGCTAACAGTGTTTGCCCTTGTTGGGCACAGTTTTGTTCTTTATCAGCTTTAAAACAGTTCTAAGGTCTTTCAGGCTGATTGTAGGCGGCACTCTCCTCTCTCTCTATCCTGATTGGTCAATGCCTTCCTCATCTGCATTGACTCCACCTATCCTGGGCAGCTTAACACAGCTGGCATACTGCATCTGTTAATAATGCTGAAGAATCCCTTGGAAGAAATAACATTACTACAGTGAGTAATTTTTTCGTTTTCTTCTCTCTTGTGGATAATCTTACAGAGTGCTCGAATGCTTTAAAAAATCCATCTCACACTTTGCCTTCAAACAGCACAGTGGGTAAAAAAATCAATTAAATTCCCTCATAGCACTATCCCCTACAGTAAAACTGCTCCAGCACTGGGGTTTTGTCAAACATGTGATGAACTCTGTGTAAATGAAGGAACATTGCTGAAGAATCATATCTGTAAATATAATAGCACATTCTTGAGTAGCTTTTTTTTTTTTTTAATAACAGCGGTCTCCATACATTTTCTTAGGCTCGAACATGAATTTTGGAAGAGAATAAGCAACATGCAAATGGATTTGTATACTGGTCTGATTGAAGTGTCATGACAACTCAAGTGTTCTGTTTGCATTCGTATTATTGTTTTGTTATGGTTTAATTAGTTATCTTCTTCTACTAAATATTGGCATAATAAAATAGTGCAACAAATACAAACAAAACACTTGCTGCTGGGGAAAAAAAGCTACTCAACAATGTAATATATTTACAAACAGATATGTTTCTTCAGCAATGTTGTTTATTTACACACAGTTTATAACATGTCTGGCAAAACGGCAGTGCTGGAATAGTTTTACAGTCTGCGATAGGCTAGGAGGGAATTTATTATTATTGTTTTTTTACCCACTGTATTGTTTGAAGTCAAAGTGTGAGATGGACTGGGTAGTTGGATGATGCAACATTAAAAAATATGTGTAGTCTACATTGAGTGCAGTGGTTCTGGTAGGATTTGAAATTACAAAGAAAGAAAGTGTTCTGATGTTCCAGCTCAGTTTCCGTTAGCTAGTCACCACAATCAATGAAAACTCCCTCACACTGCTCAATCACAAGAGGTATGAATGAAATTGTGAAGTGCTCCTATAGTGAAACCTGGTTGGCTACTTTTTAGACCGTCTGGTGTCACCATAGGATCACAGCATTATTGCATTCATACACTTTGTGACCAAAGAAGAGCAAGCAGCTCCACAACAGGACCTCAGTCCAGAATGGGATAGCCTTAATTTCCGGGGGTTCTGGGGGGAAGGGGGTTTTAGGCAAATTGGTGCTAATTGCCAACCACAAAGTAACCCATCCCCCACTTAACACATATATTATTTTATTTATTTAGTTTTTGTTGACCGGGTAAGTGCACTAGACAAATTCTGCCTATTTTTAGGCATGACTCGGGGGAGGGGGATACAGATGCATGCCAACTGACCATGAACCAGATTAAGCTGTTGGTGGTATTTTTAGTGAATGAGGGAAATTTGGCCAGGGCACTGGGGAAATTCCCCTTCTCACCTGTGGGGAAATCTTTGCCATCCTGGTCCTTGGCCAAGATGGCGGAACACATGGATCCTGGAGGTGGAGGAGAACATGAGGTGGCTGCTGGAACTTGGGACCTTGCCTCTTCCCCTGCTCCAAATGTGTTTGAGGCTTCTTCTGTCCTTGCTCATGAAGCTATGGATGTCTCTGATGCTGGAGTTTCTTCTGTGCATTCAGGGGCTGGAGTTCAAATGGCTCCTGCTGATCGCAACTCTGTTTCCAGTTGTTCTGCTGCTGTTTTCCCTGTCATGTGAGCACCTGCCGCGCTGAACGAGGAGCTTCTGAACTGTCAGTCTTTTTCTTCTAGAAGTGATTATTTACGGGCGCTTCTAGCTGAGGAGGAGCACCATGAGTCTCTATGGAGTTTCTGTGGTTCTGCTCCAGCTTTATCTCCTACGGAACATACTTTGCCTGCAGTTCAGCCCTCTTCTGGTTCTTGTTTTCAGTCTGGAACGATTGCAGAACGTCCGATTACTGGATATACTACTTCTTTTGGACCTGACAAATGTCTGCTTGCTGGCGAGGTGGTGCAAGATTTGGAGCAACATTTACAGGAAAGTAATGTCTGTTCTGACGGCTCTGTCATTCAGACTTCTTTATTTGAGGACGGGATGGGACCTGGGGATTCTGTTAAGGTTTTATCTCCTGTTACAGTGGGGTTTTGAGCTCTGCCTATTGAGTCATCCTGTGTAGAGCAACCAGCTTCAGATGTGCCGGTTGCTGAATATGATGGAAATGTCTTGGTGACTGGCAGGACTGTGGCCGAGGCATTAACAGCGGCTGGCTGGTTTAAATCGGCCCTGAATCTGCCATGGGTATCTCCTCCCCGGCCTGCAGATGCCTTATCTGATCCTTTAGCCCTCCCTTCCTCCCTGGAGTTAACCGATTCCCAGGTTTTGTTTTCTGAGGCCCTAGTTGCACCCCTGTGTTCTCCACAAACTGTGCCTTTCTCTGCCACTGCTGCCTCTCTTGTGCCTGCTGTACCGGAACTTCCACCCGGCACCCGGCAGACTGAACCGGGTCAGTCTGCGCCCCCCCCCCGCACCAGGACGTTCCTGGTCTGGGAGTCTCTCCTGGTCCTAGTCAGCCCTCTCACAGAACCTATGCTGGTCTTTTTTACATGCCCCCTGAACCTGCTAAATGCAGGAATGCTGTTTGTATTAAATATAAAGGTGGTTTAGACTTTTTCCCTGATCGTATTTATGTGGGTCGTACCCTTTTAAAAGATAGTATGAGATTTTCAGCTCAGGAGATGTATGCCCTGATCCATACCTCTGGGGATCTTAATTTTGATGCCAGTTTCAAAACTGCAGCTGGGCTGGAACTCTTTTGGGAGCGATATCAAACTGTTAAACAAAATCCTGAATGGTCTGTGTTTTCTGTGATTCCTTTGACCAAACCTGCCTATAGAGCGATTATTGTATTGTTTAAGAATGAAGGAGTTTCAATTTCTGACATTTTGTTCTGGCTACGTTCTAAATGTTCAGTGCTTGACATTCCGACCTATTATTGACTCAGAGGATATCTGACTGGGGAAGTGGCGCATTAAGTGCTGACCCAACGGAAAAGGAGTTATTTAGCATTTGCCAAGTTGTTTTATTTGGGAAGAGACCGTGGCTTTATCTTCTATGCTGGACAGCCCCGGTCCTTTCAGTGCGGGGCTCATACCCACTTGAGCAGTGCCTGCTATAAAATGAAGTGCTCGCTTTGAGGAGGGATTGGCCATGTGGCCTTTTCATGTCAGACCCCTGTAGTCTGTAACCTTTGTGATGAAACCAGTCACACCTTTAAAGATTGCCCTTGGGCCTCCCACAATACTGGGGGTGCTGGTTCTGATATGGAGGACGAGTCTCCTACTATGCAGCATGATGAAGTATCTCACTCAGACTTTTCCCACCAACCTACTTCCCAACATACACCTCCATTTCTGGATACTGTGTCTCCCTTGGTCACTCATAATGAGCAGGACTCCTTTCTTCCTCTGGTTCCTGCGAGGCACTCCATTCCTGTGGTTGATCCTTTAGAGGGGGACGTCTTGGTAGATGCCAATACTGTCCTTTCTTCACAAATTTCTGTGGAAGATCAAGATGTTATTACTTCTGCACTGCCTTCTGACCTCTCCACATCCCAGGTCCCTGTCATGCCACCTCCACAAACGGAGGAATGGGAACATCAGAAATCCAGGCGGATGATGCACAGTGCTTCCCAGAAAATGGTACAGGGTTTGACAGAGACGGGTGACACTGATATTGGTCTCCAAAACAGATTTCTTCCTTTGACTAAATGAAAACAATGGGAGGAGGAAGATGGGGATTCTGATTCCTCCTCTAGAATTTCCTCCCAACCAGAGAATGTTACTGACTCTGAACTTTCTTTCCAGGACTCCAAAGGGGGTGTTAAGAAAAAAAAGAAATCTAAATGCCTTGCTGCAAAGGCTCCCAGGGCACAAGCTTCTGATAAAGTGGTCCTTTTTTAACACCTGATAATGGCTTTACACCTGACTTTGGGCTCCCTTAATACCAATAGTCTTAAGAACCACAAAAGGAGACTTACTACCTTTTCAATTCTTGAGGGACACCATCTAGACATTTGTATGGTACAGGATACCCGCTTACATACAATCAGGGAAACCCATAGACCTGAGATTGGTTTTGGGGTCCTTCCTTTTGGTCCCTGGGGGAGGAATTGTGTTCAGGGGTTGGTTTTTTGATTTTTAATCCGGACCTCTGAGTCCCTCGTCTCATTGATTTGGTTTCTGGCAGGGTATGCATCTTGGATGCGAGACTTGGAGCTCATGAGATGAGGTTAATTAATGTTTATAGTTATCAAACAAAGTTTCAGAGGGTGAATTTATTAAAAAAGGTACAACCATTTTTATACACAACTAAATCTGTGTTTTTGGGGGGTGACTTTAATTGTGTTTTGTCTCTTTCTGATAAGACTGGTCGAATACAGAAATTATATGCTGATTCAAACATTTTGAACACCATGTATCAGCAAGCTCGTTTGAAGAATTGTGCAGGTGAAGTAAATTGATTGCCTGATCACACCTTTTCTAGGGGGCATTTAACAACTAGGATTGACTTCTTGTTTGCCTCCCAGTGGATTCCTGTGAGGACATTTTCGGTCTCTCCTGTGGATACTTTGGATCATAGGTTAATTAAAACTTTAGTGGGGACACCTTTAAATAAACCAAACCCCAATCCAGTCTGGAGGCTGAATTTGGCCTTATTAGGTGATGCAGAGACCTGGGCTACTATACAAAAGGGGCTGGAAGCCAGGTTTTCTGTCTTTGAGTTGTATGACAACTCATTGTTTTGGTGGCAGGACACTAAGCGTGACCTGACGGGCCTTTGTGGCTCTTTAGCAAAGAAAGCAACTAATCATAAATATCTCACATATTTATGTCTGAGGGATCGTTTACAGTTGCTATTGTCTCGTTCAGTAGAGACTGGAGAAGTCCTCACTGAAGACATACAGGCTGTCAAGGATGAAATGTGCAAATATCAATATGACAGGGCGCATTCCTTATTGTTGGAGCAGAAATTTGGTATACAGGACAAAGTTCAAAATGTTAATCCGTATGACTGTTGTGCACACAGGGTGGATTCTAAATTTATGACTTCTCTGAGGCATGTTTCTGGCACTATAGTGAATATTGGGGATGCAATACAGGATGTGGTCCAAGAGTTTGTAGAAGCTTCATTTTGTGAAAATGATTTGCCTCTTCCTGGGATTGATTTTTTGCATCAGCTTGACATCCCTGAATTATTGGAAGCTGATATAGCGGTGTTAACTTCTCCTATATCTCGAAAGGAGGTTGAAGGCATAATAGGTAGTTTACTGACTGGGTCCTCTCCTGGGCTGGATGGTATTCCAGGGTAATTTTATAAAAAATCTAAGGGGCTGCTTGGTCAGTATTTGGTGTCTGTCTTTAATGCTGTTTTATCTGGTCTGGTTCAATTTCTGTCAGCTGTGGCAGATAGCATTTTGATTTTTTTTATTCAAAAAGGGTGGCAGGGCTGTTCTTCAGAATTGGAGGCCTATAAATCTTATAAATGTCGACTAGAAGGTCTTGTGTAAGATATTGTGTGAACGTCTATCTTGGATTGCTCAAGAAGTTATTTCCCCCAGTCAGGCTTGTGCTATTCCTTATCGTACTATGGGGAATGTGGTTAAACTCTTGAGAGAGGTTTTTGATGATCCTGGGGTATCTGGCTATTTGATTTCCCTTGACCAGGCTAAAGCTTTTGATGAAGTTCCACATGTTTATCTTTTTCAGGTTTTAAAAAAGTATGATATTCCTGACCTTTTTGTTAACTGGCTTAAGATTATATACCGTGTAGCTTCATCTTGTCCCCTGGTCAATGGAAGGCTTGGGAAGTACGTGAGGATTAGGAGGGGGGTTCGGCAGGGGTGCCTGTTAAGCCCTCTCTTATATGTCTTTTCTCTGGACCCTTTATTGCGGGCATTGAATGTGGGTTTCAGGATTTCACCCATGCATGATCTACAGGGTATTTCTTTCCCCGTCGCATTAGCATATGCAGATGATACCACAATTTTGGTAACAGACGGGGTATCTGGGAAACGGGCTCTGCTGGTGGTGGATACTTTTTCTGGTATTTCTGGTTCTAAAATTAATAAAACTAAATTTAAAGCTGTAAATTTTTGTGTATTGGATGGGGCCGGACCAACTGTCGGGGGCATCCCTATCATTGATGTACCAATTAAGCTTCTAGGATTTTGGTTTGGAGCTCCGGATTCGGCTTATCTGAACTGGAAGCTGGCTTTATCTCTTGCTGAAGAAAAAGTGAGTAGATGGAAAGGCTACCCTATGTCCAAGAAAAAAAGGATTTACATGTGTAAAACCTTTATTGTACCTTTTTTTCTTCATGTTAGTCAGCTTTATCCTTTGCCTGTTAAGTTAGAGGTAAAAATATATAGTGTGTCTTTTCAGTTGATTTGGGGAAGCTGATAGCTGATTGAACCCTATTAAGCGAAATTGTACTTATTGGCCGATTGCTCAAGGAGGCCTCAATATATTGAATCCTGTGATTTTCTTTTTCTCTATCTTTCTCTATAATAATTTTGTGCCCATTCTGTTAGGTAAGCAAACTGATTGGGTCCCCCTTGTAAAAAAACAGGTGTTTTTAATTTTGGCAAAGGTGGGAGACGCTGCATTGGGGAAAATGTTCCGGTATGCCACATGATATGTCTCCTTATCTGATGGAAGTATGCAGGAAACTAAAAGCTTGGCATGTAACAGACCTTCTGCATGATACTAGGAAGTTAGAGTATCAAAAGATTCTTCATACGGTGTGTTTTATTGCTCCTTGTCTTGTTTTGCCTGACTCTATTGTGCTCTCTGATGTTCTAGGACAATTGACTGAATCTAGGTTTCCCCCTAAAATGTGGGATTCTGTGTGGCTCTGTTGCCATTCTAGATTAAATGTTCGGGGCAATCATTTTCATAAAAGTATTTTAGAAAGGTCTTGTTTGAGGGAGGGTTGTGGGTTAGTTGCTGAAACAATGTCACACCTTTTTTTTCAATGCAACTATATCAAATATCTGTGGCAGTTATTGGCTTCTTCTTGGGGCATCCCACAGATGCAGGACATGACTTATGAGATTTTAATTTATGGTCAGTATGGGCTTGATGCATGGCAGGGTTACTATAAGTGAACAACTCGAGTTGTTTTGGTGATTATTAAATGGGTTATTTGGCAAACAAGATGTCAATTTATGTTGCAGCAAAAACAGCTACCTTTATTGGGTTTACAGCTCAAAATCGAGCAAGAAATTTGGGTGATTTATGTTTAAGAAAATCTAGCTTTTTCAAAACCTTTACTGCACACCTGGTGGAGAGGTTGGAGTGCTGTTCCTTTTTTGCAGGTTTCTGTTTGACTCCCTCTGTGGTTGATGGGGTTCTGTACTTCTGATTAACGTTTTTTATGTCTATTAATTTTGGTGGGGGGGGGATCAGTTCTGAAGCGGTTACATTTCTTGTTTAACTTACTTGCTTTTCTCTCCTTTTTTGCTCTGTATATTTATACACTATTGATAAGGCAGTAAGTTTTTCACGGATCGTGCAGATTTCACGAATCCAGCGAAAACGGAAACAGATCGTGAAATTTGCAATAATGTAAACTAATATGTTTTTTGCAACCAAAAATCTTATTTTAATAAAATTAAAATAAACATAGTTGCCAGATATTTAACTTGTTGCTGTGACTGATGTGGGCTATCACATTACAAGGTTGCATTACAAGATCAATGAAACAAATTACCTGACAACTATCACCTGCTAATCAATCAATTACAGTCCTACCACCAAGAGTTACAAATTGGCTCATTGAATGTGAGCTGCAGTAACTGCTGCTTTTCATTCTGCTTGAGACCACTGTGTAAGATGCCAGGCAAACCACAATGTCAGTGCTACCAAAACCACTTTCAGCATCCAAAACTGGCAATGTGTTTCCCAGACAACACTGCAAGCAATATGAAAATCGGGTATTTCATGTTTCTGGTGATGTGATGTTCTGCACATGCTGCAATGTTGCAATAGACCACAAATGCAAAGCCACCTGTGCCAGACACTTAGAGTCATCTACACACATAAAGAAAAAAAGAAAACTTGAGGAGAAATTGACCTCAGTGGTGGAGAAGCAAGTCACAGCAAGAGAGTTGTTCACTGCGAAAGCTGCACACCAACAAAGCAGAAAGGTATCTTTATTTAATCGTGTAGAGGCTTTTACTGCAGCAAACATTCCTGTCAATGCTCTCGATAACCCTGTCCTACACTGCTTCTTAGAGGATAATTTAAAGTCTGTCAGTGTTATACTGTCATCTCAGTGGCTAAGGACTGAATATTTGCCTAAGGTTTACACATTCCATGTGGCAGAAGTAAAAAAAAAAAAAAAATGCTAGATGCAGTGTCTGTCTCAATAGTGTGTGACGAGACAAGAGATGTGGAAGAGCGATACATTCTCAATATTGTGACGATTCCTTCAATTCACAGTTGTGCTGTACTATCCACAAATATTACAAAATTAGAACCTGTATTGTTGGACTGCACTGTACTAGATGCGACTAACTTCAAAACAGTATCCCAGGCTGTGTTACATTGCTTGCAGAAGTATGAAATTCCATATACAAATGTTTCAGCATTTGTGTCAGACAACGCAATGTATATGAACAAGTGTTAGGAACAAAGTCTTAAGCATGTCCTTCTAAATGGTGTGCATGTTACCTGTACTGCTCACTTGCTGAACTTGCTTGGTGAGATTTGGCGCAAGAACTTCCCAGCAGTTAACAATTTAGTGGTTGCTGTTAAAAAATCATTCACGGCATGTCCTGCTAGAAAAGCCTGGTTTAAGCAATATTTAGCAGCCAAAGGACTCTCGATTGCTTTACCTCCAATGCCAGTAATTATGAGGTGGAACACCTGGTTCCTAGCACTGTTTTACCATGTTTCTCACCTGGAGGAGTGTGGAGAATTTTTTAAGGACGAGAGCACAGCTTGTGAGGAGGTGGTCTCAATGTCAGCATCTGAAAGTACTTGTACTGAAATTAAAGAAGTAGCCTCAAATGCACCCCCGATTGTCCAGATGTTGCAGAAATATGAAGGTGACGATATAAAAGTGCACCTAGTATATGACAAGTTAATGGACTTTGCTACTTTTCTCGAAGTTAAATCTCAAGCCGCTAAATACCCTTCTACTAAATCTACTCTGTCCTCCTGCGCTAAAAAAATAAAAGAATACATGACAGACTGTGGCAGGTTCCATCAGTATGCCACAAAATTCTTTGCTGCAGTATGCTATCTAAATCGTCCAGACTGGCAATGGTTGCTGTGACCGAAACTGACATCTCAAATTGCATTCCCTGGTTTGAGGACAATTTAACTGCAAAAGCAGAACTGAGTGCGTATATAAATGAAACACAGACAAATGCAAATGACAGAGACAGAGATGTTTTAATGTTCTGGTTTGATTGCAGGGATCGATTCCTGAACCTGTCCAATATTGCCCTGTCTTGCCTCAGTGTTCCAGTACATAGCGCCAGTGTGGAGAGATCATTCTCTCGCTACAGTGCGATGCTCCAAGACAATAGACGCAGCATCAAATCGTCTAACTTGTGCATGTATTCTATGCTTCAACAAAATTGACATTTTAAACTACATTTTAAACTACTTTATTTATTCAAATAGTTGGTAGTTAATGCAGTATTCGCTGAATGTTTTGCATTTAGTGGCTCACCTGATTTTAAATGAAATTAAACATTTTTTACCTCTCTATCTGTGGATGTATTTTTCATGAAATCGGCATTTTTAAGCCATGAAGCAGCCGTGAAAAATGTAAATTTCCATCTTGAAAAAATTACAGCCTTAACTATTGATGGTGGGTTTGGGAGTTTGGTGGGTGTTTCTATTGTTTTCAGCGTATACGAGAATTATTTTCCTTTTTTGTTCTGTTTCTATTTCTGTCGCAATGTATTTTTTGTTCTCCTTTTGTTTTGCTTTGTATTTTTTGTTCAATAAAAAATTCCCCTACTCTTTTCGATAAGTGCCACAAGATAGGTTACTCTGAGCTCCATAAAGACCGAAGTCCATTATAACTCGCTTGTAGTGATCTATGGGTACCCAGTAATGTTTTTACTAGTCATATAGTGGTCAAGAGTATGTTTGAATGCCTCCATAGTTTTGTTACGTACCACTTCAATAGGTAGTTCATTCCAGATTTTAACCACTCTCACTGAAAACCAGTGCTTTCATACATATGTGTTAAACCTATCCCCTTTTAGCTGTAGGGGATGGGCCCTTGTATTGTAAATCTGATCTCTGAGGGTGAGGCCCAACTGTTCCCACAGATGTTGATCTGACAGAGCCCGAAAAATCAGGCACATATCCCCCCTCAATCTGCGATATTCCAGAGTATACAGGCCCAATTCCTTCAGTCTTTCCTCATAGTCTAACCCCTGGACTTTTTTGATTCTTCGTGTCGTCTTTCCCTGAACTCTCTCCAGGGCTGTAATATCTCCCTTATTCCCAGGAGCCCAAAACAATGCACAATACTTGGTGTGCAGCTGCACCAAGGATGTATAAAGAGGGAGCAAAATCTCCCTTTTCCTGCTCCTAATGTGTCTATGGATGCAACTCTGGATTCCACTAGCCCTTTTAATCACCTGGTTACAGTGTAGCTGGAATTTAAGGTTATTATTAACCCTGATCCCCAGGTCCCATCATGCACTACTCTGAGCAATTGCCCGGCCAGTGTGTAATCTAATTCAGGTTTTTTTTCCCCCAAGTGCATCACTGTGCACTTCTTGATGTTAAAAAGTGCTTTTTTTTTTCCTGTGCCCAAGTCTCTAGTTCCCCCAATGCTTCCTGTAGCATTGCCACATCAGATTGGCTATTTACTGGGAAACCCAGGTGCATATCATCCACAAATTTGGAAAGCCAGATGTCAGCTTTTGTCTTCATTGTTGAGATGTATAAGTTAAAAAGGTAGGGTCCCAGTACCGATCCCTGGGGGACCCCACTAGTCACATCTGTCCAATCTGACAATTCACCCAGTACACATACACTTTGCTTTCTCCCCATCAGCCAATCCCTAATCCAGCTAGTTATTTTTGGCTGTACTCCCAATTCATTAAGGGTTTCGATCAGCTGCTAATGGGGGACCTTGTCAAAGGCCTTGGTGGAGTCCAGAAACACAGCATCCACCGAGCTACCTTCGTCTAATGCTTTACTAACTTTACCGTAAAATTCAAGTAGGTTAGTTTGGATGATCTGCCCTTAGTAAATCCGTGTTGTATCTCATCCTTCGCCCCCTCTAATTTGATATTGCTCATGATCATGTCCTTCACAATGCCCTTGAGTATTTTCCCATGGACCGAGGTCAGGCTAATTGGCTTATAGTTACTGGCCTCCTGTCTTTAGCCCTTTTTGGGTATTGGGATTACCGTTGCCAGTCTCCATACCTCTATAACCTGGCCTGTATCCAGGGATTGTTGAAACAGAAATGTAACAGTCCCTGCCAAGCTATCTGCAAGTTCTTTAAGAAGTCTAGGATGTAGACCGTCTGGAACCTGTGCCTTATTTTGATTCAGATTCTTTAACCTTTTTCTTATGTCTTGAGCCTCTATTTGCAGGCCTAAAGTCCCTTGTAGTTTGATATTTGAGTCTGAACCTTTTGGGCCTATATTGAAGATGGAAAAAAATAGCTATTAAATATCTGCCATGTCCTTCTTCCCGGTTATTAGTTCCCCAGCATTATCTTTTAATGGACCAATCGTTCTACTGGCTCCCCTTTTGTTATTGATGTAAGCATAGAAGGACTTATAATTGTCCTGTGCTTTTGTAGCTAGCTTATACTCATCTTTACTTTTTGCCTTAGCAATAGTTCTCTTTGCTTCCTTCAAGCTGTGTTTATACGCTTCCCAGGATCTATTATCACCACTCTGTTTAGCCCTACTATATGCCCGGTTTTTCTTTTTAATTATTTTTTTTAACCAAAGTGGTGAGCAATAGGGGAAGGGCTCTCCTAGACTTATTATATTTACTAGTGACTGGTATATAGGTTCGAACCAGTTTATTAAGTTTGGTACTAAACCTATCCCACATATTGTGTAATGTTAGGTTTTCAAATTCTTTCACCCAGTTTCATTTGTCCAGTTCTTTTATTGTACTAAAGTCTGCCCTATTGTAGTTGTGAATAACAGTGCTACCCATGTTGATTTCCCCGACCCCTATATACTTAAAATGAACCATAGAATGGTCGCTAGTACTCAGGGGAACCTCCACCGTACAGTTCTGAATATTTTCTGTCATATTACTCAGTACCAAGTCCAGGATATGATTTCCCCTAGTATTTTACCGGACCAGTTTTTCTAGTCCTGCTAACAGAAAGACCTCCAGATAATTAGTCTTCACCTGGGAGTCCGTTTGTAATGTATCCCAGTTTACACCTGGGAGATTAAAATCTCCTAGTAGGATAACATTATCCTCCCATGTGATGCATTTGATTAACTCTAATAGTAGGCTATTATTTTGGACTTGGTTAGCTGGTGGTCTGTATACCACTCCTATATTGATTTTAGACGAGCGTGGGGGGGGGGTTACGTTAATCCACAGAATTGCCCCATACAGTACAATCAATATTTTCTGACACTACACCTGAACTACCACCAGAACAGGTAGATGGGACCTCGGTTTAACATCTCATCCGAAAGGCAGCACCTCAGGAGTGCAGCACCCCCCTGATGCTGCACTACAGTGTCAGTATTGGGATTTAACCCAAGTGCTTGATGTGGGGATAGAACCCACAGCCTTCTGATCTCCCACTCTCAGAGGCAAGTGTGCTACCTGCTGAGCCACTGACACTGACAAATACCAGAAGCTCATGTTGTCATGGTGATACTCGCTATTCTGCGATTGCCATTATCACATAGAACCATGTCAGATAGATGCTCGAGGAGAAGCGCATGATGAACTGTATGGCTGTACGGTTCACACTGCTACAATATATGGCATAGGAGTGACTCACACATGAGTCAATTTTACAAAAAAAAAAACATACTGACAAGGTATTTGGATTCTGGCATGATGCATTGCTAACAGGGTGTCTTGGGGAAGCTCAGTATGTACATTGAGTACTGATAGTTTTCCCGTACAGAACTGCTGTGACTGCACTGTACTATATAGTGTGAGTCACTCCTCTGCCCTATAGTGATGTCATCAGTACAGCCCTGGGTCCACAACAGCACCAGGCTTGCTATAGAAGCTCTGGTACACCCTGCAGTTTTTAGCAGCTCAAAATGCAAAAACTAGCTGCAGAGGACAATAATGAAACACAAGTCCAGAATCAAAGCAAGAAGGGGAAATTTATGCATGAAGGTCAAAAGGACTGGGAAAGGTGCTCTTTAAGCCCCTGAGCTGGTGCAAGCATGTTGGCGTGTATGCACGTGCCAGAGTCTAGCAACTCCCCAACCTTCAGGACAACCCTGATATGCACTGCCAACAGGCCCCCACCCAGTGGCAGTACAGTGGGGGTGCCAAGAAACCCTCCCTCCCCAGGGGAGGAAAGCCATTCTGGGGATGTCCACCCCCCCCCCGCCAACCCCAGCAACCTGAGACCATTTGACTTAATGGAATTTTACTTGGATTTAAAATAAAAACATCTTAAGCCCAGCTACAGTACCCATGGAGGCACGCACACACCGCCTTCGTGCCAGCTCTGACTTGCACTGCCACCAGCCCACCACCTGGTGGCAATACAGTGGTGGTGCCAACAAGCCCTCCCACCTCCGGCCAACTCCAGCAACCAGAGACCACTTGACTTAACAGAATTTTATTTGTATTTAGAAGAATTACATCTTAAACCCGGCTACAGAAATCATTTCTGCAGACAAACAATTCTCAAGCAGTTCATCCTGGGCTTTCTGTGATTGAAATACACACAGGCTCTGATATCTCATTGCTGCTTTTAGGGAAATAAGGCTTGAAAGCTCAGTACAGACAAGCATCCCTAAAGGGGGAAAATACACACATATTATCTGAAAAAATAAAGGAAGGCAAATCCAGATTTCCGCTATGTGTACATTAACTTCCATCTTGTGTAGGCTGGATGATGCAGCAGTAACAGCCTTCTGACTGCCTGGGTGTACAGGACGAGTATGTGTAACATCTTTATGTTACACACTCGCTCCACCGTCTCACGTCTGCAAGCCCGAGGGATGGGAAAAAGAAATGGGGAAGGTATGTGCACCAGTCAACTTACTTACATAGAAACATAGAAACTGATGGCGGATAAGGACCGCTTGGCCCACCTAGTCTGCCCAATTTCCCTACCTACTGTAATACTGCAGTCCCTACTTGGTCTCCAGTTTTATTTATTTATTTATTTGAATTTTGTTGACCGGGTAAGACCACTGAGACAGATACAGTCCCTTTTTCAGGATCAACCCAGGGTCACATGATACACAACAGTACAACAAATATCACAGAGCAGTACAGTATACA
The DNA here is from genome assembly GCA_016271365.2 of Neoceratodus forsteri. Classification (NCBI taxonomy): domain Eukaryota; kingdom Metazoa; phylum Chordata; order Ceratodontiformes; family Ceratodontidae; genus Neoceratodus; species Neoceratodus forsteri. Next base: position 485,165,493 of record CM028131.1, on the reverse strand, counting down.
GACAGGTATAATGCATGTCATCAGTAAAACATGCACGTACCCTCCCTTTCCTACCAATAAGCTTCCCTTATGCCTATCCTATGTGTTCTTGAATCCAGTTACAGTTTTTGCCCCTACCATCTCCACTGGGAGGCTTTTCCAGGTATTCATCACACTCTCTGTGAAGTACTTCCTCACATTTCCCCTGAATCTACCCCCTCCAGCATCACAGCATGACCCCTTTTTCTTGAGCATCTTTTTTTCTGAAAAATGCTTCCCTCTTGTACCTTATTTATACCCGTGAGGTATTTGAAAGTCTCTATCATATTCCCCCTTCCTTTTCTCCAGAGTGTACCTATTGAGGTCCTTTAGTCTCTCCTCATAGGGCTTTTGATGTAGGCCCTGCACCATTTTAGTTACCCTCCTCTCGACTGCCTCTACTCTGTCTATGTCCTTCTGGACATGTGGTCTCCAGAACTGGACACAGTACTCTAGGTGAGGTCTCACCAATGATTTATACTACTGTATCACCACCTTCCTCTTTCTGCTGGTGATACCCATCCCTATGCGCCCTAGGATCCCACTAACTCTCCCCACCGCCTTGTCACACTGTTTGGCCACCTTTAGGTTATCCAATATGATTACCCCAGGTCTCTTTCCTGATTGGTGGTCATCAGTACCACTTCCCACCTATCTTTTAACTCCACCCTGGATTTCTTTGCCCCAAGTGCATGATTTTGCACTTCTTAGCATAGAATCTTAGTTGCCACACTTCTGACCACTCCTCAAACTTTCTTTGATTTCTATCCATTTTTTTTTACTCACACACACACACACACACACACACCTCCCAAGGAGTGTCTACCCTACTGCAGATATTTGTGTCATCCGCAAAAAGGCATACCTTCCCTTCTAGCCCCTTTGCAATGTTGCTAATAAAAGACATTAAAAAGAGGACCAGTCCCAGTACTGAATCCTTGTGGCATCCCGCTGGTCATCCTGTCTTCCTCAGAGTGAGCTCCATTTACCACTACTCTGTCGTCTAGCCCCCTACCAATTTCTTACCCAGTTTACTACCTTTGGACCCACTCCCATGCTGCTCAGCTTGTTTACGAGTCTCCTGTATGGAATGGTGTTGGAGGACTTACTGAAATCTAGGCAGGTGACATCCAAGGCTCCACCCTGATCTAACAAAAGTAACAAGGCTCGTGTTACTTGAATACTGACTCTGATCTGTACTACAAGTTGGGTTAAAATCATAAAAATACGTTTTAAAATGCCACCCCACAGACTTGCACGGAGCACCTCCCCGCACTAGGCATATAATGACCTCACAAAACAAGGAAGCGAGGGGACGACGTCGATGATCAGGAAGTGGAAGGGATTGAGTGGATAATACCCTCAGGGGGAAAATATGATCCTTTCCCTTCCTTAGGGGGCTAAAGAGAAAATTGTTCAACTACTACAGAGGAAGTCCCAGTCAGGTAAAGGAGTCTCCTGATGATTTTGCAGGCAAGGAGAAAAATCCAGCAGAGGTGCTCTTTGAGCAAGCAAGTAAAATATTTGCTCATTCACATTTTAAAATGTATTGTACTCTTTGTGCATAACACATATATTAATTGTGTACTTGAATTTTTATGTAAAAAAAATTCAAGCTATTTTATAAAGTTCAGAGATTTTAATGTGAAAAAAATAAAATATTTTTTAAATATTTTACTCTTTGAATTATTTTATAACAAAGACTTCAAAATAATGGCATAAATGTATGGCATTTCTTGAAAAGAGGCAAATATGTCAATTATGTAAAACAAAATTGAATGTAAATACTTTTTCTAACTTCACTGTACAAGTGGGAAAACTATCACGATAACAAGGTTATCGCGATCATTTCATCACGGTTATCGTATCGTCAAAATTTTATTATCATGACACCCCTATTCAGAAGCCTAATACGGAGAAAGGTTGTCAAATTATGGCACCAGTTTTGTCACAGTCATACAAAGAAGTTAACTTCCATCTAAAATATTTATAACTTAAGGTATAACTTAAGGATTTTAAGCATGAGAAAGAAGCGGCTTCAGGAAGCACATGCTAACGACTTGGCCTGCTATCTCCATGGGAAGAGCAGTGTGGTGGTATTCTGGGGGTCTTAGTTCAATTTCCAGTTAGGCTGCATTATTTACTTGCCACTACAATCTCTGTTATGGTATTTTCACTGTCATGAGTTTTTGCCCTAAGCTTGTTGGCAGCAGGCACACTCCATTGAAATGAATGGGGCTAGATTTTTCATTCAGTTTTAAGATCAAGAATGACTACCTAATGCTTAATGAAGGACACCGCTTGACTAACATGACTCTTATTAGTCAAGCGTGTCCTTCATTAATCTTTAGGGTGGTCATTCTTGATCTTAAACCTGAATGAAAAAATCTAGCCCCATTCATTTCAATGAAGGCCACTCGCTGCCTCCCTGCACATCATTACGTGCTTGAGCATGGGAGCATGTTAAGTAGTACCAGGACTCTTTCAGAGCCGGCCAGGTTGCATTGAGAAATAACAAAATTACAAGTGAAAATACAAAGATACGGGACATAATTTATTATTTAAACCAGGCTGGAATAGCTAGCACTGAGGGCAGCTACCACAGTATGTGAGTGGTAGCTGCCTTCAGCTACGTCGGAAACTAACTTTAACTAAATGTTTCAGCCAGGGGACAGCACCTACAGCTGTGCATTGTCAGCGAGTACTCATTGAACTGGAACCCTCCACCTGGCGCAGAGGTGACAGGCATACCTCTCCAGCAGTAAACAATGAAATGTGTAGCACTGATTTACCCAATGAGGAGCAAATGGCCATAATGCGTAGAACATTTCTGAATGTAAAGTATAAGAAGAATACAAATACTGGGTACCACATTGTAAGCATTAAAGAATGTACTAGTAGTTTATTTTTTTTAATATTGCATATGTCCAGAAATAGCACTAACATTATGCGGAACATAAGTATATCTTTGGGAGCAAGGGTATATTTGGGTGTAAAATGAGTAGCGCTATGTGCAGTGCATAGCCCTTGAGAGATTATAAGAGTGCTAGCTACTAAACCATGTCAAACATCAACACTGAAAGCCCCAAGCAGCCTTACTGCATAACGTTTGAGGAGCAATTAATAACCTTGAGTTGATACTCATTTGTAGTTGGGTTCTGTGATCCATTGGCAGCAACAACAGAAATTCATAGCTGAATCCATTCAGAGTTTACATTTGTATACACGTACACAATAAATTACAGTGATGCAATTTGAGAAAGACATTTTACCACTGTTTTATTTAATTTTTCAACTTCAGCTTATCACTTTATGTTCTGTAGACTTGCACTTCCATTAATAAAATATGAATAGAATTCGAGATTTTCAATAGTGCACTTAGTTTAGTACATTTTTCTTTTTTAAGAGGGAGGCATAATACTGGGACTGTGGAACATACTTATTTCCCAGAAAGTTTTTTTATTTGCCAATTTTGGTAATTTATATCTTTTTTGTGTATTTAGGAGATGCATTCAGAGGAACCCTCCCAAAGGTGGATCAGGCTGGCAACAGGTTCAGTACCTTTGATAAGGACAACGATCAGTGTTCACCCTGTATCTATGGAGACATAGCATTCAACAGCTGTAGTCAGGACACCTCAGGAGGGGGATGGTGGTTCAGTCACTGCGGTATGGCAGACCTGAATGGAGACTGGCACCCTGAAAGTGAACATATGTTTTGGCAGTCTGGTGTTTACTGGAGCACCTGGAAACCTGGTGCCCCATATTCACTGAAATACAGTGAGATGAAGGTTAAGTCCCTGTAAATCAACATGTAACATTCTGTATGTAACTATTAAAGCAAGCTTTCTTATCTGAAAAATATAATTGAAATGCATGCATTCTGAATCATTTTATTTAAAGCAACAGATATGCAGGGACTTTTGTAGCAAATGAATATATTTGGGGCTTTAGTCTGCCCCCATATCCCCAGGGTTTGGGTCTGGGGACTGCTAGACCTCCTGAAGTAATACAGATTTTAAAGTTCTCTAGTGCACCCTGAGGCTTATTCTGATACCTTTAGCATCCAGATCTGTTATACATTTTGCAGGGGATGCAAGGGGATTATTTTTTTCAAATTTCTGTTTATGCCCCCCCTTCCACCTCCAGCCTTTCCTTTTTTCCTATGTAGCTTTTCCTCCAGCAGGAGGCTGGCAGGCAGGCTGTGGCTTTCTCTTGAGAGAGCTCCATTTTTCAGCCCTGAACGGTGTCATGAGGCATGACAGCTTCCCTTTTCTGTTTTGTCCCTCCTAAGTCTCAGGGCCCCATAACACAGTTGTGCATGCCTGTGGAGGTGAGAATTCACCCTGTGGCTCCTGTAACAGCCCTCTCCTAGCCTAACGCAGAGTCTCCCTTTGGGTTTGGCATTGCCATCAAGCCTCCACCTGGTGCCAGCCAAGAGCCTGGGAGACTCATGTTCCTTCCCAGGAGAAGAGAGCTGTCTGACAGCAGCTCAGTCCAACTCCTCAAACTCTTCACCCCCCCAGCAGCCTGAGTTGGTCCCAAACTTGGGTGGCCAGCATGGTGCCCAGCACCTCAATCCTCGGCACCACCAAGCCAGCTTGTCTCCAGCCCCTCCCTACATCCCTTGGGCCCTACCAGCTACCTCCTGAGCCTCCCCCAACCACAGTCACCTTACCTCCATGGAGTTCTGACTTCACCATCCAGGCGAGATCAGGGTGGGGCGGCTGACCCATGAACTAATGCATTTCATCAGGTAGGTGCCATGTTTCCGGGAAGGCAGAGATCTGGGATTTACCGTGGGCCATCACCGTGGAGGAGCTGGAGCCATTTTCCATGTTTCTCCCTGCCCTAGTGAAGAAATTAATAAATGAAAGTTTAGCGCCAAGGTTCTCATGAAGAGTTAGCCAACAGAACTTTGAGCTGAGACAATCTCCCCCATCCCGGTTTGTGAAGTACCTGCACACAGTCACTTAGACAGTTGGTCCATGTAGTCTGCACTGTTATACCCTGTCCTACCCTGGGACCTGTTATGTAGTTGGGGGGGTGCCCTGGCTCCCCCATTCCCCTGCCTAGTACTAGCCCTCTAAGTAACTGTAAACCTTTTACTTGGCCCAGCCTTGTTTAAAGCCATTGAAGGGAAAGTTACGTGGAGCCATGCTAAAAATACAGGGCCGGGTGGTTCTGAACTAAAACTGACAGGTTTAATAACTTCTTTTAACTCTTTAACTGCTGGTCACTGGTATTAATAGTCTGGGCTGGCAGTATAGCCTAGAGGTTAGAGGAATGAGGTGTGAACGAGCTTGATACATCCAGCAGACCAGACCTGAGTTTGATTCTCACAACCTTCACTTGCATACTGTGTGACTCTGAGCAAGTCACTTAACCACCCAGTGCTCCCAGGTCACCCCTGAAAACAGGCACTTGTGCCTAGTGGGCCTTAACCGGTTACCAAAGACTAAAATAAAAAAAAAATAAAAAAAAATTAATATGGACTGCTGGCGGTTTTGCTGGAATTTGCACTCTATATGTACACCCTTGTCTCTTTTTTATATTTGAGTTATCTTAGTGAAACTTTATGAATATTAGGGCCACTAGCTACAACCAGTTGTAAATTTTTCTTCCTGTTAAAGGAAAATGAACAGCCTGATCTTGTATACCTGTATGTACCTAAAATAAAGCCATTTTTGACTGTCCTATCCATATGTCACGCACTGCCGAGAAAACAAGATAACTTAAAGTCAGATGAAGCTTTATTTAACAGTCTGATTATTAATTTAAAAATCAGAGCCCCACTTTCCTGTTAATTCTTTTTTTTAACATCTTACTACAATAAGGTACTGTGTGCTTCTGTTGAATGAAATCAGACAAATGTTGGGTAGTTGGCATAAACTGTAATGCAAATCTGTTTATTAGGTGGAGACTAGTATAACTATAATAAAAGCATTGATTACCAAAATACTGTCAATAAAATGGCTTTTTTATTTCCTAAAATGAGGTTTTAAGATTATTCTGAAGTTGAAGATGATAGTTTGTCTGGTTGTCCGTAATCCTTCACAATGTAAAATATTCTGAAGCATCTCCCCACTCAAAGTGGGACATTGCAGTCAGGAGAGTAGTAATGACTTTCAGAAGCTCTTCCACATGTTCCTCTCTTATGCTTAGAGCCACTGGCTGTCAGGGAATGTGAGGCCTTAGAAGGGCAAACCCTGCAAAGTCTGGTAGGGTACTTCCTTTTTTTTGGTGTAGAAGGAATTTTTGCTGGAAAGTGCCTGCCAGAAAGGCGTACTTCTGTGTCTGCACTTGATACATATCTATACTTTGCAGCAGCATTGCATAGGTAAGCTTCCACAATCTTCTATTAGCTTTGCAACATGTTGGTAGTGAGTGCCTTTACCACCCTTTCTCTTGTACATAACAAAAGAACGAAGAAATAACAGCTAGGTGGAAGAACAATTTCTTGTACCATTTTCTGTTTTTTCGAATGCATTGATAGTTCTTCAGCATTTGACCACTGACATTTACTCTTCCCATCTTGCTCGCCACATGATTTCTCTAATTTTTGGACAATCCTCCGCAACAGGAGAAATACTTTCTCCAACATCTAGCTGGGCTTCGTGAAACTGTAGTGGTAGTCCTAACCATGATTTATTGACAGTTCAACAGAATTCTGTTTTCAGCTCTTGCAACTGCTGGATAAGTTTGGGGCTGGAGCAGGAGCAGTCTGTAAAAAGAATGTACCCCTGACCTGCAAGTGGACCTAACAACTGTATTACAGTGTCACAAGTTGTTTACTCTGTCATTTATGCCGAGGCATTACTCACCACCTCTGCTGTTACTGCAAGATAATCGGCTCTTTCAGAATGCGCATTCTGTTCATATTGTCTTCCCCATGGTGTGTGGTGGTCTGTTCCAGTGTTATATTTGGTACTCTGTTTTTTATCGACATGCACCATATACTTCCACATATACCCTCCTATCCCACCATTATCTGAATAGCTTTCACAGAGCTCATAGGCTTTTATGCCAAATCTGGAATGTTTCGAGAACATGTACTGTTTAAATCTGAACCTGCCTTTGAATAGTAAAAGAGATTCATCTATATTGGTGTATCTGCCAGGGGTATATGCTGTCATAAACTTTTTCAGCAGAAAATCTAAGACACTTCTGATCTTCCTAAGTTTGTCCAGTGAGTCCGTAACACTGTTGTTAACCACAGAATGCAGGAATTTTAGGATATTCATGAACCTGTCCCTGCTCATAAGTGAGTGCACAATTGGTGTGGAGAGGATTGGGTTTATAGACCAGTAATCTTAACAGTTGTGTTCTTTTTTTTAACAACCCAGTCAACATGAGAATATTAAGGAAAACATACAGTTCAGAGGAACACAATGATTTCCAGGAAGAAGTACACGAAAATTCAGATAGAGTTTCGCTAGATAGGAATTTTTCGGTATATCTGTTAGCTTCCGTAAAATAAGTTTTATAATACTGTCAGTACCATCAAGCCGTCCCTCCGAAAAGAATATTTTGAAACATTGAAATGGTGTTGGGAGATCAGTCAAGGGGACATTAATACCAGGGGTACCTATGAACTCAAATGGTTCTACCTGCTGCTCATTTTCATGCCACAGAATTTTAGACACATCTTTCTGGTTTGTACCAGTATTATTTGTATAGAGATTTTAAGGGACTTGTCCACTGACTCTGCCTGTTCCACAGGCTCTTCCTCTCCCTCATGTACTTATTATACCCCTAGACTTGTTGTATCCTATGCCTTGACCCCTCCTATCTACTGAGAATGATTCTTTGTCACTTGAAGAGTCCTGTACCCAGTCACTTCCTGAACTTTGTTCATTTTCACTGTCTGTGTTTTTCCTCCCTTCCAGTTTACCTGTCAATATCTGATTCTGTTACTTGCACCGTTTCACTTGATCTAATTCATTCTACCTCAGTAGATGCTGATGGACCACTTTCAACTGCGATATCCTGATCCATACCACATACTGTGCCTCACCCTCTTTCATTGTTTTGCCTGCCTCTGTCCATGCCACTTCCACTGCTGTAATCATTTTTATTTACCCTGCCTCATCCCCTTCCAGTTGTGTTGACTGTCATCTTTATTTGCCCTGCCTTGACCCATTCCACCTTCAGTGCCTTCATAATTTTTATTTCGCCTGTGTTGCCCCCTTGCACTAGTTATCATTTTGTAATTTTTATTTGTTCTGGCATCACCATGCTACTTTCGGTGACTTTGTCATTATTTGCCCTGCCTTGCCTTCTTTCACTTGTGATGGCTGTATTATTTTTACTTGCCCTGCCTCGCCCTGTTACACTTGAGGTGCCTTCATTTGCCTTCCCTCGTCCCCTTACAGTTGTGGCAGCTTTTTTAATTTTATTTGGCCTGACTCATCCTGTTACAGTTTGGGTGCCTTCATTTGCCTTGCCTCTCCCCCTTACACTTCTGGTGAATGCATCATTTTTAGTTGCCCTGCCTTGTACTGTTACACATGGAGTGCCTTCATTTGACTTCCCTCGTCCCCTTACAGTTGTGGCAACCTTATTATTTTTATTTGGCCTGACTCGTCCTGTTACAGTTTGGGTACCTCCATTTGCCCTGCCTCTCACCCTTACATTTCTGGTGAATGTATTATTATTTGCCCTGCCTCACTCAGTTATGTTTGGGGTGTCTTCTATTTTGCTTTTTGGTCTGGACATGTCCAGTTCCAAACTCATTTGATCTTGCATTCATCTGCATTATACTTTGCATATTATGTTGTGAAAATAGGCTGTGCTCTGGTAACCCAGCTTCCATGTCTGACTCGGATGAGTATGAGTCTGAATCACTACTGATGTCCACAGCTAAGTCACTGTCTGCAAATATTTTATCGAGAGCATGATTCACAGTGAACCTTTTTTAAGGCTGCAGTGGGCAGAGCCCTGCAGACCTGTTGTTTTCAAAAAAAGACTCTACATTTCTTGCATTCTTTGTGACCGAACAACCTGTTGAAGTGTTTGTGACTGTGAAGCACTCCGCTTGCTGTCAGCAAAATAATAGCACTGCATTATCCCCCCCCAACCTTCCCTCTCGGCACCTACCATCCCACCCTCAGAAACATAACAGTGACACTGGGAGTGCCCAATCCCTGAGTGTCTCAATGAGAACTCCAAGGGGGGGGTTGTTTGTTTTCGGTGACCCCACCCCCCCGGTGCATGTGCAGTCATTTCTTCTTCTTTTTTTTTAAATATATATTGATATCCCTCCACCCGACCATCCTTCTCAGCACCCCTCCCCAGAAACATAACAGTGACACTGGCAGTGCCAATCTCCCAGTGTTCCGATGAAGAATCCTCAATTTAATTTTTTTTTTGTACAGCGCCCGCTTTCACGCATGCATGATTGTTTTTTTCATCTTTTTTCAATATATATTGATATTCCCCCCACCCAACCCTCCCTTTCAGCCCCCTCCCCTGGAAACACAGCAGTGACACTGAGGGTGCCCAACCCCCTGTCACACTGGGAATCCTCTCTTTTTTTTTTTTGATTTTTGATATGTAAAATTTATGGAGTTTTGTAAGAGAGTTCTGGCCACATACTGTATATCCAGTTGGGAAATAACTGCAGTCCTCTATTATAGAAGAGACAAACCATGCTTTTACATCTGGGCTGTCTTACCATGAGATGTAAAAAGAAAAGATATTCAGAAGCTGGGTTTAATAGAGCTAAAGGTCCTAATGTACCACCAGGTACTGACTCTTCTCTCTCATTTGACAGAGTTTTTTACATCACGTTCCGCTTGCTCTGGGAAACAGGTTCTGAAGTGTCCTGCCAGGAGGGGCCAGTAGTTTGATTATTATTAACAGTTATTCTTGCAACTTCCTTAGCCAAAGTTTACTTATTAATATACCCTGAAACATCTTTTCCCCCCCACACCAATCTTTCATTGGGGGGGGCACTGTGCCTGAGATTCTGCTCCTTCTAGTAGTATTGAAAGATGCCCTCTAATAGCGTGTTACATTGTGCAAACACTGTAAAAAGAAAACAGTCCATCGATGTGTTGCCACCCACCGACCCTCCCACTTAGCAGTGCCCCCCCAAAGCCTCTTACTTGTTGATCAGGAGTCCCAGTGCTGTAATCCTCTGGAGTGCAGACACGTATTCACTCTTCAAAGCCGGACTGTGAACTGAAGAAACAGGGATGCACTTTAATGTACAGTATTTCAGTGAGGTTGTGAACTTAATGGCATAACTTGGGCATTTTGCATATTTTTGGCCCACATTTTCAACATGCCTTCTTTGGGACCCTGCCTCATGAAGAACTAAACTGTCATCAGGCAGATCTATCCCAAAAGGTGATTTCACAGTCCCTGCTCGAAATCACCTTTTGGGCAGGGGTTGAAAAATTTCTCTGCCCTTGTTCATGAAGTGGGGTCATAAGAAGGTTATATTGAAAATTTGGTGTAAAAATATTAAAAGAACAACAAAGTTTTGAGCCTGTGTTGCATTTCGTGAACGCAGGTTCATAACTTTGGTAATTTAAAATATTTTTCCCCAAAATTCACAACAGAGCCATATCTTTACAGCACCTCATGAGTGTGACAGTTATCATTTTTCAAATCCTGGCCAAAATGTTCTTTTGTTGTTTTTTTTTACATCCCGGAAGATGATTTTGCGGTCCCTGCGCAAAATCACCTTTCAGACGGGAATTGAAATTTTTTTCTGCCCTTTTTCATGAGATGGGGTTATAAGAAAGGCTATGTTTAAAATTTGGTGGGAAAATAGAAGAAAAAGTTATGAGCCTACATTGAATTTTGCTCACGCAAGCTCGTAACTTTGGTAATTTTCAATAGTTTCCCCCCAAATTCATAACATAGCCATATCTTTACAGCACCTCATGAGTGTGACAGCTATTTTTCAAATCCTGGCCAAAATGTTTTTTTCCATCCCAAAAGGTGATTTTGCAGTTCCTTCGTGAAATCACCTTTCAGGTAGGAGCTGGAAATTTTCTCTGCCCTTGTTCTTGAGGTGGGTTCATAAGCAGGCTATGTTCTCAATTTGGTGTAAAAATATTCAAAAACACAACTTTATCAGGTTATGATGAATTTTGCAAATGCAGACTCATGAGTTTGGCAATATTCAGTATTTTTAACCCATATTTTCAACAGCCATTTCTTTACAGCACCTCATGAATGGGACAGCTGTCATTTTTCAGCTCCTGCCCAACAAGTGTATTTGCTTCCCAAAAGTTGATTTTGCAGTACCTGCAAGACATCACCTTTCGAGCAGGATTTGAACATTTGCTGTGCCTTCTTCATGAGACAGGGTCATAACAAGGCTATGTTGAAAAAACACATTTAGGAGCCTACGTTACGTCTTGCCAACGAAGGCTCGTAACTTTGGTAATTTTCAATATTTATACACCAAATTCCTGGCCTGCAGCCCTTTTGGCTCAAGCCAGAGTTTGTTTGAACATGAAAGAATCAATTTCAGTTTGTTTTGCACTAAATCAAGCAGCGGGAATCAAAATTAAATACCAAAATAGTCAGGGTCAAAGACTGTTGATTCTTAGTGCTCCTGAGGGCTGGCAGGAAACACACAAACCTTTGTTTTTTGTTTTGTTTTTTAATTATTTGTGACAGGTGATATAATTTGAACCAGTAAAAGTGACTGTCCTTGAAAATAGAATTGAGTGCTGGTATTCATAAATAATACTATATAGCAGTTTAAATTCACGCCTGTTATATTTAGTGCTCCAGGCACACACCCACATGTTCACCTCCTCTTGTTTTCACTGGTGGAACAGTAGTGCTGCTATGTATAGTAATCTACCTAATATTCACTGTCTTTTTATTTTCACCCTAATATGGAACCAGTAAAAATATTGAAAATAAAAAGACAGTGAATATTTCCTGTCATACAGTATTATTACATTGGGATAATAATTATAGAGTGGCAAAACTGAAACTTCTGAATACTGAACGATGAGAATACCGAGACAACTTTGATTAGTAAAAATCAGCTGCTCTATAGTGTGATTTTATGTTTCTTTTTTGTAGTGTGTAAAAGAACAAGGTGTTCACAGCAGTCAAAGTAAGCAGAAATTGTGTCTACTTGTGTTCCTGACTGCTAGCTGAGAGAAACATGAAAGATCTTTTATTCTGACGTTTTTCCCCATGTATTTTGTTTGTTTGTACTCTGTAAAAGAACTAGGTCACAATAGCAGTGGATGTTAGCAGAAGTTGTGTCTGCTCCTGCTCCCGACTGCCAGCAGAGATAAACACTAAAGATCTTTAATTCTGACTTTTTTACAGGTTGATTTTTTTTTTTTGGGGGGGGGGGGTTACTCTGTAAAAGAACTAGGTCACAACTAGGCCATATGCTGAACCAAGATATGTGCATAGAAAATGAGTTTTGTTCCGGCAACAGGGGTGCTTACTCTCTGCAGATTTGCCAATAACCTGACAGACCTTGTGTTAAATGTTTTCCACAAGAAGCCCTGCAGTTTTCTGTCACAGCACATCCAAAAGTTAACCTGGCTGTCAACCAATTTTGACACCATACCGATATAGTGTTCTTGTCCATAACTCCATTAATATTTGCCCTATAAAGGCCCAAATTGGCTAAAAATGATCAAAATGTGTATGGAAGTGTATTAAAGGCAAGACTGAATGGATTGGGGAACTTAGAAATTGTACACAAGAAACAAATATTGCAAATTATAGCACATTTGGGTGAAAATTCTTTGAAGTATTTGTCAATAAAATGTGCTAAAGAACTAAAAATGCTTGCCCTACTGGGCTGTTTTATGCATCAACATTTTCTACAATCATCAGTCTAACAGGTAATGTCCAATAAATTACCTTATCTATCTTTTGGTAGTAACTATAGGTCACGGTATTACCCCATAGCCATAATTTGTTTTTCTTGGCATTACTCTCCTTTCACTATGGGCTGAAGTATTTTGCCATTTACTCTTAAGAGAAGTGTTTGCACACCAGCCTAATTACATGAAATAATAAATGTAATACATCTGATGCATTTTTCTATATACATACCTAAAATATTACTATTTTCCTTGATAACCAGTATATTTTCTTCAGCAACAGTACTGAAAAAAGTAAAACACAAACCTTTTTACTGGAACCCCCTTGTATATGAGATTTATTTCTCCAATAATTATAAGTGACAACTTATCTGGATTGATATTAATTGATGTAATTATTGATAAAAATCAAGATTTTATTTTCTTACTCAAATCCAGTGTTTGTTTTGAATCATGTGTCTTGCCATTGGCACTGTAGTGCTTATTCCCCAAGGAAAATGCATTTTTATTTCCCAGTCTGAAAATCATGACATCCTACTCATCAAAGTCACTCTCGCTGGACACATCATCATTGTGAATGTCAGTGTTCTCGCACTTCTGAAATTTACACAAGTCTGTGCAGGATAGCTCAGCAGCAAAACAGGAACACCTCCCTGTATGACATTTCACATGCTTGCAGGCAAATGTACTGCCTGAAAAATACTATTTGGTGTTGGACTTCTTGTCATCCAGGTGATGGCAAGCTCCTTGTTTTCTAAATGCCATCCCTGGCCAATGGGAAAGAGCATGCATCCTGTTAACAAGAGAGTGCCTCATTATAGTAGCCTGGTAATTTGCCCGCTTGCTGTGTTGGTGTAGTGTAGAGCATCACATGTTAGTGGCATGCTCTGCTCAGGCAACGAAGATGATGCCAAGCAGAACACCTTGTATCAGGCATCACTGATATCCTGTGATGAAGCTTGGCCATACAGATGGTACACAAATATCTTCCTGGACATAAAGTCTCCACCACTCATTCACACTTATGGAATCTACGCCGGAGGCTCTAGGACCAAGAGGGAGCAAACATTTTTCCAGAAGGGACTGTGCCAAGGCTGGAGCCATGAGGCAGCGGCACTGTGAGCCAGGCTCGTGTTGTATGGACTACCTCAGCGTCAACCTTCCAACTGCCTCAGTTCCTTTTTCCCGCCATCGAGTGTGCTTCAGTGACAATGTCCCTTGCCCTCCTGCCAGGAGTCAAAAGTTCAAACTACAGCAGCTATAGTTTTCAGTTTTGTTCAGTTTATCTTAGCTTTACTGTTTTCTAGAGAAATAATGTAAAATAATTAATTTAAATTAACATTTGTCAAAGAGAAGTCTTCAGCCCTCCATTGACGGAGTTGACCATGAGTTGGGCAGGTGACGTTAGGAAGACTTCACATGAAAGCTGTTTAGTCAGCCAGGCTGGGTCTGGTCTGCCGCCCTCTCCAGAGGGGGGTCTGACTACGGGCAGTCCAGTGATCAGGGGGGATGAGCAGTCTCCTCGAAAACACAAAAAGAAGTGGCTGCATTGTCGGCACCGCTTGGCCGCAAGCTCTTCTTCAGCCTCCCAGTTGAAGAAGATACTGCGCCACTCGAGGTTGCCTTCTGGTATGTCTGCGCATCGATCGTCGGTTATCGGGGATAGGGGCCACTCTCTGGCTTCTGTTCCTGATGCCCAGCATCCTTGACTCCAGAGTCCTTCCCCGCCAGCTGGAGGGCCCTCTCGTGAGCAGTATCATCATTAGGCCACACTTATGGAGCAGTGGGTGCAGAGGTTGTGCTGGCTAACTGAGCCAGCTAGTACATCGCTGGGGCCCTCCAGCCTCTCAGCTTCTGATGGGCATGTTTGGCAGTTGAGTCTTCCTAGTCACATGGCACCTTCTTTGGTGCCGTCGACACTGCACCCTGGTGTCTATCCCCCTCACATGGCTTGGTGCAGGGGTCCACACCGGTGCCTTTATCTCCTGCTAATTTTCTTCACTTCTCTCGAAGGTCGGAAGCTTCTGCTGTGGTGCCGTTCTCTGCAGCGCCGGCCCTTGTGGCACCGGCTCCACACTCAGTACTGCCCTCTCTGGCATCAGTGCCGGGTTCCCTGGCACTGCGTTCAGTGCTGCATCCCATGCTGGTACCGCCTCTTCTCAACGCTGCCTCCTGGGGCGGCACCAGGGGCGTTCGCGGTGTTGCTTGGGAGTCAGAGGTTGTTGACTTCAACTCTCTCTTCTCTTCTCTTCCTTCTCCTTCCTTTCACCCCTTTCCTATCTATACAGTCCCTCCTGGACAGGCAGGGGATGATATTGAACCCAACCCTGATCTTTGATTGGGGGATGACATCTATGATGATTCTACCCTTGGGGCAGGGAACAAACCTTCTGCAGAGCCTCTGGTTGAGGACCTTTCCTTTAAGTCTCTGCTCAGAAATTTAAATTCCACACTCTCTCTCCAGACTTTGGAGATTGATCTGGGGAAGTTGCTATGCCTACAGTATCTGCTCATTCTGGATATTCCTGTGGAATTAACCCTTCTGGTGCAGCACTCTTTTGAGACTCTCTCACAAATGATGTAGAATAATCTGGCACTTATTCCCTCTGTGGCTAAGTCCATGGACAGGAAATATGCTCCTCCTAAGGATTAACCTATTCTGGCCTCTCAAGCTTTTGCTGATGCCATCATGGTCCTGGCAGAGAATGACAAGGCTGTTATTCCACAGGAATCGACAGCACGTCCAATAAACAAAGAATCTCGCAAGATCGACACCTTGGGTAAGTGAGTCTGTGCTGCTTCCACCCTATGCATGTGCATTGCTAGTTGCCAGGACTATTTTTTTCAATATGAGTATACACTCTGGCATTCACTTAAGGACATGGTAGAAGCCCTTCCTGACTCAGAGTTTAACTCAGAGCTTCTTCAAACCATCACTAGAGGTATTGAATCCAATAATCAGCAGCTTAAGGCTGTTATGGATGCCTTTGACACTGCCTCCAGAGCAGCGGTGGCTGGGATTTGCACCCATCGCCACTCCTGGTTGCGCACCTTGGGTTTCATGAATGATGCCCAACAAAGAGTCTTGGCCTTGCCTTTCGATGGTGTATATCTGTTTGACCCTCAAGTGGAGCAAGCACTGGAGGCCACTCAGAAAACTAGATCAGCTATCAAAATGGCCAGACACCCTCCCGCAGCCCCTCAAAGGGCAGGAACAGGTGTCAGTTTCAAAACCATCAGTCCTTTCGTGGTAAAGGAAGAGGAGCTTTTCACAGAAACCAAACTCCTCAACCACAAAAGAAAATGCAGCAGAAGGCACAGGGCCCCAGAGCTCCCAGTGCTACCCTCTAAGATTTCGGCCCAGGCCCCACCTCAACTGTCCGAGGGGGATTCTTCCTCGGCAATAGGAGGACATCTGACTCAGTTTTACAACCAGTGGAAATCGATCACATCAGACAAATGGGAACTCAGGATTATCCACGAAGGGTACTACTAAATCTGTCGGAAACCCCTCCGGATCATCCACCCAAGCAACAGCCCAAGCTGTCTGTTGCTCAGTCAGACCTTCTTGCTTCCGAGATCCAAGGCCTTATGAACAACAGGGCTGTAGAAGTAGTCCCACTAGATCAGCAGAACACAGGTTTCTACTCCCATTACTTTCTAGTTCCAAAGAAAACAGGCGGTATGTGCCCTATTCTTGACCTCAGAAAGTTGAACAAGTTCCTTTACAGGGAAAAGTTCAAGACAATTTCACTCGGTACTCTGTTCCTCTCATTCATCAACACAATTGGCTAGCCTCCCTGGACATGTAGCACGCCTGTCAACACATTCTCGTACATCCAAACCACCACAAATACCTCAGATTTGTGACGTTGAGTCAGCACTACCAGTTCTGAGTCCTGCCCTTTGGGCTATCCTCTGCATCGCAAGGTTTTACAAAGTGTTTTGCAGTTCTCGTGGTGCACCTAAGAAAACTTGGGATTCAAGTCTTTCCGTATCTGGATGACTAGCTTCTTGTGAGCCCCTCAAGTCAGCTGACTATGGAAGCCATCTCTATGTCTGCAAAATTCCTCACGTCAATGGGAGTCCTACTAAACTTGGGAGAGTCACAGCTACAGCCCTCCCAGAGGCTCCTATTCATAGGCGCCCTTCTGGATACCTCCAGTGCGAAAGCCTTCCTTCTGGAGGACAGAAGGAGCAACATCCTACTGATGGCCTGCTTAATCAGAGAACACAGCTCAGTTTGGGCTCTTTCTATGCAGCGGATGTTGGGTCTCATGGCAGCCTCAGTGTTTACTGTTCCTGTAGCTCAGCTTCACATGACAACTCCCCAGTGGATGCTCAGCGCTAAGTGGTCGCCAACCACACATCCTCAGTCCTTTTGCATCCGGGTAACGGAACCGTTAAAATGGTCACTTCACTTGGTGGTCTCAGGAGGTCAACCTTTGGGTAGGGTACCACTTTGCCCCCTCCAGATCCCCATCATCACAGACGCATCCTTGATGGGATGGGGAGCTCATTGCGAGGGTCTCCACACTCAAGGTCATTGGGAGTCAGGACAAATCTCAACTTCACATAAATGTTTTGGAAATTAGAGCCGCCCTTTACGTTGTTCAGACTCTGGAGGACAGACTCTGTTGCAGGATCATTCTTCTCCAGATGGAGAACAAAGCTGTAACGTACTACATCAACAAGCAGGGCGGGACACTCTCTTACCTCTTGTGGAAGGAAGCAATGAGAGTGTGTTAATGATGCCTAGAGCACGAAGCCCTGATACAGGTGGCCTACCTGCCAGGAGTCTAGAACGACCTGGCAGATCATCTCAGCAGAACGGAAGCAGATCCTCATGAGTGGTCCCTCAACGCAGTCGTCACTCAATCACTCTTCAACGAGTGGGAGACTCCAGACCTAGACCTTTTTGCGTCCCCACTCAACGCAAAACTGCCTCTCTTGTGCTCCAGAAATCTAGAACCTGGCACTTTTTGTCAGGATGCATTCAGGCTGCAGTGGACAAAACACTTTCTATATGCATTTCCTCCTCTTCCCTTAGTTCAGAGGGTGCTGCTCAAGCTGGAGGCTCGGGGGGGCAGATCTGGTTTCCACTGATCAGCGAGTTATCGGAAACCTCATTGAAGCTTCTTCCACTTCAGACGAACCTGCTGACCCAGGGGCCAGTGGTCCATCCCAACGTGAAGTTCCTTCACCTCCATGCTTGGCTCCTGAGGAGATAGAGGTGAACAGGTTTAACGTATCCTTCAGGGTATCTGATATCCACTTAGCAGCTAGTAAGCCAGCTACTCATCAGACCTAAATGGCTAAATGGAAGTATTTCTCCATCTGGCACGCAAAATCCTCTTGGAACCCCTTTTCCTGCCCACCTAGCAAGGTGCTAGAGTACCTTCTAGACCCTTCTAACACAGGTCTCGAATATTCCACTATAAAGGTTCACCTTTGTGCAATCTCAGCATACCATGAACCCGCACACTCCATGTCCCTGGCTTAGCTTCCAGTAGTCAAGAGGTTTCTTAAGGGCATTCTGCATACCAGGCCAAAAGTCAGACGACCAGTGATGGCCTGGGGCATTAACCTTGTGCTAGACATACTCACCAGTGAACCTTTCGAGCCCCTAGCTACTTGTGAGCTGAAGTTTTTGACTTGGAAGATGGCCTTCCTTGTAGCCATTACTTCCACCCGCAGGGTGTTGGAAATACACGCTTTGGTCACGGACCCCCCATATACGCATTTCATAAGGACAAGGTGGTTCTTAAAACTCACCTCAAGTTCCTTCCCAAGATTGTCTGAGAATTCCACCTGAATCAGCCCTTGGTCCTTCCCACATATTTTGCAAACTTCCAGAATGAGGGAGAGTGTACTCTACATTCTCTGTATGTCAAAAGAGCCTTGCAGTTTTATTTAGCTAGAACTAAGGACATCTGCACCTCTAAACAAATGTTTGTTTCCTTTAGCGCAGTCCAGCTGGGCCAGCCTGTAGCCATCCGATGTATTTCAGCATGAATAGTAGCATGACTTCGCCACTGCTACTCCATGGTACAGATCAAGCTAGACGGCAGAGTATATGCTCATTCTACCAGAGCAGTCACAGCCTCTCTGGCAGAACTCCATAATGTCCCCATTGCAGACATTTGCAATGCAGTCACCTGGAGCTCCATGCACACTTTCGCTAAGCATTACGCTTTGGATGTCCATGCCAGACAGCATCAGTCCTTTGGCAGGACAATCCTTAATGGACTTCTGTTCTAAACGTGAGCTCCTCTTCTCTCCTGCCGCCCATCTTGGGGTATTATTTAGCTCAGTACTCTCCCATCAGTGTGACTGAGTGGTGAAGACTTTATGTCCAGGAAAATATGTAAATTACATACCTACAGTAATTCTTGATCTTCTTGGACGAAGTCTCCACCACTCTTTCACACACCCACCGACCATCCCCCGAGCTCACTTATCTGTTTCTTGGTCTTTACTTCTTCGATGCCTGTGCTGTGAAGACTTTGTTGTGTTGACCCTTCTAACACGGGTCAGTCGGACTATCTTATGTCCGACATAGGTTAGTTTACGCTGCACCTCCTCGGGGGGGGGGAGAAAAGGTACTGAGGCAGTTGGAGGGTCGACGCCAAGGTAGTCTATATGGTGCAAGCCTGGCTCGCGGTGCCACTTCCTTGCGGCTCCAACCTCGGCGTCGGCCCTTCTGAAAAATTTTGTCTCCCGCTGGGTCCTAGCACCTCCGGGGTAGATCCCATCAGCGTGAATGAGTGGTGGAGACTTCATCCAAGAAGATCAAGAATTATGGTAGGTATGTAATTTACATTTCTCAAGCATAAAGAATGTTGAGTCTTGCAGTGTGAAGTCTTTCCCAAGGTCTGTGAATGCATCAAGGAACTCTTCACTCTCAGAGGCCACAACAAATGCCATTCTCTTTCCCTTCCCAAAGAAGGCATTTGTAGAATCACATCCTGTGAATGTGTGGAGTCCAGTAAGGGAGGTACATACCTTTGGGCCTAGAGCTGAAGTGACTTTCTCCAAATCGATGATGCATCTTTGATTCCCAACACCAGTGAAGAAATACAAATTGACTGGCAGTTGTGACTTCAGACTGATACCTATGACTGCAACATCTGTATCTGGGTTCATAATTATCACATTCTAGTTGTCCTTGGCAGCATGTTTCACATGAAGAAATATACGCGCATCACATTCTTCATGATCACATCTTAATTCATCAACAGCACTGTAACTGAACCCTCCTGCACAGCCAGGCAGTGACACTCCTCTCCATGGGCTATGTAGAGAGTGATGTCCTTGCCTACTTCTTGCAAATCTGCATCCCTCTACACAGTGTAAAATAATTTCTGAAGTGCTTCCTTATTGTTGCCATCAGAAAGAAACTTCTTCTAGTGACTGGGGGTTTCTGCTCCTTTCCGTAGATTTGTATAGTTTGTGAGCAACCAGCTGCTCGGCAGGACCATTCCACATTTTTTATGCTCACATCAGGATACTAATCTGTGACAAAGTACAAACAAGTACACTTGTACTTTGTTGCAAGCTTAACCATGTACACTAAAATGGTGTCTGCAAGCTCACCAGATGTTGAAGGAACATCACGTAGTGCTTGGATGACACCCATTCCATCAACGATTATTGCACCGTCCTCTGGAATATGGTCAACAAGGCAGTCTCCACCTTTGGATTGCACAAGACTAAGCAGGGCTGATTTGTTGGTTTTTGACTAAGTACCATTAGCACTAGCAAGAGAGTAGAAAACTGCTCCCAGAGAGTAGGACAAGATTTCCCCGAGATCAGTTTTTCCTACTTTGACCTAATACAAGAAGTCTTGCAAAGAGTTTCTTGTCACTATGAAGAATCACGTCTTTGGCAGCTACTTTTGCTTTTATTTTTGGTTTGACTTGATCACTGAATGTTTTCAGTTTCTGGCTTTTGCTGGGAGGAAAAAAAATGTCCCGAGTAGCAGAAAGCAGTCGCTGGTTCAAGAAGTCCATCAGTGCAATTTCACCTTTCTCTTGAGCAGTTAGCAAGTCATTTGTAATCTAACTGGTAGCAACAACACCTAAACTTAAACACACTAGTCCATCTTGAGGAGCATCGAAAGGATTGATCATGCATTCAGTAGTGAACAGAATACTCATTATGGCTATGTCATCATTCCAAATTCTTGTGCAATGAAGATCTTTCCATTTGCGTACCTCTGGAGTCATGCCTGCCATCATCTCACACTGTCTCATTATAGCAGCTCGCTCATGTTTTGACAAGATCCAGCAATAAGCTGCTGCACGGTTTTGTGTCAATCCAATTAAGCCACCTTTTGTTTTTGAATCTTTTTTTTTTTTTACTCTATTTATCTCCAGACCTGGAGAACTCCTTCCAGCAACCACGGATACCAGCCTCTACGTTGCCCTGTGACCAGTCCATCCTCCTCGTGCCACCAAGCACCACCTCTGGGTCTGAACCCTCCGGAGGTAGGGCCACCCTATCCACCCAGGGTGCTCTATCTTTCAGGGCAAAGTGCCCGGCACACGAGTGGCCCTGAAGTGTGGGCTAAGGCAGATGAGGTGCCTTCATCCGTTCCCAGGAAAAGTTTTTTTTTCCTTTTTTCTGCTTCCTTGACCCCTGTGGAGTGCAGCTTGTCAAGGCAGCGTAATGCTGCAACTCCGCCCCCTGCACTCGCATCGCTACATCAGCAGCCCCCGACAGCCGCCAGAGGCTGCTCTTAGAATGATCACTTCCCCAAACCCTTCCCGGGAAAAGAGAGCAGTCCTAGGATGCTCAATCTCTTCCTCTTCCCACCAACCCCCAGCGGCCCGGGCTCGTTCCCAAACCCGGGTTGCCGGTGTGGCTCGAGGTGTGGAGTTCAGCGGCTCAACCCTCTGCGCCACCGGGCCAGGTTGTTTTTGAATCTTTATTGCAGGTTTGTTCAATTCCCTGGTCAGACGCAACTGAAGAGAATCCATGTTCACTTTGACAGACTGTCCACTGTCCTTGAGCGCTGAGTTCTGTGTAACATTCTGGGTGTGTGATGGGCAGGTTCACCATTTCCAGCCAATATGATGGAAGATACCTGGCATAGTTCACCCAATCATAAGTGAAGTACCAGGGCATCATGAAGTGGATAGCTGAAAGGTGCAACTCTGAATCAGACTTACGGGTTGCTCTCTCAAAAAGTAAGATTTGCACCATGTCAATGTAAGAGCTCCAGAAGGCAAATGTTGGGCTCTCTTGGCTCTTCCTCTTGACAAAGTCTTCATGACCACATTGGTGAATTCATCAGCTACAGACAGAACATCAAACGAGTCAACAGGGAATGCTAGTTTGATTTTTCTGATTACCTCTAGGCACTCATCTGCTTTGTCCAGTAGTGATGATTTATGGAAAGTCTGGAATATCAGACACTGCATGCTTTCATACAGAAGTCTGTGTGCTCTCATACTCTGGTTATAATAGTGACCATTCAGAACACCATTGATTGATCCTTGGGCAACAACTTCTGACTCTATTAAGATATCACAAAGTCCTGCGTCACCAAATCTTTTGCCAAGGACACCTAGAGATAACATGCAAGTATGGAATTCACTGAGCCACACTATCAAATGGCTTGTATAGTCATCATCTTTCCAGGAAATTTGTTGTGCTTTAGCATATGTTGCTTGGTCAAAGACCAAGACTACATGCTCAAGTTCAAGCTGATCAGCTATATCAATACTTCATTTCAGAATAGTGTTGACAGTAGACATCTCTGTTGGTGATGCCTCAGTGACTGGAAGGTAATGGATAGCTGACTTCTCGAGATTACAATCACAGTATGAAAACCTGTCCAACCAGGAAGTGTGCAAGAGTCAGCATTGAGAGCCTTCATAAAAATATATGCTAATTCAGTTCTAAGTGCTGGTGCCAGGTTCAAAAAGGTTTAAAAAGAAATTGAAAGGTAGCAAGAAAACTGATCCAGAGGTCAGCCTTTAATGGGACATGTGCATCATGCCCAGGGTCACTGGAAAATCGTGGCCGCGATTATTTGGTGGAAAGACCTCCCCACTAAAAAATCAAGCTTTCCGCAAAATATAACATTATTCATTTATTCCTGCACTCCCTGCCACAAACTGACAACGTGAGCCCCACTCTCTGCAAAATATTCATTCCTGCAATCCCTGCCACAGTTCTGTTATTTTGTGCCCAACGCGAGCCCACCAACTCTCACAGTCACTTACTAGCCAGTAAAAATGGTCTGCAGGTGGTAGCTCCTTGTATTCTGCTGCTGCCTAATACAATATCCCTCCTGATGTGCCCCCAGCCATCCCATGCCATGCTGTATGCTCATGTTGTTCTCCTGCCCAGTCTCTCTGCCTGCTTTGTTTTCCTGGTGTGTGATGCGCTAGTGACATCATCAGTGCAGTGTGTCACATTAGCTGGGACCAATCACGTCGGTGTTTTTTTTTTTAAACCCCAACTCTTTTCCATTTGCTCAGGCCCCTCTCAGGTCCGCCAAACCAAGTTAAATGTACACGGACAGGTGAGGGGGGGCTACAGAGCAGGAGCTGCATGTCAGGCGAAGGTGAGTGAGCAAGAAGAGAGCATCTATCGTGGGTCGAGTGAGAGTGATCAGGAGCTGCAGGACGTGGAGAGCTGAGGTGTCTGACTGTACAGAACGAAGACGTGGAGCAGAGGAGCAGAAGAAGCAGAGGATCACCTGAAGAACCCACTGCTACAATTACCCCAAAAAGAGCTGAATTACTTGCTGCAATTCTATTTTGCACCAATTCTGTGCTGACAATCTAAGACAGGTAGGTTTTTATACATTTCTGAAAAATGTGTCTCCTGATGAGGGTGGCATGTTCGTGAGGAGGGAGGGTGGGAGTCCAGCAGGGCCAGCTATTGCAATTCGTTTATTTATTTCTATGTATGGGCTGTTCTGTAAAAAAAGCTTGTCAGATAGATGGAGAGTGGACAGGCAGGCCTGGCGGACTAGCAGACATGGAAAAAAAAATTGTTCTGGCCCCTGGTGAGAGAGCAGGGTGGGGCGGATGACCAGAGTGGTACAGAACAATTTTTTTCCATCATGTATGGCAGTTGCCTGGGTCCGTCCCTCGCTCCCATGGTGTGTCCTTGATCGCTGCTGCAGTTTCTCATTCATGGAGTGGAGGGGTGGGCCTGGCGGACTGGCACACATGGTAAAAAAAATTGTTCTGGCCTCTGGTGAGCGAGCAGGGTGGCACAGAACAATGTTTTCCACCATGTATGGCAGTTGCCTGGGTACATCCCTCGCTCCCATGGTGTGTCCTTGATCGCTGCTGTGGTTTCTCATTCATGGAATGAAGGGGTGGGCCTGGCAGACTGGCACACATGGCAAAAAAATTGTTCTGGCCTCTGGTGAGTGAACAGGGTGGGGCTGGCGACCAGAGTGGCACAGAACAATTTTTTTCCATCGTGTAAGGCAGTCGCCTGGGTCAGTCCCTCGCTCCTGTGGTGTGTCCTTGATCGCTGCTGTGGTTCCTCGGAGATGGGAGTGGAGGGGTGGGCCTGGTGGCTGGCACACATGGCAAAAAAATTGTTATGGGTTCTGATGAGCAAGCAGGGTGGGGCGGGCGACCTGAGTGGCACAGAACAATTTGTTTCATCATGTATGGCAGTCGCCTGGGTCTGTCCCTTGCTCCCGTGGTGTGTTCTTGATTGCTGCTGTGGTTTCTCATTCATGGAGTGGAGGGGTGGGCCTGGTGGACTGGCACACATGGCAAAAAAATTGTTCTGGCCTCTGGTGAGCAAGCAGGGTGGGGCAGGTGACCAGAGTGGCACAGAACAATTTTTTCCATCATGTATGGCAGTCGCCTGGGTCCGTCCCTCGCTCCTGTGGTGTGTCCTTGATTGCTGCTGTGGTTCCTCAGAGATGGAGTGGAGGGCTGGGTTGAGCCGACATGGCACAATGCCTTGCTCCTGTGTTCTATATAGTGCCCAAATTAAAAAGAAATTGAAAGGTAGCAAGAAAACTGAGTTTCTGGAGTCTTTTGTTCCATGGATACTAGCAAGTCTATGAGCAAGCTCAGTGCCACGACAAAGCAACTCCAGGAGCTGAAGTTTTGAAAACAATCTGCCAGCTTAGAACATTGTGGGATGCAAACTAGTGGTATGATATTGGAAGATCAAGTATCCCAAGGAAAGCTCTCCCTCTATGCACTGATGTTCTCATTCAAGTCTTAATTTTTTGGGGTTTAATTTTGTTTTAGTTAAACTACACCATGTCTCCACCGCCACCAAAGTGCTTCCGTCTTTCTCGCGAAGAGGCCAAGGACCGTCATGTCTCTTATCTTGTGCGTGCTCAGGATCAGGTTAAGTTATATCTGGGGGATCTTTTACAAGGATGGAGGATTGCTGTTTTGTCGTGCTTGTACCCACACACTTGACTTTGTACAGAAGCATACAGTTGACATGCACATGAAGTCACAGAAACATCTAGAAAGAAAAGAAGCTGCAAAGAAAAACATGCAAACTAAGTACTAGTTGCACAGATGTTTGTAGTTACTTTATTTTTTCCAGTCTGTTTTTCCCCCTTGCGTGACTGATATCTGCTCTGTCCCTGCCTCTCAAGTCCATCTCATCTCTCTCTGGCACCATGGAACCCAATTCCCCCCATGCACATGTGCCTTGTTCCTGCATCCCCCTTCCTTGCTGCTAGAGTTTAACACTACCACCTGGCCTCTAAGAACAAGACAGCGGATTCCCACCCCCACTCAGGAGAGGAGAGGAGAGCAGCCAATTGGACACTCGATCCTCTCCCTCCCTGCCGCCCTGAGCTTGTTCCCAAACAGGTTGTCAGTGTGGCAGGAGGTAAAGCTCACAGTTCCTCAGCCCTCCATGACACTTGGCTGGCCTACAGTTTGTTTTTTCCCCATAAAATATTAAATCTCATTTGCGTTTGTTTTGTTTTCCAGGCACAGTTTATTTTTCCCTGTAAAATATTACATCTTGTTTTTTTAGGCACACCTCTATGACAGCAGTCGCTGAC
Source organism: Neoceratodus forsteri (assembly GCA_016271365.2). NCBI lineage: Eukaryota > Metazoa > Chordata > Ceratodontiformes > Ceratodontidae > Neoceratodus > Neoceratodus forsteri. Next base: position 485,139,631 of record CM028131.1, on the reverse strand, counting down.
TTCTTGTTTCAGTCGAGCAACGGAATCTTCCATCGAACGGAAGGAATTTGTTCTGGACTTCATCCGCTGTTTGACCCGTGCAGGCATATCACTGGAGAAGGCTTCTGGCTTTCAAGTGTTCTTAAAGAAGCACACAAAACAAGGCGGTAGTCTTCTGGGACCAGCGCAGCTTCGGAGCATGTACCTCCAAGAACTTCCGCCTGATCACGAACGGTCCCTAAAAGAGGTGGTGGAGGATCAAGATATCTTCATTTTTCCTGGATGAGACAACAGATGTCTGTGGGTGTAACGTGTTGGCTATTTTGGCGTAACCTTTGCTTAATGTTGGGGAGCAGCCACTCCTAATTGGTGTGGAGTTTTTGCATCATGAGAACACCACCACAGTATCCCAAACTCTACTAAAAGTGCTAAACACCAATGGGGTGAACTTCAATAAAGTCTTTGCCATTGTCACGGACAGTGCAAGTTATATGCACAAGGCTTTTGAAACTGTGCTATCCTGTGTCCTACCAAATGCCGTACATGTCACTTGCATTGCCCACCTCCTCAATTTGGTCTTGGAAGTCTGGGCGGACACACTGAAAGACTTAAACACTGCTGTTTCCCTTGTTAAAAAAATATTTTGCCAGAGCCCAATGCGTAGGCATCAGTACTTTGCCTTCATGGAATCCAAGCAGGGCATTGTACCCAAGATGCCAGTATATGCAGTGGTAACTAGGTGATGCTCCTGGGTTAACACTGTTCAGTATTTGGCAGACTATTTGCCTGTGGTAACAGAATTTGTTGAAACTCTACAATCTGATGTAGCAACCTTGAAGTGCCTGAAGTGCTTATTGAAAGGCAAAGCAGCAGAGCTGGTAACACAAGCCACTTTTGTTGTGGAACACTCTTCTGAACTTGTTAACCTTATTCTACAATTGCAGTCAAGCAGCCAGCCACAGGGACACTCCATATTTGGAAGGGTGCAAAATGTATATATGTTTTTAGACGTCTGTGCCACTGTAGGGGGAAACTGAATACAGACCAAATACAGTAGAAATGTTGTCCCACTGTCAGTTACATGAAAATCAAAACTGTGTGAACCTTTTTCAGAAGGTTATGTTGGACAGCAGTGAGAAACTGGACAAAATGTTAAAATCTCATCCCTCAGTCGGTACATTCAAAGCTGCCCAAAGCAGCTGCCAACACTGGACAAGGAAAAAGTAAAACGCACCCAGGAGCTACCATCTCTGGCTGGTGTTTCAAACTTTGAATGGCATGTGTACAGAACTTTTGCCCAGTCAGTACTCAGTGACGATTTTAATATTGCTGAGTGGTGGGAAGCACAAAGAGATACACTTCCACATCTTGCTGCTGTGGCAAAAAGGCATATCCGGCTTCCCGTAAGCACAGCACATGTTGAACAGACTTTTTCGCTGTACACAGACCTTTTAAAAGACAATTGGTGAAGTCTGACAGATGACAACACTAGACTACTTCTCATGTTGAAGTACAATAAGAAATTTTAAAGATCTTAGTTGGATAACCGTTGCTGCTCATTCTATGACGTAAAAATCCTTTCTTGACGATCTGGTGTGGTGGTGGTACTATACTTTTACTGTAGAATACTTTTACTGTAGAATACTAATAATGTTTATTGTTTGAATTATTAGAGGTGGTGGTGGTACTGTTTTGACAATGATGCTACTATTATAACGTATATTGTTTTTTTGATCAGTCATGGGTGTGTGAGTCTGTGTTTTTTTTGTTTTGTTTTTTACAAAAACTTGTACCTTTTTGATGGCTGACTTTGATACGCATTACAAAGCAATTGAAATTAAAAACCCCATACTTGTACCTCACAAAGGAAAATGTGTGCCCAGCAGCCCGCAAAATCCCCACAAAATACATGCAAAGTCCCACAAAATCCCCAAAAAATTTGGGAGAAAAAAAGTCCTGCAAATTCCCTGCAAAATCTGCTAAAAAATTCCGCAATTTCCCAGTGGCCCTGATCATGACTCAGATTTTGTGGGCCTTGTCTCTTGTGCTGATGGTACTGCTCTATCACAAAAAAGTACAGTTACATAAGAACTTACCGTATCAGTAGATCTTCAAGAGGTGCTCTTGCATCAGGTTACACCATAAGAACTGAAGCCGGCAGGCGCCAGGACCCCACAGAAAACTTATTGCTAGCAGTCTATAGCGGGGGACTGCCCCCTGACATCAGTCCACCCCCGGCGTCCCTTGTGGCATAAAAGGAGCGGTCCCCCAGCACCACCTCTGTTTTACTGCTGGAGACCCCAGCAAGCATGAAAAAAGGAGAACCGAGGCATTCCTCTGAAACCAAGGAAAAAAGATTTGTAAGCAGTCACCAGAGGGATGAAGGGAGGAAAAGCAGCACCTGCTGCAAGAGCTTGAAGATCCTCTTGAAGATCTACTGTTAATCAATCAATCAATCAAACTTTATTTAACCAGGCGTAAACACCATTGAGCAAGCTAATTTTCAAAGTGGTCCTGGACAACAATAAACATATACAATTGCAGATATAATGGACAAAAACAAGGCATTGTACATGTGAGGGATAATATAGGCCTGTACATACAGAACTAACATAGGTAGCATCGGTTGTAAATCATGACAGAAAGATGGGGAGGGGAAGAGGGGAGAGTATGTGAGGGGGGAGAATATGTGAGGAAGGAGAGAGGGTAGAATGGTGAGGACCGGGAGAAGTGTAGATCAATTAATAAGTGCTGGGTACCCCCTATTGGTGAGGTGGGCTAAAAAGAAGCTAGGAACCCCCTAAGGGGGCTATGAGTCAAGATAGGCTCAGTAACAAAGGATTCATGGAAGATACTCAAACTACGGCACACAGTCATCTAAAACAGCTGCAGGTTTCCTTCAGGTACTTAGCTCTTAGTGCTTTGAAAGTGAATGGTCTTGGAAGAGATGAGAGCTTTAGAGAGCCTTGCATGGAGTTCCACAGGGATGGGAGTGAAAAGTTGATAGCAGCCAAGCCATAGGTTGTATTTACTTTGGGGGTCTGGAAGCAGAGTATGGAGAAGCGTCTCAGGCCATAAGATCCTTTGGCACGTGCGAAGAATTTCGAGATATAAGCAGGAAGTTTATCAGATAGCACTCTAAAGAACCAAAGGAGAACGTTTCTTTTCCTCCTGGTCAAGAGTGAGGGCCATCCCATCACTTGGTACAGGTGGCAATGGTGGGTACGAGGAGGCAGATTTAGGATGAATCTTAAAGCTCGGTGACAAAGGGTGTCAAGTTTGTTGAGCGCTGTTAGGGGGCAATGGTTGTAAAGGAAGTCAGTGTAGTCCAGTAAGGTTAGGAATGTAGTTTGCACTAGTCTCATTCTAGCTTCTTTGGAAGTAGGTGCTTAATGCGATAGAATAAGCCTAACCGCTGCCTTGGTTTTTTCGATACCTCATTGAGATGGCACAGAAAGTTAAGTTTGTTATCCAACCAGAACCCTAAGTATTTAAAGGTATCCACTAATTCAAGTGGTTCTCCCAAAAGTGTTAGAATCTTAGGTTGGTGAGTAGGTCCTGAGGTTGCCTTTGGGGAGAGGATCATGTCTTTAGTCTTTTTGGCATCGAGTAGAAGCTTGTGGCTGATAAGGTTGTATTGTAGAATGATAAAATCATGCTGTAATTCCTCATGGGCCAGGTCCAGGGATGCATTTGAGGTATAGAGTACTGTATCATCAGCAAATAAGTGCACATTAGCTGAGCGCAGATTTGAATTGAGGTTATTAATATAGATTGCGAATAGGATTGGACCTAAAATGGAGCCTTGGGGGGAAGTGATTTATTTTTTGCATAATATTCTTATTAAGCTTTGTTGCAAAAATCTAGCTCACAAAAAGCATAGATACACAGGTGAGTCCATACATTAACTGATGTTATACATATAATTCCAAGAATTATAGAATGGGCTAAGGAGACACCCCAAGGTTCAGTCACCACATTGGGGGAAGTACAAAACATGAGAAGAAAAAAATCTTAGAATATGTCATTTGTAAACAGCTCACAGAGTAGCTCAGAGGAACTACCTATTTGGCTAGCAATCTGAGCCAGCCAGTGAGTAGGTCAAATGACCCACTTCCCCCGAGTATATTTTCCCCATACATTTAACAGCTCCAGGAAATAAAATAAGACAACCATTACAGCCTCTATGCTCTTAAAAAATAGAAATTACAGGTTTCTATTACTAGGTCAATGCCCCCAATTTATAACATAAAACTGTTGACATAAATCAGAGAAACATCAGCCATTAAGTATTTAGCAGTGGAATCCCAGTCAGTAGTAAGTCCCTATACAGCAACAGGCTATTAAGATAACATTACTACCCCCCTAGCCAAACAAAATTAACATTCATCACGACAAAAAAAATCAGAGGCTTAGGGCCACGGTAGTAAAGATAAATTCAGTACATTACAGATATAGCTCTCGTAGCCATTCAGTCCTCATCGTCCTGGCTTTCAAGTACCCCCTGCTCTATAATCGGGAGAATTTTTTCTGCAGGTACATCTTATCCTGCCATGACAGTCTGAGACATGCAGGGAAAATGAGCTGATGCTAGACCCCCAGGCTACGAAGTCGACTCCTCACCCTATCGTATGCCTTGCGTCGCTGCCTTGTTCCAAAAGACAAGTCTGGGAACACAGATATGTCCTCCTCTCCATACTTCAAGCACCGTTTCCTTCTGGCCTCCAATAACACCCTGTCTCGATCCCCAATCCCGGAACATATCACCACCAGAGTGCGGGGCCCAAACTGATTTATCAATCCTCTACGAGGGGTGATCCGGAAGGCCCTCTCAAACGATAACGGCGGATCCTCTTCTCCTAACCCCAGTATTCCTGGCAAAAAGGTACGCACAAAGCCCAATGGGTCATCTCCTTTGGCAGCTTCGGGTAATCTTAAAATCCATAGATTTCTGCTCATGAACCTGGTTTTTCACCATTTCTAACCATTGCCTCAGCCACGTATCATCTTTAACTAGCTTAGTGGAGACATCTATGTTCTTATTCAAAGTAACGTCCATTTTAGCCAATTTTTGGTTGGTAATGTCCACTTTAGTCTCCAAAGCGGCCACCCGAGGCGTTAGTACATCGAATTTCTTATCCAACTCCTGGACTGTGGCAACTAGTTTTAGCAGGGTAGTGGTCACAGTGGCAAGTGTGATCTCATCAGTATTCACCGCAACAGAGGACCCTGCTCTACCACTTCCAGTAGGCCCAACATCCCGTCGACCTTTCGGCGTACAAAATTCCGAAGAGGCAGCCACATTGCCTTTAGTTTTCCCCATGAGCCTTCCTGGTAGGTTACTGAACCCAGTAGGAGTATAGAAACCAGAGCGAGATTCCAAAAAGAGCAGGCTTTGTATAATTAAACTTATACTTTCCGCGGAGCTCTCCAAACATGCTGCCTCTGGTTGAGCTGCTCAGCAGCGCCCCCGAGAAAGTGATTTTAATGGAGACAATTCACCTGCCACTTTAACTTGTTGTAGCCTGTTTGTAAGGTAGCTGGTGAACCATTTGATGGCAGAGCCATTGAGGCCGATATTGTGCAGTGCATCAAGCATAATATTGTGATCCACAGTGTTGAAAGCCTTACTAAGATCGAGGAAGAGGGCAAACACATGCTTCTTAGCGTCCAAGACAATTTGCCAGTCAGTGGTTACTTTTGCAAGGGCAGATACTGTGCTATGATTGGCTCTAAAACCGGACTGCACTGGGTTTAGTAATTTTTGCGAGTCCAGATGTTCTCTGACTTGAATGTTGACAATTTTTTCCAGGAGTTTTGATAGGATAGGTAGTATGGAAATGGGTCGGTAGTTATTTAGGTCACTCGGATCCCCAGATTTGAACAAGGGTATGATGTGCGCAGTTTTCCATGACACCAGGAGCTTGCCCTGCATTAGTGAGGTGTTGAATAAATGGGTAATGGGGGTGGTCAAGTAGTAATGACCTAATTTAAGGAAGTAGGGTTCAGTATTGTTGGCACCGGCACTCTTTTTTGTATCCAGTGCCAATAGGAGGTCCTCTACTTGTTTAAATGTGACAGCGTGAAAGCTGAAGGAGGAGGAGAGAGGTTGGTTAGAGCTGCAATTAGCAGTAGAGTCGGCAGTGGAGTCCCCTAGCGGATTGAGCATGCTCATAGGTGAGGTGTCATAGGCTAGACCTGCTGTGGCAAAATGTTTGTTAAGCTGTTCTAATATAGCAGCTCTGTCTGTAAGGGTAGAGCCATTGGTCACTATTTTGGCTGGTACAGAGGTGTCAGAAGTATGACCTTCAGCCTCTCTGAGGATATTCCAGAATTTGGAAGAGTTGTTCTCTACTGGGACTAAAGTAGAAGAACTTTTGTATTTGGACCTTTAATTTAGGGTAAAAAAACCAACATACAAAACAAAAAAAAAAAGTGTGTGTTTGGGTTAACTGAACTGAATGGGTAACTGAAAAGTCATCTAGGTGTAAATCTCAGGTGACTGAAAGGACTTAACTGCTGTGAGGTTTAAATTACTTGTAGAAAGACCTGGTAAGTAGGGGGAGTGGCTTAGCTAGAAGGAAGCTACATTTAAAGACTGCCTTAGAAAGATTCTGCTAATAGCTTGGCAGAAGACACCAGGAGAAAGGACTGCTGTGTGACTGAACTTCTCTACTGGGACTATATTGCCCTCCTTCCCTCCCTCCACCCCCCCACCCAAAGCTAGTTCTATTTTTATAGGCACAGGATTTGACTGACAACAGGAACTTCCTGTTTAGGGGCAGGAAGTGAGTGATCACAGAACCACCAAGGACCCACCATCCAAGAAGGGCAAGAGTAGCTCTCCGGCCCCCTCTAGCTGCTGGAGGTCTGCCTCTGAACAAGTAAGTGGTCTACTGAGAAATATAGGATATTCTTGTCTCAGAACAGGACAATCAGAAGCTTAAAGGGCACACAGGCAGAAAGTAAGGAGAGAGAGAAAAAAACAGAGGAAAGAGTAAGGATTGCAAACAGTTAAGGGGCCAGAAATAAGACATGATTGGAGTGCTGCAGTGCAGTGGCTGTGGAGCAGCAGTCTTCCGGGAGATGTTCTGGAGGATGCAGTGTTGTCCCATCTGCAGGCACCTCTCTGGGCTGAGGGAGGAGGTTGCTCATCTCCAGGCTGAGTTGGCCAGGATCGTGGGACCTCCTCTTCCATCCAGGGACCACCAGTGCCACTGCCGCTGCCTCAGAGGTTGCCAAGAAAGAGGAGCTGTTGGACCACAGTGGGCTCAGGGAGGGTGAGGTGGTGGAACAGAGGCACATCCCTCCAGTTGTACCTCTCCACAATTCCTATGCCATTCTGGCAAAGTGTGGTTCCTCTATGGAGGCACCTACAGTGGAGACCAAGGAGGATGCTGGGAACCTCCACAAGGAGACCCACAGGAGGGTGGCAGGGACCCTGCAGGGAGAAACAACTCCTGGTGGGGACTCCATTGTTAGGAAGGTAGAACTGGGCAAGGAAGGGGAGAGGAGGTAAGGTGCCTGCCTGGCGCCATGGCTTGGAGGGACAGGGAGCAAATCAGGATTGCCGAGCAGCTGCACAAGGAGGGAGCTGGATGTCATTGTCCACTTAGGGACAAATGACCTGGCTAAGAAAGGGATTAGAGAAGTACAGGAAGAGTTGTGGAACTGGGAGGGGCCTTAGTCAAGTAGCAGCACGCACGGTAACCTTCTCGGAGGTGCTACTCTATCTATGGCATAGGAGAGGCTAGGTGTTCCATACCATGGGATTCAATCAGTGGTTGAAAACTGTGTGGAGCTCAGGATTTGGCTTCATTGGGACTGGGGTCCACCTGGAGTGATGCAAGCCTATACTGGCATGATGGGCTGCATCTGTCCGGGAGGGAACCAGGATCCTAGATGATAGGTTTAAATGCTTCATTGGCAAGCTTTAAACTAGCCAGGGGAGGCACTGGAAAGGAGCAGGAAAATCCTAGCCCCTCCAAACAATCACGGTAGTAAGTGTGGCAAACACCAACATGGAGGTGTCGATAGAGAGAAGGGCAGGGTAAATAGAGAAAGTGACAAAGGCAAGAAGGACAGGGATGGGGCAAAAGGGGTAAGGCCATCAGGAAATGGAGGGTAATGAGTACCAATGCCCATAGTCTGGGCAACAAGCTCCTGAGCTGGTGGCCTTAATGGAAGAGGGATGCCTGGATATCATAGCAGTCACAGAAACATGGTACACAGAGAACCATGACTGGGATGTTAACATACCAGGGTACATAACTACAGGAGAGACAGGCAGAGGAGAAGAGGGGGAGGAGTAGCTCTCTATGTAAAGGAAGGGATAAAAGCAACTGAACAAAAGAGTAAACAGGGAGGAGAGGAGGCACTGTGGGTCACCTTGGAGACTGGAAAGGGCACCACAATCCGCATAGGGGTTGTGTACAGACCCCCCATGTCAGGGGGAAGGAATGGACAAGGATATGATGGAAGGCATTCTTAGAATGGCAGAGAAAGGGGAGATACTGTTGATGGGAGACCTGAATATGCCAGATGTTAACTGAGCACATTTGCTGCAGCACATCCAAGAGCAGGGCATTCTTGATGCCCTACAGGTGGCAGGCATTAGACAGCTAGTTTGAACCCACTCGTGAGGGAGCAATCTTAGACCTCATACTCTCAAGCGGGGCAGTGAGGATCTCAGATCTAGAAGTGGGTTGCCATCTGGGGACAAGTGACCATCAAACAGTGTGGTTCATGTTAAACTCAGCTACAGAGTCAAGCCACACAAAAGTGAGGGTACTGGACTTTAGGAGGGCTGACTTTGGCAAGATGGGAGAGTGCCTCAGAAAAGCACTAGCAAACAGGCTAGAAGGAGGTGTGGAGCAACAATGGGGAATTATCAAAACTGCCATCACAGAGGCAACAAGCCTTTGTGTGAAGCAAATAAACAAATCAAAATGAAAGAAAAAGCCACTATGGTTCTCAAGAGAGGTGGCTGTGAAAGTCAGGAAGAAAAAGATAGTATTCCGGAAGTATAAGGAAACACAGAAGGAGCAGGACAGAGAGCTGTACCAGTTAAGGCAGAAAGAAGCAGGGAGGGAAGTCAGAATAGCAAAGGCCCAAACTGAGGAAAAGATAGCCAACTCAGTTAAGAAGGGGGATAAAACCTTTTATAGGTACATCAGCGAGCGTAGAAAGACAAAGGGAGGGATAGTGAGGTTGAATAGAATGAACGGTGGGTGGGCAGAGGGGACAGTGAAAGCAGGAATACTGAACGAATATTTCTGCTCAGTATCTCAAAAGAGGAGGGAAGTGCCTAATCCAATTAACAGAAGCACTCTTGATAGGGGGTCGATCCCAGTCCTTTCACAGAAGAAAGGGTTCTGCAAGAACTCCTAAAACTGAAGGTGGACAAAGCAATGGGTCCTGATGGAATTCACCTCAGAATTCTAAAAGAATTAAGGAAGGAACTAGTGAAACCACTGGCTACTCTTTTTAATAAATCATGGGAGGATGGTGTACCCGAGGACTGGAGGAAGGCGGATGTGATTCCCCTTCACAAAAGTGGGACCAAGACAGAGGCAGGAAATTACAGACCTGTCAGTCTGACCTCTGTGGTAGGGAAAGTGATGGAGTCACTTCTGAAGTTAAGAATAGTTGAGTACCTAGAGGTCAGTGGAGCACAGGATCCAAGGCAGCATGGGTTCACAGCGGGAAGGTCATGTCAGACGAATCTAATAGATTTCTTTGACTGGGTGATGAAAGTAGTAGACCAGGGAGGGGCTGTGGACATGGCCTACCTAGACTTTAGCAAGGCATTTGACACAGTCCCACACAAAAGATTATCTCAAATTAACCAGCCTGGGAGTGGGTCCCAGGGTGGTAGCCTGCAAAACATTGGCTGACAACAGGACACAGAAGGTAATTGTAAATGGAGTCCACTCTGAAGAAAGGGCGGTTACTAGTGGGGTACTGCAGGGTTCAGTATTGGGTCCAGTTCTTTTTAATGTCTTCATCAGTGGCATTGCAGAGGGACTGGAAGGAAAAGTATGCCTTTTTGCAGATGACACAAAGATCTGCAACAGGGTTGATACACAAGGAGGCGTGGAAAGGATGAAAAGGGACTTGGCAAGGTTGGAGGAATGGTCAGACGTATGGCAGCTAGGATTCAATTCAAAAAAGTGCAAAATAATGCACCTGGGAAACAAGAACCCAGGGGAAGAATACACAATGGGTGGGGAGGTAGTAACAACAACAAAACAGGAAAGGGACCTGGGGGTAATCATATCAGATGACCTTAAGGTTAGCAAGCAATGTGAGAAGGCAGTAGGGAGGGCCGGGGTATACTGGGATGTATAGGAGAGGCACCAGCAGCAGAAAACAGGAAGTTGTTATCCCTCTGTACAGACAGTTGGTGAGACCCCATCTGGAATACTGTCAGTCCAGTTCTGGAGACCCCATCTCCGAAGGACATAGACAGGATAGAGGCAGTCCAGAGGAGGGCAACTAAAATGGTGCAGGGTCTGCAAGAGAAGCCTGATGAGGAGACTAAAGGAGCTTAATATGTATACCCTTGAGGAAAGAAGGAGAGGGGGACATGATAGAAACTTTCAAGTACCTCAAGGAATCAACAAAGTTCAAGAGGGTATCTTTCAGAAAAGAGACTTGCAAGAACAAGGGACACAATTTAAAGATAGAAGGAGGGCGGTTCAGGGCAATGTGAGGAAGTATTATTTCACAGAGAGGGTAGTGGATGCATGGAACAGCCTTCCTGAGGAAGTTGTGGGGTCTAAAACTGTGGGAGAATTCAAGAATGCATGGGACAGACATAAGGCAATTCTTGTGGGGGGCAGGAAGATATAGGCTGTTGGTTAACTAGGATCTGCAGCCTATCCTGTAGGCAGGGAAATGGGCAGACTAGATGGGCCTAGCGGTCCTTATCTGCGTCAAAGTCTATGTTTCTATGTTTATTACCTTCTAGAGCTGCTTGAAAATATTTAGACTTTTCAGACCTAGTTAGTTTGGTGCAGGCATTTCTAGAAGTACGAAATGCTTGCCAATCGGCCTCCAGGTGTGATATCCTTGCCCGTTTCCACCAAGCGTCTCTGTCTTTGAGTACTTTCTTCAGGATAGGAAAAAACCAGCTGGGGGGTCTTATTTTCATCTTGACTAGTCTTAGTGGGGTGTGTTTGTTTATTATGCACTCTAGGAGGCTATGGAAGATACTGAATGCCTCGTTGAGGGAAGGGGCTAAATAGAAGTCCTGCCATCTGATGTTACCCGGGTCTTTCAGGAAGGCATTCTGGCAACATTTTTTCAAACATCTTTTCAGTTTGAATTTAGAAGCCAACTTTACTTGGGGAGAATGTCTAATGCAGACAGTGGGGCAATGATCACTTAGGTCATTAGAGAACACTCCAAAATGTGAGATGTTATGAGGTTTGTTTACTAACATAAGGTCCAGCAGGGAGCTTCGCTCCGGGTTTTTTTCTGTTGGGTCTGGTGGCTGCAGGTGTCATTTGTGCCAATCCATTCGCATCACAGAAGTCTTTTAGCTTCTTGGAGCTGTCATCATTCCAGTTATGGTTAAGATCCCCCATAATAATACACTTGGTGGTAGTCGATTCGAAAAGGCTTTGGGGATGCGGTAGGAGGGCCATGCCACCAGAAGGAGGTCTGTAGCACATAGCAATAAGGAGTGCCTTGTCAGTGGAGAGGGATAGTTTTAATACCAGGCATTCAAATTATTTAGCCTTAGGAGGTGCAATCAACGACTGTGACAACGAATTTGCTTTTAACATATATCATGACCCCCCTTCCTCTGGTTGGTCTATCGCATCGGTGGGTGCTGTATCCCAGTACATTAATGGATTTGTCAGGGATCGAAGGCGTAAGCCAGGATTCCAATATCATAAAGAAGTCCGGGGCTGCATGTAGAGCCCAAGTCTGAATTAGGTCAAACCTCTTTAGTAGGCTACAGACATTCATGTGCAGGAAGCTGATACATTTGTATTGTGGGATGTCCGCAGGGGTTTTGAGTGTAACAGGTGGCCCGGGGTTAAGTTCGACGTCTCCAGAGCAGAGCAAGAGAAGTAGTAATAGTTTCTTGAGGAGGTGTCTTAGCCTGTTAAGTAGTTTCTTGAAGCTTTTCCAGTCATGAGAGGGTGCTGTGGTCACTGGCTTATGGACAGCAGTGTGAGTTGTTAGAAAAAAATGCATAAATTACTGATTTTGCTGATAGATTCAGGGGTGCTCTAACGTGTTCTCTGGTTAATGCCTGATGAGAGGATGGACAAGACCAAAGGGGGGATGTCCCCATTTCGTGTTGCCATAGCCTATCAAGAAGGGGCATAACTTGGTAGTCAACATGGAAGGAGCTTTGGCCATGAGGCAGGTATGTAACTGGAATTCTGACTTGGACATGGATTAGCAAGATGAGGCAGCTGAGCAAGAAAATACCCCGAGTCATTTTATTTTATTTATTTTTTTTTTATAATTGAGAGTTATGCCCTAGAGGGGTAACGTTTTTGAGGTTAATAGGACCAACTGTGAGAGACTACTTGAGAAGGCAAGGCTAGCTGGAGGAGGGGGCCATAGGATAGGCATGGCTAACAATGCTTAGACCAATAGGTGTGTAGAGGGTTGGGCTTACTCTCAGTGTGAGAGCATTTAATAGAGGCCGAGACCGGGGTCGGGGTGGGTGGTGTGGGAAGAAATTTCAGAGGAGGCTAGAGCACCAAAAACAAGAGAGAAATTTTGAACAAAAAAGCCACAGAGAGCAGAGTCTCCAGACGGCCAATCACAGGCAAAGCCGTACAGCGGTAGCCAATCGGAGGGATTCCGAAGCTGCTCGTTCGCCAATCAAGGCTCCAAGCTGTTCCCTGAGGATGTGTGGTAGCTTACCCAGCTTACAGGCCTCCCGGACGGGTAGGCTGAAAGGCACACAGCCAGCTGGCTTCTCCAGCTGTGACCGCAGGTTTGAGGAGTCGGCAGCCCGATCAGGGGCCCATGGAGCTGCAAGAGAGCAGAGTTAGTGATTAATAAGGGCAGGCAAAGCAAAAGAACAGTGGAGAGCATGGAAGAAATAAATTGGGGGTGGAGGTGCAAGTTTGCAGAGAGCAAGACAGTTGGGGAAGTGAAAAAAACACAAAGGAAGTAAATCAGGGGGTGGGGGGTGCGAGTTTGCAGAGAAAAGACAGTTGGGGAGGGGGGTTGAATGGGCCAGGAATCAGACGGCTGTGAAAACTGGAGTGGCGCCGCTTAGCCCAAGGAAATGTCATTAAAAAAGTATTAGGGGGTTGAGCGGGAGGGAGAGAGAGTAAAAGTCTGCAGGAAGGTGAAAAGGAGAAGACAGATATGCAGTCAGGGTCGAACACAAATAACAATTTGCTGTATCACAAGTTACACAGTTTTTTACCACACTTCGCAAACCCCCCAGTAAAACATTTCAGGTGAAATTTCAGAGGAGGCTAGAGCGCCAAAAACAAGAGAGAAATTTTGAACAAAAAAGCCGCAAAGAGCAGAATCTCCAGACGGCCAATCACAGGCAAAGCCGTACAGCGGTAGCCAATCGGAGGGATTCCCAAGCTGCTCATTCACCAATCAAGGCTCCAAGCTGTTCCCCGTGTATGTGCGGTAGCTTACCTGGCTTACAGGGCTCCCGGACAGGTAGGCTGAAAGGCACTCGGCCGGCTGGGTTCTCCAGCCGCGACCGCACATTTGAGGAGTCGGCAGCCCGATCAGGGGCTCATGGAGCCGGCTTACAGGGTAAGTTACAGCAAGTTCTTACATAACTGTACTATCTCACTTTGAGGGGGCTCTTCCAGCAGGTAACACTGTTAGGACTGAGTCCACACAGTGAGAGGACTGACCCCGGTCAGCTGAGAGGAGGTAGAGGTCAGAATAACAATCTCAAGAGCTGGCCCTGAAGGACAGCCAGTCCAAAACCTGCCCTGCGCCTTGGAGGCAATGTCCAGACTGTAATACCAGATGAAGGTGTTGACAGAACTCCAAGTGGCCGCTGCACAGATGTCAGCAATGGACACATTTCTGAAAGATGAAAAGAAGGTAGCTACCCTCCTGGTAGAATTGCCTTTAACTGAGCCTCGTAAAGGCTTGTCATATTTGCAGTAGCAGTAAACAATGCAATTAACCAACCATTCTGACAAACACTGTTTAGAAACTGAAGCCTCTTCTTTTCTTGGGGTGAAGGAAATAAACAACTAATCAGATCTTCTGATGGCTCAGGTGTGATCCAAATAATAAGAAAGCACCCAGTGAACATCCAGAATATGTAGTAAGGCCTTCCCTGAGTTAGAATACTCTAGGCAATACATAGGAAGGATGTCATGATTTAGAGTAAACTCAGACACCACCTTAGGAAGGAACTTAGTATTGGTCCTGAAGAACACCCTGTCCTTATGAAAAACTAAATAAAGCTCTTTACACATCAGAACCTGGAGTTCAAAAATCCTTCGATCAGAAATAATAGCAACTAAAAATAATGCCTTCCATGACAGAAAGTGAAGCTCGCAACTTGCGGCAGGCTCAAAGGGAGGCAACGTAAGTTTCTCTAAGATGGACAACAGATCCAAAGGAGGGACGGGATCCCATATGGGAGGCTTTAAATGCAGAAAATCCCACAAGAATGTGTGGGATATGTCAAGTTGGGCAAGTGTATTGCCTTCAGTAGGTGCATGGTACGCAGAGATGGTTAAAAGATGCACCTTAATGGATGAGTAGTGCAGGCCTGAGTTAGACAAGGAAAGGAAATACTCCAGAATGAAATTCTCCAGACAAGTAAAGGGATCCAGCTGATGAGTGGCGGCCCATATGCAGAACCACTTCCACTTCATAGCATAAGGCTGGAACGCCAACACACCTGGTTATACTAGGGTGTTAAAGAATAGAAAAGATAAAAAGGGGGAGGCGTAGCATTATACATTTCAGAAAAGCTTAAGAGTTGCCAGATATGCCCACAGGAATCAAGTGCTGAAATATTATGAGCCAAAATTTTTCTAGATAACCTCAATATGACCATCGGTCTATGTTATCGTTCTCCCAACCTTAGCCCTGAGGAAAATCTACTCTTTTTAGAAGAAATAGAGAATATGGAAATAAAGAATGACTTCATATTAGTGGGTGATTTTAATATACCAAATATTAATTGGTCAACACTAGAAGCCAAGGGACAACTAGAAAAGAGATTTCTAGAGGACACCTTTCAACATGACCTCAAACAATTAGTGATACACCCAACAAAAAACAATAATATATATTTTTTTATCATGTCACTATTTTTACCGCCGGCATGCCCCATTCAGCCCGACTGACCCCCCAGCTCCGACACCCAAAATTACCGGGGCTTACCTTATGCCCGGCCCAGAAGTGGTGCCTTTGGAGGATCGGTTATCACCCTGCCTGCCGGGTGTTTTTCTCCTCCGTTTTTCTTCCCATTACCCAGGGCTCCAGGAGTAGAGATGCATGCGCGTGGAGGTGCACATGCACTCTACAGCCCCAGCAACAGCCCCTTCCACCCATTGGCATTGCACCCCTCTGGCTTGCACTGCATCTTGGTCTCCACCAGGAGGCAGACCATGGTGAAGGGATGCAACCCCACCACCCTGGAGAGGAGAGCTGCCTTTCAGCCACTCCTATCAGCTCTGTGCTCTCCCCACCACCGGCCGCTGGTCTCTGGCATGGCACGAAGTAAGGCATCCAGCACCTCAGCCCTCAGCACCACCTCGCCGGCTAGAAACAATAATATCTTAGACCTATTACTCACAAATATTAAGGATATAACCTCACCACCAGTTATCCTGCCACCACTCAGTAACAGCGATCACAATATGGTTCAGCTTAACTTACAAAAACATGTAAATAAGATCAAGGGAATTACCAAAATTAGAAATTACTCAAGCGCTGATTACACAAGTATAAAAACCTATCTGACTTCATGGAACTGGAAGGAAAAACTGGAAAATCTCAACCTAGAACACATCTGGGAACAAATAAAAATAGAATACTGCATTAACAAATGGGTACCAGAGCGAGTTAAATATAACAACAATAAACAAAGAATTCCACTTTTGGTGGAATAAGGAAATTAGGCGCTCAATTGATAAAAAAAAACAGGGCCTATCATAAATATAAAAATCATCATAAAATTTCAGACTTGAACACTTTTAGAATGTTGGCTAAAAAAACTTATCCGGTTGGCCAAACAGAAACTAGAAATACAGTTAGTAGAAAGAAACAGACACAATAGAACACAATTTTACAACTATATTGGATCACTAAAAGGTAATCAGAATGGAATAGGTCCCCTAAAAACTAATAACAAAATCATTAGTGATGAAACTGAGATGGCGGAGGAACTCAACTCCTACTTTGGTAATGTATTTAAATCAAAGGATGATATAGATACAAACAAGATACTCACAAGTGATTCTTCAATATTATTTTCTGAGCATAACGTACTAGATGCCATTGGACTAATTAAAACTGATTCATCTCCTGGACCAGATGGCATCAATCCACAATTTCTGAAAACACTAGGTAAAGAAATCTCGGGGCCTCTAACAATCCTATTTAACACATCCATTAAAGAGGGGAAAACATTAAAATCCTGGGAAATTGCAAACATCACACCCATTTTCAAAGGTAGCAATAAACAACAGGCATGCAACTACAGGCCCATCAGCCTCATGTCCATAATTTGTAAATGATTAGAACGGCTTCTACAAAGTACTGTAAAATACTAGAGCACATTAACAAAAAAGGCTGCATTGATATATCTCAGTATGGATTTACACCTGGCCGATCCTGCCTAACCAACCTTATAAATTGTTTTGAACCAGTCAGTGAAGCACTGGAGAGTGGAATGCCTGTGGATGTGGTTTTCCTGGACTATGCCAAGGCATTCGACATAGTATCACATAAAATTCTTATAGAACTAGTTAAAATAAATCTAGACCCAAACATTATAAAATGGGTAGCCTCATGGCTGGAAAATAGACAGCAGAGGATAATTATTTAGAGGATACGCTTCTAATTGGATATCAGTCACCAGTGGAGTTCCGCAAGGCTCTGTGCTTGGCCCACTCTTATTTAACATACTGTACTTGTCTCCAGTATGCAGACTACAGACGGAGTCTGGATTAACAAATACCGGTATGCAGATGATTGCAAACTGGGATGCATAGTGAATAATGCAGAGTCAACAGCAAACTTACAAGATAATTTAAACAAACTTTGTACCTGGGCACTCAACAAAATTAATTTTAATGATGTAAAGTGTAAGGTGATGCACATGGACAAAAATAATCTCAGGGCACCATATGTTATGAACAATGCACAACTTGCAGTAACAACTGAAGAAAAAAGACCTGGGTGTCAAAATAACAGATAAATTAAATTTGACACACACACACACACAAATAAAACAGTACAAAAATGTTATTGCATCTTAGGATGTATCCATAAGCACATAAAAAGCAGGAAACCAGGTGTCATTCTTCCTTTATACAACAGCTTTGTTTGACCTCATTTGGAATAATGCGCACAACTCTGCACCTCCACTTCAATTGGATGCCAGTCTATGGTGGAAAAAGTCCAACACAAGGCTATTAGGACAATTGAAAATATGAGTGATAGAGTTATGATGACAGGCTCAGAACACTCAAGCTATACTCACTCGAATATAGATCCTTAAGAAGTGACCTAATTTACATCTTTAAAGCCTTTCAAAATGAACCTCTGATACTATTTGTCTTGAAAGACAAGCAACAAATAATACTAGGTCACATAATTTAAAATTAAAAACCTCTGGTTGTAAAACAACAAGGCGGAAACGATTTTTTACTCAGAGGGTTCCACCCATATGGAACACCTTACCGAGAAATATTGTCATGAGTAACACTGTAGAACGGTTTAAAAAAAGATTGGATAATTACATGGTACTTTTTCCACTGTTAAGGCAAATGGTGGTGAGTTCGTTATGGGCCTGGGCCTTATGAACTTGAATACAACTATGAAACTATAAGTAGGTCTAGTGGAGGGTTTTCTGGCAGCCACTAGAACTTCTGCTTCCTGGGGGGACACCCTGAAATGGGCAATTGCTAAGTCTGCATGAGCCATGCATGAAGGTGCAGAGACTTTAAATCCTGATGGACGAGGGTGCTCTACTCCTGTGAGAGCTGGTCGGAGCACAGAGGCAGGGGAATCAGGGGTTCTACTGCAAGCTGCTGAGAAGTGGAAGCCAAATCTGCCGTGGCCAGACGGGAGCTATTAGAATCATCTCCACCCCTTTTGACTGCAATTTGAGTAGAACTTTCTGCAGCAATGGAAATAGAGGGAAGGCATACATAAACTTCCCTGTTCAAGAGGGACAACGCGTCTCACTAGAAAACACCAGCTCCTGGATCTAGTGAGCAGAAACTGGGCAGTTTTGTGTTGGATGGGGACTCGAATATATCCAGCTCTGGGTGGCCCCATCTGTCAAAGAAATCTTCAGCCACTGTAGGAAGAAGTTCCCATTCATGAACCTTGGACCAAGAACAGCTTAGATTGTCTACCAAGGTATTTTGAATGCCTGGAACATGCAGTCATCAGGCTCAGGTGATGCTCTATGGCCCAATACCACACTCTCATGGCTTCTCTGCAGAGGGAGTAGGAATGCATTCCCCCCTACTTGTTTATGTAAAAGACCACTGACATGTCCATCTGGATCAAGAGGTGACCTGAGAGCAAATGTGTCCGAAAGGCTTGGAGAGCATACAGTATTGTTTGCATCTCCAAAACATTGATATGGAGGTGCTGCTGCAATTGGGAGCAAGTCCCCCGAGTCTGACAGTTGGCCAGGTGAGTACCCTGACCCTGGCCTGATGCGTCTGTGGTCAGAATTTGCAGAGGTGACTCCATCCAGAAGGGAACGCCCTTGGAAAGGTTGGAGGGGTTCAGCCACCATGTCATGGTTTGATGGACTGAGTTGGATACAGACACCGGGAGGTACAGGTCATCTGAGTGCTGGTCCCATTGAATCTGGAGGTTCCACTGGGTTACTTTCCTGTGCATGCGGGCCAAGGATACTGCTGCAGTGGCTGCTGCCATATGTCCCAGTAGACTGAGGACCGTTCTGGCTGGGACTTGCCGAGACAATGAGACCAGATGAGTCTAAGTCTGAAAGTGTTCTGCTCTGTCCGGTGGAAGGAAGACCTTGCCTTGTTCAGTGTCTAGAATCGCCCCTATCTACTGGAGTCTTTGACTTAGCCAAGGAGATAATTTTGGAAGATTGAGGGTTATCCCCAGATCCCGGAAAAGGGAAAAGGTGGCCTCCATGGTTCTGAGCAACTTCTCCTTGGTAGAAACTGTCAGACACCAGTCGTCTAGGTATGGGAAGATGTAATGACCTTCCCTCCTTAAGGCCATCGCCATCACCACTAGGCATTTTGTAAAGACCTGTGGGGCTGAGGACAGGCCACAAAACTACTAATGGTTTCCTTGGAAGTGGAAGCATAGGAACCTCCTGTGGGGTGTAAACACCAATATGTGGAGGTAAGCTGCCTGCATATCCAGGGAACAGAGTCAATCCCCTTGATAAAATAAGGGGAGGAGGCCAGGCAGAGTGACCATCCTGAACCTTTTGTACTCTATGAACTTGTTCAGATGGCTGAGGTCCAGAATGGGGCACAGATCTCCTATTTTCTTGGGTACCAGGAAGAAATGCCAGTAGAATCCTTTGCTGCATTGTGCCAGGGGAATGGGTTTGATGGCCTGCTTCTGCAGAAGGGCTTGCATTTCATCTTGGATCAAATCAAGATGAGCCTGAGGTAGTTGGCCCGGTGGCACTGAGGGTTAAGGCGCTGGACACCACACCTTGTGCTATGCTGGTGACCCGGGTTCAGGAGTGAGCTCAGGTCTGTGGGGAAGGAGAGGACTGAGCATCCAGTGGACTGCTTTCCTCTCCTGGGGAGGGTGGGTGGATGGATGACTTCCTGGTGTGGGCGGCTCCCTGCAGTGGCTGAAAGGCGTTGCACTCTGGAGATCACGCAAGGTGCAAGGGGGAGGAGCCTCGGCAGTCATCTGCGGGCTGGGTGCGCAATCCACCCTGACTCGAGTAATCAAGGTCTGCCAACTTACCGTGGATCGACAGGAGGATGCTGAAAATAGAAATCGCCATCGGAACATCAGAATTTATGTTGTGCCAGAAAATAGTGAGGGAGAAGATATCCAAGATTTTGTGGAAACACTACTGCGTACCTCCCTCACATTGGACTCAGACTTTCAGCAGGAAATTGAACGTGTTCATCGGGCCCTTGGGCCTAAACCTTCAAACCCCAATGCCCACCCCAGGTCCATAATGGTGTGCTTTTTGCATTACCAAACAAAATAATTGCTACTTAAGAAAGCGTGGGTACAGGGGAAAGTATTTTATGGGGATGCCCGGATTTTTATAGATAATGATTATGCACCTGCAACGATGCAATGCAGAAGGGAGTACATTCCCCTATTCCCTATACATAGAAACATAGAAGTTGACGGCAGATAAGGACTGCAAGGCCCATCCAGTCTGCCCATTTTTTCTACCTTATGAATGTGCCATAGGCCTATACTCTGTCATTTGCCTATTTATTCATACTCATATTTACTTCCTCAAAATAAACTGAAATTTCATACACCATATCCTGCCAGGCCAATAGTTCAATATCCTAATGGACAGCAAAGCTATGAAACTGGCGCGGCAGCTGTAGAAGATTTACAGAAGAAGGGTTTCACTATATCACCCTGAACTGCTTTACCTCAAAGAACCTCAACCAGATGTTCCTTGGAGAAAGTTCCCTCTCAAGATCCTTGAGCTCAACAATCTTCTTTCGATTCCCTAAAGAAGCTGTGGCTACATTTCTCCACTCAGGACACCAGGTTCCCTAAGACTGGCATTGTTGCTTTACCACAGTGAGTAGCCTGGTGGGCTTAGGGCATCCTATGGCCTGACTTTCCCTCCTTGGGGGGTGGATAGATGGGGGAGCTGCTTGGACCTGGGTTCTGTAGGGCTTGCCTCAGGTGGGGGGGCCCTCTCAGATCTGGACAGTCGCATTGCAGCCTCTCAGATACAATTAGGTCAGTTTTTTCCCTCAGTACCTGCTATGTAAAATTGATGCCTCTCTTTTTTCTTTGAGAATGGGGCCGGGCCCTGGTGGCAGTGGGCTGGGCCCTGGTGGCAGTGGGCTGGGCCTAGATGCTCGATCAGCAAGCTATGACTTGAGAATTGGAATAGTGGGGTTGACTGGGGAGACAGAGCCTTCCTGGCAACCTAGATTCTCGTTAGATAGGGATACACTTTGGACCACACTTCCTTTTCACCCTGCTAGCTGAGACGAGCACCTTGTTGTTATTGGAGTGGGTGGAGGTGGGCAAAACCCCGGTAATCTGGGTCCCTGTGCACGAGTCCCACACTGCTAGTACTCCCATTAAATAGGGAGGCACTTTGGCTTGATCTTATCTCCGTTCAGGCTTTATATTCATCCAATAACAGTTTTTTGATCGATGGGGCAGTGGTGGGTGGTGACGCATGGAGGGGTGTCGTTTCCTGTGGCCTCCATCGAGCTAGGATCCTGTTAAATAGGGATTTCTCCTAGCATTGCTTTACCTCCAGTATACCTGGAATTAGGGTCGGGAGCTGTGGGCTTAGCTCACATCTACCCAGAGCACTCGCCATGCCTGGATGATCTAGAGGAAGGACTAATTGGGATGAGAGCTTACTTGGCATGGGGGGGGCATTGTGCTGCTGGCTGTACTGGGGATGGGTAGGCCTTCCTGTCATATCTACTTAGCTCCAGGTACGGGGGTGGGCACCAGGTGGCTCTTCCATTTGGGGGTACTTTGTATGTTTTGTTCCTCTCAGTGTCCGCTCCTCTTCTCTTCGTGGGGGGCGGAGGCTGGGCGTCCACGGCCCATGGGCTACACCACAAACCTTTTGGCTGGGAGCCATACTCTCCTCGGCCTGATCCATCATTTGGCAGATTAATCCTGGATTTTAGCCAGCCATTTCCAGTTCATTGGTTTGACTGGAGGATTATGGTACTCGTTCATTAACGTTACTGTAGGGGCATTTCATATTCGCCTCCTTCCAATATTGTTGATTCAGATTTAGTTAAAAGACTCTTATGGACATTATTAATATAGTGCTGGTGCCCTGAGGCCAGAGGGTGCTATGCATAGATGCCTAGATGAGATACATTTATGATACTACTGCATCAAACTAAGTTGTAATACCTCCTTTTGAGATTTGAAATGTGGGCTGTGATGATGGTGGGAGGGGATTTGTTTGGTCAGAGCTGATGTACCTTTTTCCCTAGTTAGCCCTCAGATCCTTCCCTTGTCCCTTCCCCTATTATTTTTTGGCTTCTCCTCCCTTTTCCATTTCCCAGGTTATGGGGTCAGCAACATCCCGAGGGAGCCATTCCCTGTTTGGGATATGATTACCTCCCTAAGTGGTTCTTTATACTGCCACAGTTAGGAATGCCTTCCGCAGCATTTCTGTGACTATGGAAGTCTCAACTTACTACCCTTCACACTCCATGGAGAGAAGGGGGACTCAACCTCTTCACTCCTGGTTTCCCTGTTTCAGGCTCAGTTGGCTTTTGTACTTACTATTTTCCAAGCTGCCAGTTGGCAGACAAGAATAAATTACCTTAGTAATCTTGTTTCTTCTAAGGGAATCTTACTGTATTCTGACATATGCAGTATGGTCTCACCATAGGACTGCCCCAGAGCCAAAATGGTTAATAGAACCTATGCAAATGATGGAATGCTAGGCTCGAGCCTGGTTTTCAAATCACTGTCCCTGGTAAACAGCTTCTAAACCATCAAATTCTTATGAAGCATTGACTAAGCAGTTTCCTACTACTATAAAGATAATAATAATAATAAAAATAACAACCCTCCCAGAGAACAGCAAAGGAAAAAATTAAAAGAATTACACCTTCTGTAGAAAACCTTCCAAAATGGAAACCAACCGCAGTCCCATAGTCCTCAACCTCATCTTCATTGTCTGGCTCATCACCAAATTCAGTATCCCTAAAAGGCTCCCCACTGTGGCCTATTAAACTGGGGATTGCCTGTGAACTGGGAGTTTGAGGAACCGGTTGCCTACCCACCGGAACCGGGGACTGAAGAGACTGAATAATTCTAATCGCATAAGCGATCTCCTCAGCTGGTTGGTTTCAGTTGCAGTTCCTGGTGCTTTTCCTTTTTCTTCTTTTTTGGCCGTGACAGCCAGTTCAGCAGCCTTATCCATGGTTTATTTTTTAGCAGAGCTATCGGCCTGTCATAGGACAGCCCTTCTGGTTCATCTGATTGCTCAACGGCTGGATTAGCAGCCTTTTCGACCATTTTTTCTCTCAGTCATTTCAGTCTTCTGTCAATGGTAGACTGAGGGAAATTGGCACAAATTTCACAGTCTGTCTGCAGGTGGTCAGACCCCAGATAGAACAAACAAATAAGGTGTGGATTCGCTTTAGCAAACAGTTCCCAGCACTCGGAACAGTGCTGGAAACCTGTGAGTCCTGTTCTCTTTTTTGCTTTCTGAGACATAACCTACTGTAGATACTGCACACTTTTTTTTTTTTTTTTTGCGGTTGTAAAACCGATAACAAGAACCAAGAATTACCCTGGAATTTTCAAAATAAACATATCCAGGAGTTACTCCAGTTGAAATTAGACCAACAAACCAGGAATTGCCCCAGTTAAAAAACAACACAAACTAACCGATTATACCGAGTCGGAAATAAAGATTTAAATTTAAAATACAAATAACACAAAATAGGGAGAGTGTTGGTTTCTTCAAGGTAAAGAACTGGGAAGAAAATGACTACTTACCCCTCTAACTAAAAATCTAAACAATTACTACCTGAAAACCAAGGACAGTGAAAGGAATACCAATAAAATAAACTTTACTAGTGATAAAACTGAGAAAAATAAAGTTTCTTCAAGCAATGAAGGAGAGCTCCCTGGAGATATCTTACTGAGGCTAGCAGAGTAAAGAACCTGATGGTTTAGAAGCTGTTTACCAGGGACAGTGATTTGAAAACCAAGCTTGAGCCTTGCATTCCATCATTTGCATAGGTTCTGTTAACCATTTCGGCTCCGGGACAGTCCTATGGTAAGACCACAATGCATAAATCAGAATACAGTAAGATTTCATGGGGTTTGAAGTTATGTTTTTACTGCAAGTTAGTTCCATCTTTTATTTTTTTCTTGCTATATTCAGTATACGTGCATGGTTAAATAATACCTTTATACCTGGCATCACTACAATCTGTCTGCAGGATCAACATATTCTCAGTTATAAAGTACTGGGGAGACCTACGGGGCATGGGAAAACTTGTCTCTTGTATCTTACGTTACTATGAGGGTGGGGCAGGTCCTTAGGATTGTTAGTTTAATCCCTTGAGATAAATGGGTAACCCTTTTAGAATAGTATCACACAATGTAAATGGGTTGACCGGACCTGTTAAACGCTACAGAACATTAATGGCCTTGAGAAAACTTAAACCCGACCTCTTACTGCTGCAGGAGACTCACCTGTCCATGACTGAACATCAGAAATTTGGTTTTACTCAGGTGGTGGACTTGGCATATCGACATGGTAGACACAGGGGGGCAGTGATCCTTGTACCTAAAACTTCCCTCTTTGTTGTCACAAGTCACTATGCAGACAAGGAAGGCCGTTTGGCCCTAATAACGGTCCAGGGTCAAACCTTGACAGTTTGTAATACCTACCTTCCACCAGGCAGTGATGCCGCATCAATCCAACAAATCATGGACTCAGTTACAACCCATAAACAGGGACTGCCGGTTTTGGGGGGAGATTTAAATTGTGTATTAAACCCCTCCTTACACACCTCAGCTTCTAGACCTCCATCACTTTCCTCAGGACAGAAACACCTTCGATGTTTGCTTAAGGATGTAGGATTGGTGGATGCTTGGCATTATCTCCACCCCTCCCTAAGATAATTCTCCCTTTACTCCCTTAAGCATAAACATTATTCAAGACTTTTCTATAAGTGGAGAGCACACAGAATCAATCCACAATGCTTTGATTAAGAATATTTACCTCTCCGACCATGCCCTTAGCACCCTGGAATTGGCTATATCCCAGGAATGAAAAAATACCATGTAGCATTTTAATAATTCCCTATTGAAGGACCCCGACTTCAAGGACTTATTAGCAGAAAAAATTCCTGAGATTCTGAGGGATAATTCCTCACCCCAGGCCTTCCCCCAGCTCCTATGAGACACTTTACAGTCAGTATTACATGGCTATATTATAACCTTTGCCTCTAAGAAGAAAAGACAAAGTGGTGAGGCTTGCCTTAGAGAGTTGCAGGATAAACTAAAATTTCTCCAAGATGCGCATATGCAGGGAGACCAGACTTTGGCAGAACAAGTATTCCAAACTTGACAAGAAATACAATGGATTTTGACCAGTAAGACAAAATAGGCCGTAATCTTGCTTCGTCAGAAATACTATGAGGCGGGAGCTCGGGCATCTTGAATTTTAGCATATCGTCTGTGTAAGCAAACTCTGTTTCGATGACTAAACTGAAAGATCTCCAAACTGGCAGATTATTTTATACCACCTCGCAAATACTCCCTATCTTTAGATGGTTCTATACAGACCTATATACAGAGTCCCCCCCAGCCCGAACCTAGTAGCAAACTTCTTATCAGAACTAAAGCTCCCGTCTCTGGGAATCCAGCATATTGAGCAACTACTCCACCCTATCACAGCTTAAGAATGCTATTCCACAATCCAAAATCTTAAAAATGGGAAAAGCCCTGGCCCAGACAACTTTGGAGCCGAATTTTATAATGGTACATTTCAACTGATAAAGGACCCTTTCCTCATGGCTCTCAGGGAGGGCCATGCCACGGCCAAGGACCCCATATTGTGGAGGCAAGCCACAATCTCCACCATTTTGAAACCTAATAAATCTCCTAATTTTTGTGATTCGTATCGTCCAATCTCTGTCTTGAACCAAGAATATAAATTTATACCAATATTCTGGCACATCGTCTTGATGATATTCTCCCACTCTTGGTTCATCCAGACCAATCTGGATTCATCAAATCCAGACAGATGACAGATAATATTAAAAGAACCTTGTATATAATTAATCATGCTCATTTCTTTAAGACCCCATTAATGATGCCCAAAAAGCTTCTGACAGGGTCTCTTGGCTATTTCTCCAATCTGTTCTTTTGAAATTTGGCTTCCCTCAAGAATTTTTAGATAATATTGAAGGAATATATACCAATCCCAAGGCTACAGTCAAAGTTAATGGCCATCATTTGGCTCACTTCCCTTTATTCCGAGGTACCTGGCAAGGATGCAACCTTTCCCCTTACCTTTTCGCATTATATGCGAACCCTATAGCTCAATACCTGCATCAGTCAGAGCAGATCCAGGGTTACTCAATAGCTGGTCATTCGCACAAACTAGCTTAATATGCAGATGACCTTTTATTATATATTACTAATCCAGAAACACCATTGGCTGCTCTGGAAGAAAGATTGACTGTAATTGAACAGGTTACAGGTTATAAAATAAACCAAAGTAAAATGGAGGTGTTATCGATACAGAGCCCCCTTTACTCATCCTTGATGTAAAAATATCCGTTCAAATGGAACTGGTCTCATATCAGCTATCCAGGTATATATCTTACTTTGGACCTGCATACTGTATTCTCCCAGAATTACAACTTCCTCTTTACACAGGTCAAAGAGCACTTACAGAGATGGACCCATCTTCCAATCTCACTTCTCAGCAGAGTTCATTCTATACAAATGAACATTCATTCCAAGACTATTATATTTAATGCAAAATATTCCATACTTCCCAACCGGGAAAGAGGTGACCAGATGGAATAGAATTATTTCATCATATTTATTTATTCAATTTTGATAACCGGGTAAGCCCCCTGAGCCCCGAAGGTCCCTTATTTAGGGGCGACCCGGAATTAGTTACACAAAATAACATATTGCATATACAGTACATGGGTGAGCAGACAACCTTTGAATACATTCAAGACAGTGCACAACAGAGGATCCAACAGTTTCCAGTAGAGGAGACGACAGCATAATCACATTAGGACTGTATCTTTGGCCTGGGGAGAGTTAGTACAGAACATGACCAGGTGATAGCTGCTTACAGCTGTAGAGACTGAGCAAATTCTACAGAACAGTTAGGGATTTGGGAGACTGGGTTTTTAGTTTTGTGGTGTAGTTATTAACTTTGGTGTGGAGTGCTCAGCTGCAAGAGCAAGTACTCTTGTCTAGAAGGTGCTCGTGGAGCCCCTTGCAGAAAGTTCCCAGGGAGGTAGCATCCTGAAGGTAGTCAGGGAGCTTTTCTCACAGTACAGGAGCTGCATAAGCAAAGGATTTGCTACCAGCTGTGGTTCTTACCCTAGGTTCTTCCAGGAGATGTCTTCCAGAGGTGTGGAGCTGTCTACCTGGGCACTTTGGAGCCAACAGGTCTGCTAGGCTTGATGGGGGATGGTCATTGCTGAGTTTGAATGCGCTGCATAAAAGGGGGTACTGTAGCCATAGGCTAAAGGATGGGCAGTTCAGGGATGCCGGCGCTTCGCAGTAATGTCGTCTTGGGTGAGACATTGTGGTGAAGAGAGCAATTTTATTATATAGTGTTTGCATTCTGTTCTGCAATTCCCTGCATTACCAAAGCAGCATAGGTCAAAGTTGGGAGGAGGAGGATGCTTTTAGCTATAGTGATCCTGGTCTTGTGGATCATTTGGGCACTCAGGCAATACAGTAAACCTAGCTTTTGGTGAATAGTCTTTGTTACCTGGTCCATGTGGGGTTTCAGTGTGTAGCTTTGTTCCAGCGTCAGGCCTAGGTTTTTAAAGGACTTCACTACCTCTACTGAAGTGCCTGATGAGACCAGGGGGAGTAGAGGGCTTCTGTCTTGACCTAGAGATCTTGGCCCGAACAATATGACTTTAGTTTTTTTGGTGTTTAGTACCAGCCTGTTATCTAAGGGCCATCTTTTTTTTTTTTCCCCCATCTATTTTTCCCCCTGCTGCTCCAGTGCCCCCCACTCCTTCAGGTCCTCCTGGGTCCCTGGTGACCACTACTGGCCTCACTCGAGTCCTGTCCCCCTTTTATCCTCATATTGCAGCCGCTCCCAAGGTATCCCGGCGTATCCCATAGCTGGGTGGGTCCCCCTCTTCCAAGAGGGAATGCACCAGTGCGAGGCTACCTGGCACGTCTCTGTTAGGCCCCGGGATACTGTGGAGGTGAGAGAGATGGTTCACTGGAGGACTTCGGCAGTGCAGGGGACCTGGAAGCTGTCATCTGGCAGGCACGGAACTGTTTTCCTCTCTTTTCATTCCTGGGGTGGCGTAGTGACATCATGGCAAATGCCGACATCCACCCCTCCCCTGCTGCATACTGGGTCCAACGTCCTGCAGTGCCTCCAGCATGCATCCCACCCTCCCCCCGGGAGGAGAGCTGTCTCTGGATGCTCCATCCTCCTCCCCATGGCCTGCCCTCCAGCAACCCAGGTCCATTCCCAAAACCGGGTCGCCGGTGTCGCAGACGAAGGGCCATCTTTCTAAGGTTGTAAAGTCCGATTGACGTTGAGGTCCCATATCTGCAGGGCTAGACGAGGTTCTGTATATAACAGCATCATCAGCATACTGGACCACTGAGCTGCCTCCGCAATGATTTTTTATATCATTGACAGACAATGAGAACAGGAGGGGGCCCAGTATGGAGCCTTGTGGTACCCCCTCCTTAGGAGAAAGTGCTTCTGATGTAGCCCCTCTCCACTTTACCTGTTGGGACCGGTTAGTCAGGTAGCTACGGAACCAGGTTAAGTAGTGCTGATCAAGGCCGAATTTACATAGTTTATTTATCAGGAGGTTGTGACCTACTAAATCAAAGGCCTTGGTCAGGTCTAAGAAAATTTCCTCGGTTGGGATGCCTTTGTCCAAGGCTATAAGGACATCAGTGGAGAATTTGATGAGTGCTGTGTCAGTCCCATGCTTATGTCTAAATCTGTGCTGGGTGTGCACCAACAGCTGGTTTACCTCCAAGTAATCTCGGAGTTGGCAGTAGACTAGCCTTTCCTATATTTTGGATAGGATGCATAAAAGGGATATGGGCCTATAGCTACCTATAGGCTCCCTGGGGCCTCCCTTTAGGATTGGTACCACGTAAGCCTGATTCCATGTGTTAGGCACTGCTCCTTCCAGCAGGGACCTATTAATGAGCCATGTAACAGGTAACATAATGGCTGGTGCCACCTCCTTGAGTAATCTTGGGTCAAGGCCGTCCAGTCCGGCTGAACCTTTAGCTTTGATGGACTTCAGGAGGGGAAGTACTTCTTTCAGTCATGCTAGCTGTAAGTGAAAAAGCGGGTGTGGAGGATTCAGAGTCTTGGGGCTAGGTTGCACTGGGATTCTGGGGGGGAGGCTCACTTTGTGTTCTTCAAAGCCAGCGAAGAACCTGTTGAAGGCTGCGGCTGCCTCCTGGCCTTGGTTAAGTGTTTGGCCACTGCAGTGTATCTGGCCTTGGGTTGGTTTACCACTGCCTTTTATCAAGGGGTTGATATGTGACCAGAAGGTCTGTCAGGTTGGCCCGTTGGAGGTTCTTGACATACTTCCACTTAAAATTCTTCGCAGTATATTTGCACTTGTTCCTTAGGGTCCTGTAGGTTACCAGGTCCTCAGGGAGGGCCAACTTCTTGTGTTTTTTCCAGGCCTTGTCCTGGTTGATCATCACTGATTTTAACTCAGGAGTAATCTACTTGTTACATCGGCCTTTAGTTCAAAGTCTCCTTAGTGGGGTGTACAGGTTGGCAGCAGAGATGAAGGTGTTTTGGAAGAACTCCAATGCTTCATCTAGGCTTGGGAGAAGCCAGACAGGGCTCCAGTCCAGGCTGCTCAGGTACTCCTGGAAGACCTCAGCAGAGAACTTGGAGTAGTTTCTGGCTGTGAGGATCTGTGGAGGAACCCTGAGCATTCTGTTCTTCCATTACACAGAAGATTGGTGAGTAGTCACTCAAGGCATTCACTAGAGTGCCAGCCACTTGAATGTTTGATGGATTAGAAGCCAGTACCCAGTCAAGTGTAGAATGGTTCCCAGTTTTGGCATTGTGCCTAGTGGTTTCTGAGATGACCTGAGTCAGGTTGGCGTCCAGGAGGGTAGTCCCAAGGGTCTGCTCGGTGTAGGGTTCCAAGTTCAGGTTAAAGTCTCCCAGTATCAGCAGCAGGAAGTAGGTGTTTTCGGCTAAAGCTTTGGTTAGTGCCTCCAGGGCTTGGGGGCAGGGTTGTACAGACAGCCTATTGTTAGGTGCTTGGCAAGCCCAAGGGTAACCCTAATGAATATTGACTCACATCCAGTGCAACCAATGTTGGGGAGGGAGGGAGGCTAGAGATGCATCTATGGAGTCCTTGACATAAATAAGTACCCCACTCCCTTTTTTGTCCACCCTGTCCTTCCTGAAGATATACCCAATAAGTTCAATTTCGTGGGTTCAGATATGAGGCTTTAGCCACATTTCTGATACTGCCAATATGTGTGGTTTATAAAGGTCCACCCAGCTATGGATCTCATGGATTTTGGGGCACAGGCTGCAGACATTCATATGGGCTATCGTTATGCCCTTGGAAGATCTCCAGTTTGGATCATGCGGCGAGCCAATGTTGCAGTTAACCATGGGGGAACTGGGGTTGTGTTTGATGTCTCCTGCAAGAAGAAGCAGTACTGAGATTAAAACTTTTGGTGTTATGAGGAGAGCGTCCCTTACCCCTAGACCCCTTGAGCTGTGGAACATTAAGTAACAGGTCCCCTTTTTAGTTAACCCATGCATCACTAGCAGTGAGTCCACTACTGGCGTAGTAGGATGGTAGAGTAGGTACGGTGGGAGCCAGTCCTGTAATCCCCGGGTTGGGATTTATGACAGCGGAATAGGCCACGGGTGACCTTTAGAAAATTACACCTGTCTAAGGACCGGAGGTGGGGGGCTGACCCTTCATAACATCCATAATTATGCTTTAGCAGCCTTGCTTGCCCATATGTCCCATTGGTTTGGTCCCTCTACACAAGCTTCCCTGTGGGTGCAGGTCAAATGGGCTCTTTCTTTACTCACCTTGGATTACTCCACGATATTTCAACCAAATGCTGTGGACCTCTTGCAGGAGAAATCCTCATTCACAACAGACCTAGTAAATCACTGGGTAGCATATTTAAGGAGGCCCAAGAATCTGTTGGGGGATAGATGGATGGGGATCCAGGCCTTGGATCAGACTTTTGTTCCTGCAAAACTGGATCACGAGT
Organism: Neoceratodus forsteri; assembly: GCA_016271365.2. Taxonomy (NCBI): domain Eukaryota; kingdom Metazoa; phylum Chordata; order Ceratodontiformes; family Ceratodontidae; genus Neoceratodus; species Neoceratodus forsteri. The sequence continues at coordinate 485,108,302 of CM028131.1, read as the reverse complement.
TTAAGAGGTGGTACAGGAGAGGCCTTATTCATGTCTATCACTTTTATCTTAGCAGTATTTTCAAATCATTTTTACAACTCCAAACTAAATTCTCTCTCCCTCAGAAAGACTTTATAGATACTTGCAAATACGTCATTATTTGGACACTGTCATGGGCCTAGACATAACCTCAAAGGTAGCCCCTCCATTATTCCCACTGCTTATGCAGATACAAAGGGAGTCTTCTCCATAACATCTGATATCCTGGTTTCATAAGGCCATGACAACCCTTCCAATGACACTGTTACACGGAGTCCACTCCAAGTGGGAGGCAGAACTGATGTTAGAATTGACACTGGAGGACTGGCCCCAGATATGGCAGAGGCAGCACCAGACAACAGGCTGACACAGTTGGAGGGAACTTGGAAAGTGGCTGTAGGATTTTTCTGTACCCCACAAATTAAAGCTAAATATTTGTCTTCAGTGGACTCCTCCCGCTGGAGACATAGTGGATGCGAAGTCTCCATGCATGCCCATGTTTTCTGGTTTTGCCCTGTACTTTCCCATTTTTGGGGGAGGTGGGGAGGGCCTTAAGGGAGATCTTCCCTGACTTAGACTGCCTAACACCGGAGAAAGCCATATTATTACACTTACCCAAACAGGTCAAAGACATCAGGTTTACTTAATTAGCATTCTCCTAGCAACAGCTAAGAAGGTTATTACAAGATTATGGTTCCAGCCCACTCCCTTGATGCTTCGGAGTTGGAAAGATACAATAAGATAGAATATATGATATATATAGAGAATGGAAAGTATGACAGCAAGACTACAAGACAGAACTTCTGTCCTTATGTCCTTATCGTGACCACTTTTGGAAAAGTCTTCTTTGTAGGTGGCTTTGCAAACTGCATGTGAGACTCCCCCACCCCTTATTATAGATTCCAATTCTGGGGGGGCACAACTCAGGGATGGGATGGGGAACAGGGTTGCACAAAAGTGTCAGCGCTGTGATTCCATCACCGTTTTGATGCGTCACTGTTCTTCAGTCGCTATCTTCACAGGATACCTTGACATCCTTGAAGGAGTCTATGAGAGGGGGACCACTTGGCCAACCGATGCTGCTCGGGGTCCAGTTCCTCAGAGTCCCAGCCCATGAGGGCCTGGATGTGCCTCATCACATCCATGAATGTTGGCTCATCTGGGAGAGACTGCAGAGTGTCCTTGGGCTCTGAAGGGACATCTGAATCTCCAGAATTGTCAAATGAGGTGGAGGAAGAATACCCTCCTGATTCACCCAAATCCAGTGAGGGAGAGGATGAGTGCTGAGGCTTAGGAGGCCTAGAATGACCAGTGTTTGGCTGCAGTGTAGGCTCCCTAGGAGTAGGAATCGGAGCCTTCTTAGGAGGAGCCTGAGGAGTTGGGGGCTCTTTTGGGGCCTCATTGTCCTTAAAATATGCCCTCCAGGCAGCAAGAAGTGCATTAATCTCTGCAGGTGGGAACTGGGACATCTAAGGGGTAGGCTCGAAAGGCCCCAGCATCGGTTCATTAGGCTGCTGTAACCCTGGCATCAGCTTGACTGGCGTGGGGTTGACCAGCATTTGGTCCCTGGGTAAAGAACCCCCTGGTGTCAGTGTGACTGGGGTCGAAAGGTCGGGCATCAGTCCCACTGGCATCAGCTGTGTAAGGTCAGGGGACAACGGTTGGGGTGTTGTTGGGGATCAGCCTTGGTAAAGCCAGCCTCAACAGGATAGGAAGCAGCCGGCGCTGGCCTGGAGGGAGAAGCCTGAATAGGGGAGCTGACTCCTGAGTGGGGCAGAGGCATCACCCTCCGGGGGGAGGTGACTGCATGCCCTGTGTGTCATGAGGTGATGTCTGTCTCTCATTTAGGAACCACCTTCCCAGATGCCTTGACCGGGAGGACAACGGGTAAGGGCCCGCCACCCGAATCAGAAGACCCAGTCGAGCCACCTGGTTGAGTACCATGTTCAGAATGGGCCTGAGCTTCAGGGGCTGAGAGACTGAAGTCGGAGACCAGAGTCCCAAAGAACCACCACCCATGACAGAAACCAGAGTGGGTGGTTTGACCACTGGCAGCCCAGAGGGGGCTGATGGAGTGGAGGGGGCCAACCTCCCATGGGAGGAAGACCCATAGTCGGAGCCTCACTTGCGTGAGGACCTGGAGCGGGGAGTGGACCGAAGTTTCTCTTTGTGCTTCTCCCAGTGTTTGAGCTTTCCTGAAGAGTTCTTTGACTCCATCACCGGGGAAGTGGAGGCCAAAGAGGAAGTACTCTGGTGAAGCTGCTTCTTCATGAAAAAAAGTTTCTGCTGCAGCAGGAAGGATTCCAAGATCTTCTGGTGGTGAAGCCAGGTGCGTTGTTTGAAGACTTGGCTGTGCTGGCAGGCCTCAATGTCGTGACTTGGGCCTAGGCAAAATAAGCACACCGAATGGCCATACTTGTGGGCAGCTTCTCATCACAAGTTCACTTCGTTCGCCGCCATTCGACAGACAAAGAAGGAGAAGACATGCACAAAAATACTGAGCAATACTGAAAAATAAGAAAGCGTGTGTAATGCGGAAAATGGTGGTCTACTTGAGCAGAAGACATCCATGGAGGTCCGACTTGGGTGAGTTGACAGCGGGAAAAAAACTGAGGTGGTGCTGGGGGACCACCCCTTTTATGCCACAAGGGACGTCAGGGGTGGGCCGATATCAGGGGGTGGTCCCCTGCTATAGACTGCTAACTAGAAGTTTTCCATGGGGTCCTGGCGCCTGCCAGCTTCAGTCTTTATGGTGTAACCTGCTGCAAGAGCCCCCTCGAAGTGAGATCTAAGGGGTGCTTTAAGAGAACAGACTCCTTTTGGCAGTTGCACTGTGCCTGGTGTTGGGATAGATTCATGATGTGGCTCTGCAGCATTATTCCATTTGTATGGTAAGAGGTGCCATTCCTGGATAGGGTTTCTTCTCTGAAATTGATATTATCCCAGACTAGAACTGTTGGAGTCTGCTTTGCAAAGCTCAGTGGGATCTAATCAGAACCTTTAACAAGCTGTAGCTGAGCAAGGCTTATGTCATAGCTAATCACTGTATTCCAAGATACATGTCCCAGTTTGTTTAGTATGGAGACCACCTGAGATGATCTTGTCAAGTGTTGAACTGTCAATCCAAGGCAAAGGGATTTAGGTGTCTGATCTTATCTGTGTAAGTCTTCACCATTCATCACAGTTGGGTATATGGCTGGAGGTCATGACCCCACGGGAGGTCTTTTTTTTTGCATGGGCGGAGTCGACGCAGCGACAACACCCTCAAAGCCAATGCATTGCGTGGCGCTCGCGGGTTGGCCATTAGCTGTCGTTGGCTCTGCCCTCATGCCAGTTCTTCATCTCCCGCAGACCTCGTGTAGAGCTCAAGAAGAAAAAACTGCGTCACAGGCTCGGCCTAGTTCTGTTCGGCTTCCCTTGTCGAAACAAAAGTACCTTCGGTTCTGTTTCGACCCTACTTGACGCCGCTGACTGGTGAGACCATTCATTTTACTTTAATTTCAGCGACGTCGAGTCTGTTTTTGATTTATTTACTGTAGGATCATGTCTGGTACAGGGGCAAGAAATCATCTAAATCGGAGCGGCCCCCAATGCGTCAGGGCCCCTGCAGCCGCCGTTATTCTGTTACCGACCAGCATGATCGGTGCCTCAACTGTCTTGGCCCCCCTTCACGTTATGGATTTGTGCGATGCCTGCTTCTCCATGGACCGCTGTATCATTGAATTGTGCATATGGAAAGTAGGGTGGGCACTGCCGACTTTCCGGGGACAGGCTCCCACTCATAAGGCCAAGACACGGTCTCTTGACTCTTCCTCCAGGTCCCCTCCTGGCTCTATACGGGCTGCAGAGGAGGGTGTCCCACCTCTTTTAGCCTTGTCACGGCAGGGGTCCCTTCCACGGTGCAGGAGGCCCAGTCCGTTCATTCCGGGGGACAGGCGGGAGGCACCGCTTCGGCAATCACCCCTTCGGGGGCGAAGGCACTCCCGGTGTCGCGTCCTGGGGCCCGCAGGCCTGGGCTGGCACCATTCTCGATGCCAGTGAGTGGCACTGAGGGCCCAGACGGTGCCATGGTCGGTGCTGATCTGTTGCTCGGTACCATTTCTGTGGTTGGCGCCGATAGTGGGAGCGGCGCTGTGGGAGGTTCTACTTCTTCTCCTGTGACGGTCTCTGGCCTTGGTGCCGTTCTCAGTGCTGAGACTAGAGACAGCGCTGTTTCTAGTTCTGGCGCCATTCACAGTGCTGTGGTGGGTAACGGCACCATAGGTGGTGCCATTCTTCCTCTCAGCACCATTCATTATGTTGAGGGGGGACTTGGCTCTGGCACCATTCGCAGCACCGTGGGAGGGGACAGCACCATTTCTGGCCTTGGTGCCATGGTTGGAGCCGTCTCTAACTCAGGCGCCATTCGCGGCACAGATGAGGGGGTCGGCGCTGACTGTGGTACCAGGCCTCAGGTTGGCACATCTCTCAGTCCAGGAAGAGGCAGGGGTTGGCTGGTGGTCTGGCATCGGGCCTCAGTCTCCACCTCTTCGGAGGAGGATGCCAGGTCTGATCCGGACTGGCTTCCAGACTCTTCGGAGTCTGCTGACCCCTCCATAGTTTCTTCGACGGTCTGCACTCAGCCTCATTCTGAGGACCGGGCAGTGGTCCCCGATTCTGGTGTCAGTGGCACTGACCAGCAGGCAATGGTCCACATGGCCGTTGCTGTGCAGCCAGGAGTCAGGGGATCTTCTGCCCTCCCAGCTGAGGCACCCCCTCCTGTGGTGTGCCTGGACCGCCCAACTTTAGGGCCTAGAGCACCCGCGGAAGGGGAGGGTGCTGCACCCTAGGTGGTCTCCTTGGAGGCTACTCGGTGCTGCCAGCTGCCTAGGCTGGTGTATTCAAGGCAGAGGGCCCTTTTGGAGTCCAAGGGGTCTGGGTTCGAGGTGGCAGCCAATCCCTGGGAGCCACCCAAGTTCGAGGAGCCGCAGCGTGGACCCTCATCCGCTCCATTCTGTCTCCTCATGGGGGCCTTCCTCTTTGAAGGTCAGGGACCATCCTTTTGGACTCTCATGGTCCCGGCTGCCTCACAGTGGGGACTCTTCAGGGCACGGTCTAGGCAGTTCCAGTGTGGTTGACCAGCTGTCGGCTGTTGGGCTTCCTGGGGCTCCGCCTTCTTTGGGAGCTCCCAGAAGGCCCTCTTGCCTGGATAGAGGACATCCATCTTCCACGGATCTGGCCCCCATTCCTCTGTCTCCTTCGCCTGCTCTCCCTGGTATCTCCAGTCCTAGGGGACCTCTGACCTGGAAGCAGTTCAGGGGTGAAGCTACTCACTTCCCAACTTATGTCAGGGCTATGGACAAATGGGTGTTCCACCCTCCCCCTGAATCTCTGAGATCTTCTGCCTCCTTGTTCCCCTCCTCTGCAGCCCGTATAGAGCCAGGAGGGGACCTGGAGGAAGAGTCAAGAGACCGTGTCTTGGCCTTCCGTCCATCTCTCTCCCGCCGCTGATCTGGCTGCATATCAGCGCTTCCTCATGAGGATTATGGAAGATCTCCGCATTTCCCCTGCTTCTTGAGACAATCCTGAGCATGTGTCGCATGCCTTTTTGGGCGATTTCAGTGCGGCGAACCTGGTGGTCCCCGCCTGGCCTGCTCCCTTTCAGAACGTGTCACTGCGCTCCTGGTGACGTCCTTTCTCCAGTATTCCAGCCACTAAGGATCTGAGCCAGAGGTATTGTGCTCTTCCGGAGTCTCCAGGTCATATGCCTCACCCCCAGTTTGGGTTGACGCAATTGGATACTCCTGAAGGGCTTTGCGCCCTCCACCGTGACCGGCCCCCAGATCAGGATTCTTTGTATTTTGACTTCTGGGGTAGGACAACCTTCTACTCGGCACGGATCTTGTTGTCCATCGCTGCACATCAGGCCCACTATGCATCCTATGACAGGTTCTTGTGTTCCAGGCTAGGTCAACTCCTAGCCTCTTTGCCTGATACGTAGTTAACCAGACAAGCCATCACACTCTCTGCTCAGGTCCTGGAGCTAGAAAGGCACCAAGCGAGGGCATCCTACGACACCGAGGTAGCTTCCAGAGTTGTAGGGACAGTGATCTGCATCAGGCAGGCGGCATGGCTTCGTCTTTCCCAGTTGTCACCCTTGGCCCGGCATAGAGTGATTTCCTCCACCTACCGGAAGAACCCATCTTTTCTCTTGCAGAGTGAGACGACAATTGTCATAGCAACTTCCTTTCCCCTCCTGGGGTCCCAGTCTCACTCTCCCCAGTCTCGGGCCTCGCCAGGCCCATAGAGGTTCTCCCTCCCAGACAGTGTCTCCCCCACTGGGGGCTAAGGGCTTACTCCCTTAGTGTCTCGGGCCTCTTCGGGGGGCTCGGTACCCACCCAACTGTGATGAATGGTGAAGATTGACCCAGATAAGATATGAAAATTATGCACCTACCGTAATTATGATCTGTGTATCTTCATTGTTCATCACAAATCCCGCCCACCATCCCCCTGGGGCCTCAGACTCTGGGACCCCCTCCCTCTGTGTACCTTTTCTCCCCTCCCTGCTTCCCATCGGCCAGGAGTGGGGGGGCCTCTGGGTCTGCAGGGGGGTGTCTCCCAGCTTTTCAGCTGGAGGGGAGGGGACGGGCTGCTCCCTCAGCGCCCTGGCTTCCACCACTTCTTAGGGGTGGGATGTTGGTTGCTGCCCCTCTCTCTCTTTTCCCTTTTTGTCCTTTGGGACTAATCCCTTTATATTTTCTTAGAGGGGGACAAGGTTCCCTTCCCCCTCTTGTTTTTATTTATTGGTAGTGGGAGAGGGACATACTCTCAGACTCCTGGACTCTCCCTCCTTAGCCTTTGCTTGTCATCTCCTAGCAGGGAGTTCTTCCTCAGCTCTCTCTGGTGTGGGTCTTGCCAGCCTTACCAAGCTCACCATCTGGCTCCCTTGCTCTTCCAACCAGCCTAAGTTGAAAGTCCAGACCGCGAGCCCAGATTGTCCTCTCCCCTTTCTTTTTTTTACTTCTCTTCTTTACTTTCCTTTTTCCTTTTCCAGAGATTGGGGCCCCTCCCAATCCCCCTAATTTCTCTCTCTCTCCTTCACCTGTCCTCTCAGTCATTTATTTCTCCTTTTAGTATATCTTTTCCTTTGTCTATCCCTTGACTCTCTTGTCCCACCCTCCCAACCCTGTTTTTTCTTACTTTACGGTGACTCCGAACTGGCGGGAGGGCGGGGCCAATGACAGCTAATGGCCAACCCATGAGCACCACACAATGCGTCGGTCTCGAGGGCGGCACCGTTGCTATGTCGGCTCCACCCATGCAAAAAAAAAAGAGCTCCTGCGGGGTCATGACCTCCGGTCATATACCCAACTGTGAGGAATGGTGAAGATACACAGAAAGATCGTAATTATGGTAGGTACGTAATTTTCATTTTCTGACCCTTGGATGCAAGGGAAACAATGTCTTGGCAAAGTGATATCAATTTAAGGTCCACACCATCTGGAAAATCAACATAGCCAGCCACTGTTGGTGCCTTTGATGTTCCAATAATCCAGGCCATCAAATTATAAAGTTCAACTGGCACGACAAATTTTGCAGCATCAACAGTCAAATCGATTGATGTCGTGGCCAGGAACAACTCATTCCAGGACTGTCATTCAATGTGCCCTTGATGATGAATGCAGCATTGTACAGAGTCCTAGTTAAATGCACATCAGGAGTTGGTGTATTTGCTGTTTATGATCTATGAGATAGATCAGTTTGTGGTTGAGGATGAATTCGCTCCTTTTCACTCTTGAGTTGTCTCTGTAGTTTCTGTTCCTGCCTCTGATTAGGAAATCTGTCAGTAAGCGTACTTGTTGACAGTGTGTCAAACACCATCTCACTAATATTCCTGCAGTGTGGTGTTTGAAAGGTGAGCTGAGCAAAGTCACATTTCAGATGATATTTCAGTCTGTCAACTCTGTAACACAAAAACATGCATAATTTCTAAAAACAGGGTTCTCCACAGGGACATTAAATGTAGTTGTAAGGCATGAGTCTTGCTACTGTGTTTTAAATTTAGATTTTACTACTGTATTCAAGACTCAATACAAACTTAAAGGTTAGAAAAATGCCGTGATGTTTAAATTTTCAATTCGATCGTGATTGTGTCTAAATGATTATGAAAATGTCTGCTTATACAGTGTATCACTTACCTGTAATTTGAAGCATCAAGATCTTCATGCTTTTTTACAAGCTCAATGAAAATCTGGGTAAGTCTTGTCATCTGCAACACCTCCTGGTCCACAGTGAGCCTCCAGTGGATGACAGTGGCACAAAAAATCTTGCAGGCTGTGCTGTACATCTGCTCAGCACAAATAGGCTTATTATCTGATGACTTTGTCAAAAATCTTTTGTAGTCTCTGCAACATGTTTTATGGTACCAGACTTCCACTGACACACAATCCTGTCCTTGTATGTGAATGACAATGCTCTGATCCTCTTTCAACTCTGAGGCTCTTTCCAACTTTCCTGCATCTATAGTTTCTGCCTGGACTAGTTGATGCTTCTGGCATTTATGGATCACAGGGATGTATCGGTCCCTTTTTCTTGCATATGATGCAGATGGCAGGAAGGACAGGTCCAGATGCATGGACAGGGAGGCCAGATCTTGACCGAAGTTTCTTCCTGAGGCTGGGCAAAGGTGTGGAACCAGTGCTAGAAGAGGTAGACTGTCCATCATCCTGTTTTCCCTGTAATACCGACTGCCGAACACAGGTGGGGTGAAACCTTATGTCACTAGCCGGCCCGCTGGTGCAGTGGTAGAGCTACCGCTTGCGACACCAGCGACCTGGGTTCAGGAACAGACTTGGGCTGCTGGAGGGCTGGCCGGGAAGAGGAGGAGGATTGAGCACCCATTGGACTGCTCTCCTCTGGGGAGAGTGAGTTGGCTGTCCTGCCACTCTACTGCTACCTGGGTGACCATGGGTGGAGGTGTAGCAGAGGACAGCATGAAGTGGGTGGGAGGATGTCGGCCAGGAGCTGGAGTAGCAGTGCATTGCAATGTACTCTGCCCATTGGCTCCCCTAGTGTGCTGGCATCCAATGGGGTGGCACCAGGAAAAGCGGAAACCCCCGCACCAGACGCCTGCAGAAGGGACCCAGCTGTCCTGGGAAACTCCATAACCAGGCTCCTCAAAGGGCCGGGACAGACCACCCAATGCACACTCATGGACTGGGGGGGACTTGGGGGGGGTTCCCTTCCTTCCTGCCTGGAGGGGTAAACCACAGCAGGATGGGGGCCGGTCCATGCTGTCCTCCCTACACCCCCACCCCTGAAAACAAGATGCTGCATCTCATGGTGTTATCCTGGTTGGACTAATTTCAAATCAATAACTAAATACATAAATACCATAGCCATATGTAAGGAAAAACAGATCATCCATGAGATTACCTGGGGTGAAATAAAATAATATTTAGAATGGGCTCCACTGAACACCACTCCCATTGACAGAAAGGATAACAACTATCCTGACAAGTCACATAAGTATGGAGGCAGAATCTGGATGTATGCAACCCCAATGTGACAAGGAAGAACCTGTAAAAGTAGTAATGGGGTACTGTGAGAGGAAAGCCTCACCAGCAATGATACAGGATTAAGGAGGTGCCACTGTGTCTCATCACAGGAAGCACCGGGGACTGTAAACGAATCCCTGGTGGTAGAGGAGAGTGAGCCATACAAGCTCACTACAGAAAACCTTTATTTATTTATTCATTTGCTTTTGTTAACCGGGTAAGCACACTAGACAGCCAAGTGCCTATTTTCAGGTGTGACCTGGGAGAGTTACAGGTGAAAAACTTCATACATACACAGTTGAGGAATCGAAAGAAATACATAGGAAATAAACAGGCATTTCAAGGCTGGCTCTAGAGCAGGGTTGGCACAAAAATTCATACATAGACAGTTGGGGAATCGAGAAAAATACATAGGAAATAAACAGGCATTACAAGGCTAGCTCTAGAGCATGGTTGGCACAAAGTTCACACATGGACAGTTGAGGAGACAAGAAAAAAATACCTAAAGTAACAAGCATTTCAAGGCTGGCTCTAGGACAAGGTTGGCATGGTGCATAACAATAGGATGGGACATACAGGATATAAATTTGGAGATGAACAGCGGAGTAAACAGAAGCAAAGACAATGGTAAGTGCCTGCGGGGTGCCCTTGGCAGGGGGTCAAGTCCAGGATTCTTGGCCGGAACTGTAGAAGAAGTGCAAGTAGGGCTGAGGCCCCCACTCAACCAGGCTGGAGGGAGGAGAGGGGCAATGGAGTAGGCTACGAGGAGCAGGGACAGGGGGAGGAAGGTTTCAGGAAGTTCCAGAGGGAGGCTTTAAAGCTTGGATGGGAGTAGGAGGAGGACCTGGCGAGCTCAGGGAGCGTGTTCCAGAGTTTGGGGGCATATGTGTAGAAGGACCGATCCCCTGCAAGGGTGTGGGTTCTAGGAACCAGGTGTTCCTGGTTTGTCCCAGATCTTAGGTGGTAGGATGGGGCACCTGGTTTAAGGGGAAGGGCTAGTGCTGGAGGGGTGCCAGAGCAGATAATGTTGTCAATGAAATTACCTGGAACGAAGCAGCGGTGCTTCTCCGGGGGAAGCCACTCTAGGCGGTTGTAAAGATCACAACGGTGGGTGAGGGGAGGGGCGGAAAGCGTGAAGCGGCAAACATTGTTGTAGGTCGTGTCCCATTTTGAAAGGCTGGATTTGGGAACTGGTGCAAATGTTATGAGTCCGTAGCAGAGTGAGGGGAGGAGGACCCCCCTGGCTAGGGCCAAGCGGGTGGCGGGGGTGAGGCAGTTATTGGCTCGATAAGCTAGGCCAAGCTTACAATTAGTGGCCTTGCAAACATTACAGTTGTGTAAGGTAAGGTCCAACTGCAGGTCCAGGGTGACACCTAGGTACTTGGCGGAGGTTACCGTCTCAAGGGGCGAGCCGTTGGTCCTGAGGATCAGCAGGGGAGCGGGGCAGGATTTTATTTTGTTCAAGGACCCAAACAGCATGGCTTGGGTTTTATTGAGATTGAGGGTGAGCCTGTGGTCCCCCAGCCAAGTTTGGATGCGTTCAAAGTCGATGTTCAGTTGGGAGTTTATTGTGGAAATGTCCCGGGAGCTGTGGGTTTGAATCTCACAGCCTCTGCTTGCATACTGTGTGACCCTGAGCAAGTCACTTAACTTTCTTGTGCTCCCAGGTCACACTTGGAAACCAGCTTCACCACTGTGTGCCTATTCTGGTTAAACAATTTCCCCTTTCCCTTTAATGCGTGAGCCACAGCAAGGTTACTTGGTTGACTGATAATGTGAGCAACCCATTTGCTAAACAAGGCTGTCTTCAAAAAGAGTTTAATGCCTTTTTTATTCTTATTATTGTATTTTACCCTCTTGTGCTACCAGCATACCCCATTCAGACCCACCTCCCCAGCCCAGTCACCTACCTTCTTTCCAGATTCACCTCCACCTTCTTCGCAGTGCTGTGCCCCCTGGTAGGAACCTGTATGTTAGGGCATTCACCCTTCAGGGTCCGGATACATGGTTGCCGTAGTGGAGAACCAAAGTCAGCAATTCAGGATCTGGGGGAGGTCAGGAACCATCCTGTGTGGCTGCCAATTTTTTCCTTCTTCATTTTCTCCCCCGAAGGCAGGCAACAAGAAATAATGCATGCAGCTTAGAATATTCCTACAATGTCAATGTCTCCTGCAGCACTACAACTCAACATCGGCCAGGTGGTACACAACATATGGAGAACATTGTTGCTAGGGCTATGTTTCTGTGTTTCTATGTCACAGCAAGTGGTAATACTGCAGCTATTTTATCGAGCCTGCACAAGGCTTTTTAATCTAACTGGGAAGCCTAGTCTGGAGAGGTGGAGCAATGAGTGTCTTAGCATGCAAACAGTCATAGCCGCTGATCGCATGGCAGCCTCAGATGTGTCATATTCAGTATGTGGCTGATGTCAGGTAACGCTGGCTCCTTTGGAGGCTAGTTCAAGAAAGAGTCCTCTATCGCAGCTTTGGGTTGAATCTGTCACCATTACGAGCACTCTTTCTCAGACACTGAGTAATACAGGACTGGTAACTGGAAATCCTTAGGTGTATGGATGAAGAGGTGTCAAGTTTCCTATCAAATTTTCTAAGCATTTAGTCTTGAATGATGGCAAGTGAGAGGCTAATGGAGTAATGAGGTGTGAATCATTCACCATCCAAAACACCAAGAAGCCTACCCTTGGATGGCTGGGGTGCTTCAGATTTGCTCGTGGGTCCGAGTAGCTGGGACTAGCCATTTGAGAAGTAGACAACACAAAATGGGAATCCCCAGGCCACCAAGAAGGACGCTGCCAGTGCAGGTTGCACAGACGAAGAAAAAATTACTCACTGTAGTAATGTTTCTACCAAGGGATCCCTCACTATGCTTAACAACTGCAATCATTCCCCTGCAATGAGCTGCCCCAGAGCCTAGAATTTTATGCTAATTATGGAATCTTAGAATGAAATTCAAAACTCTGTGTGGTCACACACACCTCTGCCCTCTAACATCAGATTTATTTCTGAAGCTAGGGTGAGCAGTGACCACTAAACTAGCTAAATGACTACCAAAAATGATTCAACAAGTTTAGAGTCTTAGGAGACTCTCAAATGTGGCAGAACAGATTTAACAAGATTAGATCACTGAGTGCCAATTGTAAGGTACTTGTAACAAATACTGCTCAAGCAAACTGAAAAGAAAAGCTTCTTGTGAGAACCTTTTCCAGGTTCTGGAAGGGGAGGTAGGGATGGGATTGTTAAGCATAGTGAGGGATCCCTTGGAAGAAGCAACATTCAAGCCCCAAGAATCCCTCACTATTCTTAAAGGAGAAGACTCCTGTATATTTATGATCTGGATATATCTGATGTATTTATTATACATTACATTAAGTACTGTACACATGTCAATAAGAGATCAGCCATTTCTTCTGTTGCAACACATATCTAGAGTTTGAGGCTCTGACACAAGACAGTAAAATGTCAAGCAAGCCTCCATTTACATGCAAATGAGTCACTTATAATACAGCCCCTCCCATTCCTTGATGTCACTGCAGCAACAGTGCAGAACAAAACATAAGGGTATCAATGCTGTTTAGCCTGATTTTAGTTTAAGTTTGCAATGGCTTAAGACAGTTCTGTCATGCAACTCACACAGGGAGTGGTACTTGTAGCCTTAATACTGCATGTGTAGAGCAAATAATACATCTAATAGTATTTCATTCACATGAAACAAAAGCTGTTTCTCTGTACAGCTTATTTCTCTCTGTCAGACAGTTGTAACATGTTGTGGAAAGCAGTAGACTGAATCAGTCAATCAACCAATCGAGCAGTCAGTCACTCCGTATTGAATCACGTGAGCACCCTTAAGATTTGTTACAAGATAAGCCTGGGCAGTTTACCAAAGGATCACACAAGACTGACTTACATACATTCCCTTTCAGCAGCCTGAAAGTGGAAAGCTAGATCATTTACTTTATAAAGTGTATTGTTTTACATTTCAAATGCTCCTTAAATCGGAGTTTCTGACTGGAAATACCAAGACACAGAATGCATATGATATGGGAGGAGTGAGCTAAGCAAATACAGAGCACTACAAACAGAGACTGATTAGTTTCTTTACCTACAACAGCTGAGGTGTAGAATCTGATTTGTGAGGGACATCCTACTTCAAATGCTGGCATTACAAAGCCGGGGAGGCTGCCACAGCTTATCCTTAGTACCTTGAAAGTGAAGTGCTGTAGCTCTCACATCACTGCTAATGATTTATAATGGGAATTGGGGCACTTTTAAAGTCATGGACCTGTGGGGCCATCACAGTTTCTAAGGAGGTTAGGGGAACTAAGGGACTGTAGTAGGATTTGAACCAGAGTCCCCCAGTGCTTGTGCATATGCTTTCCTGGTAACCTAATCCTTGTCATAGCTGAATTCTTTTTTGCCTTACAGCAGCCATCCAATCACTGACTGCCTAGTTAAAAAGTGAAAGGGGCCTGTTTGCAAGATTGTTTCTCACTGCTGGTGTCAATCAAAACAGAGAATGTTAACACACACACACCATAATACAACAGCTGCATAATACCACTTAAAACTCTTGTTGTTCCCAGAGTCATTTATTGGGTAAACTGTTTTGGTAACAGAAACACAACACATACAGGCGATATATATATATATATATATATATATATATATATATATATATATACACCTCAAATCAGTGCTGCATCACACTCACATGGTCCTACTCCCTATTAGACCTGCACTTCAGGATGTGCACAACACTTAAAGAGTTCCTCCATTACTCAAGTGGGGAACCAAACATTGTGGGTTTGGTCTGCTGATGGAACTGCATTTAGTGCAGCACCATTATCTGTTGCTCTGATGACATCATCCTCCAGCAACATTGATGGTAAAATGGAGGACAAACACATTGATAACTTTTGGGGGCTGTATATTTTTATTTATAATCTAGATCTGGACAGCAATATGACTGCTGGCAACTGGAGGAGGCACACAACAGTTACACATAAGGAGTTGGGAAAATATTGGTGTGGAACTATGGGAGACTTCTCCTTTAACTGCAGACTACAAAGCAGTACCTTGGGAGGCTGGGTACAGAACCTACTTAAGGAAGAGGTTCTGCAAGACAGCAGTGTCAAAGCTGGCATCTCTGCCTGACTGTATGCCCAGACAGTAGTGCTTTGTGAAAGTGTGTACTGTTTTCCAGGTAGCTGCTTGACAGATTTCCTGCAAGAAAACACCTCTTGATGCTGCCACAGAGGCAGACGTGCCCCATGTGGAGTGAGCCTTTAGGCCTTCAAGTGGCAGCTTGCCAGCGTTACCGTAACAGAACTATATGCAGACTATCCAATGAAAAATTGTTCTCTTGGATGCTGGTTCACCTTTACTCACTTAAACACAGGTGATAAATACTGATTTATTTGTTTCTTGTTTTATTTTAATGGCGTATTGTTGTATTTAAATTAAGTATGTTGATTGCGATGTTTTAAAACTGTGAGGCACCTTGGTTTTGGAAAGGCGCCATAAAAATAAAGTTTTATTTTATTATTATTATTAAATAACTGAGTATTAGTGAACCTTACCTCTTTTGTATGGTCCAAGTAGTAGCTTGGCACTCTCTCAACATCCAAACTGTGAAGTTTTTTCTCTCCTGAACTGGATTTTGCTGTAAAGAACACTAGAAGTGTCATTAATGGGTTCAGATGAAATTCAGTCACCACTTTAGGAAGGAATTTAAGTTCTTAGGACTACCATGTCCCTGTGGAAAATGATAAAGTCAGATCTGAGCAGAGGGCTTGCAGCTCACTTACCCTTCTGGAAGATGTCACAGCCACCAGGAAAACTGCTTTCCAGGTGACATACTTCAATTAGCAGTTGCCATAGGCTTGAAAGAAGTCTCCATGAGCTGGGCAATGCACAGATTCTTGCCCCATAATGAGAAAGGATCCCTTACTGAAGGGTACAGGCAAATAAGGCCTCTAAAAACTTTTTAAAAATGCACTGTGAGGTTACTAACCTGTTCTTAGTAGCTGAAGCATATACTGACACTGCAGCCAAATGCACCTTCAGGGTTGAAGACCTAAGACCCAGGGACCGTAAGTGGACCGGGTAGTCCAAGACCGCAGGGAAGTCTGCCTGAAATGAGCTGAGCTGCCTAGAGGAGCACCACAGGGAAAATCTTTTTCAATTTGAAGTATAGATTTTCCTGGTTGCTGGGTTTCTGGAAACCTGAAGCACTTCTAAAACCTTTTCAGTGAGGTTTAGTTGAGATAACTCTTAACTCTTCAAGCACCATACCCTGAGAAGCAGGGTTCTCTGATCTGGAAATGTTATCCTGCCCTGGGACAAGGTCAGCAGATTGTACCTCAGAGGAAGGATGATGGGGTGTCTGATGGAGATGGACAGAAGCAAGTACCAAGTCTGTCTGGCCCAATCTGGAGCTATTAGGATCATTGTTGGAGGCTCTCCTCTCAGTTTCAGCAGCACCCTCGGTAACAATGGGAACGGAGGAAATGCATAAAGAAACTTTCCTGCCCAACCGAGGATTAGGGCATCCTCTTGAAGTAAGATCTGGTAGTTTTCCCAGGATGTGAACAGTTCTGTCTCTGGTGTACCCCACCTTTTGAACACTGCAGCCAACACCTGCTTGTTCAGGGTCCATTTGTGGTGTTCCTGGCTGATTCTGCTCAAGGAATCTGATAAGACGTTGCCTTTCCCTGGCAGGTGTACTGCTGATACTTGCAACTCCAGGAAATAGGCTAGGTTCCAGATCTTCAGTGCACAATTTTGAAGATCTTGTTTCTCCCTGTTTGTTGATAAAATATTTGGTGGTGGTGTCTGTGCTGACCTGGATGGTCTGACCCTTGATGTGGGAGACAAAGCCTTGTATTGCCAGATACACTTCCCTGAGCTCCAGGAGGTTTACATACTCCAGTGGGCTCCACACCCTGCTTATGGTGAGATCCTCCAGATGGGCACCCCAGCCCTGGAGGGAGGCATCTGTAATAATCACGACTGTGGGTGATCGCTGGAGGAAGGGAACACCCTCTCTGAGGCTGTCCTCTTCTATCCACCACTCCAGTGCCCCTAACAGGCACTTTGACATGGGCACTAGTTTTGACAGTGGGTCCCACCTTTGGGACCAATGGGTCCCCAAGTGGTACTGGATATCTCTCATTTGGAATTTGGCACCTAGTACTACTGCTGTGGATGAGGCCATACGCCCCAGAAACTGGAGGAAGTCTCTTACAGGTCTGAGCTGTCCTGTCTTGAAGGACCTTGCAAGCACTATCAGGTTTGCCACTCTTTCTGGAGGAAGGAATGCCTTCTCTTGGTGGGCATCCAACTCTGCACCTATAAATTCCCAAACCTGCACAGGTTCTGTCTGGAACTTTTGGGCATTTATTAGGAAACCCAGGTCCTCCGAGGTGTGCTTGGTGAGAAGAATGGAGGACGTGACGTCCAGGTGTGACTTGCCTGAGACTAACCATTCATCAAGGTAGGGAAAGACTACCACCCTGTCTCCTCAAATGTGCCGCCACTATGGCTAGGCACTTTGTGAACACTCTGGGAGCAGATGACAGGCCAAAAGGTAGGGCTGCGAACTGATAAAAGCAGTTAACTACTCTGAATCAGAGGTACCTTCTGTGAGTGGGCCTGACTGGTATGTGAAAGTAGTTGTCTTTCAGATCCAGTGACCCCAGAGAGTTTCCTTGCTGCAGAGCTGGAATTACTGATCCCAGTGTTACCATCTTAAACTTTTCCTTTTTTACGTATTTGTTCAGGTATCTCAGGTCTAAAATGGGTCACCACTCCCCATTTTTCTTGTAGCTCAAGAAGCATCTTGAGTAAAGCACCTTCACCTGGTTAACACATTTTTAAATAAAGCCCTTTGCCCCAAGTTTTGGGGGTGGGGGGGGGCTTTCTCTAACTCCAATAAGAGTTTTTCAGTTGGTGTATGAAGTGTGAAGATTTTGTGATTCTGACGTTTTGGAAATTTTTTGAACTGCATTGTCAGACCCCAACTCACTATTTCCACGACCCACATATCTGTCGTAATTCTTTCCCATATGCCTGGAAATAGTGAATCAGCCTTCTCCACACTGGCAATGGTTGGGCTTCCTGTGGAGGCTTGTCAGGGGTTCTGTTTTGCCTGGGCTTTGGGGGCTGGTGTTATATCCGCAAACCTAGGGCCCCTTCTGCCTCTGCCCCTGAAGAACCCTCTCAGAGGGGCAAAATCATAGGTAAGGTAAGTGCGGGGATAGTAACCCCTGCCCCCTACCTCCCCTTCCATAAGGCCAGTGGGAAGTGGAGGCCTTTTCCTCTTTAGTATTGCCTTTGTAGGTGGTCTTGTATTCATCCACCTTCTTCATATTTTTAGGAGGCAGTAGAGCATAGTGGTTTAGGGCACTGGGCTGCAAACCTGGGTTTGAATCTCAACCCTCACTTGCATACTGTGTGACCCTGAGCAAGTCACTTAACTTCCTTGTGCTCCCAGGTCGCACCTGGAAACAAGCTCTGGCTTAGTGTGCCTTTCCTGGTTAAACAATTTCCCCTTAACCCCCCTTCATATAAGCCTCTGTTTTGTCACCAAAGAATTTCCTTCAGAAGGGAAATTGTTTTTGTTTGAGTGGTCTGAGCGAGGTCTATGTTTCTGAGCCATGCAAACCTTCTTAGGGATACTGCATGTGCCATGACCCTAGAAGCAGAGTCACTGGTGTCTACTGCAAAACGAAACTGGCACTTGGTGGCATCCATGACAGTTTTTGCTATGACTGCCAGATGCTGTGCCAAGTCACCAGTAGTCTTTCATCGCCAAAACAGAGCTCCAAAGGGCCTTTTGGTACTGAGATGTGTAGGCCATGTATGTTGCCTGTCTTAAGAGCAGGGAAGCTGATGTATACACTTTTTTTGCCCATACTATCCAGTTTTCTGGAATTCTTTTCTGGAAGCTGGGAAAAACGGGGTACTTTGGTCTTGTCACAGGTAGCAGTCAGAACCACCCCCTCATGATCAGGCTTGTCCACCTGATATTTTTTTCTCATTTTTCTTGTTGATGCCAGCAGCTGAGGTGGGTGCTGCCAGCACTTTACGAGTGTCCTTTCTGAGGGATTTGTGAATGGGCAAAAGCAAACTTTTTGTGGGGTTTAAGCCCATCATGTCCAAAAACTCCACCTAATCTTCATCTTGAGCAGTCTCCTGTGATGCGATATTGAGAGTATTGATCATTTGCCTCACAAAGGAATAGTGTGAGGTGTAATCTTCCGAAGGCCGAGGAGGGGAACCAAACTCCTGTTCAGTGGAACTGCCAGGCTCTATAGGTTCTTCTTCTGCCTTGTAGTAAAACGCAGTCTCCTCCTCCACAGGGATTGGGATAGGTACTGGAGCCTGGTTTTTTTTTTGGGGGGGAGCACAGGCGTATTCATAAAGGTCCCCATAGCCTGGAAGAAAGTACAGTTATGTAAGAACTTACCGTAACAGTAGATCTTCGAGAGAGGTTCCTTCAGTAGGTCATCACATATAGATCTAGTGCCACCTGGCCCGCATGGCAGACTTTTCCAGCAATACCTGATGGGGGACCGCCCACCCGATGTCACGTGACCGACGTCAGCGTGACCCTGTATAGTGGGCGGTCCCCATGCCCACCCTCCAGTTCTCCCGCCGGAGACCTAAAGAGGCCTGACAGCAGAAGGAAACAGAGTCTGGAGTCCCAAAAGAAAATTGGGGGAAGGAGGGAGGGAAATATGATTCTCTGAAGGAACCTCTCAAAGATCTACTGTTAGCAAGCTCCCACGTAACTGTACTGTCTTACTTCGAGAGGGTTCCTTCAGTAGGTCATAACATATAGGACTGAGTCCCAAGAAGTCCCTCCTAAGAGAGACCGAGAGAAACATGGAGGAGGAGAAACTCCAGCTAAAAAAGGAACAGAGTGGAACCAGCCTAGGACAGCAAAGCTAGGCCAAAACCTGCACTCCGCCTAGAAGCAATGTCCAGACTGTAGTGCTTGGTAAAAGTATGGACAGAACTCCATGTTGCTGCTGTGCAAATATCTGCTGCAGAAACGTTACGCATAAAAGCTGCGGATGCAGCCATGCCTCTAGTGGAATGACCTCTCGCAGACCCCAGCAGAGGTTTGTCATACTTCTGATAACAGAAGCGAATGCAGTTGGCTAACCACTTGGACAGGCACTGCTTAGAGACAGCTTTCCCAAAGGATTTGGGGGTGAATGAAACAAAGAGCTGATCCATCCTTCTGGAAATCTTTGGATGGATGGGTATAGCACCGGGACGTGTGTGAGAGGTAGCTTGAGAACCAGGACAGTGTATTGGTGGAGAGGCCAAGGGCTGTGAGGCTGTTGAGCAGGATGTGATGATTGACAGTGTCAAACGCTTTGGTTAGGTCAATAAAGATTGACCCAACCATTTTTCCACTATCCAGGGAGTCATATAGGTGTGAAGTAAAGTCAGTGAGTGCAGTAATAGTGCTGTGGGATTTACGGAACCCATGCTGCTGAGAGCAGAGGAGGTTATATTTGTTGAGGTAATCTGTGAGCTGATCTGACACAATTCTCTCTAGGGCTTTTGAGAGGGGTGGTAAAATAGATATTGGGTGGTAGTTGCTTATGCTGGTCCTGTCTCCACTTTTAAAGACTGGGGTGATGAAGGCAGTTTTCCACTGGTCAGGGAATATGTTCAACTTAAGGGATATGTTAAAAAGTTGCATTAGTGGGTGGGCAAGCACTTCTAGGGTGATGGCGAGAAGCTTCTTGTTGAGCGTATCACTACCCATTCTAGTTTTGTCAAGGATCTTCTTTACATGTTTAATAGTGTCTGCCTTCGTGATCATTTTGAAGTAGAATGGGGGTTGAGTTGTGTATGTGGTGGTAGCATGGTTTGGTGGTCAGCTGATCGGATCAGTAACAAGAAACTCTGGAGGGAAGACAGAGCTGAGGTCTGTAAAGGCCAAATTAAAGGCATTAGCTAACTCTTTGGGTTGCTGGAGAGGGCCCACAGGGGGTGATAATTAGATCTGGCGGAGTTTTGGATTCTTTCCCTGATAGTGTCTTAACATTCTCCCAGAACGCTCTCCCATTCCCCCAGCACTTCTGAAGTTCCTTTCTGTAATAGGAGGTCTTAGCATTCCTTATTAAGTGAGTACATTTATTCCTTGCAGCCTTGTAGGCTGTAAAATCTGTCTCTCTCCTGGTAGCTCTTGCTACATGCCAGAGGTTGTCCCTATTCATTAGTTCTAAAAGGGGTCCGTTAAGCCAAGGATTGGATGACCCTTTTTTTTGAATGTTCTGAATGGTGCGAATAAGTCACAGGCTTTATTGAAGATGGCAATAAAGTATTCCACAGTCTAGTTAGGGTCAGGGCAAGTGAAAAGGGGAGACCAGTCTGCTGTCTCTCGAATAGCTCTTGAAGAGGCCAAGTTGTCCTTTCCTCAAGGAGCATTTTTTTCTGGTTTCCGGCATGTCCTTAAAGCACTTGTTAGACCAGGAGCAGATAATGGGAGAGTGGTCACTCAAGGTGTCTGGCAGGACGGTGGTATTTTTTATGTGCTCGGGGCAAGTAGCTAGGAGCCAATCAATGAGTGTGCTAGTACCTGTGTGACAGTTCATCCTAGTTGTTTGATTTACCATCTGCGTTAGGTAAAGGACATGTATTTTGTCCCTGACAGTAACTGCATCCTTAGCTAGCCAGTTCGAATTAAAGTCCCCAAGGATAACCTGTTCCCAGCCCTGCTTCGCTTTTCTGACGTGTTCAGTGAATAACTCAAGTCCTGGCCTTTGCTTTCCTGGGGGTATATAAACTGTTGTAACAGAGTTTTACCTTGTTGGCCAATTGAAAGTTTAATAGAGTATCTGAGCTTCCTTGGCATTTGTATTGTAAGGCATGATTTGTCTGCAGATGCTGCTCCTCAGGTAGACTAGGCACCCCCCCACCTCGTTTGGAGAGCCTGTCCATGCAAAAGATGGTGTAACCATCCAGAGAGATTGAGGAGTCTGGGACCTTGGAGGAGAGCCAGGTTTCTGTGAGCACGAGAACATCAGGTTTGTGAATTGTTACCCAAGCTTGGAATTGGGCAAGTTTGTGCAGGAAACTACAAATGTTAATAGTGGCAGTTTTTATAGAACCAGTAGGCTGGGGGTTGTGGTGGTCTGTGGGTCCAGGATTGGGGTGAACATTCCCAGATAGGAGTAGGAGGATAATAAGTAATCTGATAAGGTATAGTTTCCACCAAGTTCTTGCTATTTGAGCTAGCCTGCTGCTGTGGGGCCTGGGTGTGCGGGAATCCTTGGAGATGTTGCAGCACATCAGAGCCAGAACAGTTCCAGGGGAGATAGGTGTGCATCGCTGCATCCTGTGGAACTCGTAGTACAGGTACATGTCAATAGGGATTTTGAGCTGGATATCTATTGTGACTGAACTAGTTAGTTGCTTGTGTACTTTGATTTATTGGCAGATCACTAAAGGGGAGTGGAGGTGTGTGCTGGCTGGTCATGTTTGAGGGTCACATTGTCCTTTCCCTCATGATCCAGTGACAGGTAGTTTAGGAGAAGAAAGATCACCACATTCACCAGCTATAAAGAGCTCATTTTGGAGGCGTCTTGGCTCCTGTCACTTTAAGAGAAGTTAACTCCCTTACATGAAAAAAAACAAGGTCCCTCTAGTGGCAGATCCGTATAAACTGCTAATGGGAAAAAGCAGTCCCAGTTAAGTAGCTTAATTAACCTTGGGAGTTGCATTTCTCTGTCCGAGCCTGTAGACTTGAGGCAGCGGGCAGATGGCTGAGATGTGGTCAGGACACAGCTCTGTGTTTTAAATTTGCCTGCGCCACTAATCAGCCAACCCTGCTTTAGGCGCCAAAATTTCAAAAGGGATACAGGTCCAAGCAGCTCCATACCTTCAGTTAGGAGAAGGAGGAGGGCAGGTCCAGCAGAGAGATACGAGCCACAGGAAGTAGTTCGTCCGTGAGAGAACTCCTGGCCCAAGAAGGGCAACAGAACCCGAGGAAAAAAGGGACAGAGAGAACACATTATAGGCAGCTCCAGAGGGGAGGGCTTTAACAAACAAAAGCCAGCACAAAGGGCAGGGAGGGGATACATGAAAAACAAAAGGTTAAATGTGCAGGGCTGGTCTTTTGACTTAAATGCAGTGAAGGGCAGATAGCTACAGCAGTGGGAGTCTACAGGAAAATTGCCAGGCCTGGGAAACAGAGCAGGATTAGTCAAAGATCAAGCAGTGAAAGAAAGTTTGAATCAGAACAGGGACTTAGTCATAAACAATCTTCTTCACACCTTTCCAGTCTGGATTTAGGAAAAAACACTCTACTACCACCTCCCTACTAAGACTCATGGATTCCATCCTCTCGGGGATCAACAAAGGTCTAATTACATCAGCCATCTTCGTCGACTTAGCCAAAGCTTTCGACACAGTATCCCACCCCTTGTTGTTATCCTGCCTATCTGAAGCTGGGTTATCCGTGACTGCCACCAACTGGTTCAGAACCTACCTGCAAGGCAGAACCCAGTCTGTAAAAATTGCTGATTCCACCTCTCCTCCACTCCCCGTTGTCACTGGCATTCCCCAAGGCTCAGTTCTTGGCCCAATTCTCTTTTCCATCCTACTAAATGACCTGCCACAAACCTGCTCTTCTACCTCAATACATATGTATGCAGATGACACAGTCCTCTTCTCCTCCGGCCGGACCCACAAGGAGGTCGCATCCAGTTTACAGGCTGATTTCAACAAGGTACAACTCTGGTTTAACTCCCACTAACTCTCCCTCAATGCCAGGAAGACGGTCTCCTTGACCTTCGGCACTAGGCAGAGACTATCCAGACTTACCTCACCCCGATCTTCCACACCCTTGATGGGACAGTCCTTGAGGATGTGTCCTCCTTTAGGTACCTAGGGATCTGGCTTGACAGACACCTATCTTTCTCAGCCCACATGGACGCTATCCTGAAAAAACTGCGCCCTAAGCTTGGCGCTCTCTATAGAAATTGCAGTAGTCTCCCGCTACCCATGAAATTGTGCAGAAAATGATACTACCCACCTTCGACTACTGCGATATAATCTACAGTTCTGCCCCCAAGTCTGCCCTATCCAGACTGGACCCTCTCTTCAATGCTTTCTGCCGTTTTGCCCTTGATGCACCCCCTAGTACCCACCACTGCAAGCTTTTCCATTCACTGGCCCTCCCACCCCTTAGCAACCGGAGACTGCTTCACAGTGCTTATCTGCTTCTAAGTTCTCGCTCGGTTCCCTTTCTTCGTACATCGCCTCCTCCCTATCTTCTCCTCCAACCCCCTCTCAAGCCCTCAGGTCTACTGACTCCCGACTATTGGTAATCCTTCACCGCCGGATCTCTGCAGGGCAATCAGCCTTCTCCTACCATCTCCCGAAGCTTTGGAGTGACCTGCCGGTCCAAATCCGCCATTCCTGCTCTAGGCATTCTCTATCCTCTGCCCTCTTAAACTACTATGCGGTAAACTGTTCATGCACCTGACCTCCTCTCCCCCAACCCTTTAGCCAACCCCCTCCCCCCTCTTACATCGTACGCGGCCTGACCAGCGGCTTTAGCTACTGGCTGTAAATGCTGGCATGTATTTCTACCAACCTCTGCACTTACCCCATACTGCACTTCTGCCTTGTCTCCCTGTCAAACGTTTTCCCTTAGTGACTGTCACCCATGTATATTGTAACACAATCCAGGTCTAAACCGTACTCCTTGTTCTCCCTTCGCTTCTAAACCTTCCCTATACTGTTTCCCTACTTCATGTACCCCTTAAATACAAGGCAGTTCAAAGCCCTGTAAGCAATGTGTAACTCTAATTCGATTCAATGCAACTAATGTAAGTAATGGCTGTATGTAAGCAATGTAAGTAATGTTACTCTCAATTCATGACTCCAATGTGTAACTCAATGCTATGTATCATGTACTCATTGCTGTCCTCCGCCCCCCAAGGACGCACCGTGAGACGAGCATCTTGTTGCTCAGTGTGCCTTTCCTGGTGAAACATTTCAATAAATAAATAAAAATAAGCAGTAAAGGTAAGAGTGATTTGCTACAAGCAAACTGGCAATTCACTAAACATTAACGTGGCTAGGTGCAAATTAATATAGTAAGACACAAAGTGTTACCCAATGAAGGCATACAATTCTAGCAAAACACAATGCAAAGTTCAAGTTCTGAACAGCAGCCAAGGGCCAAATAATCCAGAGTGATAGACAGGAGCTTCCAGGATAGACTCCCTGGACGGGGAAGAGATTAGCCAATTGTCCAGGTAGGGGAAAACCGCTATACCGATGACGCAGGGCAGCCGCCACCACTAAGGCACTTGGTAAACACCCAGGGTACCAAAGAAAGGCCAAAGGGGACAGCCCAAAATTGGAAGTGCTCCCCTTGGAAACAAAACCGCAGGAATTGGCGGTGGCTGGGGAAGATCGGGATGTGCAGGTATACATCCTGCATATCAAGAGCACAAAGCCACTGATTCTCTAGGAGGAGAGGAAGGAGGCTTTGGAGAGTCAACATCCGGAACTTTTTGTACTCGACGAACAGACTGAGACTGCTCAGGTCGACAATGGGTCACAGGTTGCCTGACTTTTTTGGAACCAGGAAGAAGTGGGAGTAAAACCCCGTTCCCCTTTGACAGAGGGGAACAATCTCTATGGCTTCTTTGAGCAAGAGATTTTGGATTTCTTCCCTTAAGAGAAGGGCCTGGTATTGAGAGTAGGCTGATCTTCTGGGAGGAGCTTCTGGAGGAAACTCCAGGAACTCTATAGTGTGTCCTTGGAACACCAACTGCAGGACCAGCGCATCGGAGGTGATGCTTTGTCACTCCTGTGTGTGGCGAGCAAACCTCCCCCCAGCAGCTCCTTGCACGGAGGCTGAGGAGGGGGTGGGGAACAGGAGTTGGGAGGTGGCAGGATGGGCAGGGGAGGACCCCCTGAACATCTCTGGTTCCTGGAGGCAGGAGGGGTAGCGGCACCTGTGGACTTACGCTTGCCCTGGCGCCGGGCCTGGGCTTGCTTCCTCTGCCTCCAGGTCCTTTTCTGAAAGGGCTGCTGCTGTTCGGTGCCCGATCGGTACATGGACTGCATGGATCTCAGGGCTTGACCTTGGTCCTGTAGATCCATGATGATGTCCTTGGTGTCACAACCAAAAGGCACCTAGCCCCTGAAGGGGGCATCCTGAATCGCAGTCTGGACCTCGGTAGTGAGGCCAGAGATGTGAAGCCAGGCCTGCCGTCGAAGGGAGACAACAGTCGCCGAGGTGTGGGATACGGAATCAACGGAGTCGTAGGTAGCCTGCAACACATGCCTGCAAGAAATCCTGGACCGGTGGAGATCCTTGATGAGCTTCTCCTTTAGGTCCGAAGGGTCCATGGACTGGACACGGGCTTCGAGCCTGACCAAGGTGGCTTTCTGGTGAGACACCATATGGGCCACATAATTAAGGGACCATAATGCGCATATGGCCAATGAGAAGACTTTCTTCCCAAACTGGTCAATCTGCCTCGACTCCTTATCTGGAAGAGAAGAGCTCATGTGCTTAGGTGCTGTGGAGCGATCATGAGCAGCCGAGATTACTACGGAGTCAGCCTTCGGATGCGCATTGAGGAAAGGGGCATCCTTGGGCACCCAGTAAGTCCAGTCCGCTCTCTTGGGGACAGCCGGGATTTAGTGAGGCATCTGCCAGACCATAGTGGTGAGGTCTTGGTGAGGTCCAATCCAGGGAGAAACAAGGATCGAGAACAGAGACTTCAGGGCCAGATGTTCAGCGAGGTCTGACACATGGGATCCTGTTCCTCCGACTCCCAGTCAAAGTGTTGTTGAATGGATCTCAATAAGTCTGAAAAGGAAGGATCCTCGGGGGGGGGGACTTGGGAGATCCTTACACTTAGGGACCTGGGACTCATGGTCTGAGGGCTCCTCCGATGAATCATCCCTCGAGTCCGGATTGTCTCCTAAATCCGGAAGAACTATGTCCTTGGAGATAATCCCCATGACGTGAACAGCGGATTGGGATGAGCTCACCAGGGACGGGGACTTAGGAGAGCGGGGAAGTGGGAGTCTGCTCTCTAGGTCCATCACCAACTCTGAACGCGCCTTCTGCCACCAAGACTGGATAAGGGTCTTGAAATCCGGTTGCGGGGCCGGAGGAGAGGGAGGAGGAGGAGGAGGAGGAGGGACAGCCTGGGGAAGAGGGTAGTGCTACCCCGTATAACCATATCCCGGGTACGGGGTGTAGCCCGGGAAGTAATGTCCCGCAGCACTCCAATCTGGAGTAGGACCTGCTGGGGGGGGTGGGATAGTCTAAGGGATACCCAGAAGGGTAATGCGGGGTCTTGAATAGAGTCCCAACATCAGGGGGCCTGACGGAGGGGGAATCCACGTAGGGCCTGCAGAAGAATAAAGAGGTGGCAGGTCCGGCATAGGAGGTGCCATCGTTAGGGCTGCTGTCATCGGAACTGGCACCACTGGGTCCGGCATTGGAAAAGGGTCCTGCATCAGATAGGCTGGCATCTGAACCCGACGAAGGGGATCTGACGGAGGGACCTGGTCTGCCAAAGAAGCCGACGGTGGAGGCAGATGCGAGGGCCCTGGCAAGGAGACAGTTGGGGGGGGGGGTCTGGCATTGGAATAGGTCTCGCCGGATCTGATGGAGGAAGGGTGTCTGGTGTAGCAACAACTAGAACAGAATCATTCCTCCCTGAAGGGACAGGAGAAGCCTCTGGTGTAGGGCCGGACAGCTGAGGAGGACCTCCATCCCAGCGACCCTACATTATCTTCGCCTGGGGTAGTGGCCGTAGAAGGACTGGCTACCAGCGGGGAGAAGGGGGGAAGAGGGGCAGTCTCCCCTGGGCTCGTCCGGGTGTCAGGTGGGCTGCCATTAGGCCCTGACAGGAGAGCTGTGTCTGTGTGGTTGTCGGAGGCGGCTGTCTGACCAGATGTAGCTGGGCGGGAGGGGGAGGAGTCCTCTGCCGACTTAATGGCTGAGGCCGGGTGGGTCCCCAAGGCTTGGGGAGCCAACTTACTGGCGGCTGGGTGGTCCCCAAAGGAGCCGGGGGCTGACTTAACGGCAGATGCGGTGCAGCCGTCGGAGGAACTAGCAGTCGCCTTACCACTGCGGAGGATTTCCCAGACTTACCTGGATCCCCTGCTGCCGATTGCTACTTAGGCGGAGGCAGCAGGGGAGAGACCTTGCTGGCAGAAAGCCTAGAGGACTCGGCCCGAGAACCATCCGTGGAGTGCTCCCGCTCCTTATGTTTCTCCTTGTGGTGTTTTGAAGGAGAGGGGGAAGAAGAAGAAGAGGAATCACGAATGCATTCCATTTGTTTCTCTAAAGACGCCAGCCGGGTCTTCAAGAGATGGGCCTCCAGAGCCTGCTGCCTCCTCTTTCGTGTGGCCTGGTTAAAGGGCTTGCAGTCTGGGCAGGACAAGGTTGGATGGTTTGGGCCCAAACAGAGAACGCACTTCACGTGGCCATCTTTGTGTGGAATTTGCATGCCACAAGACTGACACTTCTTCTTCGAAGAAGACATAGAATAAGTCAGAAAAGGAAGGTAGAAAATATTAACTACCGACGAAACTTTCATGGCGAATGCTGAGTAAGTCTGCTGCGAGGCGACGGTGGGAAAGAACTGGTGTGCGGGTGTGGGGACCGCCAACTATATAGGGTCACACTGACATCGGGTGGGCGGTCCCCTGTCAGGTATTGCTGGAAAAGTCCACCGTGCGGCCCAGACGCCAGGTGGTGCTAGTCCTATCTGTGATGACCTACTGAAGGAACCCACTCGAAGTAAGATCTACCATGCCATAGTCATATCATCTAACAAGGGCAGCTTATTTTTGTCCACTGGTGTCTCCTTTCCTTCATCAGGAGGGGGGACAGTGACATTCTTTTTTTTTTTTCTCTTAGCAGGCACTGAGTCAGATGCCTGTTCAGAGGCTATTTTTTGTTGTTGGAATCGGGGTTCTCCTGTTCTGAAACCCTGATCTCTGAACCGTCTTTAGCAGCCTTATGCTGAGCATTTAGGTGACGTAGAGGCAGACTGAGAAGCCATAATGTCTGATTTTGTAGCCTTTTTCTTTACAGTTTTAGGGCAAAACTTAATAAAAAGCTCACAATTTGTAAAATTATGATCCAGACCCAGGCACCTCAAACACAAGTTATGGCAGTCTGCCTTAGCCAGGAACTGGAAACAAATTTTGCAATTTTTAAGGCCTGCAGGTCCTGTTCTCTTTTTGGTTCTGTCAGTCAGGCCAATTTCTGACAGCCTTTAGGGCGCTTTGTTTCCCCAATACAAAAAATAAAGAACTGCAGTTCAGTTCCTTTATTAAAAGGGAACCCCTATAAAATAAATATAATTAGTGAAAGAAGGCCAAACAGAATCTTGGTTCCACCAGAAAAAGGGAACCGGGACAAAGGAAATAAAAAACGCAAAGTGGTTACAAAAAAGAAGTTACATAAGAACTTACTGTAGCAGATGATCTTCGAGGGGATCTCAGTCATCAGGTCAAACCATAGGAATTTCACTGTTGGTGAAGTAGGATCCACACGGCAGATTTTCAGCAGTATAACTGGGACTGCCCACGCCGACAGTGTGTGCTAGTCATCAACCCTATAAAGGTGTGAGCAGTCCTGCTCCCTCCTCAGTTCTTTCCCCCGGAGGAAAAGGGAGCATAGCTCTAGCAACAGGGGACCGAGGAGAGAGAGAGGTGCCCAGGCCTATAAGAAAGGCTGGATACACCAGATAGGAAAATTACGTACCTACCGTAATTCTTGATCTTCTCTTGTATCTTCACCATTCATTACTTCCTGGGTGTAAGCCGGAGATGGCGCCAGTCCTTGAGGAACTTTTTTTTTTTAAATGCCTAACGGCCCCGCCCTCGAGAGTGACGTCATGCGTCATGCGCGAGGGGCGGCCGTTAGTAGCGACCGACTCCTCCTCCAACTCAGTTCTGTGAGCCGGAGAGGCAAAAGTGAAAGCAGAAAATATAGATAGCGAGGCAAGATAGCCGAGGGATAGCAAAGCAAGGAAGAATGAACTGAAAAAGGAATAAGCCGATGGAGGAAGGACAGAGGAGATAAGAACATCCCTAGCCAAGGGACTGCAGGCCTCCTTACCTGGGCGACTCTAGAAGGAGAGATGAGTAAGGAAATGAGAAAATAGAAGAAGAAGAAGAAGAGAAGAGAGAGATGGGATGTTGAGGACCAGAACCCAACGAAAGCATAGTTAGCTTGTAGCTGAAGGCTCGACTAAAGGGGAAGCAAGAATCCCGTAGATAGAGCTGAAGAGAAGGTTCACCAACCCGCTTAGACAGACTCAGGAGGGCATAGTCCCTCATCTTCAACATGCCATTGTCTTCACACCCACCTCGCTCCTGGGCATGGAAGGCCTTTAACTGGAGGACAGCCGAGGAGGGAAGAACCCCAGCAGCATGAGAGTGCTGCTCAGGGTTTAGAAATGGAAATGCAAGCCTTTCAGGCTTCAAGATAGAAATGGGACTCAGACTGACTGGCTAAGGCAGGCCAAGGCTTAGGCTGGTTAGGATTGGATATGGTCAGCAGAGCTCTACTGTAAAAATTGTCCAGGAGGACACTTAAAGGAGAAACCAATAGCAAAACAGCGAGAAGGATAGCCTACCTTCTCATTTGCCTTCTTATTTGATTTCTCCTTTGACTAGATGCATGACCCAGATACCAAGATGCCTATAGCAGTCGGAGAGAGTTCCTCAGCATTTTTTTTTTTTTATGGAAGAAAGGAACAGACGTATATTCCTCTCTGCTCTGCAAGGCAAGAAGAGAGAGGGATTAGATTTCAGGGCAACTATCTGAACACGGGATTGCAGGATCAAAACTGAATAGCCTGAGCCAGGCCAAAAAACCCCAGAGGTATCTTGCCAGAAGAATAGCAAGAGATAGTAGTGCAGTCTGATCACCAATGCAATCCACGAGATGCCCCATGAATCTTAGAGTAAGTAATTTTTCTGGATGTTAGAACCCCCCCTCTTAAGAAAGATCTTTTTTTTTTTTTTTTTATTACATATTTTTTTTTTTTTTTGGAAAAGTGAAACAATTTTCCATATATTTTATAAAAAATGCAGAGAGAGGAAGGAGACGGGAGGTGGAGAAGCCACAGGAAGAGGCCACTGAGGGGATGGTGGGTGGGTGTAAGTAATGAATGGTGAAGATACAAGAGAAGATCAAGAATTACGGTAGGTACGTAATTTTCCTATCTTCCCTTGTCAATCTTCACCATTCATTACTTCCTGGGTGAGTACCAAGCTCCTCTTCCCCTGGAGGGGGAAGAGGCCATACCCTGAGGGAACAAGACCCCAGCCTTCTGCTGGTGAGAAACAGAAGGAGAAGACCTGGCTTATTCAGAAAGCCTAAGTGGGAGAAGAGCTAGGAGGTGCCTCCCGAGGGACGAGGACGGATGGAGCCCCTGTAAAGTCTCCTAGCTCTGGATGAGAAAAGCGGGTCCCCGGAAGGCAGGCGCATCACCCTACGCCGGGCCAGGGTGACAACCTGGAAAAGCCAGGCCATGCCGTCCACCTGATGCAGATCGCTGTCCCGCAAGCCTGGAAGCCACCTCATTGGCGTCATAAGATGCCCTTGCTTGGTGTCTTGCCAGCTCCAGGCCTACCGCGGAGAGGGCAACGGCTTGTCTGGTTTGCTCCGTGTCAGGCATAGATGCCAGCAGCTGGGACATCATCGACCACAGATGCCGGTTGTAGGCAGCGTGGTGAGCCTGATGTGATGCAATACATGCACTGCACGAGAAGAAGAGAACTCTTAGCCCCAACGGTCGAACTGGAGAGAGTCCGAATCCGTTGGCGGTGCGTGCGCCAGGCAACGGCGCCGAAGGGTATCCAGGTATACCAAACCTGAGGCGGTTGGAAGGGAACCTAGAGACTCAGAGGGCACAATACCTCACGCTGGCAGTCCGCTGGGGCAGGGAAGAAGCAGCAGGGAACTGCCAGGACGGATAGGCGCCTCCTGGAGGGGATAGGCCGGAAGGTACCACCAGATGCTGGCACTGAATTCACCAAGAATTCCGCGTCACCGTTGGTATTGTCTCCGACGAGGGAAATCCGGAGATCCTCACCATCCTCGAGAGGAAATGCTGATATTCTGTGAAATCAGCATCGGAGGACAGATGAGAGGTTCCTCTCCCTCAGAGGAGAGACGAGGATGATGGGGAACTGGAATGTCCAGAGGATTCCTGCGGTGGAGGAGTCGAAAGACCGGCTCATGCATGTAACTAGCGTATGAGGGAAGGCGCACGCAGAACCTAAACTGCTCCCAGGATAACGCCCCGTAGGACCGACATGGCCCGGGAGGCGGGGTGGTGAAGGCAGAGATGGAGAGGGGCACCTCTAGGGGCAACTGCTCTCTCTCGAGAGCTCTGGAAGCCAGGAAGGAGCTCTAGTAGGAGGGATCCGGATATCAGACCCAGGCACGAGACGGAACTCTGAGAAGCGGAGCCTGGAAGAGCCCTGGGAGAACTCCCTCTGACGACGCCTGACCGTATGGATCCAGAAGGGCAGTCCACACACGCTGGCCAGAGGACACCCTAGAACCCTGGGGAGGGGTGGGGCTCTGCACTACGGCTCCTGGCCACCCCTGAGGTGGCCAAGGAGAACCGGGTACAGGCCACTGCCCTCAACCCCTCAGTTCGAGAGGTTCCTCCTCTCGACTGCAACCCCCCTGTCCCTAGAGGGCAACAGCACCCGGGGTAGCTGTCACCGGACCTCAGAGAGGGGAGCCTCTCCCTCCGGGGCTCTCGGCCACTCCCAGCCGAGGAACCCTCAGGAGCGGCGGCAAGGGGACAGAGGAGGAGCCCATGCGCCGCCTGGTACCCCTAGCCACCGAGGACCCAGATTCTGAAGAATGGGGGTGCCAGGATGGGTCCCACATCAGAGTCATCGTCCTCCGAGGAGGGCGAAGACCAGCAGGACCTCGATGCTGGCCACCCAGGGGTCCCAGACCCGCGGGGCGCGCGAACGGCCCGACGCACTGGGCACACACCCGCCCCCGCCCGGCAAGCAGGAAGGCCTAACCCCACACCCCAGCGGCTCCGCAGGCCACCACCGCCCAGGGAGGAAGCCTGACGCCCGCCGGCAACGTCGGGGCGAAAGCGGCACCGTCAGCCCAGCGCCGCCCGTCCATCCGGCACACCTTGGCGCGAGCCATGGCAGCCAGCGTGGCGCTACTCCGATCACGGCGCCCTTGACGCCGACGATCATGACGCCGCCAGCAGCGCCGCCCCAATCACCGGCTCCTTCGCGCGGAGGCGAGGCACGCATCGATCACCAGCACCGACGGGCGCGGGATCAAGCGGGCGCGAGCGGCGTTGATGGTCCCGAGCCAGGCCCAACAGGCGAGGCCGGCACGAGCCTGCACCTCCGAAGAGTGACTGCCGGGCGGTGTCAGCGTCGCTATCCGGGAGGACACGCAGCTCCCCGACACTGCGGAAGAGGCCTCCACCTCGGCAAGAAGGCGAGAGACCCCCTCCTCCTCGGACGTATAGGCCGGGAGGGACCCGGGATGGGCCAAGAGACCTTACCTGGGCGTCGCCTTGAGCGACGTCGTCCCGAAGGTCGGCGGGGCCTTGCCGAGCGCAGGCGCGACTTCTAGGACGGCGCGTCCCTTGGAGAAACAGGCGTCGCCGCGAATCCATGTCATGGTTGGGACCCAACATGAGAGAGCAAACGTCATACCGGTCGAGGCAAAGGAGAAATGCGGCACAGGAGCACCGACGATAGGAGCACGGCCCGGTCTTAAGAACGCTTCGCTCCAGAACCGGATAACGCAAATAAACAAGGTTAAACATTAGTTGAAATACACCCGCGCCGCATAAAAGAAAAAGGAGCAGTCTTACCGTAGGGCGCCGAGTGTAGAAAAGGAGTTGGCCAATACGCACTTCGTGAGCAACGCGAACAGGTGCTGCCTCGACGGCGGAGAAACAGAACTGAGTTGGAGGAGGAGTCGGTCGCTTCTAACGGCCGCCTCACGACGTCACTCGAGGGCGGGCCGCTGGCATTTAAAAAAAAGCTCGTGACGGTGCCGCCCGCCACACCCAGGAAGCAATGAATGGTGAAGATTGACAAGGGAAGATAGCCAGTTCCCGTAAAGAGCCCCAACAGGGGGCTGGCGGGAGGGATGACAGACCTGATGACTGAGATCCCCTTGAAGATCTACTGTTATGGTAAGTTCTTACCTAACTGTTCTATCTTCTTCGGGGGGTATCTCAGTCTTCAGGTCACACCGTAGGAACGAGTCCCAAGCAGTTACAGATGCAAACAGTCTGGGAGAGAGGCCAACCTTAAACTTAAGACAGGAGGCCCTGCAGCACAGCCCTGCCAAATCCCGTACTAGCTCTAGAGGCAATGTCCAGACTGTAGTGCTCGGTAAAAGTGTGGACGGTACTCCAGGTGGCAGACGCACAGATGTCAGTGGCTGAGACCCCTCAGAAACAAGTCACAGAGGTACCCATGCCTCTTGTGGAATGAGCTTTTGACCGCTCCAGGCAATTCTTTGCCGTACTTCTTGTAGCAGAAGGAGTCATGTGGAAAGACACCCCGTCTTTTTTAAAAATCAAATAAGGCTCCTCGCACCAGAGGGCCTGAAGCACTGAAATTCTTTGAGCAGAAGTAATAGCAACTAAAAATAACGCTTTCCAGGAAAGAAAGCACAGCTTGCAAGATGTGGCCGGCTTAAAAGGAGACAGGGTTAACTTCTCCCAAACAAAACTCAAATACCAAGCCGGGATAGGAGAAACAGAATGGAGGTTTCAGATGCAGGATGCCCCGCAAAAAGTTACGAGAGACATCAAGCTGAGTCATGGTACGGTCACCCATGGGCTCATGGAAGACTGAGATAGCTGAAAGGTGCACCTTGAGGGAGGAGTACTGGAGACCAGAGTCAGACAGAGAGATCAGGTAATCCAGAATCTGGCTCACTGGACAGGTAAAAGGATCCAGATTATGCTTGGCAGCCCAAATGGCAAACCTTTTCTACTACGTGGCATAAGTGGCTCGAGTGGAAGGCTTCTGGGCGGCCACCAGGACGTCCGCTACTCTACTGGAAACCCCAAATCTGATGATGTCTACGTCCTCAGGAGCCAAGCATACAGATGAAGGGAACTGAGGTTGGGATGGACCTGGGTCAGCAGGTTTCTGCAGAGGGGGAAGAGGGACTGGAGGTTCCTCCGCCAGCTGCTGAAGCAATGGAAACCATATCTGGCAGGACCAGAATGGAGTTACCAGGATCATGCTGGCCCCCTACATCTACAGTTTGATTAGCACCTTCTGTATCAGAGGAAATGAAGTGAAGGCGTAAAGGAATCTCCCGCTCCAGGAGAGGGACAACGCATCTTGCCAGAGAACTTCAGGCCCTGGATCGAGCAAACAAAAATTGGTCAGTTTTGCATTGTGCGGGCACGCAAAAAGGTCCAACTCTGGATGACCCCTTTAGCACTCCTTGGACATGGATCGCTGAGAGGGTCAGGCCATGGTCCAACGCCCAATACCACACTCTCATAGCCTCCAGGCGCAGAGGATAAGAGTACGTTCCTCCTTGCTTGTTGATGTAGTAGACTACACTGAGGTTGTCTGACTGGATAAGCAACTGACGCGGAAGAAGATGGTTCTGAAAAGCCTGCATGGCATACAGAACCATCCGCATCTCCAGGAAAGTGATATACAGTACAGGGAGGTTTCGATACGGGACCAAGAGCCCCGAGTTTGAAAGGGACCCAGATGAGCCCCCCAGCCCAAATGGTAGGCATCTGTGGTGAGGATTTGCCGTGGAGAAGTGATCTGGAATGGGACTCCTTGCAACAGGTTCAGGGGGTCCCATCCACAACTGGACCACTTTGTGGACTGGGGAACAGACCAGCACTAGCTGAGCTAATCTGTCCATTCGCTGATCCCACTGTACTTGGAGAGTCCACTGGAGGGTGTGCATGTGCAGCCTGGCCAGTGAGACAGTGGGAGTGGCAGCCGCCATCAGTCCCAAGAGCCTCAGGCACACCCAAGCAGGAATATAACGGCTCTGGGCCACATCCTGAACCTGAGAAATAAGGCACTCCACCCTGTTTTGAGGCAGGAAAGCCTTCCCCTATGCCGAATGTAGTACCGTCCCCATGTACTGCAGTCTTTGGGACGGAACTAGGACCGACTTGGGCAGGTTGACAGTAATGGCCAGGGAGAGGAACAACTGAAGAGTCCTCTCTAAAGTCCCCAGGAGCTGTTCCCTGGATGGGGCCTTTAGCAGCCAATTGTCCAGAAAAGGGAAAATGTACTTTTTTTTAACCAGGAGAAACGCACTAAGCTGAATGCTTGTTTACAGGTGCAACCTGGGAGCACAAGGAAGTTAAGTGACTTGCTCAGGGCCACACAGTATGCAAGTGGAGGCTGTGGGATTCAAACCCAGGTCTCCAGGTTTGCAGCTCATAGCCTTAAACCACTGTGCTATTTATTTATTTGCTTTTGTTAACCAAGTAAGCACTCTAGACATCCAAGTGCCTATTTTCAGGTGCGACCCGGGAGAGTTACAAAGTAAACGTGAAACATAATACAGAGTCAAGGTAACATACAGGAGCCACACGCTCCTACAAATGGGTGGTACAGCTTATGGTACAAACGGGCTCAAAACTGGTCAGAGAGCAATCAAGTAACAAATTAACATGACAGCATTGGAAGGTAGAATAACATCAAATAGCTATACTGCCTCCCTTCTGAGGGCAGCAGCTATTGCAGCTAATCACCTGCTAAATACCCGCGGCGCAGAGGACAAGCCAAAGGGCAGCACTTTGAACTGGTAATGCTTACCCTAGAAAAGAAACTGGAGGAACCTCATGTGAGGAGGGAACACCAAGATGTGCAGGTAAGCATCCTGCATGTCCAGAGAACACAGCCAGTCACCTTTCTCGAGAAAGTGCATCAGACCCGACAACGTTATCATTCGGAACTTTTTGAACTGGATATACAGATTGAGGTTCTTTAGCTCTAAAATGGGCCTCAGATCTCTGGTCTTTCTGGAGACCAGAAAGAACCTGGAAAAAAACCCTTTGTTTCTCTGGCACATGGGCACTGGCTCGATGGCCTGTTTGTGCAGAAGGGACTGTACTTCCTCACGGAGAACAGACAGGTGGGCCAGGGGGTAAGTGAAGGGGAGAGGAGTCATCTTTGGGGGTTGCTTGGTGAGCTGCAGAGTGTGATCCCTTTCTATGATTTACAGAATCCAGGCATCTGACGTGATAGTTCTCCACTGATTGAGATGGAAGGGACTGGAAGAAGGGGTTCTGGGAAGGAGTCAAACGGAGGCGGATCCAGACGTGGAGGGGGTGGACAAGGTGGCTGAAGCTCTGTGTTTGCCTTGGGGCAGAGCGGCTGCTCCTGGCCTATTGGATGCTTTACAATAAAGAGGGCGCTGTCTGCTCTTGTGTGTGGCAGAGCGAGTGGACAGATTTGATGGCCCCGCCAGATGCCTGCAAATTGTTTATGATGTCCTGGACATCTGTCCCGAAAAGCTCAGCGCCATTGAAGGGGGCATTAAGCACCTTCTGTAGGACATCCACAGCAAAGTAGGATATCCGGAGCCAGGAGTGCCTATAGAGGCAAATGCCAGTGGCAGCAGTCCTGGCAATAATATCAGAGATACCACAGAGGGCATGCTGAAGGTGCTTGCGAACATCCTCAGCAGTTTGTAAGCACTTGAGAACCTCCTGCTTCTGGGTACCATATGGAAGGGTCTGAGCAGTGGCCTTGCCCTTCCTCCAGTTGGTATTCTGCAGCCCTGGATGTCATTGCTCCAGTCCGTGTTTGTCCTCTCTCCCTTCGCCTTGATCCCCATGGTTTGATGAGACTTTGAGGGAGATGCAGCGACTAGGATGAAGATCACAGCATTGTTGGCAGAAATCCGCCCTTGATGCCGACCACCTTAGATTGATGGACTAGTATCAACTCTATCAATCTGCAATCACCCGTAAGAAGGCAGCGTTCCTGTCCGGGGAGATTGCGGCTGCTCAGAATCGACCAGCTCAGTTGTTCTGAACTGTGGACAGACTGTGCAACCCAGCCTGTCTACAAGTTCGGAAAGCCTTTTCACAAGTTGAGTGCGATGAACTTGCTCGATTCTTTGCAGCTAAGGTGGCTGACATCAGGGCTGTACTCCAACCAGCACACTCGATGGGCGTTGCCTTGGATCAGCACAAGGCCACTGCTCCTCGGTTTTCCTGGAGTACCTTCGACCAACCGGCGTTCATGGATGTCATGCGGATCATCCAGGGTGCGCGCCCTACATGCTGTAGTTTGGACCCAGGACAACTTCCCTGATTTTGGGTTGTATAGACTCCATCGGTCTGGTCCTAGCACGGATAGTCTGGTGCTCCTTGGAAACAGGTGAGTTTCCTAGCTCTCTGAAAGAGGCGGTGGTGACACCACTCTTGAAGAAAGCTTCTTTGGACCCAGACTGCTATGCAAACTACAGACCAATCTCTAACTTTCCCTTTTTAGGGAAGGTGATTGAGAAAGTAGTGGCTGCACAGCTGGAGGACCATTTGACCATCCATGACATCTATGAACCCCTCCAGTCCGGTTTTTGAGAGACATAGTACTGAGACTGAGACAGCGCTGGTTCAGGTGCTCAATGATCTCCTGATGGCTAGAGATCGGAAGAGCTGTTCCATCTTGGTTCTTCCATATCTCTGATTAGCATTTGACACAGTGGACCATGGGGTACTACTTGACCATCTGAGGTTCATCTGTGGACTGTCGGGTAGTCCGCAGGTGGTTTACATCATTCCTCATGGAAAGAACTCAGAGAGTGGTGTCTGGGGTTTATTCCTCAGACTCAGTTTCTCTGTCATGTGGGGTACCTCAGGGCTCAGTGTTGTCCATGTTGTTTGCTGTGTATATGCTGCCCCTCGGAGACATTGTAAGAAGGTATGGGCTGAGGTTTCACTGTTATGCTGATGATACCCAGCTCTACCTTTCTTTTGCACCTGACCAGGATGGAGCTCTCTCGGTCTTTAATAGCTGTCTCATAGAAATCCGGCAGTGGATGGATTCCAGTTGGTTGAAGTTGAACTCAGAAAAGACTGAGGTGCTGGTTGTGGACCCAGGTCGCCGGATAGGGGGGTTGGGGGCTAGTTCGCCCTCTGGACTTTTTCTCGTCACTCCCGACCTCTGAACGGGTGCAAAATCTGGGAGCAATTTTTGATGAAGGGCTGACCCTGCATTCGCCAGGTGTTGGCTGTCGTCAAATCTTCCTTTTACCATCTAAGGAATATCTCCAGGATTGAGCACCTGGTTCCGTCTGGTGACCTTCCCATACTGGTTCACGCCTTTGTGTCCTCATGCTTAGATTATTGCAACTCCCTTTACCTAGGGCTACCGGGGGGGAAATCCGTCACCTGCAGCTAGTGCAGAACACGGCCGCCCGGCATTTGATGGGATCGTCTCGGTCCTGTCATATTTCGCCGGTGCTACGCAGACTGCACTGGCTGCCAGTACAGTGGTGGATTACCTTTAAAGTAGATCTTCTGACTTTTAAAGCCCTACATGGACTGGGCCTGGACTACCTGAAAGAGCTCCTGGTCCCCTACTGCCCTGAACGATCGCTCCGCTCAGCCGATGAGGGGTTGCTAGAGATTCCAAGGGTGTGTTTGAAATCTTCTGGGGCCAGAGCATTCGTGCATGCGGCCCCAACCCTTAGGAATTCTCTACCCCGCCGGTTACGGGAGTGCACAACCGTGGAGGGATT
This sequence comes from Neoceratodus forsteri, assembly GCA_016271365.2. Taxonomy (NCBI): domain Eukaryota; kingdom Metazoa; phylum Chordata; order Ceratodontiformes; family Ceratodontidae; genus Neoceratodus; species Neoceratodus forsteri. Next base: position 485,068,943 of record CM028131.1, on the reverse strand, counting down.
TAAGCAAGCCCTGAAACTTTTTTATGGCACCAGGCATTTAGCAATTGATGGTATGATGATATTACTGATTTTTATGATTTATGTTGCTCTTGTTTGATTTTTGATTTTAAATTTGTTAGGCGCCTTGGTATTTGAAAAGCGCCATAAAAATAAAGTTTTATTATTATTATTTTTTATTCTGGTACTTCACCATATGTGACAGGTAGCTGGCAATCCTCAGCTCAAGCGTGGAGGAGGCATAAACCCTATTGCCCCACAGATCAATTCTGCATGACTTTGTCAGGGAGGAGGGAGCTAAGGTGCTTTGGCACCTTAGACCTGTCATGAGCTGCCTTTATGACCACTGAATCGGTTTCAGGATGGGCAGCGTAATGGGGGAACCCCTGAGGGGCATGATAAAGTTTATCTGCCCTACGGGGCATAGCTGGCACCATATCAGGCCTGTGCCAGGCAGCTGTATTGCATTCCTCAAAGCAGGCAGAATAGGAGGGATGGTCTGGAGGGAAAGGTATGCCTCTTTGCAGATGACACAAAGATCTGTAACACAGTTGATACACAAGGGGTGGGGTAGAAAGGATGAGAAGGGACTTGGCAAGGTTTGAGGAATGGTCAGACATATAGCAACTTAGATTCAATGCAAAGAAGTGCAACGTAATGCACCTGGGAAACAAAAACCCAGGAGAAGAGTACACAATAGCAGGGGAGGTACTAACAACAACAAAAATGGAAAGGGACTTGGGGGTAGTCATATCAGATGACCTAAAGGTGGGTAAGCAATGTGAGAAGTCAGTAAGGAGAGCCAGGGGATACTGGGATGCATAGGACGGGCATCACAAGTAGAAAAGGGAAGTGGTTATCCCTCTGTACAGACAGTTGGTGAGACCCCATCTGGAATACTGTGTGCAGTTTTGGAGACCCCATCCACGCAAGGACATAGACAGGATGGAAGCAGTCAGAGGAGGGCAACTAAAATGGTGCAGGGTCTGCATCAGAAACCATATGAAGAGAGACTGAGAGAGCTCAATATGTATACCCTTGATGAAAGGAGGGACAGGGGGACATGATAGAAACTTTAAGTACTTCAAGGGAATCAACAAAGTCCAGGAGGGTAGCATCTTTCAGAAAAAGAGATGTGTAAGAACAAGGGGGCACAATTTAAAGATAGAGGGGGAATGGCTCAGGGGTAATGTGAGGAAATTTTTTCACGGAGAGGGTGGTGGATGCATGGAACCCCCTTCCTGGGGAGGTTGTTGGGTCCAAAACTGGTGGAATTCAAACATGCATGGTCCAGACATAAGGCAATTGTAGTGGGGGGTTGCAGGAAGTAGGCTGTTGGTTAACTAGAATCTGCAGCTTATCCAATAGGAAGGGAAATGGGCAGACTGGGTGGGCCAAGTGGTCCTTATCTGCCATCAAAGTCTATGTTTCTATGTTAGGAGGAGACTCTGGGATCTCCAGGAAATCCGCCAAATCCTGTCTGGTGATATCCTCCTCCTCAGTATGGAAGCCCATGGCTGAGGACAACTGCTTCATGATGTTCAAGAAAGTAGGGTCCTCTGGTGTGTTTGACAGAATCCTCACTGACTGAAGAAGCTATGAATCTGTCTGAGGTGAGGGGTTCTTCCTCATCAGGAAGAATAAGGTCAGGATGGTACTCTCCTCAACACTGACCTCTTCCAGATCAAGGTCCAATATTTGAGGTACCGATAACTACCCACAGGCCAACGAGGAGGGGCCGACGACAATGGCGATGTAGGCCTGTATGCGCCTAACTGGTGGACAATCACAGAGGTGAATTTACTCAAAATCTCGTTGAGGTCGATGATCGTTGAAGACTGTGTCGACGGGGGTGGGGGGGTCGTCAATGGTGCAGGAAGCGACGACCCACCAGAAGGGCCCTGAGAACCCGAAGTGCCTGTAGCCTGAGGGCCTGGGGTAGGATCAGGCCTTGATGGGAGGGCTGCTGACAACGATCCCGTCATCGACTATGAAGGGGCTGACCCTGTACATCGGACAGAGGTGCTGTCAGTATGGGTCTGGTAGGCACAGAGACCTGGAAAACAGATTTGTGTGTCGGCGCAGCCACAGACGACGAAGAACCTCTGGACGAGGAAGGAGAGGCTTTCAGGGAATGGGACCGCTGCCAAGGAAGCGGTCCCGATCTCTGTCTTTTTTTATGACTTTTCCCCAAGGACTTGTCAGGCCTTAGAGGCCTGGGAGCTTGACAACCCTGCCAGCAACTGGGAGGGTGGGACCCCAGAGGACCTCTGCACATAACTGGCTACCTGCTGTTCCATGAGAAAATTTTGTGAGCCTTTTTGCGTCGCCTGAGGATTGTTTGACTAAACTTCTGGCAGAGCTCACTGTCAGAAACTTCGTGGTCAGGCCCAAGACAGCAGACATACAGAGAGTGTTCGTCTGTGAAGGCAGTCTTCCTTCCGCAGCAGCAGCAACAGAAGGGAGAAGTCAAAGGGTTAACTCTCAACATAAACAAAATAAAGGAATATTTTAAAAAAAGAGACAGGCAAAAAAATGGCACAAAACTGCTTTGGAGCTTCCGTGAAGACCCATACAAACAAGTTGACGGCGGGAAAGAACTGAGGAGGGAATGGCATCACTCATGCATTTATAGGGTTGATGACATCAGCAAACTATGTCAGCATGGTCAGCACCAGTTGTACTGCTGAAAATCTTCCATGTGGAGCCTGCTTCACCGATGAAGTTCCTACGGTGTGACCTGATGACTGAGATACCTCTGAAGATCAAAGTTTTTTTTTTTTGCCTTTTTTTTTAAATAAATCAAGTAATATGGTTCCCAGAAAGCAGAAACTGCGTTGGAATAGCCCTTCTCTGGTTCCTGGGAACCGATAAGGAACCGGAGAAAAAGTAAATAATACAACAAAACCCCTAAAAATACACCCTAACGCAAAGTTATCAAAAACTAAACTGAAGTAACTTTTACAAAGATAAGAAAATAAGAAAAAATTACTCACCTTAGTAATGTTGTTTCTTCTAATGGAATCTTGCTATATTATGACAATTAGCAGTTTGGTCCTCCTCTAGAACTGCCCCGGAGATGAAAGAGTTAACTCCATACAGGATGGAGTTCTGAGCGCGAGCTCGGTTTTCAAAGCTCTATCTGGGCAGTTTCAAACTGAAACTGTCAGATCTTTACGAAGCAAGAACTCACTAAGGGTCTGTGTGGAAGCTGTAACCTACACTAGCCTACTGGCTACCTAATAACAACAACAACAATAGCAACAATAACAACAACACTGCTGGACCCTACCCAAAGACTCAAGTCAGGGGGCCAGCAAAAAATACCATTTAACAATAGAAACAACACTCCCCCAAAAACCCCAAAAGGGGAAGAAAATCCTGCAATGGCAAAAACAGTGCCTGCACTAGGTTGCCCACCCCCTACCCAAGTAGAAGTTCTGAGAGGGGCAGGCTGGGGGGGTGGTCATAATATAAGACTCCATTAGAAGAAACAACATTACTAAGGTGAGTAATTTTTCTTCAAACAGCATGAAGTCTTGCTATATTATGACAATTAGCAGACTAACAGCAGTACCTCCATGGAGGAGGGACAGAACCTACTTAGGAATAGGCTCTGAAGCACAGTTGTGCTAAATCGAGCATCTCCTGGCCTGGATATCCAGGAGTAATGCTTGGTGAAGGTGTGTACCGTTTTCCAGGTTGCAGCCTGACAAATTTCCAAAATAGGAATGTCTCAGCAGCTAGAGACGCGGCTGTACCTCTGGTAGAATGAGCCCTCAATCCAGAGGGGGGGTCTCTACCCAGTTTCTGCTAACAAAATTGGATACAAGAGACAATCCATCTGGCAATTGTCCTCTTAGTGGCAGGTTTCCCTTTGCCAACCTCACCATAGGTGAGAAACAGTTGATGGGATTCGAACCTGTGACCCTTGGTACGTTCTAAATAGTAACTCAATGCCCTTTTAACATCCAAACTGTGCAATCTCCTCTCACCAGAGGAAGAATGCTCAGTGAAAAATACTGGAAGGAGATGGATTGGTTAAGATGAACCGACACCACTTTAGGTAAAACTTTCTGTTAGTCCTGAGGACTACCTTATCCCTGTGAAAAGAAATAAAATCATTTTCTACTGAAAGGGCTTGTAACTCACTTATGCGTCTAGCAGAAGTGATGGCCACTAGAAATACAGTTTTCCAAGTTAAAAACTTAAGCTCTGCAGAAGACAGGGGTTCAAAGGGAGGTTGCATTAACTGGGCAATGCAAACATTAAGGTCCCAGGCTGGGTCAACAAAGGTGGATTGGTATGGAGTAACCCCTTAAAAACTTGGAGAAGACAGGGTGAGCTGAAAGGGAGGAAGGCTTCCTGCTGAAATAAAAGCAGAGACAGCTGCCAAATGAACTTTAAGGTAGCTGGCCTGAGGTCCAAAGAATTAAGATGGACCATGTAGTCCAACAAAATGGGCAAATCAGCAGATTCTGGGGCAATATGCTTCCCAGAACACCAGATGGAGAACCTTTTCCACTTGGAATTATAAGTGGCTCTAGTGGAAGGCTTCCTAGAGGCCTTTAGGATGTCAAGGACACCTTGAGAAAGGTGCAAATCAGCAAATTCTAACTCCTCAAGAGCCAAGCTTTGAGGTTGAGGGATTTGAGGTTCGGATACCAGACTCTCCCCTGGGCACAGGTCAGCAGGTTGTGAATCCTGGGAAGACACAGGGGAAGGTGGACTGCCAGTGATAGAAGGAGTGGGTACCAGGGTTGCCTGGCCCAGTCTGGTGCAATCAGAATGACCTTGCAAGGCTGGGATCTGATTTTACTAACACCTTGAATAGGAGGAGAGGGAAAGCATAAAGAAACTTCCTTCCCAATCCAAGAGAAGGCGCCAGGGGACTGAGCCCACCACTGGGGCCTGCAACAGAACAGTGGAAGTTGGTGGTTGTCTGGGGCTGCGAAGAGGTCTCATCTGAGGGTGCCCCATCTGGCAAAAACTGTCCCCAGCACTCGAGAGTTCAGGGACCATTCGTGATGGCCCTGAGAAATCCTGCTGAGGGCATCCGCTAGGACATTGTCTTTCCCTGGCAGGTGAACTGCTATCAGAGGTGTTCAGGGAGTGAGGCCAGAGACCACAACTTCATTGCCTCGTGTGCACAAGGCCGACGAACGAGAGTGCCCCTTGCTTGTTGATGTACCACATTGTTGTGGTATTGTCTGTTCTGACCTGGACTACTTTGTTCTGGACAGATGCAGAAAATGTGAAGAGCTAAAAAGACAGCTCTGAGTTCCAGCAAATTGATGTGGAGCAGAGATTCCTGGGGACCACACTCCTGGGTGGAGAGGTCGCCAAGTGTGCTCCCACCCCAGGAGGGAGGCATCCGTAGTGAGGGTGAGGAGTGGGAGAGAGGGAATGAAGGGGACCCCCAGTCTTAAATTGCTCTGATTCTGCCACCACTGAAGGGCTAGGATCAGGGTTCGAGTCACTGGAATCAATTTGGTAAGGGGTCCCTCCTTTGAGACCAATAGGCTCCCCAAGTGAAACTGAATGTCTCTCATCTGGAATCTTGCTCCCTGCACCACGGCTGTGGAGGCAGCCATGTGCCCCAGGAGCTGCAAAGTGTCTTGCTGGTCGAGAGACCTGCAGAGTGAAAGAGGGCCAGGGCAATCAACTCTCTACCCTTTCCAAGGAGGAAGGCCCTGGCCAGCTTTGTGTCCAATTCGCATCAATGAAAGTGAGTACCTGAACTGGTTCCAGAAACTGACTTTGGTAGATTTAGCAGGAATCCCAGGAGGTGAGAAGCTGCTGGTGACTTGTAAGTGGGATTTCACCTGTTCTGGAGACTGTCCTACAATGAGCCAGTCGTCCAGGTAAGGAAAACAGCAATCCCTTGCCTCCTAAATGAGCCACTGCCACGGCCAGACATTTTGTGAATACCCTTGGGGCAGAGGTAAGGCAGAGGGCATTGCCCTGAACTGGTAGTGGCCTGAGGCAGTTAGAACCTGAGGTACTTTGGTGAGAAGGCCCTGATGAGGACATGAAAATAGCGTCCTTGAGGTCCAGGGAGGCTAACCAGTCCCCTGGCCTCAGGGAGGATAAAATCATTACCTGAGTTAGCATTTTGAACTTTGGTTTCAAAAGGTGCTTGTTCAGATATCTTAGATCTAAGATGGGCATACCATTCTCCTGTCTTTTTGGGGTAAGAAGTATCTGGAATAGGACCTTTGCCTGGTGTAAGGGAGGAACCCTTTCTACTGCTCTGAAGGTTAACAGGGTAGAGACCTCTGCTTCCAGAGCAAGGGTCTCGAGGCTTGCAGGTGGAAAATGCCTTGCTCTCATCTTTGGGAATTTTTGAAGCTGAGAACCAGGCCTGGCTACTACTTCCAGAACCCATTTGTCCAGGTTAGGGACACCCAGTTCTGACTGGTAAGCCAACCCGCCTCTACTGGTACAGGAGAATCGACCCTGGGCACCCCATCAGGGTGCCTGCTTGGCATTGCCTTAGGCTGAGGGGTGGGGACCGGTTTACCTGTGCCGATCCTCTCCTCTGAAAAAGCCCCTCTGAGCAAAAGCAGAGGAGGCTTGGAATTGATAAAAGGCCTGTGGAAGGGCCTGCCCCTTACCTCTGGGTGGTGTGCCTCTGGGAGTGGCTTGCCGCTCCTTGGCTTAGGTACTTTTTGTAAGTAGTTCTGTATTCATCCATCTTTTTCATATAGTTCTCTGTCTGCTCCCCAAACAGAGAATTTCCCCACCACAGGAAATCAATGCCTTAGTCTGAGTGTCACTGACAGATTAGTACACACCTGAGCCATGCCAGCCCTACGAAAAGCTACAGAAGTGGCCATGACCCTTGAGGAAACATCATTAACATCCACAGTAGCATGAAATTGAACTTTAGAGGCTTCATGCCATCAGCAGCCACCTGTTCTAATTCACTAGCTAGCTGGCCATGGGCCTGCTTTGGCTAACTGCATAACTGTATCCCATCTAGATTTCTGATATCTAGCCACATAAGCCATATAATTTGCCTGCCTGAGTCCCAGAGAGGCTGCCATATACTGCTTTTTTGCCATGGCATCAATCTTCCTGGAATCCTTGTCAGGAGGATGTGAAGCCAGGGGAATGTTAGCCTTGTCACAGGCTGCAGCCTGCACTACTCCTACATGACTACACTGCTCAGAAAGGAAGTCTGTATCAGGACCTGATAGAGTATACCTCCTGTCCATCTTCTTATCGACAGGAGGCACAGAATTAGGATTTTTCAAAATTTTTATTGTTTGCTTCCTAAATGACTTATGCAAAGGAATAGACAATCTCCTAGACTCTGGAATATCCATCATTTCAACATAATCAGGCTCCTCCTGCTCATCCACAGCCTCTTCTAAGGAAGCTGGAGGTTTCAGCAACTTTCTTATAAAACATAAAATGAGATGGGGACTCAGACAGCATAGGGGAGATTCTAAGGTCTGTCTGGAGAGATGTCCGGTTCAATGGGCACATCCAGACCCTCCCAGCCACATACATACTGTTCATAATCCTCCCTCCCCTCCTGTGGTTCATAAATTCCTCAACATCATCTCCTGAACCCACTGGGGCGGACAAAACCAACCTTTTGCCAACTAGTGGTGGTTCGGACGGCCCCTGAGACAGTGACTGGACAATTTGTATGGCTTTTGCTATTTCTGCAGCAGTTGGAGAGGAAATTTTGGACTCCAGACCTGCTGATTTTCTAGATTTTTTTACTGGGGCTGGTTCCTCAGAACCAGCTTTTCTTTTGCCCGAGGAAGTATCGCCCTGGTCAGAGGGCACTCCCTCTGGTTCAGTTGGCACTGAACCGGGCTGGCCATCCGGGTCAGCGGACTTTTTGGCCTCTCGTTCCCTGAGCCTGCCCAATCTTTTTTCCAGGGTGGCTGCAGGGAAATTTTTACATACCTGGCAGTCTGACTGGAGGTGGTCAAACCCCAGACAATAAACACATGTGGTGTGTGGGTCAGCCTTGGCAAAGGCTTCCCCACAAGCATCACAGTGTTGAAACCCAGTGGGCCCGGTTTTTCTTTTGGGTTTCTCAGACATAATGCCAGCCTAACCAAAAACTTGCCCTTTTAATGGCAGTGCCAGGCAAGACACCCTTATCGGTTCCTAACCGTGTCACGGGTATTTGAAAAAACCGTAATGAAATCCAGTTTTTTAGAACCGATAAGAACCGGGAACCTCACTCTAAATATATTTTAAAATGTTTAAAATGAGTTTTAAAGCAAACCGATCGGTTCAAAACCGAACCAATAATGACAATTTCACACAGACTAAAACCTTGTACTTACAGTTTACCAGATAGAGCTTGAACCGAAATGCGGTAAAATAAAACACTGTTCTCGGTTAAATTTAACGAGAATACTTAAAATGAACCGAAATGAACCGAGCTGAAGGAGAAATCTCCGGAGCGACTGTTCAGTGAGGCGGAGTAAAGAATCTGATAGTTTCAGTTTGAAACTGCCCAGATAGAGCTTTGAAAACCGAGCTCGAGCTCAGAACTCCATCCTGTATGGAGTTAACTCTTTCATCTCCGGGGCAGTTCTAGAGGAGGACCAAACTGCTAATTGTCATAATATAGCAAGACTTCATGTTGTTTGAATAAACCGTCAAACGGCACTGAAGTTGTAAAGACAAATATGTGTGTGTGTGTATGTGACTTCTTCCTTCAGGCAGAGAAATAACTCTGATGTTTGAGGGCAGAGGTGAGTGTGACCACACACCAGCAGCTCATTCCAAGGGAATGACTGCAGCTGTTAAGCATAGTAAGGGATTCCTGGGGCTTGAAAACACTGTTAATGAGTTAAGAAGAAAAAATTACTCACCTTAGTAATTATGTTTCTTCTATTGGAGTCTTGCTGTATTCTGACAAATGCAGTTAGCCCCAGCCTTTAAACTACCCCGGAGAACAAAGGGTTAAACTTTCTACGCAGAGCATAGAATGCTGAGCTCGAGCTCGGTTGATGTCTCTGTCTGGAGCCCTTTGAAATCTAACCGTCAGATTCTTAGGAGCAAAACTCACTAGCTATCCTATGTGGAAATTGTAAAATTTTTACTAGTCAACTGGCAACAAAGGGTTTTGGATTCCCAAAGGAAGACTCAAGTCATGAAACCCAAAACACAAAACCAATTCAGATAAGAATAACAACAAAATAAACACCCAAACAAAAAAGAAGAGGGTGTAAAGGAGCATCCCTGAGGTGCAACACTGCGCCTGCCCACCCACTTCCCAAAACCAGGCTCTGAGAGGGGAGGCAGGGGGGGAGGTCAGAATACAGCAAGACTCCAATAGAAGAAACATAATTACTAAGGAGAGTAATTTTTTCTTCAAACAAGAAGAAGTCTTGCTGTATTCTGACAAATGCAGACTACTAAGCAGTACCTCCATGGAGGAGGGACAGAACCTACTTTGGGAATAGGCTCTGAAGTACTGCTGTGCCAAACCGAGCATCACTCCTAGCCTGGATATCCAGAGAGTAATGCTTAGTAAAGGTATGGACTGTTTTTCCAGGTGGCTGCTTGACAAATTTCTAAGAGAGGGATATCTCTGGCAGCAGCCAGGGAAGCAGCAGTACCTCTTGTAGAGTGAGACCTCAGGCCTGAGGGTGGAGTCTTTCCCAGCTTCTCATAGCAGAATTGTATACAGGACACAATCCACCTGGCAACAGTTCTCTTGGTGGCAGGTATTCCTTTTCCCACTTCTCCAAAAGTGAGGAACAACTGGAGGGAATCAAACCTGTGACCCTTGGTACACTCTATGTAGTAGCTAAGGGCTCTCTTCACATCTAAACTGTGTAGCCTCCGCTCTCCTAAGGAAGAATGATCAGTGAAGAAAACAGGGAGAGACACAGACTGATTCAAGTGAAAAAATCTGAAACCACTTTGGGCAAGAACCTTCTATTGGTTCTAAGGACTACTTTATCTCTGAGAAAAAGATATAAAATCAGGTTCCACTGACAGGGCTTGCAATTCACTGATATGTCTGGCAGAGGTAATGGCTACTAAAAACACAGTTTTCCAAGTCAAGCACTTAAGCTTTGCTGAGGACATAGGTTCAAAGGGAGGTTGCATAAGCTGAGCAATGCAAACATTTAAATCCCAGGCAGGCGCAGGGTCTCTAAAGAGAGGATTGGTATGAAGCAATCCTTTAAAAAATTTACTGAACACAGGATGAGATGATAGTGAGGAAGACTTCCCCACTGACAGAAAGGCAGAAACAGCTGACAAGTGTACCTTGAGAGCAGCTGGTTTGAGGCCTAGGCCATTAAGATGGACCATATAGTCCAGAACTGTAGGCAACTCAGCAGTATCTGGAGAAATATGCTTCTTGGAACACCAAATGCTGAATCTCTTCCATTTGGAGTTATAAGTTTTTCTGGTGGAGGGTTTTCGAGAAGCTTCGAGAATATCCAGAACCCCCAGAGATAGATGCAAATCTGCAAACTCTAACTCCTCAAGAGCCATGCCTTGAGACTGAAGATTGGGGTACCAAATCCTCCTCTAAGAGGAGGTTAACAGGTTGTAATTCCTGGGAAGAGACAGGGGAAGATGGACTGCTAGGGACAGCAACAGGGGGTACCAAGGCTGTCTGGCCCAGTCTGGAGCAATCAGAATCACCTTGCAAGGTTGTGACCTTATCTTGACTAAAACTTTGAATAGAAGAGGAAAGGGAGGGAAGGCATACAGAAATTTCCCCTCCCAGTTCAGAATCAGAGCATCCAGGGGGACTGAGCCCAAGACTGGGGGTCTGCAACAAAAGAGAGGAAGTTGGTGATTGTCTGGGGCTGCAAAAAGATCTATCTCTGGAGTGCCCCACCTTGAAAAAAATCACCTTCAATACCAGAGGGTCCAGGGACCATTCGTGATGGCCCTGTGAGATCCTGCTCAGTGCATCTGCTAGCATATTGTCCTTCCCTGGAAGGTGGACTGCTATCAGAGAGGTTTGCAGGGAATAAGCCAGTGACCAAAACTTCATAGCTTCAGTGCACAAGGCCGTAGACCGACTGCCTCCCTGCTTGTTGATGTACCACATGGTGGTGATGTTGTCTGTTCTGACTTGAACCACCTTGTTCTGCACTGACTGAGAGAAAGCTTGCAGGGCTAGAAAAACTGCCCTGAGCTCTAGGAGATTGATATGGAGAAGTGACTCCTGAGGGGACCACAGTCCCTGAGCAGCAAGGGAGCCCAGATGGGCTCCCCCCCAAGAAGGGACGCATCAGTGGTAAGAACCACTGAATGAGACTGAGTGGCAAATGGGACCCCTTGCCTTAAATTGTCCTGATCCTGCCACCATTGAAGGGCTTGGATCAAGGTCAGAGCCACTGGGATCAGTTTGGTAAGGGAATCCTTCCTCTGGGACCAAAAAGCCCTCAGATGGAACTGAATGTCCCTCATCTGGAATCTTGCCCCTTGGACCACTGTTGTAGAAGCTGCCATGTGGCCCAAGAGCTGGAGGAAATGCCTTGCTGGTCGAGATACCTGAAGGCTGAAGGAAGAGGCTAGTTCTACAAGAACCCTTGCCCTTTTCAGGGGAAGAAAGGCTCTTGCTTTGACCGTATCCAGCTCTGCCCCTATAAAGGTAAGAAGCTGGACTGGCTCGAGAACTGACTTGGGAAGGCTGAGAAGAAATCCTATAGAAGTGAGCACTTGCTGGGTCACTTGCAGGTCTGACTTGACTTGGTCTGGAGACTGGCCCACTATTAGCCTATCGTCCAGATATGGAAAAATGGAAATCTTTTGCCTCCTTAGAAAGGCCAGGCACTTTGTGAAGACCCTTGGGGCTGAAGTTAGGCCAAAGGGCACTGCTCTGAACTGATAGTGGCCTGAGGGCAACTCGAACCTGAGGTACTTTCTGTGGGAGCACCTGATGGGAATGTGAAAGTAGGCATCTTTGAGGTCCAGGGAGGCTAGCCAGTCCCCTGGCCTTAGAGAGGGAAGGATTATTCCCAGAGTTACCATCTTGAACTTTGGTTTTAAAAGATGTTTGTTTAGGTATCATAGGTCTAGGATGGGTGCTACTCCCTGTCTTTTTGGGTTAAGGAAGTACCTGGAGTACAGACCTTTGCCCCAGTGTAGGGTAGGTACTTTCTCTATGGCTCTTAAAGCCAGCAGACATGAAACCTCTGCCTCTCGGGCAAGGGTTTCTGAGAGACCTTCAGGTGGAAATTTTTTGAAGCTGAGAACCTGTCCCTGGCTTACTACTTCCAGGACCCACTTGTCTGATGTAATAGACATCCAGTCCTGGACGCAGTAAGCCAGCCTGCCCTCTACTGGAATAGGAGAGTCGACCTGGGCAGGTCCATCAGGGTGTCTGCTTGGCAGGGGCCTTAGGCTGAGAAGTGGATGCAGCCCTGCTCATCCCCCTTCTGTCTCTCCCTCTGAAGAACCCCCTCTGTGAAAAGGGAGAAGAGGCCTGTGCTTGGTAAAAAGCCCTATGAAAAGGCCTGCCCCTGCCCCTAGACTGCTGCCTTTGAGGAGTTGCCTGCCTCTCCTTGGCATGAGCACTCCTGTAAGTGGTCCTGTACTCACCCATTTTCTTCACGTAATTCTCTGCTCCCCAAACAGAGAATTACCCACTACAGGAAAATCCATGGCCTTAGCCTGGGTATTCTGCGAGAGGCTAGTACATCTGAGCCAAGCCATTCTCCGAAGAGCCACAGATGTAGCCATGACTCTTGATGACACATCATTGGAGTCCACAGCAACATGAAACTGAACTTTTGATGCCTCAATCCCATCTGCAGCCACCTCCTCCAGCTCCTTGGCTAGCTGGGGGGAGGCCTGTTTAGAAAGTGCCAGTACAGTGTCCCACCTGGACTTCTGGTACCTGGCTGTATAGGCTATATAATTCACCTGCCTGAGTCCCAAGGAAGATGCCATGTACTGCTTTTTTGCCATGGCATCAATCTTCCTGGAGTCTTTGTCTGGGGGGTGTGAAGCCAAGGGAATGCTTGCCTTATCACAGGCAGCAGCCTGCACAACCCCAACATGGCTGCATTGCTGATATAAAAACTCCGTATCTGAGCCTGATAGTGTATACCTCTTGTCCATTCTTCTATCAACAGGAGGTATAGAATTGGGAGACTTCAGGATTTTTTGTGTCTGCTTCCCAAAAGATTTGTGATGGGGAACAGACAGTCTCCTGGACTCTGGGATGTCCATCATTTCCACAAAATCAGGCTCCTCTTGAAACCTCCATAGGAAGCTAAGGATCTCAGCCACCTTTCTGTAGAACATAAAGTGGGAAGGGGACTCAGAAAGCCTAGGAGGGGATACACCTGAAGGTCTGTTTGGGGAGATGTCCGGTTCCACAGGCACATCCAGACTTTCACCATCACCATCATCATCTTCAAACTCCCCCTCCTCCTTAAACTCCGGTTCATAAAATTCTTCAGGGGTATAATCGTGAACCAGGGGAACCGACCGAACCGAGCCCCTGCCAAAAGGTGCCGGATCGGTCGGAACCGGGCGAGGCGATTCCAAAATCTGAATCGCTATGGCTATTTCCTCGGTCGAGAACATGAGCTTCTGGATCCGAACTGGACGATTTCTCTTTGCGCTTTCTTTTTGTCGGAACCGAACCCTCGGGATCGGCTCTCCTTTTCCCCGAAGAAGTATCGCCCTGGTCAGAGGGCACTCCTTCTGGTTCGGTCGGAACTGAACCAGGCTGGCCATACAGGTCAGCGGACTTCTCGGCCTCCTTTTCCTTCAGTCTACCTAATCTCCTTTCAAGGGCAGATTTGGGAAAATTTTTACAAATTTGGCAGTCTGAATCGAGGTGTTCAAACCCCAGACAATAAACACAGGTGGTGCGGGGATCGGCCTTAGCAAAGACCTCCCCACACTCACTGCAGTGTTGAAACCCAGTGGGCCCTGTTTTTTTCTTGGGTTTCTTGGACATGGCCAACCTAACCAAACTTACCCTTTTTTTGGCGACCGCCAGGCAAGACTCCCTTATCGGTTCCTAACTGTGTCACGGGTCTTGGAAAAAACCATACCAAACACGTTTTTTTTTAGAACCGATAAGGACCGGTAACCACACACTAAAGTAAGATACAAGATTTAACAAATGATCGGTTCAGCCGAACCGATCCACACTTTTACAAGTTCCACACGAGAAAAACAGTACAAACCAACACTTTAACTGACTTTCGAACCGAGCTGCAGGAGAAATCTCCAGAGCGACTGTTCAGTGAGGCGGAATAAAGAATCTGACGCTTAGATTTCAAAGGGCTCCAGACAGAGACATCAACCGAGCTCGAGCTCAGCATTCTATGCTCTGCATAGAAAGTTTAACCCTTTGTTCTCCGAGGCAGTTTAAAGCCTGGTGCTAACTGCATTTGTCAGAATACAGCAAGATTTCATGTTGTTTGAAAAGGTAGATGAAGGTAAGGAAGTAGATTCCTTGTATTATCTATTATAAGAGCTAGCCAACACATAACCTCCATTGCATCCTCAATAAAGTGCTGAAAAACAATGTCCTCAGCAGGTGATAGGGAACCCACCAGCTAAAGACAAGAGTGAGCTGATGACAATTCCTGAAAATGGGTCCCTCCTTGACTAGACTGAGAACAGCTTACCAGTTGGGAAACCTAGAGGTTTGGAGAGGTTGTGAACAATGTCCTAACACTGATAGCACCACCACTTGAGAGGAATTAGGTTTCGAGATGGGTGACTGTCTTGGCTGGTGACCCAAACTTGTCCCATATTAGGAAGCATTTTGAGAAGAAGAGTTCATGGGAGGGTATCCAGGTAAATATGGAGGGGATACTGGGAGCGCAGAATCAGTTGACAAAGGGAGAGGTTTCAAAGATACTGTAGCTCTCTGGTTAGGTGCAGCGAGTCAGAAATTATTTCTGCCACTGTCCCCAGCTGACCTAGGACTCTGGGCCTAACCAATCCAGCACAAGGCAACGGCTGGGGATAGTGCTCCCCAGATTTTTGTGGCGTCACGCTGCCTTGTGCTTGGTACTGTGGTCGGTATTAAGACTGGCATCTGCATGGGAAATGGGCTTGGTCCTGTGAATAGCACAGAGGCCTGTACAGTATCTGACACTGTGGGACTCAAAATGATCAGACATGGGACAGAGTCGGGGCAAGGTTCCATGGCAGTCTGCACCAACAGCGATGACTGCCTTGAAGTGCCCATGACTAAGATCGGGAATTTGCAGGCTAATCTGTAAAAGAAGGCAGTTCCTATAGGTTTCTCTCAATTTTTATCACTTACTGTATATGAAGGATCCAGGGAGATATAAACAATCAGGGTTACTGTAGATACCGTACATACAAAAAAAGCTTGGTCACCCTGAATCCTAGTACTGTATATGTTTGCTAGACTAGAACACAATCATATGAAAATAAATTCAAGACCGTGTTATTAATATATTTATTTTATAAACATATATCATACACCAGACAATCTTAATTCACCAAGTACTGGATCAATATTGATGCATTGTTACTGCCTGCTCGTTAAGCTGTACAAATTTAACACATTATTAATTGACAGTTCCATTTCCTTGCCTTGACCATAAGGCAATTCGGTTTCATTAGAATGCAGTTCACCAGTTCACAGTTCAGCTATCTTTGTAGTAGTTATTGAAGTTGATTCGCAGAAGAAAATCCTCCAGATGTGGCTGGTATCCTCTATTGACAAGGTTGGTTACCACTGTAATATAATTTAAAACAAATAACTGTTAAGGCAGCCCAGTATGAAAGATCTTCAAGAAAAGCCTAGGGGCCTGATATTCAAAGATTAGCACAACTACAAACACGATTAGCAGGTGCGCTAATCCAGATATGCACTGGCGTTCCTGGCAGGCCAATATTCAGAAGCTCCAGGAGCACCAATGCAATCCCGCTGCGCTGTGCCAAAGCACACCTATGCAAATGAGGGGGTCCCCCAAGCATACTGGCACAGTGGTAATTTCAAAGGTTTGCGGCAGCCGGAAACAGCCCCCAAAAGCACCTCTTAATGGGGTGCCCCCCTTCCCCACCGAAGGCAGAGTGGCTGTACTTCAGCTGCCTGCAATCACCTTTTTTGTTTTAAAACAGTTCACCCCCAACCCTCTTGAACACCTGTTGATTTTAAGACAGCTATCCCTGGTGTCTAGTGGCACCCCCGAACACCTGTTTCATATTATGACAGCTATCCCGGTGTCTAGTGGCATTCCCCACCCCCAAACACCTGTTTTACATTATGACAGCTATACCTGGTGTTCAGTGGCACCCCCCCAATCCGATCAGGTAAAACTATTAACTACGTCCTGGTGTCTAGTGGTTCCTCCTGCTCTCCCGATCGCCCATTGATGAAAGTGAAAGTAATCCATGGTGATCCAGTGTCTCCCCCACCCATGATGCCCGCTCACAAACCACCACTCCATACATCCCCCATATAGCCTGGTAGCTGGAGATCAGCGATGTATGATACAGCGACTGGCACAGCCCTCCTCTCACGTCCTCGGCCGGCCATCGTATAAGCTGTCAGTAAGTGTGCATAGTTACTGTATGCACACTTACTGACAGGTCATACGACGGCCGGCCAAGGACGTGAAAGGAGGGCCGTGCCTGTTGTTGTACTGTGCATCGCTGATCTCTGGACACCTGGATAAGAGGGGTGTGTGCTAGGTGGTGGTCTGTGAGCAGGTGAGACATGTGGGGGGACAGTGGGATACCACTGATTATGCTTACTTTTGTCAATGGGCGTTCAGGGTCTGAGGGGAACTACTGGACACAAGGACATACTTAATAGTTGTACATGGGCGGCCAAGGGGTGGGTGTCATTTGACACCAGGGATAGCTGACATAATATGAAATGGGTGTTCAGGGGGTGGGGGTTCCACTAGACACCAGGGACAGCTATCATAGTATGAAACAGGGGGGTTGGGGTGTCGCTAGATATCAGGGATAGCCATCATAATATGAAATGGGTGTTCGGAGGGAGGGGTGCCACTAGACACTAGGAAATTCATTGGTCATACTCAGGATGGGTGCTAACGGGTTACTGCGCCCACTGCAAATGAGCCTACAGTATAATGGGCATGCAAATGGCACCTTAGCACCTTACATGCCCAGTGGGTTCATCTGCATGTTGTGGTTGAATATAACCCACAGGAGTCTTCGTGCTATCTATTTTGGGCAGCACTATTCCCTGTAGACTATATACAACCCTGGTCTGTGTCAGCTCAGCGCAGTTTCCCTTAGCATTGCGCCTACACAGCCTGACATTCGGTCGGATAGCGCTGCCCCCATCCAACTGTATATAGCAGCCATCTGATCAGGTGCTAGTGCAAGCGCAGCGTGAATATCTGCACCGCGTTTGCACTCCATTTTGAATATCAGGACCTAGGACGTTAACTCCATGCAATAAAAGTGACTTCAATCATATTTCTCATACAATACATAAAATAAATGACAAGCAACTCTGAAATACCAGGTTGTAATTTCATTGAGGGGTACTGGAGACGTCATAAACAAGGAGAGGCAGACTCAAGTGGTTTGTAGATGTCACCAAAACCCCCAAGTTAAAATTACAAGCTTTGTAATTTACAGTGGGACTATTGCTTATTTTTTTTTATAATAAAAACTATCGGAGATTAAGGAATTGCTTTCCACATCAGTGCAGCCTGAATTATCATCAGAGTGCAGTAGTGTAAATATAACATTTTTAGTCAGTTTGAATTACATGAATATTCAAGATACACAAATTAGGTGATTTTATACCTTTTATCGGACCAACAGGAATTACAGAAAAACCTAAAGCTTTCGAACTCAGAGTTCTTCAGAATGTAGTATTTGAATATTCAAATAAAGCCCTTGTAGCATCACAGCCGTGGTAAGGGTATAATTCTATCAAGGGGTTCTGGATGCATTAGTAAAACTGGAAACTCAAGGTCGAATGGTTTAGGTTTGTGTCTAGTAGCTTGGGGATAGCATAATAACCCTTATGTCATAGGATCTGGGTGTATTTATTTGTCATTATAAAAATAAAAGTATTTCCCCAGGAGCAATGTAAGCAATGAATAACTGCAGGGTTATGATTACAGATTAAGTCTGATATTGAACCTGAAACCAGTACTAACAAACTTCCACAATGATGATTTTGCAAATGTTCACAATTCAAACAAATGAATGCTGCCGCTGTGCAGATTCAAAATGTGCCCCCCCCCCCCAAATAAACAACCCTTTGTTGTTTTTGGTTGATCTTACTACTGTATTTCGATGAAGGTTCCAATTTTAACGAGGTTTGGATGATGCCAACAAGGCTCTGCTTTTTTTAATGTTGTTGTCCATTTATTTTTTGTAGCACGCCTTACTGTCTCACCTGTTATAACTGTAATTATATGCAGACTGCATCCAACGTCAGTTTTACACATTTTTTTGTATACAGTATCCACAGGGAGAGACTTACCGCAGAGGCAATGCTTTTCATTATACAATGACAAGAAAGAATCCTGGCTTCTGACTGGTCAGTTGGCCATCACAGCAGGGATGTTATCCTGGCATAACATCCCTGCTGATGATCCTGCTCACCAGCACATTGATTGTTTCCATCTTTTCTTAAAAAAAAAATATTTTTAAACACTAAATATAATTCTTTAAAACTCTTTTTTTTCTGTATAAAACAACGAGCCATTGTATAATAGGAATAATGCCCTCCAGGGTGGCTGTTATGCTGGGATAACATCCCTTCTCGGGTGTTGGATGCTCTCGGGCCCAACCACCTGAGGTGGGATGTTATCCCAGCATAACACCCACCCTGTCAGGCATTATTCCTTTAGTAATGCTTAATACACTGTAAACAGTGGTTCAAGTCAACCCAACACCAGGCAGTTAGCTACGCCCCAGCACCAAACTCACTTAAAGCCCCCCTCTATAACACTATTTATTTCTGTGATGGTCCAGGTAGGACGCTGGACCCTTCAGGTAGTGGGAGGGTGGGGGGAGGAGAAGCCACATTTTTTTAATTATTCCATGATGGGCTGGATGGGCCACCAGACCTGCCAGGTAGTTGGAGGGAGAGGGCCAGATTTATTTTATTCCTTGACAAGCCAGGTTGGGCATCAGATCCATCAGGTAGTTTGGGGGAAGGAGACATTTTTTTTAATTTTCTGATAGGTGGGTTGGGCTTGGATTAATCAGGTCGTTGAGGGGAAGGGAACATATTTTTTCCCCTGAAGGGCTGGGTTGGGCCCTGGACTCATCAGGGTCATCATCGCAGTCCCAAGTGGGAGAGAAACCAGAGGTACTTGAGAATACTAGCCACAAGGCAGGCAAGGGGATCAAGCTCCTTGCCCTGACAGCAAATAGAAAATCTTTTCCATTTAAAAGCGTAGCACCAGTGAGTCGACTCTTTCAGGAGGCCTCCACAATGTGGAGCTCAGCTTCCGATAGATCAAAAGCCTAGAGATCTAGCTGCCCAGGAACCAGGCTGTGAGGCGCAGGGACTGAAGGTCTATGTGCATGACAGTCCCCTGTTGTCTGCTCAGCAGGTCCAGATGAAGAGGCAACCGCCTCAGAAGCCTACTGCTGAGGCTGAGGAGATCCAGGTACCACAACTGCCATGGCCAGTATGGAGCTATCAGGACCATCCATGCCTTACCTTCTGGGCCCTGACTACCACCTTGTGAGTCAAGGGTAAGGAAAGGCGTACACGAAGTCTAGGGTCCAGGGCTTCACAAAGGCATCCCCCATCAGTGTCCAAACTGTGAGGGGGGGGCACAGAACAGCTTTAGTTTTGCATTCTAGGACGCAAACAGATCCACCAGAGTGGTGCCCCACTGGGAGAACAGGTGGCTGACTACCTCCTGATGCAGGGACCACTTGTATGATGTCTCTCTCACCTGGTTGAAAGCATCTTCCAGTTGACTGTTCACTCTGGCAACATGAATCGCCAGGAGATCTGCACCCAAGCTGTGCACAAGGGTCCAGGTGCAGAGGGACTCCCTACCCAAGGGAAGAGAGTGTGTGCCACCCTGCCTGCTCAGGCAGAATATGGTCATGGTGTTGTCTGTCTGGAATTGCATGACATGAACCAAGACTAGAGGAGCGAATTCCATCAGAGTTAACTGCACTGCACAGAGCTCCAGCAGGTTGATGTGATGATGGTACTCCCAGGGTGACTAGAACCCATAAGCTCTGTGGTCTCCCAGGTGTGCTCCCCAACCCACCAGAGGCGCATCTGTCATGGGCGTGATGGTTGGTTCTAGGCAGATGAATGGGACTCCTTCAACCCTCCTTAATTCCTTCTCCTAAACTCCATACAAATCCCTCCCTTTCTTTACTTATTACCTCTACCCTCCCTGATGGAACTCCACACCCCCTCCTCTTATACTCCAACACTCCCTCTCTTCCCCCCCTTCTCCCTCCTCTGCTGGCGCTACCTGCACTCATAATGTGACTCTCAGCATCCTGAAGTTGTCTCACAGACTTGGCCCTAGCCTCTCCTAGTTTTAAAGGAAAACTGCACCCTCATATCTTCTAAATGTTATTTGTTTCCATGTCAACAGACAACTCTTTTCATGTAGCTGTTAAAGATCTATACAACTCCTTCAGTTAGTTTTCACACTAGGCCCTGTCACTGTCCTGGGAGGGTCCATTTCGTGGTTGTTGAAATCTCATTGTCCTCGAGAGCTGCATTAGCATATGAGAACATGATGTCAGATCAACCATTTATATCATGTATCTGTATGCTGAAATAACAAATACCCTGCAAAAACTCTCTGGAAACTTATAAACCGAATAGAGTTTTAAGAGGAAAAAAACTGCATTACAACTCAGATAGCTTGTAAAACTCACTGAAGGTAAATGTGGTATTTCACATCTTCTTGCAGCTTGGATCTTTTAAAAACTACTTAAGCAGCTAGGTATACTGGGGAGTTTAAAGGTTGATTATGCATCACATTCTCATATGCTAATGCAGCTCTCAGGGACAATGAGATTTCAACAACCACGAAACAGACCCTCCCAGGAAAGTGACAGGGCCTAGTATGAAATGTGAAAACTAACAGAAGCAATTGCATACATCTTCATAAAGTTTAGCTAGCATTAGGGCTGCCATGGACCAGGGCAAACTCTCTGGTGCCATATTTATTGACCTGTCCAAGGCATTCGACCTTGTCGACCACAAGCTGCTCTGTACTCAGTTGGGGGCGCTTGGCCTCTCCCCCCCTGCTATGGCTTGGCTATCGGACTACCTGAAGGGAAGAACGCAGAGGACCTGTTTCAACAAAGTTCTATCTGAACCCCTACTGGTCACCTCTGGCGTCCCCCAGGGCTCGGTCCTGGGCCCCCTTCTCTTCTCCCTCTTCATTAATCGACTCCCGGAGGCAGTTACTAACTGCCAAGCCACTCTGTATGCAGATGACCTGGTTATTATATCTCACTCCAGGGACATCGCCACTCTCAACATGCACTTGACTGAGAGCTTCAACTACGTCCTGGCCTGGGTAACTAAGCACAAACTAGTATTGAACCTGAAAAAAACTCAGGCCATGCTTTTTGGCTCAGCTGCCAAACTCAAAGCCATACCAGCCCCGCTGGCTGTAACCAGTCCGGATGGTACTTCCCTCCCAATAGTGCTCTCAGTCAAGTACCTTGGGGTGTTACTTGACCCTCAACTTGATCTGGGAAGTCACATTCTCAATGTCTGTAGAGCAGCAAACAGTAAACTGGGACTGGCCTACAGGGCCAGATACAACCTCACCCCTGCGGCCCAACTGGCCCTGGCAAGAGGAGTCCTCCTTCCTACTCTCAGTTATGGAATGCACCTATTTGGCTGCTCCCCTAAAACACACCTCGCGAGGTGGCACATGTCGTACAACATCTGTCGCTTTGCCTTGGCCGCCCCTCGACTCACTCACCACTGTGAGCTATACGAAAAGCTCCACTGGCTCTCCCCAGCCAAGTACTTAGACTTTAGGCTAGGGTGCCTTGTGGGCAAAGTGCTGAGAACCGGAACCCTCTGGGGCTGGCCCGGCTTCTTCCTCCAGCTGACCTATCCCCATATCAACTTAGGTCCCAGGCCCCGGGGATGCTAAAAGTTCCCCTGTCCCGGACCCAAATGGGTGACAGGGACTTTGCCGTGTGTGTTCCTAGACTCTGGAACTCCCTTCCTGAGTCCGTTCGCTTGGCCTCCTCACATCAGTGCTTCCGTAAATCCCTGTGGGGTGTCCTGAAACTTGCCTCGGCTGGATTGCCCCAGGCCCCCTAGTGTAAGGCCGCTGTCCACTGGATCCTAGGTCGCTCTGGTGGGACCTCCTGCCATAACCTGCTTGTCCCGCTCTATGTTACGTACCCGTGCACAGACTGAGTTTTACCTCATATTAATTTGGCATGACATCTACTCTAATGTAATTCATGCTAAACTGAACTGCTATTGTTATATGACCTGTTCTCTCTTTATGATGCTTCCCAATGTGTTATCAAGTGTTCCTGTATTGTAATGATAAACTGTGTGTTTTTCTGTACCTCTCTGTTCCCATTGTTGTATTCTCCCGGGTCGTTCCTGAAAATAGGCATATTACTTGTCTAGTATACTTACCCGGTTACCAAAAGCTAAATAAATAAATAAATATAAAGCCTAACGGGCTGAGTTACATGTCACTCTGCCCTGCCCATCAGTTTACTTGCGAGCTGAACTTGGACTCATAAATGTTAATGCACTTAGTAAGGGAAGAAAACTTAAATATTGGTTATACTTAACTAGATTAGATAAAGACAAGTTACCAAAGAAATGTTTCCTTGAACAGCTATGCTGGATTAAAAATGATAGTGGGGAAAAGTGTTGGATGCAAGATATACATAGCAAACTGAATCAATATGGTCTCTCACTATTAAATTCATACTTTATAAGGAATATTAAGACTATCTCTAATTATAAGGCATACATTCAAAAAAAAGTAACATTGGATTAATCAGGATCTAGAGAAAATCCGACTATCCAGATTTTCTAGATGGTATGCAGAAAATAATGATAGTCTTAAGTATAGGGATTATTTGGATATATTGGAGAAATATTTTTCTTAAACCTAAATTAGAGCTATTTGAGGACAATATTCTGAAAACTAGATATCAAAATCTTTCTAAGGAACATGAAATATGTGATTGTAAAAATGGGAATAGGGAGAATCTCACTTATGTTTTATGGCAATGTCCTTGGTATAATAGAATACGACAGTACTGGTTGGGACCATTTATTAATTGGCCTGACATATCAAGAAGTGAAATTACATCTATCATTATGAATACAAACGATGAAAAAACTATTAAGAGAATCGCAAATTACTTTATGTATGCTGCTAGAATTAGAAAGAAAAATTAGAGAGACAGTATTTAGATACATTGGGGAAAAATGAAGGGTGAAGGGGCAGATTAGCAGGATTAAATCAGGGGAGAGATGGGCACAAGACCCGGGGGAGCAGGCTGAGGTACTAAATGAGTACTTCACCTCAGTTTTCACCAGGGAAAATGGGGGTGCTGCATCATACATGGGAGGAGACAGAGATACTGAGGAGGGGGCCCTTACTGATCGGCAGGTCTGGGGAGAGGGGAGGCATCACTGGCAGGTGGGGGAGAGCTAAGCAGGAGAAGGGGTACCGGAAGTGGAAATCACAGCTGAGAGAGTGAGGGAAGCCTCAGCTCCTTAAGACGGAGAAAGCACGGGGCGGATAAATTACATCCCAGAGTGCTGAAGGAACTTGCAGATGTCCTGGCAAAACCCCTGGCAGAGCTTTCACCATCTCTCTGAGGACAGGGTGGGTGCCCCAAGACTGGAAGGTGGCGCATATAGTGCCTATCCACAAGGGGGGATCAAGGGAGGTGGCAGGGAACTACAGGCCTGTCAGCCTGACCTCGGTGGTGGGCAAGGTGATGGAGGGCATTGTCAAGGAGAGGCTAGGGGGGGACCTGGATAAGTCAGGGTGCCTGGACGATAGACAGCATGGATTCATCCTGGGGAAATCATGTCAGACAAACCTGGTGGAGTTCTATGACTGGGTGACAAGTGCCTTGGACCTGGGTAGACCAGTAGATGTCCTCTTTCTGGACTTCAGCAAGGCATTTGACTCTGTTCCTCACGTGGGCCTGTTGGATAAGCTGGGAGAAATGGGGGTGGGGAACCAGATGATCAGATGGATAGGCAATTGGCTCCAGGACCGGACCCAGAGGGTCGTAGTTGGTGGGATAGTCTCATCCCCAAGGAGGGTCATTAGTGGGGTCCCACAGGGATCAGTCCTTGGGCCCCTTCTGTTCAACGCATGATCTGACATAAGGACAGGAATCAGGAGTGAGATGAGTCTCTTTGCAGATGACTCGAAACTTGGGGCGGTGGTGGATGGGGAGGAGGGGAGGGTGGCCCTACAGGGGGACCTGGAGGCTCTGGAAAGATGGTCTAGAAAGTGGAAGCTGAGGTTCAATGCAGGGAAATGCAAGGTACTCCACCTGGGGGCCAGAAACCCAGGCCAAGTGTACACCCTGGGGAATGCTACAAGTCTCGATGGCTGAGAGGGACCTGGGGTGGTGGTGGATGTCAAGATGAATAACTCTGAGACTTGTAGGAGGCAGCAGCCAAGGCCAACAGGATGCTGGGATGCATCGCTGGGGATCACCTCCAGAAGGAGGAAGTGATACTCCTCTGTATAACTGCTTGGTGAGCCGCACCTTGAGTACTGCGGCAGTTTGGAGGCCACACTTAAAGCGGACATTAACCTCCTGGAGAGGGTCCAGAGGAGGGCAACCAAAATGATTTGGGGCTTGGGGACAGGACCTATGAGGAGGCTCGAAGAGCTAAATATGTACACATTGGAAGAGAGAAGGGACCGGGGGGACATGATAGAGGTATTTAGGTACATGAAGAGGGTAAATAGGGGAGGAACAGTTGGGGTGCTTCGAAGGAAGGAGGAAGGGGCCACTAAAGGGCATGGCTGGAAGCTGGAGGGGGGAAGATTCAGGGGAGAAAGGAGGAGGTGCTACTTCACTGAGAGGGTGGTGGAGCCATGGAATGCACTGCCTAGGGGGCTGGTGGAGGCAGAGACAGTGGAGGGGTTCAAGAGGGGGTGGGACAGGTACAGGGGAAGGGTTCTGGAAGCAAAATCCAATGCAGCAAGAATATCCGGAACTGGGAAGGGAGAAGCCAGAGAAGGCGAGGGGGACAGCAAGGTCGGCACCCAGGTTGGGGACTGACCAAACGAGCAGACACGAAAGACCGTTAGGCCTATTCTGCTGGCATTTTAGTATGTTAGTATTGTTTATACTGTATGTTAGGTTATGAACTAATATGGCTTGGTGCTTAGATTTATTAGCACCAGAATTTATAACGTACATGAAATAATCAGGATATGTTTTTGCTAATGTAGGACAATTATGTCTACATTTTGTATACCTAAGTTGACCTGTCATGATAATCTTTCTTTTAAATATAAATTGTGTCTTAAGTGAATGATAAAGGAGAACAACATTTTTAGGTCATTAGTATGTTAGTACACTGCTCCCTTGATGTTCTCTATGATATTGAATCTACACTGCGTCCCTATATGTATTATATTTATTATGCGAGGAACTTGTGAAACATGTCTTTTACAGTCCCTTTTTTTAGACAACATTTTGTATGGGATATGACCCAAGATAAATTGAATTCATATGTATGTGAATATGTGTTTTATTTATACTGTATGTCTTTATGCTGTTTGTAAAGGCCTTGTATGGCTAAACAATACACTATTTACTTACTAGTGACTGTCAGTTCCTCTCCCATCCTATACTCAGCTCCTGGGTTCATACGTCCTAGGTGCATGATTTGGCACTTTTTGGCATTCACCCCCAACTGCCATTCTGGGACAACACTAAACTTAGCAGAGCGCTCTACAGAGGGTGCAAACACAAGTTCAAGTTTATTGCAGGAAAACTCCATTGAGCAAGCTCATTCACAAGGAGGTCCTGTGACATAAACACTTAAAGTACAAACACAGATAGGTAATAACAGTATATACATGAAATGCACGTTACGTGATACAGGCTGGATATACATACAAGGGTACCACATTGGGTGACCGCAGGTGGTAAACATTGATATGATACAGGGAAGCGACTTACAGGTTGCATACTGATAAATGAAACATGATGACTGGTGTGTGCAATACATATATTTTGGCAGCTAGAACAAACAACAGTCTACAACTGATATGGGGAGGAGTGATTTGATAGAGTAGCAGTGGAGCGTAAGCATAGATAAAGCCAGGAGTAGAAGGCGAAGGGAAAGCAGTTAATATGACAAATCAATTATACCTTACCAGTGGATAAATATGGCACACATGGGGAAGGAAGAGACTTAATGACAGTTACAGGTGTCTTTTATTTTGGCTGAACTTAGCGATTTGTAGAAGTTTATTGAAACTGTGCTAGTTAGTTTCAGTACGGTTTGTAATTGGTTCCAAATGGAGGGAAGGGCATATGCAGCATCGCTTTTCCAAAGGAAGTCCACGTCCTTGGTATGTCAAGCATAATAAAGTCAGATTTTCTTAACGAGTATGCACTATGTGAGATACTAATAAGGGAAGAGATGACTTGGCAATTTCTGCAGGAGCAGTTTAAGAGTCTATAGCCCAGCATGGAGCATATGCCTTCCAGTAGTAAGGGGATGTCCAACCAACAGCTGCATATAAGTCACAGGTGCGAACTGTAAGGAGTTGGTAATGAACTGTAACGCACGGTGATAAAGGATGTCCAGTTTACTTAGATTTGCAAGAGTGGTGGAGGAATAGGACATCGCCATAGTCGGTAGGGGGAGAAAAGTGGCCTGTACAAGCTTGTTTCAAGTTTCAAGGGGGAAAAGGGGCCTATTTCTGTAGAAGAAACCTAACCTTGCTTTTAACTTCTAGAGACATCTTCGATGTGGTCATTGAAAGATAATTTATTGTCGATCCAGATACCTAGATATTTAAATTTGGTTACAACTTCCAGAGGCTCGTTTAGCGTGGTGACAATGAAGTCTTAGGCAAGGGTATTGGGGGGGGCCTGTGACAGCACTGTGGGAGAATATCATTGCTTTAGTCTCCTTAGCATTGAGCAGAAGCTTTGCCTTTATTAGATTATGCTCAAGGTTGTGCAGTCCGCTGAAGCACTCCCTTGACTTCAGATAACGATGAGCTAGAAGTATATAACACAGTATCATCTGCAAAAAGTGCAGATTGGACGAGATATGTTAGCATCTAAGTCATTAATGTACAGAGAAAACAAGATAGGCCTAAGATGGATCCTTGGGGGACTCCTCTTGCAACTGGCAAGGCAGCAGAAAAAAAGCCTTCCGCCTTTACTTTTTGGAATCTTCCAGTTAGGTAGCTAGAGAACCACTGGGTGGTATGTTATGTGGCACCCAGCTTTGCAAGGCAATTGACTAATAGTTTGTGATCAACAGTATCAAAAGCTTTGCTGAGGTCCAAAAAGACTGCACCAGTTACCTTCTTAGCATTTATAGCAGAGATCCAATCATTGGTTAATTTTGCTAGTGCAGTGATTGTGCTATGATTAGCCCGGAAGCCAGATTGAGCTGGGTTAATGAGAGAGAAGGTTTCCAAGTGAGATTTTAACTGAATATGGATCAGTTTTTCGATAACTTTAGAAAGGATAGGCAATATGGAGATAGACCTATAGTTGTTTACATCGCATGGGTCACCAGATTTAAACAGAGGGAGGATATGTGCTGATTTCCAGCAGGACGCAAGTACAGTAGCAGATGTAATGGAAAGATTGAAGATGTGGAGAATTGGGGCAGTGAGATGGGCGTAGTCGACCTTAGGAAAAGGGTTCCAAGCCATCGTCCCTTCGCTTTTGGTGTCTAAGTTAAGAAGAGAATCTTCTACTTCTTTATAAGTTATCTCGAGAGTTGGAAGGGCTGGGTGCAGGACTAGATATAGGGAGGGGTATGCTGGCTCACCGCAGCACCAGCATAAGGTGACGAGTCAAAGTTAATCCAGCTGTGGCAAAGTGGGAGTTAAGTTCCTCCAGGATTAGGGACTTGTTTTCTACAATCTTGCCACTTGCAACTATCTTTGTTGGGACAGAGGAGCCATGGGCCGTCCTTCTATGGCTTTGATAGTCTTCCATATTTTATGAGGGTTACCTTTAGCTTGTTCGAAAGTAGAAATATAATAGTTAGCTTTAGCAGAGTGAAGTTTTTTCACAAAGTTATTCCTGGCTGTTCTAAAGGCCTGCCAATCCAAGATTCTTTGAATGTCTAGCTTTTAGCCCAGAGCTTATCTCGAGCTATAAGGGCTGCCTTGAGATCCGAGGTGAACCAGGGGTTGGAATTGTTCCGTACCCTTACTTTGATGAAAGGGGCATGATTATTTATTATTGTAGTGAGTTTGTCATTAAGGATGTAAGCTGCCTTGTTGACATCTTTGGCTAGGCAGAGATCTTGCCATCTGATCATGCTCACACAAGTCACTTCACAAGAGAAAGGATGCTGAAAGAACTGGAGAAACTGAAGACAGACAAGCTAAGGGACTGGACGGAATTCACCTAAGAATATTAAGAGAGCTTCGAGAGGAATTAGCCACACCATTAGCAGAATTATATAATGAATTTCTATAATGAAAGTGGTAGGGTGTCACAAGATTGGAAGAGGGCAACAGGGGGTGCCCTTGCACAAGAGTGGCAGCAGGGAGGAGGCAGGTAACTACCACCCAGTCAGCTCTAACCTCGGTAGTGGGCAAAATCATGGAGACACTCCTTAAGGAGCAGATAATAGATTTCCTAAAGAAGGCAGGAAAACTCGACCCCCAACAACATGGGCTCACCACAGGCAGATCATGCCAGACTAACCTGATTGAGTTCTTCGATTGGGTGACCAGGAGAGTGGACCAGGGTAGGGCAGTGGACGTGGTATACCTGGACTTCAGCCAAGCCTTTGACACTGTCCCACACAGGAGGCTAATCAAAAAACTTGCACACAGGGCGTCGGTCATAAGATAGTAAGCTAGACTGCACACTGGCTGCCAGACAGGACTCAGAAGGTCACTGTAAATGGCGCCATGTCCAAAGAGGGTTATGTGACCAGCAGAGTGCCTCAGGGGTCAGTGCTGGGTCCATTTCTCTTCAACATATTCATCAGCGACATTGCTGACAGTCTAGAGGGTACTGCCTTTTCGCAGAAAATACAAAACTCTGTAATAGGGTGTATACTCTAGAGGGAGCCTCTATCTGAACAGTGGTCCAAAGACTGGCAACTTAGAGTCAATGCTTAAAATGCAAAGTGAAGCATCTGGGTAAATGGAACTCTGGAATACAGTTTATCCTAGATGGGCATACAGCAAAGGTGACCAAGACCGAAAAGGACTTAGACATAATCATATCAGATGACCATAAAGTAGGGAAACAATGCAAAAAAGCAGCATGAAAGGCAAGCAGTATCCTCGGATGTACAGGCAGGGGAGTTACAAGCAGGAAACAAGAAGTAATCATCTCACTCTATAGAACCTTGGTGAGGCCACGCCTGGAATACTGTGTCCAGTTCTGGAGGCCTCACCTAAAGAAGGACAAGGAGTGCTTGGAGACTATTCAGAGAAGGGCCACTAAGATGGTGCAGGGACTCCATCACAAGCCATATAAATCCAGACTCTGTGACTTGAACTTGCACTCCCTGGAACAGAGAACGGATGGGGGACATGACAGAAACATTAAAATTCATAAAGGTATAAAACACAGTTCAGGCAGACAACCTCTTCCAGGCCAACAAAGAGGAGCATACTAGAGGGCACAACCTACACCTGAGAGGGGGAAGGCTCAGAAATAATGTCAGGAAGTACTTTTTCACAGAGTGTGAGATAGCCGCATGGAACAGCCTTCCCCCAGAGGAGGTTGCAGCAAAGACAGTGAATGAATTTAAACACACGTGGGACTGACACTACAGTAAAAGCAAAACAATGCAAAACAGTGCAACCAGGCACTCACCACCACCAATGAAACTGATGCTGCAGTATAAAAAACAAATAATGTATTGTGCAAATAGCATGCTTAATGCGTTTCTGGTCACAACAGCCCTTTCTCAAAGGCTAAAATCATGTTACACTGATGCTCATTTATACATACAGATACATGATGTCATTATGACGAGTTTTGAAACAAACCAATGACACTGTACAAGATCAAATACAACCACTAACTAGAGAAACGTAAGTAAATAAAACAACAATGTGCCTTAAAGGCACAGGGAACCTGCAAAAACACAAATAGAACAGAGGAAACGAACTATGGGAAAAAGGGGGTGGAGAGGGGGAGGAAAATGAAAATTACTTACCTACCGTAATTATAATCTTTCTGTGTATCTTCACCATTCATCACTGTTGGGTATCTGCCGGAGGTCAGGACCCAAGGGAGTATTTTTTTTTTTTAAAGGTAGGTGGATCGGACGTACCATCGGCCTCTGAGGTCATACCGCGTGGTGCTCGCTGGTTGGCCGTTAGGTTGTGTCGACTCCACCTGCCTGCCAGTTCTGAGTCGCCGGAGAGGTAAGAGGAAGGGAGTGGAGGGTGGGACAAGGAAGTCCAAGGGACAGAAAAAGGAAAAGATATATGAACCAAAAGGAGAAATAACGACTGAGAGGACAGAGAGGGAGAGAAAGACGGAAACTAAAGGGATTGGGAGGGGCCCCAATCTCTGGAAAGGAAGAGGGAGGTAGGGTGGGAAAAGAATTTAGGAAGACGGGGAGAAGGTTAGTACATCCCAGACCCTGGTCCGTCTCCAGATTGTATAGGAACTGCAGAGAGTAGCCAAAGGCTTTTTGCCAGAATTCAAGGCACAGAATAGCTGGCAAACACTCCTGAAAGCAGAGTTGGCTATTCTGGAAGAAGGACAGGGTACAGAGAATAAACACCCTCCCAAGGAGAGATTATTGGTGAAAAAAAGAAAGGGGAAACTTTTTTTTTTTTTTTTTGTAAACAAGGAGAAATAGGTTGGATGGGAGCATGGGTGGGGAGGAGAGAAAGGAGGGCAACTGACAACTCCCACCCCAGAGGGGTGGAGCTAAAACACTGGAGAAGGAGTGCCCTTCCTGCTGTCCACTCTCCCTGCAACATCATCCCCCTGTGTACCCCTGTTGTACCCCACTCCTAAGGAGGACAGGGGGAGGATAGGCACAGAGAGGGAGGGGGACCCAGAGACTGAGGCCCCAGGGGGATGGAGGTTGGGATCGTGAAAGATCATAATTATGGTAGGTACACAATTTTCATATCCTATCTGTGTCAATCTTCACCATTCATCACTGTTGGGTGAGTACCGAGTTCCCCCCGAAGGGGGTTTCCTTCACACCGAAGAGATAAAATCCCTTATCCCTCGGTGGGTGACACACTAAGGGGGGGGGGGACCTTCAGGGTCTGGAGAGGCCCGAGAGTGGGGACAGTGAGATGGGGTACCCCCGGAGGGGGAAGGAAGTTGCCCGACAAGCTCTGTCTCGCTCTGCGGGAGAAGAGAAAGGTTCCCTGGTGGGCGGAGCTAAACACCCCACACTGGGTCAAGGGTGACAACCGGGAAAGACGCAGTCATGTTGTCCGCCTAGTGCAGATCGCTGTCCCTATGACCCTGGTAGCTACCTTGTTGGCATCATAGGATGCCCTCACTTGGTGCCTTGCTAGCTCCAGACCACGCACAGAGAGTGCAATGGCTTGTCTGGTTTGCTCCGTATCAGGCAATGAGGCTAGGAGCTGACCCAGCCTGGGCCACAAGAACCTGTCATAGGCTGTATAGTGGGCCTGATGTGCAGAAACAGAAAGAACTAACCGTGCCGAGTAGAAAGTCCTCCTGCCCCAGAAGTCAAAATCCGAGGAGTCTTGATCTGGGGGCCGGTCACGTGAAGGGCGCGAAGCCCATCAGGAGTGTCCAACTGCGTCAATCCAGACTGTGGATGAGGCATGGAACGTGGAGACTCCGGGGGTGCGCAATACCTCTGGCTGAGATCTCTTGGGGCAGGAACTCCAGAGAAGGGCCTCTGCCAGGAACGCAACGACGCCTCCCGAAAGGGAGCAGGCCAGGGCGGCACCACAAGGGTGGCCTCACCAAAGTTGCCTAGAAAGGCATGCACTGAGTACTCAGGATTGCTGGTAGCGGAAGGAGAAAGCTGCAAGTCCTCCAGCATCTTCATGAGGAATCGCTGATACTCTGCGAGATCAGCAGCCGGAAAGATGTGGACAGAAGTTTCCTCTCCCCCAGAAGAGGGGGATGAGGAGCTGGAGGGCACTGGCTGTTCAGTGGGTGGCTGCACAGGGGGAGGTTGAAAAACCTGGCTGTCCATTGCCCTAATATAAGCAGGGAACCGAGCAGCCACCGCTCTGAACTGCTCCCAAGAGAGAGGCCCACTAGGACCAAGGATGCCTGGGAGCGCGGGAGAGTGTGGCAGAGGGATGGGGACAGAGCCGAGAAGAGATGTCAGCTGACCTCCACCTGGGCTAAGGAGCAGACCGTGGGCACCCACGGAAGAAGGTGCCCCGGAAGACCCCACAGCCGACAGCTGAACAACCATTTCAGTACTGCCTTGGCTGTGCCCGGAAGAATCCCCCCTGTGAGGCGACTGGGGCCGTATAGGTCCAGAAGAATGGTCCCCTACCTCAAAAGAATGGGACCCTCTCAAAGATACCGAGGGGGAAGAACGAAGATCCACACTATGGCTTCTCCCAGAGCCCGTGTGGGCCCCCGAAAAAGGCAGACGTGCCAACCCCACGCCCCTCAACCCTTTGGAGTCCGAAAGAGCCCTCCTCCTCGAGAGGGCCAGCCTAGGTAGCTTGCATCTCTGGGCAGCTCCCGAAGGGGCTACCCAGGGCACAGTACCCTCCCCTCCTGTAGGTGCCCTGATCGGCCCCAAAGTTGGGCGATCTAGGTACACCACCGGTGGTAGTACACAACTGAGGGGTCAGTGAAACCACCAAAACCAGGTTGCAGAGCTATAGTGGCCTGCACCACTGCCTGCTGGTCAGCACCCCTGACCATATTCTTGGTAGCCACCGAACCCACCTCAGAAGGGGGCTGACTCCGGCTTGTCGAGGAGACTACTCGGCTACCCTCCTCAACAGCTAACCCCAAAGGGTCAGACTGTGTGTCCGACTCAGAGCTCGACTCCGCCTCCGAGGAGGTAGAGTCCGAGGCCCTGTGCCAAACTGTAGGAGGACGGCCACTGCCATCCTTGCCAACAGGCCCAGAAACCGAAGCTGTGCCCAAGTCAGTGCCAGCGCCCCGCGCAGCTCCACGAGCTGAACCTGGAGGGAGCACGGCTCCAACCCGAACAAGAGCTCCAGAGCCGGGAGCAGTCGTGGTGCCATCCGGCAGGGACAGGGATGGCACTGACGGCGCTGCCTGGCTCCTCGGCGCCGCGAACGGTGCTGAGGGCAGGGGCAGCTCCAACGATGGCGCCGCACCGCAAACGGCACCAAGGGCAGGGGCAGTGCTGCTGACAGCGCCAACGGAGGAGTCTGAAGGCCCCACGGTGCCGAGCCCCAAGGACATGGTACCGTGCTCAACCTCGGCGCTGAGGCGAGACATGGAAAAGGACAGCGCCGTAGCATCTCCAACGGTGCCGCTGACACTGCGGGTGCCGCGAACGGCTCAGACAGGGGCCACGGCACCACGTGACAAGTCAGCACCGCTGAGTCCGCGAGGGCCCACGGTGCCACAAATGGCGCTGAGGCCGGCAATGGCGCCGACCGACGGCGCCAACCAAGGCCTTGAGAACCGCGGGTCCTACACCGGGGGAGCCTACACCCCCGAAGGGGTGATTGCCATGGCGGCGCCTCCCGCCTGCTCCCCGGAAGGAGCGGGACTAGCCTCCTGCGCTACAGAAGAAGCCTCGGCAACGGTTAGGCTACTAGTAGCTGAGGCTCCCTCCTCCTCGGTCCGTACAGAACCGGGAGGACCCGGAGGAAAGGCCCAGAGAGTGTGGCTTGGCCCGACGAGTGCGCAGCCGACCCCCGAAAGTCGGCAGAGCTCACCCCACTTTCCACGCGTGTTGCTCGATGACCCGGAGTTCCATGGAGAAACAGGCATTGCATGAATCCATGTCGTGAAGCGGGCCAAGACACGAGAGACACCGGTCGTGCTGGTCGGTAATGGAATATTTTCGGCCACAAGGGCACCGTCGCATGGGGGGGCTGACCCGTCTTAGATTTCTTGCCCTCCGACCTAGACATGACCTACAGAGAAATAAACACCAAAAATAGACTCGATGTCACGAAATATGAAAATAAGGAAAGATCTTACCGAGCGACGTCGAGTGGTGGCAGAAACAGAACTGGCAGGAAAACAGTTGGACTTTGACCAAAGGAAATTGTTAAATTGAAAACTGCGTAGCAGGCCTAGGCTCTCCACGGCTTCCACAAGGTAACCTCTATGGCGGGAGATGAAGAACTGGCAGGCAGGCGGAGTCGACACAGCCTAACGGCCAACCTGCGAGCGCCACGCAGTGCATCGGTCTTGAGGGCAGCGCCGATGGTGCATCGACTCCGCCTACCTTTAAAAAAAAAGGTTCTGCGGGTCCTGACCTCTGGCAGAATACTCAACAGTGATGAATGGTGAAGATTGACACAGATAAGATCTTGACAATTCAAATTCATGTATAATATTTCAAACAATGAGGAGAAATAAAAATAGAAACGGATTAAATAATTCAAAACAGATACAAGTGTAAATGTTATATTTTATCTTCTGATTACCAAAAATGGTTTAATGTCAAAACCACAGTTTAAAACTGAACTTATATTCGCTTTCAATTTAATAATCTGCAGTGTCAGTGGCTCAGCAGGTAGCACACTCAGTCTCCGAGGCCGGGAGTTCAGAAGGCTGTGGGTTCTAGCCCCACACCAGGCACTTGGGTTAATATCCCAATACTGACACTGCAGTGCAGCATGAGGGGGGTGCCGCACTCCTGAGGTGCCGTCTTTCAGACGAGACGTTAAACCGAAGTCCCATCTGCCTGTTCTGGTGTTAGTTCAGGTAGATGTTAAAGATCCCATGGCACTTCTTGAAAAGAGTAGGGGAACTTTTATTAAAACTGGACAGTAAACATACACAGAATAGTGTTACTTCACACCAAATCATAACACAAAAAGATGAAAGGGAAACAGAAATAAGTATTGCATCATACATTCAACAAGAAATTGCATTGTCAAGTCCTAAAACAAAAAAGAAAGGCTGATCCCCCCACCCAAAAAAAAAAAAAAAAAAGAGTTGGGGAAGGTTTCATTCAAAACTTGAAAGTGAAATACATACAAAATAGAAAGTCACACATGCCCCATAATGCAAAGCATCATGGGCTGCATATGCAAATCACCACAGAATGTTATGCTGGTCCAACTTTAAGCAGAATTGCATGGTGCCGAAAGGCCTCTCACACAGTTTGCAAAGGGTACTAACAGAAGACATAGACACGTGTTTCGTCCTACCAGGACTCATCAGTATGCCTCGTCTGTTTAACACCCCAGTGGACTGGACCAGCTACCCCTAAGGCAGTGTGCCTGGGATATATTGTGGTGTGTGAGAGGCCTTTTCGGCACCATGCAATTCTGCTTAAAGTTGGACCAGCATAACATTCTGTGGTGATTTGCATATGCAGCCCATGATGCTTTGCATTGTGGGGCATGTGTGACTTTGTATTTTCTTGAAACTTGGCTTCCCAGCCAAATGCCCTTTGGGGTAACCCTTGCCTCAGTGTTTATGCACAGAGGTTCTTTGTCTTCTACATACAAAATAGTGTTACTTCACACAAAATCATACTGCAAAAGAAAAATAAACATAAATAAGTATTTCACCATACATTCAAATACAAAACATCATATATAGAGGATGCTAACCCCCCCCCACCCCACACCAAAAGAGGAGGGGAATTTGTCTTTAAAACTGGAAAGTAAACATATCAAGTAGAACTACAGACTGATAGAAAACTTCAAATAAGTCATCCTTCTCTTTAGGATAACAGATATTCATTCTAGAGGTAACAAAACCACAAAAACTTAATCATCTGAGAGTGATAGGGGTAAATACCTATGTCCCGTGCAGAAGCTGGACAAGGGCCTATGTATGTCATAGGAGGGTGGATATAAAAGACAGATAAAAAAGGCAGGAAAGAAAAGAATCCCAACCAATTGTGAAGATTTGTCGGAGAAAAATCATTCATGGTATCCAATCAATAGAATCCCATCTAGCCTGGAAAAGAGTTAACAGGCACCGTATCCAACTCCTGCAATTTTAAATTTCTAACTGAGTTCTCAATCATAAAAAATAACTCATCAGCCGTGTATTGTAACTGTTGAATAGTCAGTCTACAGCGAATGAACCAGATATAGAATTTAAAACAAACCAGAAACAACCACAAAGTCGTCCTATCATGTTTAGTCCACAAGAAAGGCAAAATCCCTAAACATAATATGTCCAAGGTCATGGGTGAAAACGGGGATGTAGGCCATTTCCGATTAACAATCCGCCAAAAACCACGTATAAAGGGGCAATCTAAAAATAAATGTTCCAATGTTTCCACTATACCAGGGCAAGTATCTCTCGGACAGTATCTGTCAGAGAGCTGCTTATGCTTTAAATTCCCTCTGAGATTCAATTTCCCGTGTAGGGCTAACCACATAACATCCCACATAAATATAGGAATTCGGGGGGATACTAGCATCTTATCCATTAAAAGCTTATCCTGTCGGGAACAGGTATCAAAGACAGCTGTCTCCTGAAAGAATGTTTTAATTAAGTAGTCATATAATTCTTTCCTAGTGAATTGACATAGTCTTTCACTAGGCCCCATGTTTTTAATTTTTCCAAAGCATATTTTAAAAGGTTCAGATAAATGCAGAAAAGACTGCTGCCTAGGTAATTTCATATTTGCAGACCATAGTGAGAAAAGATTTCCTAGAGAATCCAAAACCCAAGGTATCCATTGTTTAACACTCTTAGTAACTAAAGGATATAGGTTCGAGCCGGCCCAGTGGCGCATAGGGCTCAGGCGCTGGGTGCCTTACCTTGTACCACGCCGGCGACCTGAGTTCAGGAACGAGCTTGGGCCGGCGGGGGGGAGGAGAGGGTATGGAGCTGGTTAGAGCAGCCGGAAGGCAGCTCTCCTCTCCGGGGAGGATCTGGTGTATCCCTCGGTGCAGGGATACCTCCTGGTGGGAGCGCAGGCATTAGGCCGTGGGATGGGCGGATAGGGCTGTCACCGGGGCTGTAGTACGCATGCACGCCTCCACGCACATGCGTCTCTACTCCTAGGGACCCGGGTTAAAGGGGAGAAAATGGAGGAGAAAAATTCCCTAGCGGCTGCATAAAGCCCGACCCTCCGCAGGCACCACTCTCAGGCCAGGCATAAGGTAAGCCCTGGTAATTCCGGGAATCGGGGCCGGTCGGGCTGATGGGGGCTCCCAGGGAAGGCGCATAAATCAATAACAAAAAAAAAAAAGGATATAGCTTCAAATAAAGAAACATCGTAAAAAAGAACACAAGTGGTTATACCATTTTTAAACCACCATGTTTCCGCTCACGCAACAATAGACACCTCTTAATGGGATTCAACCTATTGCCCCAGATACAGGAGAAAAAACAACTATAAATTTTGGTTTCTAAAGCAGTAGGGAGACTAAATACTGTACTCAAAGAAATCCAAGAAGCAAATACGTTTTAATCATATAAATCCTTTTCAATTTGGACAATCTCCAAGTATTCCATATGTCAACTTTATGTTGCGCCTCATGTAACTTTAGTATCCAATTTTGGTACGCCAGATCTCCCACACACCAAACAACAACCCAAGTATAGTACAAGTCCCAGTAATCATTGGAACACCCATTAAATGTGAGGCCTGGACATCGTCTACCTGAAGAGGAATGCAATGAGATTTACCGTAATTAATTTTTGAGCCTGTATGAGTCATAAAGTCAGTCAACACAGTCTCTAAACATTCCACCGACTGTAAGTCACTAACTATAAAACAAATATCATCGGCATACTCTATACATTTGATTTCCGGATCAGTACTGGAAAAGGAAAGACCCCAGATATCCATTCTACAATGTACCTGACATATTAGAGGATCACTCGTAAACAAATATAACAGGGCACTCAATGGACACCCCTGCTGAACCCCCTTCCGCAATTTACACAGTTTCCCCAACCAACCATTACAATAAGCTTGTGCGGTTGCATTCACATAACATGACTTAATCCAGCTTATAAAGGATGTCGGTATCCCATATAATGCCAAACAATCCCATAGATAATCATGATTTACATTATCAAATGCCTTCGCTTGATCTAGACAGTATTAGGCCTGTAAGTTCACCCATGTGTCCCCTATGTAGTATTTCCTGCAACAAAATAAGTCCATCTGTAATCTTTCTTTCCAGGATCGAACACACCTGGGCAATATGTAATAAAGTATTTGCATGTAACATAAGTCTATTATTCAACAATTTCGTCAATAATTTGAAGTCCAAATTAAGTAAAGTAATAGGTCTCCAGTTTACTAGGTCTGCCCGATCTCCTTTCTTATACAAAAAAAATCACAAGACCAGCAGTCGTACTAACCCAGGATCTAAAATTTCCTGTAGAACTGCAGTGAGTTCTTGTAATAAAATAGAAAAAACAATTTGGTAAATTTCATAGGGCATACCATCGATGCCTGGGGCAGAACCAGACTTAGTCTGTGGAAGAAGAGCAGACACCTCCATGGGGGTAAGTTTAGACACTAATAAGGCCTTATCATGAAGGTCAAGTTGTGGAACTATACACTGAGATAACCAAGAGCCGCATGCTTTGCTCGGGACTTCAGAAAAAACAAACAACGTATAAACATGATGATCTATGGCTTGCATGATATCCTTCTTAGTCGTGCAGTACTTCCCAAATGAATCCCTTACTTCTGCCATATATTTTTGTTGTCTTTGGTAAGCACAAAAGTGATACGGATCCATAAAGGCTTTACCTCCTTGAGAACCAAACCGACGTTCAGTGTCAAGGAATTTTAATCGGCTATATTGTGAATCATTCATTAATTTTCGCACTTTATCTAATTCCGGGAGGGCCAGTCTATTACCCTGTGCAACCTGAAAATGCAATTCCAAAAATTGGCTTCTATATTCCAAGTATGTATCTACTTCAGATCTACAATTTATTTTTCCAATAAGTTGAAAATAATGTTAGATGTCAAGTTTAGTATCTTCCCACCAATCCCTGTATACATTATAAAGACACACCACTGATTTTCTAGCATGCAATAAGGCTAGAAACCCATCTTCCACCGAGGGAAGAGTAAGGAGCTCTAAATTCAGTCTCCAATAACCGGGTCCGCGATGCATAATCTCATGACTACCTGCCAATAGCTCAAGTTTAGCGTAGTCTAAAGGAGCAACAGGTAATGACTGTGCCCTCAGGATCCTCAATGAATCAGACAATCACCAAAAATCAATTCTAGTGGCCTTAACGCCTTGAAAAAATGCATTTTGTAGGTGTCCCATTACTTCAAAGGCATCAATCAAACCAGTCTGGATGAGCAGGTCATTTAAACAATTAGCATCACAATACATCTTTTTCATTTTAAACTCTCTATCAATGTGATACCTACTACAGTTAAAGACATATTTAGCGGTAAAGAGGTATGGTTGGATCACTCTAAATACTGCAATCCGTGCAGATTTAATTTGGGGAGCATATACATTGATGAATATACAACGCAGGCTATTAACAACTAGATACAACAGCAACATACGCCCAGGTATAATATCTATCCATTGAACTAGTCGAGCAGACGGGTTATTAACAGCTATATCCACTCCAGAGCATAGATCCTCGCCAACCGACCAATAGGTCACCCCCCAAGACCATGCTGCCAATGCCTGTTCGATATCAGTGCTAGTATGCAATCTAGTATCCTGAAGAAAAAAAACATCATCCTGGTCACCATGGTGAAAAAGAGAGTAAATCAAAAGTCTCTTCCTCTCCAACTGGATACTGTTAACATTAAGTGATGCAACACATAATTTGTATCGCTGAGCCATGCAAAGTAGTAACAGGCACCAGACGTAGTGAGTCAGCCGTCAGAAGGAGAATATCAGTGTCATTTCTTTTTTGACCATTTCCGGGTACCTAAACGGTTTTTCTTTTATAACTGCCTCTGAATGGTCTAAGGAACGTTCGACATCTGAAGTCCCCTCCGGCTGGGAGGAGTGCACAGAAGTAGAATCTGACTCTGTACCAATATCATCTTGCAATATCGAGAAGGGATTGTTCAAGGAAAGTTGATTTTGTTTAGGCAGGACTTTCCCAGCAGTCCTGGATCTAAGACTACTACGCCTATTAGAGACAAGGGTATAGGTCTCTTCAGATGGAAGTGGAGGAGGCATCGAGGTATGCAGTAGAGGCAAGTCTGGAAGTACAGTGTCAGCCATGGAGGCCAATGGATCTGGTACAGTAGTACTAGGCACCAGAAGAGGTACATCCAAAGCCACAAGTAGTGACTCAGGGTGTCCCTCACTGGCAACCATCGAAGGTCTTCCAGTGGGCGGGGGTGGGTCTGTTTGTCTTTGGGCTGCCCTAAACGCAGTATTTATATAAAAATCTTGGATGCAGAAGTCACCATTCATCTTGTGCTGAGCAGCCCTGGGACAATCAACATAAGAGTGGGCCTCTTCGCATAAGGAACACTTAACAGGGTCAGTCACACATCACATGTTCCAATTCCCCACACTGAACACATTTCACTATGTCACAAATCTTGCTCAGGTGCCACAAGAGCCACACTTGTAACAGTGACACGGTTGCCCTGGGTAGAAAATAAAGTCCTTGTCCCGACCCAAATAAAAGCAGCTTGGCAGGTGCTGTAATCCGTCCTCACTTTGTAACAAATTAATTTTATACTGCCAACCCCCATTCCAGAAACCCTCAGTGTCCAGAATTGCCCCCTCATTCCGAAACAGTACCGTGATGACTTTAAAAGACTGTTTAGTAAGGGGGATTGCCTGAAAATAAGACCATGCCGGATTAGTTTTCAACAAAGCATACTTCAAAATCTATTCAGAAGGTCAGGGGTTCGGAAGCTGATATCATAAGTATATTCACCTGGTGTATGGATCAGGGCATATACTTCGTTAGGAGAAAAAACAAGCATTTGCTTGATCAGAACCGTACCCACATAAAACCTATCAGGCATATTATCAATGGGACCCAAGAAATGAAGCCTAATAGCATTTTGCCGTTTAGCTAAAGAGACAGGTTTTTAAAACAAACTAGCATAAGAAGGTTTTGGAGGCGAGAGGCGTGGTTGGTCAACCACACCGTTCAAAATCTCTGCAGGCCCCAGCGGTGAACTAGCAGTGAAAACTGGAGCAGATCAGCCTTCAACAGAATCGGACAAGGGAACATCTTGTATAGGGGAAAAGGAGACTTGGTCATGGGAAGTGTCTTTAGGCCGCTCTACCCCCGCCTCTACCGTGACATCTCCTCAATGTTTAGTGATCACAGGGACCAGAGTATCAGCCGGAGCCAAGGGTGTCTCATGGCAGGTGTCGAACACACCCTGCAACTGCGCATGCACCTGCTGTTGTTGGAAGGGAGGCATTCTAGGCCGCATCCCACCCTCCCCAGATACCCCCAGGATCAGAATTGCAGGATCTGCAATCCACTGTCCTGACTCAAGTTGTAGCCAGCCTGCCTTCTCTAGCGCAGCTTTAGGTGACCAAGCAGAATTATCGGCCTCATTGCCGACTGGGGTCTGGGGTAGGGATATTAAGACATTGGGCATAGAGGTAACAGTGCCTTTAAGAATCTTAGTTCCAGTACCTGAAACACCTGCAGAGGAATCCACATCAGGCCATTTTCGTTTCTTTAAATCCTCTTCAATGGCAAGTTGTGCCGCCTGATAAGCAGCAGTCTCCGCTTCCCAAATCCTCTGCTTTTCAGCTAGGCATAACCGAGATTCCAGAGAACCGGAATCATACTCCACATCGAGAGAATGTGCAACGCCGGGTTCAGGTGTGCAGTGTTGAGCAGCATCCGTAGTGGCAGTTCCACAAGAAACATCCACTCGGGCCATCGGTGAAACAGCCATCGAAACAACATCCGCTAGCAAAACAGGAAACAAGGGGGTTGGTATACTTTGCTGGCCACCGCTTAGGTGCATCCCAGCCATACCGTTCCCCTCGATAATTGCGTGTTGTTGACAAGTCAATGCACCAGCGCCCGTATCAACGCCATACAGCTGAATGCCAGAAATTCCATTCACCTGCACAGCAGGGCTAGAAACAGACAGAAG
Organism: Neoceratodus forsteri; assembly: GCA_016271365.2. Taxonomy (NCBI): domain Eukaryota; kingdom Metazoa; phylum Chordata; order Ceratodontiformes; family Ceratodontidae; genus Neoceratodus; species Neoceratodus forsteri. The sequence continues at coordinate 485,026,651 of CM028131.1, read as the reverse complement.
CAGGTAATTCTCTCTGATGAACAAAGTCTTGTCCGTACTGGAGAGGACCAACAATGTCGGTACCATCTGAAAGAAACTTAGCCGTAAGAGGCACAGACTCCGATGGGTAACTGGCTGGAGTGGAGCCCTGTACTCCAGCCACCCGCACGTCTACACTCATCTCCACCTTGCAAGCAACTGACTGCCAAGCAGTCAGACGTGGAGACCCCCAGTGGAGAGTAGGGGAATTCCTTCGGTGCCCTGGCCAAATTTCCCCCATTCACTACAAAATACCACCAACAGCTTACTCTTGTTCAAAGTCAGTTGTCATTCATCTGTATCCCCCTTCCCCAGGTCGTGCCTGAAAATAGGCAGAATTTGTCTAGTGCACTCACCCAGTCAACAAAAACTAAATAAATAAATAATCCAAAAAGATTCCCTTCTCGGAATGAAATTCCTAAAATCTCCCCCTCTTGGATTCGGGCACACTTTCTCTATTGCTACTGTATATAGCTAAAACAATGTTTAAAATCATCCTGTTGATGTGTCACAACATGAGCTGCTGTGGCAAGTGTCAAATCTTTGTTATAAATGGCCCTCTGGTGTTCCCCCCACCGTCACTTTAAAATATCTTTGTCTTCCCCACATAAAAGGCTCTGCTTGAGCATGTGGTCAAGTAAATGACCACTTGTGTTACAGTTTGTCATCTGCTTGATTGAAAAAAACCCTATTGTTGTTATATGACTTAAAAGTTTTACTAGTCGAGACCACATTGCAATAAATGCAGTTCTGACACTTAAAGCATCCAACCGGTCTTGTAAGCCATGTCTGATTATCTTTTCTATCTACATAATGACTATGAACTAAGCAGTCTTTTAAACTCATCGCTTTCTTGTACGAAAACCTAGGGAGTTTTGCTGCTAACACACTCCAATGTCTAGAAATAATGTTAGAAAAAGACGCATGTGCAGAGTATGTAGTTAATACATTGATCCTATTTTTACTACTAGTATCTCTATGTTTTGTCTGCAACAATGTGTTTCTATCTGTAGTTTCAACACTCATTCTAGTTTGTCTAATGCTGCTGCCACTGTAACCCCTTTCAACAAGTCGTTTTTCCAAAACGTCAGCACCCATTTGGAAACTTACATTGGTGCTGCAGTTTTTTTAGTATGTAAAAATTCTCCTTTTGGAATGCTGGCCAATGTTCGTGATGGATGGCAACTTGAGGCTACAAGAACAGTACTGCCATCCACACACTTTCTATAGATATCAAAACTCAATAGGCTCTTGTATAATCTGAATATCCAGATAGGCAATCTGTTCTTTACTAGCAGTACAGGAAAATGTTAAATTCTCATTCGTGCAAAGCAGAAAAACTACAAAATCATGTTAACTCTTGCTCCATTCCTGTCCAAAATAATACCACATTGTCAATGTATGTTTTCCATAAATACATACACTGGAAAAATTGATTTTTAGATGCATTAAGGCCATTCTGTTGCTCCCACAAGCCCACATACAAATTGGTCACTGAAGGGGCGCATGCTGCCACCACTGCAGTGCCTTTAATTTACAGCATCAGTTTCACTGGTGGTGGCTGAGTGCCTGGTTGTACTGTTTTGCAACGTTCTGATTTACCAGTTGCACTCCAGCCGTGTGCGAGCCCTTGTGTGTCTTAACATAAAAGCAAAACAAGCAACCTATAGGGGCAAGGGTAGGATTCACGAGCAGACTAAATAGATCCCAAGGTCCCCATCCGCCATCATCTTCTTATGTTCTACTCTTGACCACTTCTCAAGTTTCCCAAGATCCCTAAGCATTTTCTCCATCCCCTCCTGAGTGTACATCCTATTAGAGAGTTTGCTGTCATCTACAAGGCATACCTGCCCTTCCAGTTCCTTCAGCAGTGTCACTTATGAGGACACTGAAGAGGACCAGTTCCAGCAGTGAGCCCTGTGGCACCCCACTGGTCACTCTCCCATCATTAGTGTGACTGCCGTTAACCACCACCCTCTGTCTCCTATCTATTAACCAGTTTCTATTACAATTCACCACTTTGGAACCCAACCCTATGCTGCTCAATTTCTTTATCAGTCTCCTCTGCGGCACTGTGTCAAAGGCTTTGCCAAAGTCCAGAAAGGACCCATCCACTACCCTCCCTGATCTATTTCACTGGTCACCCAGTTGAATAAATCAATGAGATTCATTTGGCATGACCCCCCCAACCCCCCACGGAACCATACTGCCTGTGGTTTTGCAGCCACTGGATTCAAGATACTCTACTAACCTTTCCTTTAACAGGGTTTTCATTAAATTTTGCACCACTGAGATTACACAGACTGGCCTACAGCAGCTACCTTCCTTCTTGCTGCCGCTCTTATGTAGAGAGACCATGTCTGATCTTCTCCAGTCCTTCAGAACCACGTCTCTTTCCAGAAAGCTGTTGAAAAAAGGCCATCAGTGGGGCAGCTAGCATCCCCCTGAGTTCCTTTAGTAGCCTTGGGGATATTCTGTCTGGTCCTGTAGCCTTGCCTACTTTCAGAGCTACAAGTCCCTTCAGGACGTGTAAGTTGCACCAGCAGCGGGTCTCCCTTCTTTGATGGCTCTGAAGTTGCTCTATTATTTTTTGCAGTTTTAGGACATCCCATTTTCCCCAAACATTTCAGTTTTGTACAAAATACCTTCCTCTATCAGGTGGTCTTGAGCGTGCCCACCAACTTTGCCAATAAATCACTTTAAATTAAGCTTTAATGCCCATGGCCGAGGAGCTCTGCAAAAAACAGTTTTCTTGCTGGGCAGCTTGGCTCTGCCCCCAAGTCAATCATTTCTAATGTGCAAGATATTTACTTATTAGCATAATAATAATATGAACTAAGACCTCAACATTTTTTTTTTGCATTTGGGGAATAAACAATTATGCTATAGTTCACCTAACAGTAATGCTTCAACATATGTGTGCTTAGTAAGAAGTGAAATAATTTTATTATATTGAACAGATTAAGCACATCCACTTCAGTATTCGTGCGTGTGCAACATGGCCATCAGATATGTAAAAACCTGGGAAAGGGGGAAGTGATAGAAAGAAGGAGAGAGGGGATTTTTTTCGGGGGGTGGGGGTATGCAGACTCTAATCCTTCCTTCTATTCCTTCCCACAAGTTTACATAGCTGACGAGCACACTGCACATGCAAGAATATTGAAGTGGATGTACTTAAATCAGTGCAATATTACAAACTGCTTGGCTTCTGAAGAGATTGCCCATAGTGAGGCCATGACTACTACAGGGAACCTTCTAGAACAAACACAGATGAAAAGATGAAAATCTGGAGTGGAGGTGGTGCAGAAACTGATTTGGGACCAAACAACAATGACAGAAACAAAATAGGGCAATAACTACTTGAGGCAAACAAGATACGTAGAGCAGATTCAACCAATGCCTTTTGTGGAAAGGAAAAATCTGACAGAGGGAAACATGCGCAAGAAGTGGAGGTGGTTATGTAGTTGCAGTTTAAATCTGACAGGATGGTTCCAAGTTCTGGCTCCTCGTGCTGGGATGATGTAATGAGTGTTTATGGCTGAATCTTTGTTACTAGAAGCAGTACGTCAGTATAACAATTAACTGTAATAATTCTGAGACGTAATACCGAAGAGTGCACTAAGGAAAAATGACTCACCTTAGTAATTGTGTTTCTTCTAATGGAATCTTGCTGTATTCTGACTTATTGCAGTTAGCCCCAGCACTTGAATTGCTCTGGAGAAGAAAGAGTTAAATTCTATGCAGAGCATAGAATGTTGAGCTCGAGCTCGGTTCAAACCTTTGTCTGCTGCACTTTGAAGTGTAACTGTCAGATTCTTACGACCTAATACTAACTAACCCACTATGTGGAAACTGCAAACTTTTACTAGCCAAATGGCAACCAATAATTTGAATCCCCAAAAGATTCAAGTCGAGAAATCCAAAAACCAAAATCCAGTTAGTGAACAACTTATGACTATTGAAAATGAAGAACCATAACCCACTTCCCCTCTCTAAAAAAAGGGAGTGCGGCATGGTGGCACAGAGGGTTGAGGTGCTGGACGCCACACCTTGAACCACGCCGGCGACCCGGGTTCGGGAACGGACTCAGGATGCCGGGGGTTGGCAGGGGAGGATAGGATTGAGCGTCCGATGGACTGCTCTCCTATTCTGGGGTGGGTTTGGGGAAGGCCTTGCTCAGTAGTGGCCCCCAGTGGAGACTGGAGGCACTACATAAGCATTGCGACAGGGGAACCAGAAAAGTGGAAATACCGCTCAGGTGGCTGCCGGATGATGGCTCTCTGTCCCCCAGACACCTCCGGTGCCTTCAGTGAGCCCCCCGTCCCCTCAGCAGCATCCCTGGGCCCTATTGAGAGTGCGCTGAGCCGCCCCACCCCGGTGCCTTCCTTGGAGAAGGAAGGGGACCCCCCCCAGCGAAGGGTTACGTCCAGGATATCCCGGGGACCAGCTACAATGTGAGGGTCGGAGGCTCGGACTTGCAGAGCCCGAAGGAGTGGGGGTCGCCAGAGCACGGCAGGAGAGAAAATAGATAAGGCAAAAAAAAAAAAAAAAAAAAAAGGAAAGAAAAGGAGGGAGTGCCCAAATGCACCCCTGGGGTGCAACACTGCACCTCCTAGCCCACTTCCCAAAAATCAGGTTCTGAGAGGAGAGACAGGGAGGGAGGTCAGAATACAGCAAGACTCCATTAGAAGAAACACAGTTACTAAGGTGAGTAATTTTTTCTTCAAACAACATGAAGTCTGGCTGTATTCTGACTTATTGCAGACTACCAAGCAGTACCTCCATGGAGGAGGGATTCGAACTTATTTTAGGAATAGGCTCTGCAGTACTGCTGTACCAAACTGAGCATCACTCCTAGCCTGGATATCCAGAGAGTAATGCTTGGTGAATGTATGAACTGTTTTCCAGGTGGCTGCTTTGCATATCTCTAGTAAAGGAATATCCCTGGCAGCAGCCAGGGAAGCAGCTGTACCTCTAGTCGAATGAGCCCTCAGGCCTGAGGGTGATATTTTGCTTAGCTTCTCATAGCAGAATTGTATACAAGAGACAATCCACCTGGCAATAGTTCTCTTAGTGGCAGGTTTTTCCTTACCCACTTCCCTATAAGTGAGGAACAACTGGAGGGAGTCAAACCTGTGTGCCTTAGTACGCTCAATGTAGTAACTAAGGGCCCTTTTAACATCCAAACTGTGTAATCTTCTCTCTCCTGAAGAAGAATGATCAGTGAAGAACACAGGAAGAGACATGGATTAGTTCAAATGAAAACCTGAAACCACTTTAGGTAAGAACCTCCTATTGGTTCTAAGGACCACCTTATCTCTATGGAATAAGATAAAATCAGGCTCCACTGACAGAGCTTGTAATTCACTGATACGTCTGGCAGAGGTAATAGCTACCAGGAACACAGTCTTCCAAGTCAAGTACTTAAGTTCTACTGAAGACAAAGGTTCAAAAGGGGGTTGCATAAGCTGGGCTATGCAAACATTAAGGTCCCAAGCAGGGGTAGGATCCCTAAAGGAAGGATTGGTGTACTATGAAGCAATCCCTTGAACAATTTACAGAAAACAGGATGAGATGCCAGTGAGGAAGGCTTTCCTACTGACAGAAAAGCAGAAACAGCTGACAAATGTACTCTGAGGGTAGCTGGCCTGAGGCCTAAGCCATTGAGATGAACCATATACTGTAATCCAGAACTGTAGACAATTCAGCAGTGTCTGGGGATATATGCTTTTTGGAACACCACATGCTGAATCTTTTCCATTTGGAGTTATACGTTTTTCTGGAGGCAGGTTTTCGAGAAGCTTTGAGAATGTCCAGAACCCCTTGTGACAGATGCAAATTTGCATACTCTAACTCTTCAATAGCCATGCCCTGAGATTGAGAGACCGAAGGTTGGGATACCAGATCTTCCCCTGAGAGGAGGTTAACAGATTGTGATTCCTGGGAAGAGACCAGGGAAGATGGACTGCTAGGGACAGCAACAGGGGATACCAAGGCTGCCTGGCCCAATCTGGAGCAATCAGGATCACTTTGCAAGATTGCGACCTTATCTTGACCAGGACCTTGAACAGCAGAGGAAAGGGAGGGAAGGCATACAGAAATTTCCCTTCCCAATCCAGAATCCGAGCATCCAGAGGGACTGAGCCCAAGACTGGGGGTCTGCAACAGAAAAGAGGAAGTTGGTGACTGTCTGGGGCTGCAAAGAGATCTATCTCTGGAGTGCCCCATCTTGAAAAAATCACTTTAAACACTAGGGGATCCAGGGACCATTTGTGATGGCCCTGGGAAATCCTGCTCAATGCATCTGCTAGCACATTGTCCTTTCCTAGGAGGTGGACTGCTACCAGAGAGGTCTGCAGGGAGTAAGCCAGGGACCATATTTTCATGGCTTCTGTGCACAAGGCTGTTGACTGAGTGCCTCCTTGCTTGTTGATATACTACATGGTGGTGGTGTTGTCTATCCTGACTTGAACCACCTTGTTCTTTACTGATTGTGAGAAGGCTTGCAGGGCCAGGTACACCGCCCTGAGCTTCAGAAGGTTGATGTGGACAAGAGACTCCTGAGTGGACCACTCTCCCTGGGCTGAGAGCCTCCAAGTGAGCTCCCCAACCCAGGAGAGAGGTGTCTGTGGTTAGGACCACAGAATGAGACTGAGTAATAAATGGGACCCCTTGCCTGAGACTGTCCTGATCCTGCCACCACTGAAGAGCCTGGATCACAGTCTGAGTCACTGGAATCAGTTTGGTTAGGGGATCTTTTTTCTGACCCCAAAAAGCCCTCAGATGAAACTGAATGTCTCTCATCTGAAATCTGGCACCCTGGACCACTGTAGTGGAAGCTGCCATGTGGTCCAGCAGCTGAAGAAAGTGTCTTGCTGGTCGAGAAACCAGAAGGTGGAAGGAAGAAGCCAGCTCCATGATGGCCTTCACCCTTACTAAGGGGAGAAATGCTCTTGCTTAGACAGTATCTAGTTCTACCCCTATGAAAGTCAACAGCTGCACTGGCTTGAGAACTGACTTGGGAAGATTGAGAAGGAAACCTAGGGAAGTGAGCACTTGCTGGGTCACTTTTAGATCTGACTTGACTTGGTCTACAGACTGACCCACTATGAGTCAGTCGTCCAGGTATGGGAATATGGAGATATTTATTCTCCTTAGGAAAGCCACTACTACTGCCAGGCATTTTGTGAACACCCTTGGAGCGGATGTTAGGCCGAAAGGCATTGCTTTGAACTAGTATTGGCCTGAAGGCAGTTTGAACCCGAGGTACTTTCTGTGGGAACAGCTGATGGGAATATGAAAGTAGGCATCCTTTAGTTCCAGGGAGGCTAGCCAATCCCCTGGCCTTAGAGAGGGAAGAATTATTCCCAGTCACCATTTTGACCTTTGGCTCTAACAAATGTTTGTTTAGGTATCTTAAGTCTAGGATGGGCCGCCACTCCCCTATTTTTTTCCGGGTAAGGAAGTACCTGGAGTATAGACCTTTTCCACTGTGTACTGTAGGAACTCTCTCTATGGCCCTCAAGGCCAAAAGAGATGAAATCTCTGCCTCTAGGGCAATGGTTTCGGAGATGTTTGCAAGTGGAAAAGATCTGGCTCTCAGATTTGGGAATTCTTTGAAGCTGAGAGCCAGTCCCTGGCCTACTACCTCCAGGACCCACTTGTCTGAGGTAAAAGACTTCCAGTCCTGGAAACAGTAGGCCAGCCTGCCTCCTACATGAATGGAGGAGTCGACCCGGGCTGACACCTCAGGGTGTCTGCTTGGCAGGAGCCTTAAGCTGAGAGGTGGATGCAGCCTTGCTCATCCCCCTTCTGCCTCTCTCTCTGAAGAACCCCCTCTGAGAAAAAGGAGAAGAAGCCTATGCTTGTCAGAAAGGCCTATGAAAAGGCCTGTCCCTGCCCCTAGCTTGCTGCCTTTGAGGAGTTGCCTGCCTTTCCTTGGCCTGTGCACTCCTATAGGTGGTCCTATACTCGTCAATTTTCTTCATATAATTCTCTGTCTGCTCCACAAACAGAGAATTATTAACCACAGGAAAATCCATGGCCTTAGCCTGGGTATCCTGAGAAAGGCTAGTACACCTGAGCCAAACCAGTCTCCGAAGAGACACAGATGTAGCCATGACTCTAGATCAAACATCGCTGGAGTCCACGGCAGCATGAAATTGAATCTTTGATGCCTCAATCCAATCAGCAGCCACCTTCTCCAGCTCCTTGGCAAGCTAGGGAGGGGCCTGCTTAGCCAGTGCCAGTACAGTGTCCCACCTGTACTTCTGGTACCTGGCGTATAGGCCATGTAATTCGCCTGCCTGAGTCCCAAAGAGGATGCCATGTACTGCTTGTTTGCCATGGCATCCAATTTCCTGGAGTCTTTATCTGGGGGGTGTGAAGCCAAGGGAATGTTAGCCTTATCACAGGCTGCAGCCTGCATGACCCCAACATGGCTGCACTGCTGGTACAAACTCCATACCTGAGCCTGACAGCATGCACCTCTTGTCCATCCGTCTGTCCACAGGAGGTAATTTATTTGGAGTTTTCAACAGCTTTTATGTCTGTTTCCCAAAAGACTTGTGAAGGGGAATAGATAACCTTTTGGATTCTGGGACGTCCATAATTTCCACAAAGTCAGGCTCCACTTGTTCCTCAACAGCCTCCTCCATAGGGAGCTGGAGGGTTTCTGCCACTTTCCTGTAGAACATAAAGTGGGAAGGAGACTCTGAAAGCCTGGGAGGGGAAACACCAGAAGACCTGTATGGGGAGATGTCCGGTTCGATAGACTCATCCAGACCTTCAATTCCATCATCATCATCTTCATCATCATCCCCCTCCAAGTCCGGTTCCTAAAAATCTTCAGGGGGTATAATCTTGAACTGGAGGAACCGACCGAACCGAACGCCTGCCAGAAAGGGCGCCAGATCAGTCGGAACTGAACCAAGTGATTCCACTATACGAATCGCTCGGGCAATTTCCTCAGCGGTCGGATGATGTGGTTCTGGATCCGAACTGGACGATTTGTCTTTTCTTTTTGATGGAACCGATCCCTCAGAATCGGCTCTCCTTTTGGCCGAAGGAGTCTCACCCTGGTCAAAGGGCACTCCTTCTGGTTTGGCCGAAACCGAACCGGGCTGGCCATCTGGGTCAGTGGACTTGTCGGCCTCCTTTTCCTTAAGTCTGACTAACCTTTTATCCAAGGTGGCTTTAGGAAAATTCTTACAGATTTGGCAGTCTGACTCTAGGTGACTAAAACCCAGACAGTAAACACAAGTGATGTTGGGGTTGGCCTCAGCAATGGCCTCCCCACACACTCACTGCAGTGCTGAAACCCAGCGGGCCCATTTTTTTCTTGGGTTTCTCAGACAAAGCCATAACTAAACCCTTACCCTTTTTATGGAAACTGCCAGGCAAGACACTCTTATCGGTTTCTAACCGTGTTACAGGTATTTGAAAAAAAAAACAAAAAACGAAAACACGTTTTTTTTTTTTAACTGATAAGGACTGGTACCTCAAACTAAAATTCCTGTAAAGAAAACAATCACTAAACCAGAGACCGGTTCAGCCGAACTGGTCACACAAATTCAGTATACAATTTCCACACATTTTTTCTAGCTAAGTCCACTGTACTTACTGTACCACAGACAGGGATCTGAACCGAAAAACAATGCGATATCGGTAAAACCGACGATTTTTAAACTGCGAACCGAGAGCGAAGGAGAAATCTCTGGAGCGACTGTTCAGTTAGGCGGAGTAAAAAATCTGACAATTACACTTCAAAGTACAGCAGACAGAGGTATGAACCGAGCTCGAGCTCAACGTTCTATGCTCTGCACAAAATTTAACTCTTTCTTCTCTGGAGTAGTTCAAGTGCTGGGGCTAACCGCAATAAGTCAGAATAAAGCAAGACTTCATGTTGTTTGAAATATACAGTACAACCAAACCAGACATCAAAAATCAAATGACTGTAAAACACATCTCTTTTTAATCTCTTATTTTCTATTTCGTAATCAAGATTTTCTAAGCTTTTTCTCTGGCCTCCAGTCTGCTCCCCTCCTGCTGGCACCAACCCCCCCCAACCCCCATCACTAACCTTCTCAGGGACTTACAAATTAACTCCCACTAAGCCAGGACCACTATGCTGTGAGTGACCTGTCTGGTCAGTCATTCATGAACCTACAGATGGTGCCAGCGTTGCCCGTCAGACTGAGGATTTTCTCTACCATTCATTTTTCTCCCAGAAGGTACTGGTGTGCAGTGATGCACAGACATGTATGTGAGGTGTCTGGCGCTCCCCCTCTCCCTTCTACATTCACCCACTGTGCTGCCAACTGTCCTCCACCAAGTGGCAGTCAAGTAACAGGGCACTGACCCCCATCCCCAAGCAGGAGCGCTGTCCTTGAGACTCTCGATCCTCCCTCCCTTGGCCAACCCCCCGAGCAGTTTTGAGTCAGTTCTCAAACCCAGGTTGCCAACGCATCAGGCGGCAGCCCTACTGTTATGCACCCCATCAGGCTTTGTAATAAAAATTTGTAGCCCTGGAGGTCACAAGCAAACCTTTAGTATTCCCTTCTTCTTCGCTTATATAACAAACTGTGCCCAAAAAGCATATAGCTAGTTATGTACATTTCATTGTTCCTGCAGTGGGCCTGACCTCTGGGAGGGGGTAGAAGAGGGACTCCTTGTACAATATAGGCCACTGGGGCATCGGGGAAGCTTGGGTGGCATCCTTCCCTGGGTCTGCCCTTTTTTTACCCACAATTTTTGTGCCACTAACCTTCCTCAAATGGGCCACCTGTGTCACTCCTATCCTTGCAGAAGAGGGACAATGTTGCATGTTCACCACAGACATTCAGTTGCTCCAGTTCCTGTGCAAGGAGAGGTGGGACAAGCACCCCCCCCACCCAAGTCTAAAAGCGCTAACTTAGCAGTGCAACCCAGGGCTGGAAGTCTGGCTCAAGATCGGAACTTGGGTCTCCCACATGGTAGCACTATGTGGTACCACTGGCCCAGCTAAAACTCTCATTCTCTAAATATCATTCATTTCACAGCTGCTGTATGTAGCAAAATGATACACAGATTTGGCATCTGAACAGAGAATCTTACCTTTGAATAAAAAGTGCGAGTAGAACTTGAAGGAGGTGTAAGACTGCTGCATCATGCTAAAGTTGGGATGAACAGCCATCTGTTTTTCAGAATCATAGGTCCATGCCTGCAGGATTAGCTGGCTGCGGAACTTTAGAATTAAACTGAAGATACTGTGAATAATATTCATCACTGGAGCTGCCTTTTCTGTCAACAAACCTCTGCAAAAAGTAACGTTTGAATGTCAAGCACATTTCTTGCATCATTTTCCATGGTCAAAACTCTGACAAGGAAGTTTATACTTTTTTAAAAATGTTTTCTTTATGCCCCCAGTACACTGGTGCTGCCCCCAACTGCCCAGTTCTTACCTCCTTCGATTTCACATGCCTTACTGCCATGGCAGGGTTTGGCCACAGCCAGGCAAATCTCCCCACTCCAGAGTACAGGGCAGAGGAAAACTCTGGTGAAGAAGTGGCTTGTTGAGGGAAGCAGGGCTCAAGTGTACCAATATTATCTTTTCCAGTTTTCGTTCCCCTCCACTAGAATGCAGGTGTGCATAGAGCCCCAAGCAGGCACACACTAAGCGTGTGCGTTACGAAGCTTGGTTGATCATCTCCTCCCCAACTATGCCATCACTGCATAGTCACCAGTGGTTCTCCATGTGGCAGTGTTGCAGCGGAGGCAGCGACCCATTCTCCTTGAAGGACAGCGTCCACTGGGACACTCAATCCTCTTCTCCCTTGCTGGCCCTTGACTACCCCCCATCTCATTCCTGAACCCGGGTCGCCAGCGTCATTTTGGGGGGGGGGTGGGTAGGACAAATGCTGTGCTGACAGTTCAGCTAGAAGTTTACATTTTTTCTATGAAATTCATTCATTTGGGATCGTATATATGGGATAAACAGGTTAGTCTAACAGTAGTACTAGGAGTGGTATATGGGGTACATCTACACTTCTGGCAGTATGCTTTCCCTTTAAGACTCCGGATGGAAGGTCTTCAAGTTGGCTTCTCCCACCCATCAGGGTGGTAACTCCTTTGGCACCACCCCGTGACATCAGTTCTTACACGCTGGAAGCAAGATGCAGTGTGCCACTTGCCAGGGGAGGTCAGGTGGGTTGTGTGGATGTACACCATATACAACTCCTAGAACTACTGTTACAGGTGAGCAACCTGTTTTTCTAGGGATGTGAATATGGCGTACTATCCACACTTCTGGAAGACTCCTAGCAGTTCTTCAGGGAGGCGGGGGCAAGGCACACACACCCTACTTAGGGAATAGAGATCAGAGAACCAAGGCCCCCAAACCAGCATCCCGGCATGACTCAAGGTCGATGAGGTCATGGGAAATGAAGGTGTGTGCTTACTTCAGGTAGCAGCCCTGCAGACTTCCTGGATAGGGGTATCCCTGGAAGGAGTCAGCGAGGCAGCAGCATGTCTGGTGGAATGAGCCCTTAGACCTATGAGAGGCTACCTCCAGCCAACCTATAGCAGAGGTCAATGTAGGATACAATCCACCTGCCAATCATCCACTTTGATGGCAGTCTACCAGGTGTAGCTTCAGCGTAGGTGACAAATAGCTAGTGAACCTCTTCCCAAACTCCAGCTGTGTGCTCTTTATAGTCGGCGAGCGCTCACCTCAGGTCCAGAGTATGGAACCTCTGCTCTGCCTCCAAGGTGTGGTTGCTGAAGAACACTGGGATATTCATCACCTGGTTAAGGTGAACCTCAAGACACAACCTTCGGGAGGAACTTCGGGTTGGGGCAAGGACAACCTTGTCCCTATGGAAGACCAGATGAGACTCCACCAAAAGCACCTGGAGCTCACTGCTCCTTCTGGCAGAGGTGATAGCCACTAAGAAGGAGGTCTTCCATGTCAGGTGAGATATGTCACACCTGTTCATCGGTTCAAACGACTTGCCCATGACCTTTGCCAACACCAGCAACAAGTCAAAAGGTGGTGGTGGTTCACACACTGGAGGGGAAATATGGTCAAGGCCCTTAAAAAAAACACCAGACCACCTTCTCCTGTGCCATCAACGGCATACCAGCCCAAGTCGGGTATGCCGAGATGGCTGTCAGGTGCAGTTTAAGAGTGTCGACCGAAGGCCCGACTAAGAAAGGGACCAAAGGTAATCGAGAATGCTAGCCACTGGGCAAGACAAGGGGTTGAGCCTCTTGCCCTGGCTCCAAATGGAGAACCTCTTCCATTTGATGGCATAACATTTTCAGGTCAACTCCTTCCGAGAAGCCTCGACCACAATGAGGACATTGTCAGAGACCCAAAGCCAGGAACCAGGCTGTCAGGTGCAGGGACTGAACGTCCAGATGGAATACATTCCCCTGATTGCAAGAGAGCAGGTCTGGGAGTAGAGGAAGATACCACGGGATCCTGCAGCTGAGGAGATCGGGGTACCAGCACTGGCAGGGCCAGTCCAGAGCCACTAGGATCAACCATGCCTTGTCCCTCCTGGCTTTGAGCAGCACTTTGCGGATCAGCAGAAAAGGAGGGAAGGCATACAGGAGGCCCAGGGTCCAGGGCCTTGAGAAGGCACCCCCCCTGCAGTGTTCCCTGCTGGGGGGGGGGGACATGATACAGCCTCAGCTTTGCATTCTCCCTGGAGGCAAACAGATCCACCAGAAGGGTGCCACACTGGGAGAACAGACTGTGCACTACCTCCTGATGGAGGGACAACTAGTGAGATGCCTCTCACACCCGGCTGAAAGCGTCCGCCAGCTGACAAGACATGCCGGCCACATGGATGGCAAGGAGATTGCCTGGGAAGTAACAGGCAGGATCGAAGTCCTAGAGAGAGAAGTAGCCCCCTCATCCTGCAACAACGCATCAACCGGCTTGAGAAACATCTCGACTGCTTGGTCAATGTGCGTCTCAGCTGATAGGCCTGACAGGGAGACCATGGAGCCAGCGACCTGGACCGAAGTATTGACTGAAGTCGAAACTTCCGAGGAAGTGTGAGAATCTGAGGCCTGAGAGCACTCGCAATCCCACGATCGTCAACAAGACCATTTCTTAGTATCCTTTTTCAGATGATTTAGAGGATTTTGTGCCCTTAGAGGGACCCTGCCCCAGGGTGGGAAGGGACTGGCACAAATCCCGAAATGCCCCAGTAAAGGTGGTGCCAAAGGAAAGTGGCACAAAAGCTGAAGAGGCATGCTCCGTGGCCTCAGCTACCGCCTCTTCAGAGGCTGCAAGTAGTCCTATGGACCTCGCAGCCACGGAGACCACTTGGCGGGCATCTTTCAAGCCGGGGGGGGGTCTTCTTCTTCATCTGGGTGACTGAGAAGTTGCTGAGTGTACCGGTCCTCCAAAATACTTGGATGTAAAGTGCAACAAAGGCCACAAGCCCGGGGCCCGTGTTCGTGGCCTGGGCAGTAGATGCACGAGGTGTGCGGGTCTGTCCGGGACATCGTCTGCCCGCAGTCACATTCTTTGAAACTGGGTGCTGACTTTGAGTCGTCCACACAGAAAGAGTTTCAAACAAATTGGAAAAATACAACTTGAAGATGTAAGGATTTATTTGAAAGTAAAGGACCTACTCAATACAGAGCGATAAGGAGGGAAACAACTTAACTTCCAGTGGAAAGGAAGATCTGACGTCATGGGGCAGTGCTGAGGGAGTTACCACCAGGGTGGGTGACAGAAGCCAGCTTGAAGACCTTCTGGCCAAAGTCTTGAACGGAAGGGATACTGCCAGAAGTGTGGATAGTACACCATATCCATGTCCATAGAAACAACATTTTGAGTGCATAACCTATGAATAAGAAGGGATAGAACTAGGGGTAGTGTTTTCCCTCAGAGGCTATTAATCCTATGGAACTAGCTTCCAAAGGAGCAGTGCAAGTAGGGATAGTTGAATCCATAAATCAAGCTGGATCAGTTCCTCAAGGAGAAAAACACCATTAACTAGGTTGGTAAAGAATTAAATTCATTGGGGGAAAGAGGGTGATGAGGAATATATGTCAGAGAAAAATTAATTGCATGAAGAAAGGGTTCTGCCATTGATAGTTTTATTCTCCATACTGTTAAAGCCATGTTACAAATGGATATTCAAACAACCTTAAATTTGATTGGCCAAGATCACATTCAGACGGGATGATACCGTATATCAGTACATAATTCCAGCCTAAAAGAAAGATAAGTTACAGTTCTACCATAACTGGAGATCTTCTCTATAGGGTACTACTCCTGGGTCATAGCCAGAGGTGCTAGGACCCTACGGGAGCAATTTTGTTTATTATATTACACTTTTATTACAATTTTCATGAGCAAGAACATAGAGACAAACAAGACAGTATACAATCCCATAATAAATGGCTTTCTAGTAGCAATACTGCATATGACAGTCAAATTAGTTGTTACTGCTTTCACTAAAAATATCTTGTTGCGTTATCTAGATTGCCCTAGTACATTATATGATCAATAAAAAACAGTAACTAAACTTGTGTGATCGTTGGCGGTATACAATATGAAATTCATACTTCAGCTCCTAAAGTGAATTACAGAGAAAAGGAAGAGTCAATTTCTGCGACTCCAAGTACCCAAGGTTGCCATACATTAATAAATTGTGATGTCCTATTTCTAACAGAGTAGGTGAAGTGCTCTATATGGTACAGTTTATTAACAATTACCACTGTTTAAATGTAGACGCCTCAGCTCTCAACCACTGCCTGGTAATAGCTTTACATGGTGTTACTAGCAGCATAAACGGCAAGGTTCTGGAACTACACAAGAAAAATACAAGATATGAGGGTGTAGTTTTTCATAAAACGGAGACCCAGTATGGTTACAGGGGACTAGCATGATCAATGAAAACAAAGTAAAGCAAACACGTATAAATCCTTAGTTACAGGAAAAGAGTCGTCTGTTGACATGGAAACAAAATTGACAAGATATGAGGGTGTTGTTTTCCTTTAAGATGGAACTCAATAGGTTTCCATAATTGGTGTGCAAGTGGTACCAGCCAGTAATAAGTTATGTGAAGGTGAGAGATATAGTGTTAAATACGGGAGGTAAACCCCCTTTATCCCCTGGAAGTTGTAATATTCAAAAGCTGTGTTCGGGTTGCCAATTGCTGCTGAACCTCCCAGGGTAAGATTGCAGAGAGAGACCTCCAGATAGTTGGCTAAGACATCAGGGGTTTCAAAATCCTTGAAGGAAGAACCTGAGAAAAGACGTAGTGTCGCGGGGTAACGTAGAGCAAATTTAATGCTTCTTTGGTGGAGGATTTGTTTAAGTGGATTGTAGGCCTTCCTTCTGATGGTTAAATCTTTTGAAAAGTCTCTGTAGATGGAAATATTAAACTCTTGCCACTGAAGTTTCCCCATTTCTCTGGCTCGTTTCAGTATTAATTCTGTGTGAGAATAGTTCAAAAAGCGAGCAATGATAGGCCTTGCTCGCTGGTCTGATGTTGGCCTGGGACCCAGAGTGCAGGGAGACCGCTGAATGATTAACGTTAGGTCAGGAGGCAGTTTAAGCATTGCAGGCAGTACATGTAATAAAAGCGCAGTAGTGTCTCCTAATTCTACACCTTCTGGGAAAACAAAAAATCATAAATTGTTGCGATGATTACGATTTTCAATATGGTCAATTTTGGCTTGTAGGGATTTAATAGTTCAATCTTGATTGCGGACAGTAGCCTGGAGGTCATGAATAGTAGTGGTGTTACAGGCCATTGCTTTCTCATTAAATGCAATTTTCTGGCTACAAGTTTCAAGAGTGGTCGCATTCTGTTGGGTGGAGGTTTTTAGAGCATTAATCTCAGCCATCAGTTTAGAAAACATTACTTCCATTCTAGCAACTGAGCTTTGCTGTACTTGGAGAGCTTCCATAATGCTGAAGGATGAGGCTTAGTATGCTGCAATACAGTGTAGAATAACTGAATATAAGTAGATGATGGATCAAAAATGACTTACAAACTGTGTTAGGCAGTAAGATTACAGGATGGTCACAGGAGTTGGTACCAAAGAAAGGTCTGGTGAAGGCTGGATGAGGTTAGATTGTAGTCATTCATGTAGAGATTCTGAACTATGCTGCCACCTTCTGCCTGGTCAGGCCACGCCCCCCCCCCATAAGGCTGTTTCTGATGGAGAAGAGGATTTGAAGACCCTTAACCTCAGCTCTGGCATGAGTCTTGACGTTGAGGACAAGATCCTGGCCCATTACCTCCAGGACCCACTTGTCTGTGGTGATATTTTGCCACTCCTTGAGGTAGCAGGCCAGCTTGCCCCCTACTGGGATTGGGGAGGCAACCCAGGCAGGCACTACAGGGTGTCTGCTTTGTCTGGGCTGCTGGCTGAGTGCTGGGGCTGGTGCGGCCATCGCCCCTTCTACCTCTGCCCCTAAAGTATCCCCTTTGCTGCTGATACTGGGGGAAAGCCAGAGGCTGGAAAAAAAGGCCTGCAGTGAGCCCTGCCCCTTCCACCTCTTATCTAGTGTTTCTGGGGTGTAGATGCTCTTTTCTTTGCTGCAGCACTCTTGTAGGCCGCCTTGTATTCGTCCATTTTCTTCATATGTGCCTCTGTTCTCCAAACAGAGACATAGGGTCACAAGGGAAGTCCATGGCTTTGGTTTGTGTATCCTGTGTCAGATTAGTAGTTCTGAGCCAGGCAAACCTCCTGAGGGACACTGATACTGCCATCTGTCTGAATGCAGTATCATTAGCATCCACTGCCATCCTAAATTGTTTTTTGGAAGCCTCAATTCCTCTTTCTGAAGCTCTTCCATGTCCGATGCCATGGGAGATGGGACTGCCTTTGCAATCTCTAGGACAGTAGTCCAGAGATTCTTTTGATACCTGGCCACATATTACATGTATGAGACCTGTCCGATGGCAAGGGACAACCCCAGATACACATTTTTTGCTAATGAATCCACTCTCCTAGGGTATTTATCTGGATGGTGATAGGCCAGGGGGATGCCAGCTTTGTCACAAGCTCCAGTCTGCACTACCCCCTCATGACTAGAGTGTCCAAAAAGGAATTCCGCTCCACTTTTGGTTACCCAGTACTTCTTAACTACCTTTTTTTCTGTAGGAGGTACCGAGGTGGGTGTCTGCTTTTTAAAAGACTTGTGGATTGGCAACAACAGTCTTTTTGATGTGGGCACATCCATCATTTCTCCATAATATTACTAGAAGGGAAGCAAGACAATATCTGGCAAATGCCTTTGGGGGTTCAAACTTCTGCAAAGACTCCTTTGATATGAGAATCCTTAACCTAGTGCTGGACTCTGTACTCTCACCGCTGACTTGATCTCCTTAACCTCTCCCTACATCTTCAGCAGTTTCTAACTGACTGGAAGACTGCCACTATTACACCAATTCTGAAGAATGGTGACCCCACGTCGCCCCAATAATTACCAGCCCATCTCCATTCTTCCACCCCTTTCAAAAGCCCTGGAAAAAATTGTTGCCACTCAACTCATCGACTACCTGCTCGCGCACAACATACTTTGTAATGAACAACATGGCTTTAGAACAGGGCATAGCACAACAACTGCCCTTACAGAGTTCTCTAACTTGCTGCACAAAGCCCTGGATAAGAAACTCCTAGCGGGAGCGGTATTTATAGACCTGTCAAAAGCCTTCGATACTGTCTCACACCCCCTGCTCCTAAATACTCTCCACCTCACCGGACTGTCCCCCTGGACCCATCATGTGGTTTGCACATTACCTCTCAGATAGGTCCCAACATGTGAAGATAAACAACACTCTCTCTGCTACCCTGCATGTCCGCTGTGGGGTTCCCCAGGATTCCACCCTTGGTCCATTATTATTCAGCATCTTCCTGAACACCTTACCAAAAGCCTGCCCAAGTAAACTTCTGCTTTACGCAGATGATGCAGCGCTGTTTGCCGCCCACCCAGATCCCACAGTCGTACAGTCCTCTCTACAACTTGCCTTCAGCCATGTCAAAAACTGGTTCACTGACCACAGATTGGTGGTCAATGTAAAAAAGACTAAGTCAATGCTCTTTGCCCACCGGCAAAGCGTGTACAGTGATGCCCAACTACAAATCTAATCCAAAGCCCTCCTCCAACTGGAACAGGTATATACCTATAAATATCTGGGCCTTACTTTTGATCCCAGCCTCTCATTCCACCCACACATTAATAACCTCTCCTCAGCCATTAATATTCGGACAGGACGACTATATCGACATAGAGACTGCCTGCCGACAGAGGCCCTAAACCTTGCGGTCACCTCCTCTGTTCTCTCTAGTTGACTACGGGCTAACCATATATGCTGCTGCTGACCACACGGCACTAAATAAAATCCACTTAGCCATCAACAAAGTCTGCAGACTCCTTGCCAGAATAGACAAGCGTACCCACAGCTGCTCCCTTTATGCCCGAACAAATATCTTCACTCTAGATGAAAGAATCCGTTATCAAACAAGTCTCCTCACCAAAAAAATTCAATTAGGCCTAACCCCCCTTGGAGTTTCTGCATCCCTCTGCTCTGTTCATGCCGTTGCTCACACCCGCTCAGCAAACACACTGCTTTGGGCTGTCCCCAGTGTGATGACCTCACTAGCCTAAGGGTCTTTTCATTACAGAGCACTGATATGGTACAATGAGCTCCCTAAGGCCGTTAACTCTATCACCAAACTGAGCACATTCAAAATAGCCCTTAAAGACCATATACTCTCCTCCCGCCGATGCCAGTGCTCAGGTCAGTATGGCTGCGACTTAGCACCACAAATCACCCGGCTACTAGCCAGTGGCAGCCTGGCCATGTCTCAGAGTTAGAGCTGCGATGCTGATGCTAGCAACTGCACATAGACCACCATCAGTATCACCAATACCTCCTAGAATAAGTCTTGGGCAAAATGCCTCTTTACCCAACTGCTGTTTAATTCTCAATAGCATGATTTACTATGTAAACGACAACACTGGCTTCCCAGATAGCTTCTTGTATGTACAGGCCGCACCTTCCTTACTACCTGAACTGTACACTGACATTTATTTGCTCCTTAGTTGGACTTGTATAATTACCTCAGTGTTGTATGAACTGTTCATCTCTTGTGTTTCCTCTACCACCTTGTATTATTATATACTACTTATTAACCTGATGCTTTGTACTATGTTTGATGTTTTGTGCTTTGATGAGGAGCCTTTGTAAATGAGTCTTTGACTCAAAGGTTGTATATCCGATTTACTCAATAAATAAATAATCCTCTTCCTCCTCATCTTCGGTTGACTCCTGAGTGAGGATGCTGAGGTTCTGAGCCACTTGCATCATAAATGAGTAATAAGAGGTAAAATCTTCAGTTCCTTTGTCAGGGGAATCAGTGCGGTGAGGATCAGGAGAAACGTCCGGTTCAGTGGGCTCTCCATAATCCTCATCCTCCTTCTTTCTCCTCCTCTTCTCCAAACCGGTCATAACCGAGGTCTAATGAACCAGAGACCTGGGTTGAACTAGGGGGTCCGAACCATTGCAGGTAATGTCTGTGTTCCAGTCTGAAGAGACTAAATAATCCTAATTGTATTAGCGATCTCTTCTGCCGTAGGAGCCGCAGCTTTCTTCAGTTCCGGTTCCTGATGCTTCTCTTTTCTCTTCCTTTTTCCCCCGCAGTGGCCAGTTCAGTGGCTCTATCTGCAGTCCGTTTTTTTACTGGAAGAGCTATCATCTCTTTCAGAGGGAAGCTCCTCCAGTTCTTTTTGAGGAGGAACCGGCTTTTCAATGGCTGAGTCAGCAATGTTTTCAGCCATCCTTTCCTGCAGTCTTTTCAACTGCCTCTCAACCATGGACTGAAGAAAGTTTTAGCAGATCGCACAGTCTGTCCTGAGGTGTTCAAACTTCAGACAGAAAACACAAATTAAATGTGGATCAGTCTTGGCAAAAGGTTCCCTGCACTCAGTGCAGTGCTGGAAACCGGTAGGTCCCATTCTCTTCTTGGTTTTCTGTGACATAACCCAGAAGAAAACTATCAAGTTCCTGTCTTAAAAAATATAAATTTCTTTTTCTTTTTTGTCCGGTTACGCTAACTGACTAAAGAAACCAGAAGTTATCCCGGTAACAAATTTCAACCACAAAACAACTTACACCCGAGTTGGAACAACTTAAGTAAAACAAGACTATATCATTTTTTTTTTTTAAATAAAGGAGACGGCAGTTCCTTCTCGGTTAGAGAACCGAAAATGGGAACCAAACTACTTACCCAAAGAACACAATCTAAACTAATTCTACCTGAAAATCAAGGACAGTGCTTCAAATACCAAATAAAATAAAACAGTACTTAATAAAACCGAGAAAAACTAATTTTTTCAAGCGATGAAGGAGAGCTCTCTGGAGATGTCTTACTGAGGCAAGCAGAGTAAAGAATCTGACGGTTGAAAGCTGTTTACCAGGGACAGTGGTTTGAAAACCAAGCTCGAGCCTAGCATTCCATCATTTGCATAGGTTCTATTAACTGTTTTGGCTCTGGGGCAATCCTATGGTGAGATCATACTGCATAAGTCAGAACACAGTAAGATTTCCTGGGGTTTGAACGAAGGTGCTTAAGGACCTTAGTCCCGTCATGAGCGGCCTTAATTACCACTGAGTCAGTTTTCAGCTGGGTTACATAAAGGGGCAGCCCCTAAGGTGCTTGGTAAAGCTTGTCAGCCTTTCTGGGCATGGCTGGTGCCAGGCTGCAGAGGCAGCATCATTTAGTGCTGGCAGCAGAGGAGGAATAACCTTGGGTGGAGATTCTGGCATCTCCAAGAAATCCACTAGATCCCTCCTTGTGACATCCTCTTTCTCAGTCTGGAACCCCATAGTGGAGGAGTGCTGCTTCAAAATGTTGAAGAAGGAGGGGTCCTCTGGGGGTGGGGGACCTGGGGGTGTGTTCGAGTCCCCACTGCTGGAGGAGGCAGTGGACCTATCAGAGGATTCCACTTCAATGTCTTCCTCATCCTCTTCCTCAGGGAGGATGAGGTCAGGGTGGTATTCCTCCTTGATGTCGGCCTGCTCTGAAGCAGGGACTGAAGGCTCTCTAGAAGGCACAGGGTGAATAGGTCATACTGGTGTCAATGCTGAAGCAGTACCTGACAGCATGGATGATGGTGGCCCAGGCCATGGAACAAACTCTTGTATGAGAGACGTAGTAATGGAAGAAAGAATAGTGTTAAGGTCAACGGTGGGAAAAAATTGTTGCTGACACATGCATCAATGGAGGGGGTGTGGAACCCAGTTAAGATGACACACTGTTAGCAACTGTAGAAGTGGTTGGGTCCAGCGCCTGTGGACCCTGAGCTTTGAGAGGTCTTGACGACAGGGCTGGGGATGATGGCCCCTCCATAGCCCTGTAACGGCTGGGAGAAGACTCCTCCATGGGGGGCCTCATAGGAGCAGAGGCCTGCACAGAGTGAGGCACCTACACTGAATCAGTCAATGGAGCGATCCCGAGAGAAGAAGAATACAATGGGGACCAGGATTGCCGATTGGGGGGGGGTCCTTAGGCTGGTCCTTGTCCCGCTGAGAATGTTTCCACACGGATTTCTACCTGGCCTTGGTGGCCTGAGAGCCCGAAGAAGATGCAGGCAATTTGGGAGGGGGGGGGGCCTGGAAGACTCCATCTCTCTGCTGGCTGCCTGCTGCTCCATGAGGAACTTCTGCAGGGCTTTCTTGTGTCAGTGCCAGGTGGTGAGATTGAACTTCAGGCAGACCACACAGGTGAGAACGTTGTGGTCAGGCCAAGATAGCAGACACAGAGTTCGTGGTTGTCGACAGAAGAAATCTTCTTTCTGCAGCAATGGAAGAGAGCTGATGAGTGATTAGTTCTCGACATACAAAGGATAAAAGAATCACTTTAAACTAAGGCAAGTATGAAAGAAAAAAGGTTAAGTAGTTTTGGTAGTCAAACTGAGCAACAAAGCTTCCGTGGAGTCCGTGCACGAATGGTTGATGGCGGGAAAGAACTGAAGAGGGAGCGGGGACGCCCGTGCTTATATAGGGTATGTGATGTCAGAGCTTGACACCAGCATGGGTGGTCCCTAATAGGCTGCTGCAGAAAAAGCTTCCATGGGATTCTAATGCCTGCTGGCTAAGTTCCGTAGGTGTAGCTTGATGACAGAGACGTCCCAGAAAAAGATCTGCTTTTTTGAGTGCTTGAAAACAAGGGGCATAAGCTCTGAGCTTCTGTTGCACCACCAGTGCAAAACTGTTATTGAAATGTATTTATGTAGACCCCCCAATGACAATGCTTTAGTCTCTAGGCTCTCAATAAGACTTGTTCCTTTACCTGGAATTTCAAAAACGTCATTATGATTGATCTTGGACTTTAGTTTGGTCCAGGTATTGACCCCAGAGCCCAGTGCACCCTTTCTCATGTCAACCGAAAATCTTCTGGGAGGAATGATGTAGTTTTAATAAGTTTATCTGTAAAGCTGCCAATGTCTGTTCCGTTCTTACCCTCTGGGACAACATATATTCTTAAATTGTTGCATCTCAAGTGACCTTCCAGGTCAATGTATTTGTTTTCTAACTGCTGTTTGTGTGGTGTAAATTAAGAAGCAGGTCACTAATATGGTCTGATCAGTCGCTAAGTTCAGTGGTGGTAGTGGTCAGGTCATCTGTGTCCCGATGGAGTTTGTCGACATCTGTGCGCAAGGTCTGGAATACCATCTGGGTCTCTCTTCTAAATGCCATTATTTCTGATAGCAATTGCTCATTTGTGACCCTGTCTGCTGATTCCATGCTGTCCTGTCTCAGTGAGGAGGTCATGCTGGACCCTGGGCTTGACTGTGCAGTGAAGTCTCCAGATGGACTTGTGTTGTGCACTCCTCTCGCTGCTTACCTTTTTAATTCTACCCCCCCCCCCCCAAGTGCTGCTTGGAGTCTGACCGTACCTCACTGAGTTTTGAGATAAAAACTCTGAATGAGAATCTTCTGTGCAGCCAGATTTCAGGCATTTCGAGCACAGTTTCTCTCCTAACCTGCCATTCAGCTCGGTGTCACTGGAAGTCTTGGGTGTAAATCTTTTTTAGTCAGGGTATTGACACCAACCACTGATGCCAACATATACGTGACATGGCGTGAAGCTGTGCGCTTATCAATAACCATTGCTGACACTTCAGCCTACATTAGTGCTGTTAGCAAGGAAAGTGACAAAAACCATGACTACAAGCATATACTTGTAGTACAGATAACAGAGAAAGAACAGAAAAAAAAATATATGAAGTGAAAAGAAACAGTTGGTCTTTCTAAAGGGTGCCTCCTGATGGGGGCACAGGGTAGTCTGATAAGCCAAAAGACGTGAGCCACAGGTACTATTATTCACACCTTTCCCTGCAAAGAAACACCTTGCTGGCAAGCAAAGGAGAGGGGACATGGACAGCAGTCCCAAGAGTAGCACCAGCTTGTGCTCTGTACCAGGTAAAAAAAAAAACAAAAAACTCATATCTAACTAAAAAGTCAGACAGTTTCCTGCCACACATTAGGCACTCTCAATGCAAAAAAGATGAAGTCCTTAAAGGAATAAGAGATACTTCCATTAACACACCTTCCTTACTTAAATGTGAGTGGAAGAGCAACTACCTTTAAAACAGGGATGCCTATGGTTAAGGACACTGTAACAGACTAAGGAAATTTAGCTATCCCCACCCACTTCCCAATGACAAAACTAAAACCCACGGATAACTTCCAGAAAGTGTCTCAGCAGCCTAGTTGTATGAAGGGATGCAATTTGGCTAACCTGTTACTATCAACACCTATGATGCTAAAGTCCAAAGGGCAGTACCCATAAATATAGGTTAGTGAGCTGTAACCATAGTTCTAATCTCCCAAAAAAACCAAAGCATGGAATTCCAGCCACTCAGGAACCAGGCTACCAGGCTGAGAGGTGAGCAGACAGAAGGCCAGGGTGCAGGACTGTCCCCTACTGCCTGTTCAGCAGGTTGGTGTGGAGAGGCAACTGCCACAGCATCCTGTGGCTGAGGAGATCCAGATACCAGACCTGCCTGGGCCAGTCTGGTGCTATTGGGATCATTTGTGCCTTGTCTTTTCAGGTCTTGATCATAACCTTGTAAACCAATGTGAAAGGAGGTAAAACGTACAGGGTTCAAGTCCTTGAGAAGGCATCATCATGCAGTTATCTAGGCTGAGGAGGTGGGCACAGAACAGCTTCCGTTTTCTGGTCTCCTTTGAGGCAAACAGAGCCACCACAGGTATGCCCCACTGGAAGAACAGGTGGTCTACCATCTCCTGATTCAGGGACCACTCGAACGACATCTCTTCAACACAGCCGAGAGGGTCTACCAGCTGGCTGTTCTCTTCCACAACATGAATCATCAGGAGATCCGCTTGTAGATTGTGCAGGCATCCCTCCCTGACTGTTCAGGTAGAATAAGGTGGTCGTGTTGTCTGTCTGGACCTGGATAACCTGACCTGGAATCAACGGAGAGAATTCTGTCAGATCCAGATGCACTGCACAGAGTTCCAGCAGGTTGATGTGGTATTGGGACTCCTGAGGTGACCAGAACCCATGGGGCTGTGGTCTCCTAGATGAGCTCCCCACCCCACCAGAGACATATCAGTTGTGAAAATGATGGACCGTTCAGGGCGTACAAATAGGATTCCCTCCTCAAGGTTCTGTGGGCACAGCCACCACTGGATGGCAAACTACACTGGGTGGGTCACCGTGACCGGCTGGTCCAGGTGACCAAGAAGTTAGGATTATTATTGGCCCAACTCCCATGAGAGGGGGCGTATCCTCCAACATGCCCATAAGCTGCCTGGAATTTATGAAATGTAGTAACCAGTGCTTTTTTGTTTGGTTTCAAGTGAGTCTGCCTTTGTTTTCAGTGTGGAAAGTCTTGCATTGAAACACTCAGCTTTTTTGTCGAGTTGGCAGACTGCCTTCAGGATGGCCTTCATGGTTGATTCTAAGTCCCTGATGTGCTCTGGTGGCTGACCTCTCTTGCTGGTACTTGGAGCCAGACCTGTCACCTTCCACTTCCTGCTCTCTTTTGCCATATTATTTTTAGATGTCTCTTTGTGCAAATATGACTGAATTGCAGCAGTAGGTGAACAAAGTGCTGAGCCATGAGTATACTTGATTATTTTCTTGTTTAGATCACAAAAAATATATATGTTGAAAGGGAGAACTGTGAGGGAGCAGTAAAAGAAGTGTCTTAACGTGTTGTCTGCTGGTTCTGCCCCCACATTTCTTTATATTTATTAACAAATATTTTTAATAGAAGAGAGGATTGGCAAGGGGAGCGACTGTAGCGTCGCCATATGTAGATTTATTTTGGGGTTATTCAGAGCACAGGTTTATGTTTGAACAATCTAATAGTATTTCTTTAAAAAACGTGGTGCACTGGTACGGGTATATAGAAAATGTACTACTTGCTGATGGTGTGGGATGGAACTAGGGCAGAGGCAGAGTCTTTTGGGGAGAAACTGAGTCAGAACACATTGAATTTGTCTTTTATCAATGCCATGTTGAGTAATGTGATTCTGTTTTTGGACTTAGGGTTGTTCATATCAGAGGAAGGGGTGGTATTCACTAGAGGTTTTAGGAAGAAAACAGCTGGAAATGCTTTTATTTATTTAATATGTTCGAAAAGTGCCATTGAGCACAGGTGCTCGTTTACAAAGGTTCCACGTCAAAGCATAATTACAAACAGAACAATAAACAACTATAGCACCTCCAATGGAAGGCAGTCAGTAAAAACAACATGTAATAGGGTGAGTTGGGTAAGATTAAACCAACAGTAGTGCCACTGTGTGGGGTTTTAGGACCTTCAATACATGATTTTGGATTATTGGTGGCAATTGCAATTGGAGATGGGGGAAGAAAGCTGCATGCAAAGCCTGTTTAGCAATTTTGCTCGCCTCTCGTGCACGTCCGCCAACCCTGATAAATAGTGTTCCATAAATGCAATACTTAATCCTTAGGATGCCGACAGAATTAAAATGTATAGGAATTCTGGACTGATATATCAGTCCGCGGCAGGGATCGACAAATTTCAAAATGACATGCTAGTCCAGGACGACTGGCCTTGTCAAAAATGGTAGTCCCCAAGTTTCGAGTGGTAGTCCAGTATATTTCAATGTAAATTTTAGGCCAATTTACATAGAAATAAATTACATGGTGTGACCTGGGTTGTATTATATTATTATTTCATAGAATAGGATGTAGAAGTAGAATAACTTCAGAAATCGGGGAAAAAACAATATGTTTCTCCTATAGTTTTCTGTTAATACAGGATAATGGCAGACTGAAGTCTGTATCAGAACAGAAATGTTACAGAATTAGTTAGGAGGACAAGCCGTCGGTTGAATGCATAATTGTCTTGAGGGACAAGGCATGAAGATGATGGAGCAGTGAGATCAGCAGGATTATCAGCAGAAGAAACAGAAGCAGCAGCACCAGCAGATGTAGATGCTGCTCTTTCCAATGCTAATAAAATGTATTTAACAAATCACTGTGTGGTGTATGAGTTTCAATGGGTGCTGGGTGGTGGACTGGGAGGGGGGTCAGGTCTGAGTGAGAGACACTAGTAATGTTGCTTATTTGCATAGCCTTTTCAATAACTCTCTGTAGTGTCTTGAAAGTTGTGACTGTGCAAACAAGGGAAGGCAGTTTAGGCGGCACTCCAGACTACAGCAGTTGAAGGGATGAGAAGTTTAAGGAATATTAGCAAACCTAGATTAATTCTACAGGACGGGATGGAAGGGTTAAGTTTACTTTTTTCTTTTGCTTAAGTTAAACTTTTTGTTTTAACAGTAACACTGCAGTTTGTCCTGTCCCAGTGAGTTCCCGGTATCTCCCAATGCCCCCACCCTCAGTGACAGTCCTGACCCTCAGGCAGTCAGTTCCCTTCCTTGAGTACCACTACTCCAGTAGCAATCAGTAAGATCCAGTATGTCGGCCGGTCAGTTTTTTTGTTTGTTTTACAATCTTTAGGCAGTTTTTGCCGTTTTATTTTCCCTGGTCACTTGCATCTGTTGTAGAAATGTGCACAGCTAGCACAGGCTGACCCACAGGCCCAGCGGTCTAACACACAGTGCAATGTGTCGATTATTTTTCCCTTCCCTAATGCTTCCCTTTACTTTCTTTCCTGTGGTGGGCAAGGACGTCAGCAGCACACACACCTCAGGCTGCCATTTGCTCCTTTAGGTAGCTGAGTACTCTTAGTCCTCGTTTTTTTGTTAAATTCACTAGCCACAGCCAGAGCGACCAATAGCTAGGCTAGAAAGGTTGGAATTAGGACTCTTGTGCAGAAGTGACTGTGTGGTCCGCAGTACAACCCAGCACTACTCTGGGCCCTGGTCCTTACACACTAGGCCAAAAAAACAAAACAGAAACAGGACTGGCATTTGGCAGTGGCACCACAACAGACACCAAATACCACCGACCACACCTCAGTCCTTTTCCAGTAGTTGGCTGTTGGTTCTGTCTGTAGTGCTCAGTCACCGGTTATGTTTTGATTATTTAAGACTTTTTACTATTTAATTTTTTTTCTTTATTTTTTCTGCTTAGCTGCAGTGCAAACTGCAGAGAAAATCAATTCACATTGTCACTTCACTGCTGTCCACAAACTCAGTAGCCGCTTTTCGTTAGTTAGGCAGGGAAGTTAGTAGTTGTGTCTGTATAAAACACTCCACTCCCAAACTGCAGTGCACACAGTAGACCACTGGACATGGTGGATCCACACACAAGCAAATCCCACACCCTCTCCTTTTTTGCTCAACTTCAGTTCTGTGTTTTGGCAGTTATCCTCTTGTGTTGTACAGCACTCCTCCTCTTCCCTACAACAGAGCAACTGCCCCACACAAAACAGAGAAGATTTCCCCCTTTGTGTTTGTTGTGATGACCTATGTTCTACTGTACAAACCCCTTTTCAGTTTTTTTCTACTTCTCACAGTCACTTCTCATTATTTTCCCCTTAAAAAAAAATGAAACCAGTTTAACAACTTTCTGGATGCTTGCTGGTTCTTGCTGGGGGGGCCCTCTGATTTTTTTCACTCAGTGCTTGTACATGTCATGTACTTTTTTTTTCTCAGACTTTTCCCTTTATTTGTGCTTTTCTTTTTTTTTTTTTTGCCAAGTTCGATTTTACAAGGTCCTCACGAGGTCTATAACAAGTTTGCTAA
Organism: Neoceratodus forsteri; assembly: GCA_016271365.2. NCBI lineage: Eukaryota > Metazoa > Chordata > Ceratodontiformes > Ceratodontidae > Neoceratodus > Neoceratodus forsteri. The sequence goes on along the minus strand of CM028131.1, from coordinate 484,997,456 downwards.
GTAAAAGAGGAGAGACCTTTAAGTTTAAGTGGTCTCTTGGCTCCAATCGATCGCACAGTCACAGTGATGAAAAACGCATCTATACACTCCTGCAGCTGCAGTTAAATGGCGCATTTTCACTAACTGCCACCAGACATTCTTCACCAACCCCCACCCCCCTTCGTGACAGGACTGATAGGCAGCTAGAAACAACACCCCATTCATCGACTCACCTGTTATGACCGTTGGCTGGGTGGGCAGGTCAGAAGGAGGTACACAGTGCCGCCGGTGTGCTCCTTCAGCTCCGGCTGCTCCCTCTCGCCTCTCTGCTCCTCCTCTTCTCCTCGCACTTACTAAGCTGCTTGTGCTGTGTGCTGCAGAACACACACGTGGGGCGCTGGACTTGCGATCATGTGAATGGCGCTCCACACAGAGGAATGAGGACATCTATTGGCAGAAACGGCATACAGCAGCTCAGAAAATAAAAAATAAAGACAGCACTAATTTGGTTGTCCATGGGACAACCTATGATAGTGAAAGTGCTTGTCCGACAGCAGAAGAGTGTAGCCCGGGACGTCGGGCTATTGGATTTGTCGATCCCTGGTCCGCGGCACAGCAAGGGTTAAGACTCAAGTAACACTGCACATCAGATTATGAATTTCAATGTCAGTCAGCAGCATTAACACACTGAAAGCGGCAGAATTTGCAGAGGCATCTGATAGGGCTAACGGCCTGGATCGAAAAAAGTGTGTTAAAGACTCAATCTAACAAAAAGGATGAAGTGCAACAAATAAATACAGGTTACTCACCTGTAACAGGAGTTCTAGGAGTGGTATATGTTGTTCATCCACACTTTGTGGCAGGTTCCTTGCCGCTTTAAATCTTGCCAGAAGGTCTTCAAGCTGGCTCCTCCCACCAACCCGGGTGGTAAAACCCTCGACTCCGCCCCATGACGCCAGATCTAGCCCGCTGGAAGCCAGACTGCGCGCAGAAGCTGGGGAGGTCGGGTAGGTCGTATGGATGAACAACATATACCACCCCTAGAACTCCTGTTACAGGTAAGTAACCTGTATTTCTAGGGACGTGGATATGTTGTTCAATCCACACTTTGTGGCAGACTCCTAGCAGTTCTCCGGGAGGAGGGAGGCAAGGCGCCCACCCCCTACTTAGGGAATGAGGACTGGAGAACCGAGGTCCCAAAACCAGCATCCTGGCGTGACTCTAGGTCAATGTGGTAATGGGAAATGAAGGTGTGTGCTGACTTCCAGGTAGCAGCCCTGTAGATTTCCTGGATAGGGATGTCCCTAGAAGCAGCCACTAAAGCAGCGGTATGGCGGGTAGAATGAGCTCTTATCCCTTTGGGAGGCTCCATTCCCACCAACCTATTGCAGAGATCTATGCAGGAGGTGACCCACCTGCTTATCATCTGCTGGGCTGCAGGCCTGCCAGGTGCGGCTTCAGCGTAGGTGACAAACAGCTGGCAAACCTCTTCCCGAACTTTAGCCATTCACTCCTTATAATAAGAGAGCGCTCTTCTAGGGTCCAAAATATGGAGTCTATATTCGGCCTCCGAGGTGTGACTGGGGTAGAACACCAGCAGAGTCAACACCTGGTTAAGGTGAAACTCTGACACCACCTTTGAAAGGAATTTCGGGTGGGGGCAAAGGACAACCTTGTCCCTGTGGAAGACAAGATAAGGAGACTCAATGGAACGCGCCTGGAGCTCTCCCATCCTTCTGGCTGACGTGATAGCCACCAAGAAGGCGGTCTTCCATGACAGGTGAGAGATGTCACACCTGTGCATCGGTTCGAATGGTTTGCCCATGAGCTTAGCCAACACCAGCAGTAGATCCCATGGAGGTGGAGGTTCTCGCACCAGAGGGGATATGTGATCAAGGCCTTTGAAAAAGTGCCCGACCACCTTTTCTGCACCACCGACTGCTTCCCGGCCCGTGCCCGGTAAGCAGAGATGGCTGCCAGGTGCACCTTAAGGGTCGTTGACCAAAGCCCTAGCTGAGAAAGGGATCACAGGTAGTCCAGAATGCTAGCCAAGGAACAGAAAGAAGGGTCCAACCCCTTGTCCTGACACCAAATGGAGAATCTCTTCCATTTGAAGGCATAGCATTTCCTGGTTGACTCCTTACGGGATGCCTCAACGACACTAAGGACCTCGTCGGAAAGACCCAAGGTCTGGAACTCTAGCCATTCAGGAACTAGGCCTTCAGGTGCAGGGACTGAAGGTCTGGATGGAGAACCTTCCCGTTGTCGACAAAGCAGGTCCAGGCAGGCTGGAAGCCGCCTCGGGAGCCTGGAGCGGAGGCTGAGGAGATCTGGGTACCAGAACTGGCATGGCTAGTCTGGGGCTACCAGAATCATCTGTGCCTTGTCCCTCTTCACCTTGAGAAGCACCTTATGGATCAAGGGAAATGGAGGGAAGGTGCAGAAGAGGCCTGGGGTCTACGGCCTCGAGAAGGCATCCCCCTGCAGCGAGGGGTGGGCGTGAAACAGCCTCAGCTTCGCATTCTCCCTGGAGGCATACAGGTCCACCTGAGGGTAGCCCCAATGGGAGAAAAGATCTTGTACTACCTCTGGCAGGAGAGACCATTCGTGAGATGCTGCGCCTATCCGGCTGAGGGCATTGGCCAGACTGTTGGAGGCTCCTGCCACATGGATGGCTAGAAGATCTGCCTCCAGGTTGATCACAAGAGACCAGATGCGGACAGCCTCCTTGCACAGAGGCAAGGAGTGCGTCCCGCCCTGACGGTTGAGGTAGTACACGGTTGTGGTGTTGTCCGTCTGGACCTGAACCACCTGACCCCATACAAACGGAGCGAAGGCGGTGAGGGCTAGTCGAACCACTTGAAGTTCCAGCAGGTTGATATGGCATCGAGACTCCTGAGGAGACCAGAGGCCGTGGGCTCTGAGCTCTTCCAGATGGGCACCCCAACCCATCAGAGAGGCATTGGTCGTTAGAGTGACCGTCGGCTCGAGGTGGACGAACGGGATACCCTCCTGCAGATGAGCTGGGAAACTGTCACCAGCTGGTCCAGAGGACCGGAGCACTGCGACCACTCCATTGCAGGGGACGCATATGCCAGCGGGCCCAACGGACCACGCTGGTGCAGGCCACCAGGAGGCGCAGAAAGTCCTGGGCAGGGTGCAACTGCCCAACCAGAAATGATTGGGCAAAGGAGGAAAGGACCTCAGCCCTGTCCACTGGGAGCCGGGCTCTGGCTCGAAGAGAGTCGAGCTCTGCCCCGATGAACTGAATCACTTGCGATGGCATGAGTTCCAATTTGGTCTCGTTGATGAGGAGGTCAATCTGAGAGCAGACCTGGAGGGCCAGATCCCTGGACTGCTCCACCTCCAACCTGGAGAGGGCTGCAATCAGCCAGTCATCCAGGTAAAGGCACACCCGGATCCCTCGGCGACGCAGGAATGCTGTCACCACTGTCATGCATTTGGTGAAGACCCTGGGAGCTGGAGAGAGGCCGAAGGGCATGGCCTGAAAGTCGTAAAGCGATCCCTCTGCTCTGAAGCGGAGGAATAGCTGATGAGACGGAAGGATTGGGACATGAAAGAACACATCCTGAAGGTCCAGAGAACAGAACCACATGCCTAATTCCAAGGGTGGAATGATCTGAGCCAGAGTGACTATCCTGAAGGTGCGAGGCCTTAGGAACTTGTTCAGGTCATGCAGGTCGAGAACGGAGTGCCAGCCCCCCATCTGTTTTGGGACCAGGAAGTACCTGGACACAAACCCTGGGTCTGGAGGAGGGTCCGCCACCTTGCTGATCACCTCCTCCTGGAGGAGCAAGGCAATGATGAGTCGAAAGAGAGGCTGTGGATCCCGTAGCGCGCCCCCCCCGGGCAATGGCTCGATAGGGAGGGAACTGCTCGAATTCCAGAGGCAGACCCCTGACAACCACTTCTAACACCCAGCGGTCCGTGGTGATAGCGGACCAGGCGGAAAAGTAGTGGCGGACCCGTCCCCCATGGGGAGAACCCGGGGAGGAGTGACGAGGTTGGGGTGACACCCCTCAACCCATCACTGGGCAGGCTTGGAGGAAGGGCCTGCTGAGGGACCCCCTGGACCCTTGCCTCCAGGCTTACTACTAGAAGAAGCGGCAGACTTGGCCTTAGGGTGCCAAGTGTGAGCCTGCTGGCCCTGATCCTGGTGTTACTAGGCCGGACGGCCGCAGGAGCAAAAAGGCTTACGCTGCTGTAGGCGGCCTTTGTCCTTCTGGGCAGATGTGACCGAGTCCAAGGTGGCATTGGACTTCTCGATCTTCTGGAGATTGCCTTACACTCTGGGCCTGAACAAGTCGGTGCCCAGGAAGGGAACGTCTGCCAGCTTCTGCTGGGTGTCCGCTGTAAAAGTGGAGATCTGCAGCCAAGCTCTGTGGCACATGGGCACAAGAGTCACCAATGTCCAATGAAGTTTGGAGCTGTTGTTTAGCCACTGCCCTTCCCTGATCCCACAACTGCTTGACCGTCGTCTGAAGGTCAGCCGGGAGATGAAGAATCACCTCATCCAGGGAGCCCATAAGGGCGTGTGAGAAATGTGCCATCAGAACGACCGAGCTAGCCTGACGAAGGCCTAAGGTGGAAGCAGCGTAAACCTTCTGCCCCAAGTAATCCAACTTTTTGGATTCCTTATCGGGTGGTTTGTCCACGTCTCGAGCGTTCCCGGAACGCCAGAAAACGCTATCGGTCATTAACCCCTCCGCAGAGGGGTGCTCCGAGACACCGAAAAGTGAACTGGTGGGGACCGTGTACTTTCGAGCCATCCTGGCCGAAGGCGTAGGACAAGATGCTGGACGCTGCCACAACTCCAAGGCCGGGCCAACAATGGTTTCAACCACTGGAAAGGCAATCCCCTCGGTCCAGTATCTCTGTAAGGGGCTAGTTGGCCCATTTTTGAACGGGTTTGAGCTGCATCCCAGTAGACTCTGAGATGAGTCGAAGCATACCCAATAACGAGGATGGGCTCTCGTCCACCGACTGGCCCCCTGCAGACTCCAGGACAATTGGCCTGGAGAAGAGAGAGGAGTCATCGTCAGACTCCGAGGAGTCTGCGAACAACTGCCGAGTGCCTGAACCACCCTCCACCTGCTGAGGTCGATCGGGAGTGAGGGTGAACAACAACCTATGGGGCAAGCTCTGACCCGACCGAGAATCCTTGGTCGAGGCCCCAGTCTTCAGTTGTGGAGGTGGAGGTTCCACCACAATGGGTGGAGCAGACGGTTTCAGTCGAACAACCGGCGCCGGGGGTGGCTCCGTGACTACCACGAGGGGTTGTTTCGGCCACTCCAGTGACAGCCACTTAATGGCCGGAGAAGGCAACGGAGTCGGCTTGTTACCAGTCAGTAAAAGTTGCTGCCACATCAAGTCCTCGTAGCTCCGACACAGCTTGCGCTGGACCCTATCCTCTGAAGAGGACGAGCGGCGACGCCTCTTTCCATGGTGCCGAGACCGAGATCGCCAACGTCGGCAAGACCAGCTGGACCTGGAAGAGGACCGAGACCTTCGGGGATTCTGAGGGTGGGTCAGAGAGGGAACGGGGGAAACCCACCCCTCCTTCGGTGCAGGGACTTTAACCGGGGACTTCGGCACAGGAGACACAGGCAAGTCCTCGGTAACCACCGAGGGAACCGGTGAAGAAGGGTTGTCGGCTTCTCCAGTCAACAAACCGTCTCACGGATCAAGAAAAATCTCGACCGCGTCGACGGATGTCTCAGCCGGCTGACCTGACGGGGACACCATGAAGCCAGTGGCCGCAGCTGCGACCTCGACCGAAGTCGAGAGTCAACGGTCCGGTGAAGGGGATTTCTCCCGCTCCCACAAACGTTGACGGTGGGACTTACCTTTAGAGTCCTTCTTTCTGGACCGACTGGAATGTCCTGATGGCCCTTCTCCCTTAGTGGAGAGGGACTGACAAAGCTCCTTAAAAGAAGCAGTGTAGGAGGAGCCCAAAGAGAGCGGGATAAATGCCGCGGCCGAGGAGGAAGAAGCCTCCTCCTCGAGGGTGATCATCTGCTCCAACTGCTTCCCGGAACCCGCCGCTGTGGACACCGCCCAACGAGCCTCCTTGAACTTGACTGGCAGGTACCGTTTTTGGGGCACACAAGTAGTAGTCTGGCAGTGCGGCCCTCCAAGACCGCAGCCGAGAAAGACCTGCACAATTCGCAGGCCTGCGAATTGTGGCCAAGCCCCAGGCAGTAAACGCATGTGGAGTACGGATCAGTCCGGACATCATCTGCCCACAAGGGCACCGACAGAAGCCAGGAGTCGATTTGTCCATCGCAGCCGTGAGGGAAGACGAAGACCTTAGTATTGCAAATTTTAAAATTAGTTTTGGGAAACCCGAAGACTGTGGATCCAGGCCTAAAACGCAGAGCGCAAAGGAGGTAACCTGGGCTTCCAAGCGGTAAGGAAGATCTGTCGTCATGGGGTGGAGCCGAGGGTTTTACTACCTGGGTGGGTGGGAGGATCCAGCTTGAAGACCTTCCGGCAAGATTTAAAGCGGCAAGGAACCTGCCACAAAGTGTGGATTGAACATATCCACATCGATAGAAATGGAAATGATGTACAAACCGTAATTCTTGATCTTCTTGGACAAAGTCTTCACCATTCATTCACACTACTGGGACTACGCCAGAGGTGCTAGGACCCAGCGGGAACCAAAAATCTTCAGCAGGGTTGGCTACAAGGTAGGACCATGCATGCACAGCATCGCGAGACTGGCTATCTCGCTCCAACCGCCTCAGTACCTTTTTTTTTTTTTAAATTTTCTCTTTATGCCCCCTTCTCACTGCGGTGCTTCCTCACCTTCGGGAGACTCCTGTGGCCTTGTACATCCCTGCTCATCTGTCCGGTCACCGGTGCAGTCTGTCCCCCCACGGAGCCTTGGTTGTACCCCCCAGGTGGGTACGGGATGGGACCCCCTTTCCTCCGCCCCGTGTCTTTATTTTGTCGGGGACACTGTCACCGGTGTCGGCAGGGGTGTTGGGATCAGGGCCTGAAGCTCCATTTACAAGGAGCACCACAGGGTTTTTTCCTGTTTTCTGGTCCTCCCACAGGACGTCAGCACGCAAGGGAAGCCATGGAGCAACGCACGTCAGGACGTGCAAATGCTCCGGCTCCAGGTCGACGTCCCTCTTCGCTTCTACTCGCTGTCCCGTTGCACCTCCACCTGTGGTCACCCAGGGGGCGGTAGAACAGCGGAACAGACAGTCCACCCACCCCAGAGGAGATTAGCCTCTGGGCGCTCAATCCTCCTCCCCCCGGTCGGCCCTCAGCCATCGAGGTTTTTCCTGAACCTGGAGTGCTAGCTGTAGGAAAGGTAGCCCTACTGCTGTGCTGCAGGCTGGCAGCCTCAGTACCTTTTTGAATGAGGAGGTACAGTGTAAACTAACCTTATGAACATCTAACCTAATTCGGGCATAAGATAGCCTGGATGACCCGTGAAAGAAGGGTCAACTCAACAGTGTCTTCACAGCCCAGACCAACGAGGGAATGAAGACCAGAAACAGGATGAGTGAGCTCAGGGGATGGTGGGTGGGCGTGTGAATAAATGGTGAAAACTTTGTCCAAAATGATCAAAAATTATGGTAGGTATGTCATTTCCATATCTTCCTGGACTAAAAGTCTTCATCATTCATTCACACTATTGGGAGAGTACCAAGCTAAGAACCAATCCCCCGAGCAGGGCGGCAGGAGACACAGTTCACTCAGGACTGTCCTGCTAAAGGAAGTGTGCTGTCTGGCATGGACATCTAGAGCACAGTGCTTCACGAAGGTATGCATTCGTGCAGAGGTGTACCTTCACTGTCGCATACTGCAGTCCTGCATTCAACAGGTCTAAGAGGTACTTGAACACCTTATTCAATGGGCAACATAATGGGTTCAGAAGGGACTTCACACACCAAATTGAGAAGCGCTTCCATTTAGCCGTGCAAGTCTTCCTAGTAGAGGGCTTACACGCTGCTAAGAGGATTTCCAAGATTCTCTGAGAAACCTTAAGCCTACCCACTTCTATCTTCTCCTCAGTAGCCAGGCATGGAGATGAAGGGAGCGCAGGGTGGGATGGACCAAAGGCCCCTGTGTCAGGAGGTCCATTCGTAGAGGAAGTTGCCTCGGAGGGATTTCTGACAATCTGTTGATCAATGGGAACCATATCTGTCAAGGTCAGTGTGGGGTGATAAGAATCATTCTGTCCCCCTGTGCCTTCAACTTGAGCAGCACCCTTTGAACTAACGGTAGAGAGGAGGAAATGCATACAGATAGTGTTTTGTCCACCACAGTCTGAATGCATTGTGACAGAAAACGCCAAGTTCTGGAGTTCTGGGGCAGAACAGAGGAAGTTTTGTGTTGAGTGGGGATGCAGAAAGGTCCAGGTCTGGACTGCCACACTCGTCGAATAGCGATTGCATGAAGTCTGGTACGAGCAATCATTCGTGTGGATCTGTCTCTGTCCTGCTGAGGCGAGCCGCCAAGTCGTTCTGGGTTCCTGGCAAGTAAACTGCCTGAATCAGCGCATCGTGCTCGAGACACCACTCCCACACCCTCATGGCCTCCCTGCACAGGGGATAGGAGTGTGCTCCACCCTGCTTGTTGATGTAATACATCACCGCCTTGTTGTCCGTCTAGAGAAGAATAACCATGTGGCAGAGGACATACTTCAGGGCTCAAGCAGCGTACAGGACAGCTCTCATTTTCAGAACATTTATGTGTAGATGAGACTCCTCCTGACTCCACACTCCCTGAATGTGGAGATCTTGACAGTGAGCTCCCCAGCCAATCAGAGATGCCTCCGTGGTGATGGTGATCTGAGATTCCGGTGGGGCAAAGGGTTGACCCTGAAGAAGCTTGTCTTCCGTGACTCCACCATACAAGTGATCTCGTCAGAGGCTCTGTCACTTTTATGTGGAAGGACTGTGGATGCATGGTAGGAAACCACTGTATGCTGAGCATCCATTGTGTGGTCCTTACGTATAAATGGGCTAAGGGTACTGTGAACAAGGATGATGCCATGAGGCCCAACATCTGCTGAATTGAGAGAGCTCAAACAGAGTTGTTCTTCCTGATGTAGCGAGCCATCTGTAGAATGTCATTCCTCCTGTCCTCTGGAAGGAAAGCTCTCGCCCTGGAGGTATCCAGGAGGGCTCCTATGAAGAGGAGTTGCTGGGACGGATGAAGGTAGGATTTCTCTAGATTCAGTAGACCCCCCACATGGATGTGAGGAACTGAGAAGCCGTGGTGACTGCTTCTTGTGTCTCCTGCCTGGATGGGCTTGCTAGGAGCCAACTGTCCAGGTAAGGGAAGACTTGAACGTGGAGTCTTCTGAGATGCATCGCGAGAACTGGCAAAAACACCTTGTAAAGACTCGAGATGCTGAGGAGAGCTCAAAGGACAGAACTCAGAACTACATGGATACATAGACACTGTTGGCAGATAAGGGCCTATGGCCCACCCAGTCTGCCCATTTGAGCTTGTAAGTTCACTTTATGTTTAACTTGCAGTGTTGGCCCAGAGCCACAAAGCAGAGATACTTGTGGTGATTTGGGTGCACTGGGATGTGATGGTAGGTGTCCTGCATGTCCAGGGATGCCAGTCAGTCATACTGATGAAGCAGTGGTAGTAGTGTTCCTAGGGAGATCATCTTGAACTTCTCCCTAAACAGGAACTTGTTTAACTTTCCGAGGCTGAGAATTGGGCGCATGCAACCAGTCTTCTTTAGAACCAGAAAGTAATGGGAGTAGAAACCTGTGTTCCACCTACCCCTGGGAAAGTACAGTTACGTAAGAACTTACCGTAACAGTAGATCTTCGAGAGGAGCTCTTGCAGCAGGCTACAACATTCAGGACTATGCCGCAGGCACTAGGGCCTTCCGGGGAAAAACTTTTGCCAGCAATACCAGCGGGGACCGCCCCCGATGCCGGCCCCGCCCTGACGTCGGTCAGGGTACAAGAGGGGGCTGACCCAGCTCCACCTCAGTTCTCCCGCCAGAACCCAGCAGAAGGCCTGACAAGAGAAGGAGGCGAAGCCTACCATGAATAAAAATAGAGAAGAAAGAAAATGGATCTGCATACCTTGAGGGGGAAGGCAGGAGGGAAGTAGCGCCTGCTGCAAGAGCTCCTCTCGAAGATCTACTGTTACGGTAAGTTCTTACGTAACTGTACTATCTTACTTCAAGTGGGAGCTCTTGCAGCAGGCTATAACATTCAGGACTGATTCCCAAGCAGTCCCACAGCAAGAAGGTAGCCGACCCACGGAGGAGGAATATACTGACTCCAGAGGCCTAGGACAAAAGCCCTTGTAAAACTGCTAGGCCGAAGCCAGCACGGCGTCTGGAGACGATATCCAAGCTGTAATGCTTGATAAAAGTATGCACCGAGTTCCAGGTTGCGGCCGCACAAATGTCCTGAATAGTGACATTTCACAGAGCAGCGAAAGAAGCTGACACTCCTCTGGTGGAGTGACCCCTAACCGGGCCCGGCAGGCGTCTATTGTAATGCTCGTAGCAAAATGAGACACAGCGGACTATCCATTTAGATATAGTATGCTTGGACACTGGTTGACCCAAGCAATGTGGTGCAAAGGCCACAAAGAGTTGCTCCGATTTGCGGTGCTGAACCATCCTCTTGAGGTAATACCTCAGAGTCCTGTGGACATCCAACGTGTGGAGGAGAGCCTCCCCTCTATTGGAAAGGGAAGGAAAATAAACTGGAAGATCAACCGACTGGTTGAAGGTCAGTTCTGAAACCACCTTGGGAAGAAACTTAGGATTTGTTCTGAGGGAAACCCTTTCCCTGTGGAAAATCAAATAGGGCTCTTTACACATCAGAGCCTGAAGCTCGGAAACCCTTCGAGCTGAAGTAACAGGAACCAAAAAACAAGCCTTCCAAGAAAGGTAACGCAGCTCACAATCCGCCGCTGGCTCAAAAGGAGGGAGAGTGAGTTTCTCCAACACAAAAAGGAGGTCCCAGGGTGGGACAGGGTCCCGAATGGGAGGTCTCAAGTGAAAATTCCCCTAAGAAGGTGGACACATCCAATGGCTAATGCTCTCTCTCCCACGAGAGCATGATAGGCGGAGATTGCCCACATGTGCACCTTAATAGAGGAGTAACTCAGGCCTTTTTCGTACAAAGAGAGGAGGTACTGTAAAGTTAAGTTCAAAGGGCAAGAGACGGGATCCAAATGCTGCGGCAACACCCAAAGACAAAAACGCTTCCACTTCATAGCATAGGTGGAGCGAGTTGAGGGCTTTCTAGCTGATGCTAAGACCGCCGCCACGTCTGGGGAAACCCCGTATCTGTTTTGAGCTATGTCTGAAGGAGCCAAGCATGTAGGTGCAGGGATTGGAGATCTGGATGGACCAGAGACCCCTGGTCCTGGGACAGCAACTGCGAGCATATGGGCAGCGGAACTGGAGGTTCCCTGGATAACCGCTGCAGAAGTGGGAACCAAATCTGTCAAGGCCATTTGGGGGCCACAAGAATCATCCGTGCCCCTTCAGCCTGCAACTTGAGCAGTACCCTCTGAATGAGAGGGAAGGGCGGAAAGGCATAAAGAAACCTCCTTGCCCACCAAAGGGATAACACGTCTGGCCAAAAAACTCCAGGCGTGTGCTCTCGTGAGCAAAACGTTGGCAGTTTGGCGTTGCGTGATGACGCAAAGAGGTCCAGCTCAGGAAGACCCCACATGTCGAAGAGCTGGTCTGCTACAGATTGCAGCAACTCCCACTCATGTGCTCTGGCCCGTGACTGGCTGAGGCTGTCGGCCAGATCATTTAGGACACCTGGAACGTGCATTGCGGACAGTAGAATGCCCCGTTCCAGTGCCCAGTACCAGACTCTCATTGTCTCCCTGCAAAGAGGATACGAATGAGTGCCTCCTTGCTTGTTGATGTAAAAGACAACTGCCATGTTGCCTGTCTGAATTAGAAGAGAGCCTGGTACCAGATCCTCTCGAAAAGCCTGAAGAGCGTAGAGGACCGTTCGCATTTCCAGCACATTGATGTAGAGGGACTGTTCCTCGGGTGACCAAACCCCTTGAGTTCGATGAACACCCAGGTGTGCCCCCCATCCCAGGTCCGATGCATCCGTTGTCAGAGTCTGACCCGGTGACTCCGGATGAAAGCTGACCCCTTTCTCCAGATTGTTAGGCTCCATCCACCAAAGCAATGTTCTCCTGACTGGCTCCGAGATCCTGACCAGAGAGTCTAGGCCGTCGTAGCTTTGGTCCCACTGTACCCTGAGCATCCACTGTGGGACGCTCATGTGGAGGCGGGCCAAAGGAGTGACTGGAATGGCCGCCGCCATATGCCCCAGTAAACTGAGGAAGTTCCGAGCAGGAACTCGGGGTGCTATGGAGATCCGTTCTGCCAGCTCTCGCAAGTGAACCCCCATCTTGTGGAAGAAAGGCCATGCCCTGGACAAAATCCAGGATCGCTCCTATGAAGATGAGCTTTTGGCTGGGCTCCGGGGATGACTTTTTTAAGTTCAGTGTGATCCCCAGCTCTTGGAACAGAGTATAAGTGTCTCCGAGAGCATGTAAGAGGTTGTCCCTTGACGGGGCCGTAAGAAGCCAATCGTCGAGGTAGGGAAACACATAGTGTCCCATCCGCCTCAGAGCCGCAGCCACCACTGCTAGGCACTTTGTGAAGACTCGCGGAGTGGAAGAGAGGCCAAACGGAAGCACCTGAAACTGAAAATGCTCCCCTTGGAAGTGGAACCTCAAAAACTTCCTGTGGGGAGGATAGACTCCTATATGCATGTATGCATCCTGCATGTCGAGAGAACAGAGCTAGTCCCCTTGGTGCAGCAAGGGGAGAAGTCCTTGAAGGGTCACCATTCTGAACCTTTTGTATTCGATAAAGAGGTTTAGAGGACTGAGATCTAGAATGGGACGAAGGTTCCCAGTCTTTTTTGGGACCTGAAAAAAGTGGGAGTAGAACCCCTGACCCTGCTGCACCCAGTGGACTTTCTTTATTGCTCTCTTCTGCAGGAGAGTCTGTATTTCTCCTTCTGTTAGTGGGATGTGAGAAGGAGGATAATGGGAGAGCTTTGGTGGAGTATGTGGAGGAAACTCTGTGAACTCCAGTGTATGTTCTCTCCGTACAATATCCAAGACCTATTGGTCTGCGGAAACAGACTTCCACCCTTCGAGATGAAGGGAGAAGCAGCCCCCAACCGGCTCCCCTAGAACTTCTGTTGGGGGGCGGAAGGGAGTCATTGGGCAGAGCCGGGAGTTGGGAGAGAGGCCTGGGAGGACTTAGGCCCACGGGCGAGAGGTCCACCAGCCTACTGGTCTCCGGATCTCCTGCGGCAGCCCCCCTCTGCCCCTGTTGGTTGCCACGGGCTGAACCTTGGTTGCCTGAGGTCTTGCGAAAGGGCAGTCTACAGTGCTGACGTCACTGGTCGCCATGGTACATCTGGCAGACCGACCAGATCCACTTGCCTGACTCCTGGAGGTGGGAGATCAGAGCCTCCGTCTCCTGCCCAAACAACACGGTACCCTGAAAGGGCAAATCCCGGATACCGGACTGCACATCCTGGTGAAAGCCCAAGACTCTCAACCAGGCATGGCACCGAAGGCACACCCCAGAGGCAGCTGCCCTGGCTGCCGTGTCTGCAGTGTCATACGAGGCTCTCAGTATGTGGGAACCTATGTCTGAGCCCGACTGCAAGAGGGCCAGGAGCTCTGTCTTCTTGTCAGAGTCTGGCATGGCCTGTGTCAGCTCAAGTCCTCTTTCCCATAACGCATTCTGATACTGTACCATATGCGTTAGGAAATTTAGGGAGCGGATGGAACAGGTGGAGGCCGCGTAAACTTTTTTGCCCACCTGGTCCAGGTATCGGGACTCCGGGTTGTGAGGCTGTGAGCTGAGGTGCTTCGGTTGCCGAGATTTATCATGGGCAGCCGTGATCACTGATGAGTCGGCCTGAGGGTGTTCTGCCAGGAAGGGTTCCACCCTCGGAGCCTTATACAGCCTATCTGACTTCTTAGGAACTGCCAGGATTGAGGCCAGATGCATCCAGGTGGTCCTAGTAAGATTCTGGAAGGTATCCACCAAAGGAGGAATAACCAGGGGTTTAGGCTCCTTCTGCCTCAGGTATTTAGCTAATCTCCGGCGTTCCGGATCCAGGTCTTCCGTGTCCCACTCGTTTGAAGCCTGGATGTGCCTCATCACGTCCATAAAAGTAGGATCATCTGGAGGCGAGCGAGGCTGGTCCTTCTCTCCAGGGGAGCACTTGAGGCTGAGAGAGGATGAAGAGGTTGATGAAGAAGAGGAGAATCGACTATCCGATTAGGAATAGTCTGACCGTACCCTGTGACCATGCGTTTGCTGATGTCGGTAACTAGGGGACCAACGTCGGTCCGAAGACCGACTCCACTCCCTGGACCGGCGACGGAGCAATGATCGACGTCGGGAGCGTTCCCGCCTAGTGCGAGAAGAGCTCCTGGAACGAGACCTAGACCGACGTCGGTCACTAGAAATCCTAAAGCGATGTCGGTGGTCCTCGGATCTAGAGCGGGAACGAGCCCTGGAGGGGGGTGAAGGCTGCTGCCCCGGTGACTTCCGAGGAGAAGTCTCACCCTCCGGCTGTGGTTCTCCCGCAGGGTCCGGAACCGGTGTCTGGGCCGGCGACGGGGAGGCCCGCTTGGGGACCTGCCCCCACCAGAAGGAGAAAAGATCCTTGAGCTTGTCCTTGGAGAAAATTTCAGCTGCTCGCTCCGGAAATGCAGTCTCCGGAACGTCGGGACGCGAAGTAGAGCTCTCCTGAGGGCCCAGGAAGGAGGAGGACTTGGGCGATGGGGATGTCGATGTAGGGACCAATGTCGGGGTGACGCCAGGGGACGCCGGAGAGTCCTTAGCCTCTGGAGGCACGCCTTTAGCAGGCGGTGTCGGTGCCTTAGCAGGTGGGGCCGAAGCAGGTACCTTTAAGGACTTGGCTATGACCCTTAGCGGAGTCACCTTCCGCTTGGCCGGCTTCTCCCCCGACGGGCCGGCCTTAGCCTGTGGAGTATTCGGCGGTTCTCCAGACCCTGAAGGACGGGCCTTTTTAGGAGAAGGCTGCGAATGCGATCTGGACTGCGACCGGGACCGGTGACGGGACCGACTACGGTCCTTGCTGTGGCGCTTCTTCTCCTTCTTCCCCTCCAAGGAGTGCAGATCCATCTTCTGTTCTAAAAGGTAGACCTTAAGGGCCTTCAAGTGGCGGATGCAGGTCCGACTGGTGAAGGCCTGGTAGTCAGCACAGGTGGCGGTGTCGTGGTCGGGACCCAGGCAGAAGACGCACCGCTGATGTCCGTCCTTGGCGGGGATCTGCCACCCACAGTCGCACTTATTTAAGTGTTCGGGTGACGCCGAAGCCCGGGAAGACATCGAACCCGGCTGGGTAGGAAGAGGGCTGACATCGGTACTGGAAGCGGCAAGGCGAGAGAAAAAAAACGGCGGCTCGCGCAGGAATAAAATGAAAAGACGGCAGTGAACTGACGTCGGAGTCGGTAAAACGGCAAAAAAAGGTCGAAAAAATAGCAGGAATCTTGCTAGAAGTTCTTCTTTTCGTTGAAATCGCAGACAGAAGCAGGCTTCACGTGCGGGTACGTGGCGGGAAAGAACTGGTGGAGCTGGGTCTGCCCCCTCTTGTACCCTGACCGACGTCGGGGCGAGGCCGGCGCTAGGCGGTCCCCGCTGGTATTGTTGGCAGAAGCTTTCAATCGAAGTGTCCAGTGCCTGCGTATAGCCCGAATGTTATAGCCTGCTGCAAGAGCTCCCATTCGAAGTAAGATCAACTTCTACTGCCCTGTTCCTGAGGAGGCCCTGTATCTCGGAAGCAAGGAGGTCTGACTGAGCGGTAGACAGACTGTGCTGCTGCTTGGGTGAAAGATCTGGGGGGATCTCTGTGAAATTAAGAGAGTGTCCCTCTTTGATAATCCTGAGGACCCATTTGTCCATTGTGATGGACTTCCACTGGTTGTAAAACTGAGTCAGATGACCCCCCACTGCTGTAGTGGTGTCCACCTCAAGCAACTGAGGTGGGACATAGGCTGGAATTTCAGAGGGTGTCACTGGGCACTTTTCAGGCAATGTGCCTTTTGCTGCGTTTCCTTTTGCGGCTGAGGAGCCTGGTTTCTACTGAAGGTTCCTCAGACTTTACCGCGAAAGGACTGCCTGTTACAAAATTGTTGACGGTTACCGGCCCAGACAGCACAGAAGTTTCCTTGCTGAGACATAATGACTGTTGTACACCAATTGTGCTTGGGCGATCAGGTGTCTGCCCTGTCCGGAGGCAAGAACGCCAAACCCTGGGCAATATCAAGAACTGTTCCTATGTACTGCAGTCATTGGCAGGGTGTCGGTACAGACTCTGGTATGTGGACTATCACCCCCAGAGCATTAACCATCTGTCTGTTCGAGCTATGGTCTGCAACAGTCGATCCCTGGAGTGGGCTTTCAATAGCCAGTCATCAAGGCAAGGAAAAACACACAGGCCTTCCCTGCGAAGGGCTGCCACCATCACTTTACTTTTAATTTTATTAAGATCTTGGATTAGACACCTATGAGCCGGAGCTCATTTACATAGGTTCCAGGTCAAAGAAAGTTACACAAAGCAAGGGGTGTACAATAAAGCATGGTATGCAAGAAATACAAAATGAGTAACTTTAACTGGCATTATGTCTCAGCAAGGAAACTTCTGTGCCGGTACAATAAGCATTTACTGAAGAGAAGGCAGGGCAGGGCCCACAACTCTGCACCATAGACACAGGGGGAAGGAGGTGTGCACTAGTCCCTTCACAAAAGAAAGGGTCCTACAAGAGCTCGATAAGCTCAGCGTTGACAAGGCAATGGGACCTGATGGCATATATCCCAGGGTACTAAAGGAGCTAAGGGTGGAACAAGCAGAGCCATTATCAGAACTGTTTAGTCAGTTTCTGAGCACAGGAGAGGTCCCAGAAGACTGGAGAAGGGCTCATGTGATCCTGCTCCACAAGACTGGTAGCAGGGGGAGGCAGGAAACTACAGACCAGTCAGTCTTACCTCAGCAGTGGGCAAGATTATGGAGACACTCCTTAAGGAAAGGATAGGGCAACACCTGGAATCCATAGGAGCACAAGATCCAAGACAGAATGGGTTTACAAAAGGAAGGTCCTGTCAAACTAATCTCATAGATTTTTTTGACTGGGTAACCAGAGTGGTGGACCAAGGGGGAGCAGTTGATGTTGCCTACCTTGACTTCAGCAAAGCTTTCGATACTGTTCCACACAGAAGACTGATTAATAAGCTGGGTATGCTCGGGGTGGGTCAGACGTTGGTCAACTGGGTGGCAAACTGGTTGACGGGCAGCAAACAGAGAGTGGTGGTAAACGGTATACAGTCAGAAGAGATGCGACCTCTTCAATATCTTCATCAGTGACACTGCAGATGGACTGAAGGGTAAGATTTGTCTGTTTGCAGATGACACCAAGACCTGCAACAGAGTATATGATCCAGATGGTGTGGGCAGAATGAGAAGAGATCTGGATAAACTAGCAAAATGGTCAGAAGAGTGGCAACTGAGGTTTAACGCAAAGAAGTGCAAGATCATGCACATAGGGAAGAGAAACCCTGAAGCCACCTATAGGCTGGGAGGGGAGTTGCTGGCAGTCACAAGGGAAGAAAGAGACTTGGGCGTCATCATCACCGATGACCTGAAATCATCAAGCAGACCTCTAAAGCAGTAGGTAAGGCTAGAGGGATGTTGGGGTGTATTAGTAGGGGATCACAAGTCGAAAGAGGAGGTAATAATCCCTTTTACAAGACACTAGTTAGACCCCATCTGGAGTACTGCGTGCAGTACTGGAGGCAACACCTTCACAAGGACATTAGCCAAATTGAGGCAGTCCAGAGAAGGGCAACCAAAATGGTGCAGGAACTGCATCAGAAGACATATGAGGACAGATTAACTGAACTCAATATGTATACCCTAGAGCAAAAGGAGGGAGAGAGGTGATATGATTGAAACATTCAAACACCTTAAGGGTATTAACAAGGTGAAAGAGTCTAACATGTTTCAATATAAGAAAAATAGCAGGACAAGAGGACACAGCATGAGATTAGAGGGAGGGCGATCAAGGGGTAATGTGAGGAAGTTATTTTTCACAGAAAGGTGGTGGATGCATGGAACAGCCTACCTCAGGAAGTGATGGATATGAATACAGTGCAGGGCTTCAAACAGGCATGGGACAGGCATAAGGGAGCAATACAGATGAGTATGAATAGATAGGCCATTGACAGGGCAAAGGCCTATGGCACATTCATAAGGTAGAAAAAGAAATGGGCAAACTGCATGGGCCTTGCGGTCCTTATCTGCCATCAACTTCTATGTTTCTATGTAACAGGACAATAAGCATACACAGAAGAAGAGAAACAAAATAAAAATAGAAGAAAGTCAGCCACAAGGCCTTGTCAAGTGGTAAACAGGAAAGGTTGATAGGTGATAAGGCAAGGAGGGGGTGGAAGTGAGGAGAAAACATGTCAGCCAGGGGCCTTGTCAGAAAGTAACCGAAAGAGTGGTAGGGGAGTAAGGTTAGGGGGAAGGACGAGTTGGGAGGGGGGTGGGGATGTGCAGACAGGGAGAGGAACAGTGGTTATGAGTGGGGAGAGAGTAGGAAGTGAGGTAGGGACTGAGTGAAAGGGAGTAGTGCAAGAAGTGCTAAAGAGGTGGGGCAGGAGAAACAAGTGCTACGTGTGTTTGAGGTGATGATGATATGAACGCATAGTGTTGTGAGGCTCAGCTCATTGGAAGCAGTCACAGGTGTTGTGTGAGGTAAAGTATTTTAAGAGTTTATGTTTGAAAGGGGTCTAGTTTGGAGATTGAGGAGATGTTGTAAGGGAAGGAGTTTAGCCAGAGTGGAGTTTGGTGTGCAAAAGATCTTTGTCCCTGGGTAGTACGGCAGCGAGGTATCTGGAAGATCCGATTTATAGAGCCCCTAGTACGACGAGGCTTACAGGAGTGGTTTAGAATGTTTTGAACCCCTGGTGGCGCGAGTCCCAGATTAATCTTCTTAGCTAGTAGATATATTTGGTATTTAATTTTGTCTTTTAACTGAAGCCAGCTTGTTTTAGCATAGAGGTCGGAAGTATGCGTGAATCTTGCTTCGCCTGTGAGGAGCCTACAGGCCTAGTTCAGAGCTGCGGATATACGTTGTAGGGTTGTTTCAGTGGTGGAGCTGTCGACTGCAAGCCCATAATCAGTTATTGATATGACAGAGCTATGGATTGCAAGCTTTAGTGCATCAGTAGTCAGACTCCATTTATGCCTATGCAGTAGCCTAATACGAATATTGACAGCTTTGGCAGCATGTTCAGTATGATGGGAGTAGGATAGTGTGCTGTCCAAGGTGATCCCGAGATATTTAAAGTGCTGAACCTGTTCCAGTGGGGAGCCTGCAGAGTTGTAGACTGTCAGTGGGTGTGATCTGAAAATGTTACGCGGGCCACTGAAAAGCATAACCTTTGTCTTCTTATAGTTAAGGATGAGTCTCTGTCTGTTAAACCAGTCTTCCCCATTTGCAAAGCTTTACTGAAGCAGACTCTCAAGAAGCTTGGGGCTTGGTTGTTTATTTATTTATTTGCTTTTGTTAACCAGGTAAGCACACTACAGCCAAGTGCCTATTTTCAGGTGCGACCCGGGAGATTACAAGGTACATTACAAGGTACATACATAAACATCAGGCAAATACAAGTGGAGGATTACATTACATAGAATTAGCACAACAGGGACTTTACAAGCATCAGATTTCATCAGGCAAATAGTAGTGAAGAGTTAATATAAAGTGACCAGAACACAGGGACACTGTAAGACAACAATACCAAAAACAGGTATTACAATACAGTATTAAACATTGCAGTCAGTAGGAAGAAGTGCAGTGTGAATTAATTGCTCCAGGCAGCAAGTTAGTGAAAATCACTGCATCGTCTGCATACAACAGCATATGATCATGGCAGGAACTAGGTAGTCTATTCAAGAAGATATTGAACAAAAGAGGACCCAGAATGGGCCCTTGTGGGACTCCCGAGAGAACTGCTCATCTGCCGGAGAGGTGGTTGTTGATCTTAACCTGCTATGTGCAGTCTGAGAGGTGACTTTTGAACCAGGCTATGGATTCCTTGGATAGTCCTGTGTCTGATAGCTGTTCAAACAGAAGAGTGTGGTTCACCATATCGAAGGCTTTGGAGAGTTCAGTAAATACTGTCCCAACTAGACAGCCTTGATCAAGAGAGTCGTGTATGAAGCCCGTGAATTCAGTAAGTGCTGTGATCCTTTCTAAACCCATGTTGTTGGGGGCATTGTAACTAGTATTTTCTAGGTACTCAATAAGCTGGTCTGCAACAATGCATTCAAAGGCTTTTTTGGGGGTGGGAGAATGGAGATTGTTCTGTAGTTCCTGTGGTATGTCCTATCCCCACTTTTATGGACGGGGGATAGCCAAAGCAGATTTCCACTTATTGGGGAATTTGGATAGCCTTAGCGATAGGTTAATTATTTTGCTTAATGGACATAAAATTTCCTCCAGGGTAAGAGCGACACGTATTAAGTCCAGTGTGTCCCCATTGAAGCTTGATTTTCCTAGCACCTTTAGGATGCATCTCCTAGCTTCACAGACAGTAACTGTTTTAAAATAGAATGGAGGGTATGTTTGGTTGGCTCGGATTAATAACCTTCTCCATATTTCAGAAGACTTCGAAGAAGTCAGGGGGTAGGACACTACTGAGGTCTGTAAAGGCAACATTAAAAAGTGTTGGCAATGGCTGAAGGGTCAAGTGTCGGTGTACCCTCAATACTGAGCACTGATGAGGGTTGTTTTGGATCCTCCCCTGTAACATCTTAATTTGCTCCAGAACTTCCTACCATCTTTCCAGGAGTTGGTGAGTGCTTCCCTATAAAACTGATTCTTTTGGTTATGGATCATACGGGTACAGTCATTCCTCGCTCTTTTATATTTCTGTATGTCCTGTTGCCTGCCTGCAGCCCCTGCACTTTGCCACAGGTGATCTCTGTTATTCATGAGCTCTGAAATCTGGTGTGATCATTGGGTTGCAGGTGTCTTTAATTCTATGTTTTTTGAGAGGGGCATGGATATCACAGGTGGCATTGAAGTGATGGATGAAATAATCTAGTGCCATGTTTACATTATCAGCGGTGTCGATCGGGGTCCAGTCTTGGTTATGTAGCTGAAGTTTTAGTGTCTCGATGTGCCCTCGGAGTAGGACCCTGTTTGTAATTGTTTTCGCTGGTGGCTTAGTGAACTTATTAGACCAACTGCACAAGATAGGGGAATGGTCACTAATAGCATCTGGGAGGACAGCTGTGTTGGTTATACGATCTGGATGGTTGGCGGGGACCCAATCCAGTAAGGTACTGGTTCCCTGTCTTATAGTTTGTTCTAGTTGGGAATTCAACAAGTTGAGTGAAGTGTTCGGCAGCTATAGCATCCTTGTAGGTGCTTGCTTCAGGAGATAACCAGTTCACATTGAAGTCACCTAGTGAGATGGTTTCAGAGTTGGAGTGCAAGCATCAAATACAGTCCAAGACCGAGATAAGTCCAGAGACATTCTGTTTTGGTGGGATGTATACTGATACCAGTGTAAGAGATTTATTATGTGCACCAAGTAGAATTTTGATAGGTAGCACCTGTATATTGCTTCCTAAATTTGGCATGGGTAACTTATGCCCCATGATGGTGTCTTACATACAGTGCACAACCTCTGCCTCTTTTGGTAAGCATGTCATGCCTGAAAATGGTGTAACCTGGAAGGGTATTGGCAGCATCTGCAATTTTAGGTGACAGCCATGTCTCGACATATGAGAGAATGTCTGGGTTATGCTGGGAGACACAAACTCGAAGGTTATCCAGTTTAGCTAGTAGGCTAGAGATGTTAATGGATGTCTGTGTGAGCACTCCTGAATTTTTTCCAGCATAGGGTGAATGCTGAGGGGCACCGGGGTTGGGGTGGACACTGTCAAGCATTTGGTGAAGACTCGTGGCACAAAAGATAAATAGGACAACACTTTGAATTGGTAATGCTCCCCCTGAAACAGGAACCTCAGATATTTCCTGTGAGGTTTCCAGATTTTGATATAGAGATACGTGTCCTTCATATCCAGGGAGCAAACCCAATCCCCTGTTTGCAATAGGGGAAGGAGACGCTGCAGAGTGATCATCCGAAACTTCTTGTATTCTATGAAGAAGTTTAGATCCCTTAGATCCAGCACAGGCCTCAGATCCCCTGTCCACTGTAGGACAAAGAAGTATCTGGAGTAAAAACCTGTGTTGTTCTGTTCTGGAAGTACGAGTTCTATGGCCTGTTTTTGCAGCAGAGTCTGTACTTCCTCTAGCAACAGGGACATGTGCCCTAGTGGGTATGTTGCAACAAATGGTGGATAATCTGAAGGGTTATACAGAAGCTCCAGAGCATGACCCTTCTCTGTCATTTCCAGAACCCATTCGTCTGTAGCTACCACCCTCCACTGGTTCAAATGGAGGGACAGGAGAGGAGGGACAGGCGACCCCTACTACCACCACCCCTGGAGGAAAAGGTGGTTGGGGGGTGTATAAGGGAGCCATGCTGAGCTGGGGGGGGAGGCAGAACCACTGGCTCCACCACTTCTAGGTGCTTTTGTATGGACACCTGGGGTTGTAATGGGGACTGACAAGGCCCCTGCATCTTTGCATTTTCTCTGCTGTCTGTAGGCCTGGTACTGTTCACGAAGAGTGGACGGGCAAAAGTTATTTTTGCTTCTACCATTGTTTTCAGTTTATTTTTTATACTAGACAGGCATGTGAGCAAAACTGCCCGTTTTCACAAGCATCCAGTTAAGACAAACAATAGCAGATTACAGGGTTTACAGGCAAGTGCATTAGAAAGGAACATAAGACTTAAAGGGTACTAAATAAGTGCCATCTAATGTGAACAATACAATACATTACAGTTCAGCAATAGGTAATCAATATCACAGGTAGAGTTCAGGTGAAAAAAACAAACAAAAAAAACAAACATAACAGGACAATTCAAGGTCTGGGGCATTTGCATGATGGTGAAAGGTGACCCTAAAGGCTGTACTTAAAAGAGGCTGTTGAGGGACATAGGACAAGTGATGGGGTAGGTTGCTGAGCAATTTAACGCCCTTGTAGGAGAGGGTGTTTTGGCCTTGGGTAGTACGGCAGAAAGGATGGGAGAAGGAGAAGGACGAGGACCATCTGGTGGACATGGGAAAGAGGGAGTTGATGCTCCCTGGCAGAAGTCCCAGAGTGCATTTGTGGAGGAATGTCAGGACCTTGCTGTTAAGCCTGTCTTCAAGAGGGGGCCAGTTGGCTAATTTGTACAGGTCACAATGGTGGGTCAGTCTGGGGAGGCCTGTGGCAAACCAAATGACATTGTGGTAGGTGCTACGTAGCCAATTGAAATTCCTTTGGGAAAGGGGGGTAGTAAAACAGAACTCCACAGTCGAAGATGGTGAGCAGGAAGCTGGTGGCCAGAAGCATCCTGGATTCAGGGATAAGAAAAGGTTCAACACGATATAACATAACAAGCCTTTGGTGTGATTTCTTAATTAGCTAAATTATATTATGACCAATCCAGTCCTTGAGCTATGCTCCACTCCTATGTATGATGACCTGTATATATCTGTCAGTTGAACTAGCTAGTCTAGAGTGTATAATCTGAAATCTGCTTACTATTATATGTTCCCCAGCGTCAAATGATGTATTTCCCACGTTTGTTTACTGTGATAAAAAACTGTACTCTCTTTGCCATGTCTCCTTGACTGTTGTTCCTGAAAATAGGCATAATACTTGTCTAGTGTACTTACCCGGTAAACAAAAGCTAAATAAATAAATAAATAATAGCTGATTAACGCGAAGTTCATAAGTAACAGTCAAGGACCAAGCCAAAGTATTTAAACACAGAAACATAGAATTTGATGGCAGATACGTACCGCTTGGCCCACCTAGTCTGCCCATTTCTCCACCTAACGGGTAAGCTGCAGATCCTAGTTAACCAACAGCCTACTTCCTCTTACCCCCCACTAGAATTACCATACATCTGTCCCATGCATTCTTAAATTCCCCCACTATTTTTGACTCTATGACTTCCTCAGGAAGGCTGTTCCATGCATCTACAACCTTCTCTGTGAATAAATACTTCCTCACATTACCTCTGAGCTGTCCCTCCTCTATCTGCAAACTGTGCCCGCTTGTTCTTGCGCATCTCTTTTTCTGAAAGATGCTACCCTCTTGGACTTTGTTGATTCCTTTGAGGTATTTGAAAGTTTCTATCATGTCCCCCCTCTCACTCCTTTCCTCGAGGCTATACATCTTAAGCTCCTTTAGTCTTTCTTCATATGTCTTCTGCTGCAGACCCTGCACCATTTTGGTTACCCTCCTCTGGACAGCCTCCACCCTGTCTATTTCTTTGTGGAGATGGGGTCTCCAGAACTGTACACAGTACTCCAGATGTGGTCTTACCAACTGTCTGTACAGAGGGCCAACAACTTCCTGTTTTCTACTGGTGATGCCTCTCCCTGTGCATCCCAGTATCTCCCCAGCTGTCCTTACTGCCGTCTCACATTGCTGGCCCACCTTTAGTTCATCTGATATGACTACCCCCAGGTCCCTTTCCATTTTTGTTGTTGTCAGTATCTCACCCTCCATCGTGTACTTGTCCCCTGGGTTTTTGTTTCCAAGGTGCATTACTTTGCACTTATTTGTGTTGAGTCTAAGCTGCCATACATTTGACCATTCCTCCAACCTTGCCAAGTCCCTTTTCATCCTTTCCACCTCACCTTGCGTATCAATCCTGTTGCAGATCTTTGTGTCATTTGCAAAGAGACATACTTTTTCCTTCTAGTCCCTCTGCAATGTCACTTATAAAGACATTAAAAAAGACTGGCCACAGTACTGAACCCTGCGGTACCCCCTTAGTAACCCCCCTTTCTTCACTGTGGACTCCATTTACTATTACCCTCTGTGTCCTGTTGTCCAGCCATTGTTTTACTCAGGCTACCACCCTGGGACCCACTCCCAGGCTGGCTAATTTGTTTAGTAATCTTTTGTGTGGGACTGTGTCAAACTCTGTGACTTATTCAATCAGGTTGCCATCATTGTCCTGGAGGAAGAGGTCGAAGGCTGCTGATTTTCTTGAACTAAAGAAAACCATGGACTTGTTTTTTTTCGAGTTAAGTACTAGCCCTCAGGAAGTGAATCGGGGAGTGGAGCCTGAGGAAGTCCTGCTGGAGTTTGTCAAGAAGGGTGGAGGGTATACTACAGGGATTTCACTGACTTCAGAGTTTCGCCAGATGACTGAAGATTTTTTAAAGCTTCTTCTACATCATTGCCAGTTTCTGACCTCTGAATGGGGCACTGAGAACTATCTGCTGTACATCAATGGCAAAACCTGCTACTCTGAACTAAGAGTAACACCTGAGACAGATGCCAGAGGCTTCAGCCCCAGCAGAAGCATCAAAAGTATCATATGCTATGCAGATCAAATGTTTCCCCACATCACCACCAGCAGTGAGAATTTTAATAACTCCAGCTTAGTAAAGCCCTCAGGAAAGGTCTGTGCAGCGGCCTTAGCCTTCCTCCAGAGGGTGTTCTGATATCATATGGGTCTGTTAATTAGCAATGTATAGGCCAAACGAGGCAAAGGCATATGTACGCTTGCCTATGACATCCAACCTCCTACATTCTTTATCAGAAGGAAGGGAACTCAGGTACCAAGGTACCCTGGACCTGTCTTAAGCAGCTACGATCACCACTGAGTCAGTCTCAGGCTGGTTAGCATAAAAGGGGTTTCCAGAAGGGGTAGAATACATTTTTGTCTACCTTTCTGGGCACAGTTGGTATACTGTTTGGTCTATACCAGGCTGCATAAGTGGCATCCTCCAAGGCTGGGAAAAGGAGAGAAACCACAGCAGAGGGAGATTCTGGCATCTCCAGAAACTGCAGCAGGTTCTTTCTAGTAGGGTCCTGCCCCTCTAAGGTGAAGCCCAAGGCAGCATGCATTTGCTGCCATCATGTTAAAAAATGAAGGATCCTCTGGAGGTGATCTTAGTGTGTTCACAACAGAATCCTCACTATGGGAGGAGACTGTGGAGCTGGCACCCTGTATATAGTGGCTCTTCTTCTTCCTCCTCCTCCATCATGAGGTCAGGATTATATCTGTATTCATCGCTGTCTTCAATGGGAAAGAATGACCATACCAGTGCCATCGGCAGAAGAGGAGAGCTATTCTGAAAGGTACTAGCTTGCGACATCAATGGGGTAGTTGTAGGCGTCTCCGTCGACGGGTCCCCTGGAACAGGAAGGCCTGGCAGTAGTCACCATATCATGTCTGAAAATGATAGGAGCACTACCTGAATGCTGGCACTGCTTTAGGTAGTAGACTGCGGTACTCGACGTTGGAGGCTGGTTCTCCATCAATGACAGCGATGTACCAGCCGTAATAGGCCCAGTAGTGCCTACACCAAGCCCTGATCTTGGTGTGTAGCCAATGGGTGGTGGTGGTGGGGGGGTGGGCCAGCAGACATCAAAGCTGAGGTTGTACATGTAGTCCACGGGGTGACATGGATCTCACCAGGGAGGCCTTGTGTTTGTGACTCCCTGATGAAGATTCTTCCGGGGATTTCGATGACTGCGATTCGGTTGACAGGGCTGGTAACGCAGTTTTACCCTGAAGCTGTTTCTACACTGCTTTGATGGTCCTTTGGAGGAGGAATTTCTCAAAAGCCTCCCCCCTTTCCTGCATCATCTGGTAGTGGAGTTGAACCCCTGGCAGATCTCACAGGCTTTCACGTTGTGACAGAGGCCTAGGTAGCAGACACTCATGTCATGGGTGTTGTCCTTGTGGATCTTCTCTCCACACTCACAGTACCAGACGAGTTTGGACAGTTCCTTCGGTGGCATACAGATCCCCAAAAAATCACTATAAAAGTGATTACTTTAGCATACAAAAAAAAATAAAGAGGTGGCTTTGAGCAATGACATTACCGATGAAACACAAACTCTGATGGCAGATAAGGACCGCTTGGCCCACCTAGTCTGCCCATTTCCCTACCTACAGGATAAGCCGCAGATCCTAGTTAACCAACAGCCTGGTTCTTCCTACCCCCCACAAGAACTGCCTTATGTTTGTCCCATGTATTCTTGAATTCTCCCACAGTTTTAGACACCACAACCTCCTCAGAAATGGTGTTCCATGCATCCACTACCCTCTCCGTGAAAAAATACTTCCTCACATTGCCCCTGAACCGCCCCCCATCTATCTTTAAATTGTGTCCCCTTGTTCTTGCATGTCTCTTTTTCTGAAAGATGCTACCCCCTTGGACTTTGTTGATTCCACTGAGGTACTTAAACATTTCTATCATGTCCCCCCTCTCCCTCCTTTTCTCAAGGGTACATATTAAGCTCTTTTAGTCTCCTCGATGGCTTCTCTTTGTAGACCCTGCACCATTTTAGTTGCTCTCCTCTGGACTGCCTCTATCCTGTCTATGTCCTTGCAGAGATGGGTCTCCAGAACTGGACGCAGTACTCCAGATGGGGTCTCAACAACTGTCTGTACAGAGGGATAACAACTTCCTGTTTTCTGCTGGTGATGCCTCTCCCTATGCATCCCAGTATACCACCAGCTCTCCCTACTGCCTTCTCACATTGCTTGCTAACCTTAAGGTCATCTGATATGATTACCCCCAGGTCCCTTTCCTTTTTTGTTTTTGTTACTACCTCACCCCCATTGTGTAATCTTCCCCTGGGTTTTTGTTTCCCAGGTGCATTATTTTGCACTTCTTTGCACTGAATCCTAGCTGCCATACTTCCGACCATTCCTCCAACCTTGCCAAGTCCCTTCTCATCCTTTCCACGCCTTCTTGTGTATCACTCCTGTTGAAGATCTTTGTGACATCTGCAGAGGCATACTTTACCTTCCAGTCCCTCTGCAATGTTACTTATAAAGACATTAAAAAGGACTGGACCCAGTACTGAACCCTGCGGTACCACACTAATAACCCCTCTTTCTTCAGAGTGGACTTCTTTTACAATTACCTTCTGTGTCCTGTTGTCCAGCCAATGTTTTACTCAGGCTACCACCCTGGGACCCACTCCCAGGCTGGTTAATTTGACTATTAATCTTTTGTGTGGGACTGTGTCAAATGCCTTGCTAAAGTCTAGGTAGGCCATGTCCACAGCCCCTCCCTGGTCTACTACTTTGGTCACCCAAAGAAATCAATTAGATTCTTCTGACATGATCTTCCCGCTGTGAACCCATGCTGCCTTTGGTCCTGTGCCCCACTGGCCTCTAGGTACTC
The DNA here is from genome assembly GCA_016271365.2 of Neoceratodus forsteri. NCBI lineage: Eukaryota > Metazoa > Chordata > Ceratodontiformes > Ceratodontidae > Neoceratodus > Neoceratodus forsteri. Next base: position 484,969,122 of record CM028131.1, on the reverse strand, counting down.
AACAATTCTTTCCTTCAGAAGTGATTCCATCACTTTCCCTACCACAGAGGTCAAACTGACAGGTCTATAGTTTCCTGCCTCTGTCTTGGTCCCACTTTTGTGAAGGGGAATCACATCTGCCTTCCTCCAGTCCTCGAGTACCACACCATCCTCCCATGATTTGTTAAAAAGGGTAGTCAGTGGTTTCAGTAGTTCTCCCCTTAATTCTTTTAGAATTCCAGGGTGAATTCCATCAGGCCCCATTGCTTTGTCCACCTTCAGTTTTAGGAGTTCTTTCAGAACCCTTTCTTCTGTGAAAGGACTGGGATCGATCCCCCTAACCAGAGTGTTTCTGTTAATTGGATTAGGCAGAGGAGAGGATGGGCTGCCACATTTATGTACAAGCTGACGTCTGACATTGTCATGGGTGGTCCCTGGCTGACTGCTTGCAAAATTTTCCACGTGATCCTAGCACTGATGTGGTTATAGTTCCGAAGGTGTGGCCTGATGAAAGAGATATCCTCGAAGATGATCTATTGATGTTTTTAGTCATTCGTTCATTCTAATTTTATTTAGTATAACACACTTTCTCATTTGGCCTCAATGCGCTTTACAAAACATTTCTAAAAAACATTTAAAATACATAACATGACAATAAATGATTCACTAGGTTTGCTAGCCAAGGCACTAGCTTCACCTGAGCTATTTTCTTCTAGGTTGCTTGAAAGGACAGAGCAAATAACCTTACCAGAGCAACAGTAAGGATTAAGGCTTATTTTGGCTAGGCAGGTTTACTGTGTGTTATTTTTATTTTGTACGCACAGGGATTGTTACTGTTTGTTGCTAACATTTTATTGCTTTATTTTTCTCTAATTCAAATTGTTGTTGCTGGGTATACATTCTGCTGCATTACTACAGGGTGTGCCTACTGGTGTGTGCTTACAGATTACTGCTGTAATCTTCTGATTCAAATTGTCTTTTGCAAGGTACATCTTCTGTTACTGCTTTATTTTTCTCTGTAGCAAAGTGTTTCTTACAGGGTATGTCTTCTGTGAAATTATTACAGGTGGTGCTTTCTACGTTTCACAGTTTTATCTGTCATTAGGTTAAGCTTTCAGGGATACTGCATTTGTTGCTGGCTGATTGTTTCTGCTCCTACCTCCTTGTTTCTTTCGTCCATGGTTGTTGTTCTTCAGCAGGGGAAGGGCCCAACCACCCACCCCCATTCCCAACCACCCCACACTACACTCCTTTTATAGGGTAGCACAGTCATGACTTTTCCTGTAGCAAAGCAGGAAGGGGGCGGATCAGAGGGGTATCCACATAGTGACCTCATTTATAGGGGCACTAGTAATTTAACTTGTTATAACAAGTTATACAAAGACAAACAACCAAAACACAAAATCAAACTTTTGCTTTCATCTTCTTCCTTCTAATTACTCTGATCAGGTTATAAACCCAGCAACTTACCTGGAATGGATATCATTAACTGCAGGTACTGTGGAACACTTTTCAGAAGGGCAGTTTTACAGGACTTAGGACACTGTCGTACATGCTGGGCCATTGGAGATCTAAGGGCTCAGCTCCAGGCAGCATGGGCAGAGATTGCGCTCCTCAAGTTACATATTCAAGAGGAAATGTATTGTAAGAACTGCCCACCATTTCCCCAACATCCAACAGAAGTACCTCGACTGCAGAGGGTAGTTGGGCTGGGAGGTTGGCAGGTGCTTAGGAGAGGCAAATCGGGTGCCCCATCACTCGATGCTCTCCAACATATCACCTCCATAAACCATATAAAAACTACAAACAGGTATCTGCCTCTATCTCTGAAATCAAACAAAGGGGCAGAGGACACTGCAGAGCAGGACACTGCAGCACAGGATCTAGCACAACAAAACGCGCCCAAAACAAAAAAAAGCAAAAAGGAAATCCAAAAAACCTTTGATCATAGGAGACTCCATGATTTGGGGAGTTGATACGTATCTCCAGCCAAGGGTAATGGTCAGATGTCTCCCAGGTACATCAGCGTGGAGAGACACTGACCGCATTGCTAAAATTGTTCAGGAAGCAGGAAAAAACAATGATGTCCTGGTACACACAGGGACTAACGATCTCGCCAGCCGGTCAGTTGTGGAGACCAAGGAACACCTAACCCGGCTGGGGGACAAACTATCATCCATGTCGGCCGGCATCTCCTTCTCTGAGATCCTGCTAGTCTGGGAGAGGGGGACAGATGGATGGAAGGTCAGAGAAGGGGAGATAGGGGAGCTAAACATGTGGCTCAAGGGCTGGTGTCAGGAAAAAGGACATGAATTACTAGGGAAATGGCAACAGTTTTGGGAGCATAAGTTCTTTAAATTTGATGGACTACATCTGACCAAGGAGGGAGTCAGTGCATTGGGGCAGAAGTTTGATGTCTTTGCAGAATATTTAAACTAGCAAATGGGGAGAGGGGTGCAGTACCCAAAACACTGAATGGGAAGAACACCCCTCCCCCCTCAGCTAGTGGTCAAACAGGAGTTCAGCATGTTTGTAGTTCATTTGCATCACCGGGTAAAGAAAAAGGTCCAGCTCCCCATACAATGCACAGGGGAAATGCTGGACCTTGCCCAACAACTAACACACTGAAATCTGACCAATGGAAAATCATGTATTAGTCGCTCGCAGTCTGGGAAACAAGATCCCAGACCTGCAGGCAATAATGACAGAGGCTAAACTGGACATAGTAGACATTAGCGAGACATGGTTTACCAGTAACCACATTTGGGAGACTTCAGTACCTGGCTATGTACTGCTCAGAAGAGACCGAGGTGCAAAAAGGGGGTGGTGGAGTGGCCCTTTATGTCAATGAAAATATCAAAGCTACAGAAATTCAGAATATACATAAGGAACCATAATAACTGTGGGTCACGCTGGAAACAGGAAATGGGACAGCCATACGAACTGGGGTTGTGTACAGGCCTCCAGACCAGGGGGAGGACATAGACACACTACTGTTAGAAGATATACAAAACATGACAGCTAAAGGGGAGGGTTCTGATAATGGGAGACTTCAACATGCCAGATACAGATTGGACAATACCAGCAGAGATATCTGCCAGAACTAGACACATGGTGGATTCCCTGCAGGGGAAGGGCCTCAAACAACTGGTACAACAACCTACAAGAGACAGAGCTATCCTGGATCTAGTACTGACTAACAGGGAAAGGATCATATATCTCCAGGTAGAAGGTCATCTGGGGGCCAGTGACCATCACATGGTATGGTTCAATTTGGCCACTAGAATAAAATCTTCCCATTCCAAGGCAAAAATATGGGACTTCAGAGGAGCTGACTTTGATAAGATGGCCAACAGAGTTAAGCTAGCCCTGGCAAAAATAAATACAGGTGAGGGGGTACAGGCAAGTGGGCAAGCATTAAAGATGCAATACTTGAAGCAACATCCCATTGTGTTGGTGAGAAAAGGAAGTGCAAAAGAAGAAGAAAGGAAACCACTTTGGTTCTCAAACACAGTAGCAGAAAAGGTCAGAGCCAAAAGGCTAGCCTTCAGGAAATATAAGGGATCACAGCAGGATGAAGATAGGGAGGCATACCAAACTTCCCTAAGGGAAGCAGGGAAGGCAGTAAGGCAGGCAAAGGCACAAACCAAGGAAACACTAGCACGAACAGTAAAAGAAGGTGACAAGACTTTCTATAGATACATTAGTGAAAGGAGAAAGTCCAGAGGGGGTATTGCTAAGATCAAAGGGGATAATGGGGCGGGCCAGGAGGAGGACCATGTAAAAGCATCTATCCTAAATAGATACTTCTGCTCAGTATTTACTGAAGAGAAGGTAGGGCAGGTCCCACAGCTCTGCACCATGGACACAGGGGGGAGGGAGGTGTGCACTAGTCCCTTCACAAAAGAAAGGGCCCCACAAAAGCTCGATAAGCTCAGGGTGGACAAAGCAATGGGACCTGATGGCATACATCCCAGGGTACTAAAGGAGCTAAGGGTGGAACTAGCAGAGCCATTATCAGAACTGTTTAGTGAGCCTCTGAGCACAAGAGAGGTCCCAGAAGAATGAAGAAGGGCTCATGTGATCCCGTTCCACAAGAGTGGTAGCAGGAAGGAGGCAGAGAACTACAGATCAGTCAGTCTTACCTCAGTAGTGGGCAAGATTATGGAGACACTCCTTAAGGAAAGGATAGTGCAATACCTGGAATCCATAGGAGCACAAGATCCAAGACAGAATGGGTTTACAAAAGGAAGGTCCTGTCAAACTAATCTCATAGATTTGTTTGACTGGGTAACCAGAGTGGTGGACCAAGGGGGAGCAGCTGATGTTGTTTACCTTGACTTCAGCAAAGCTTTCGATACTGCTCCGCATAGAAGATTGATTAATAATCTGGGTAGGCTCGGGGTGGGTCAGACATTGGTCAACTGGGTGGCAAACTGGTAGCTGGGCAGAAAACAGAGAGTGATGGTAAATGGTATACAGTCAGAAGAGATGCAAGTCACAAGTGGGGTAACTCAGGGAACAGTCCTGGGGCCAGTCCTCTTCAATATCTTCATCAGTGACATTGCAGATGGACTGGAGGGTAAGGTTTGTCTGTTTGCAGATGACACTAAGATCTGCAACAGAGTATATGATCCACATGGTGTGGGCAGAATGAGAAGAGATCTGGATAAACTAGCAAAATGGTTGGAAGAGTGTCAACTGGGATTTAATGCAAAGAAGTGCAAGATCATGCACATAGGGAAGAAAAACCCTGAAGCCACCTATAGGCTGGGAGGGGAGTTGCTGGCAGTCACAAGGGAAGAAAGAGACTTGGGTGTCATCATCACCGATGACCTGAAATCATCCAAGTAGACCTCTAAAGCAGTAGGTAAGGCTAGAGGGATGTTGGGGTGTACTAGTAGGGGTATCACAAGTCGAAAGAAGGAGGTAATCATCCCTCTTTACAAGACACTGGTTAGGCCCTATCTGGAGTACTGTGTGCAGTACTGGAGGCCACACCTTCACAAGGACATTAACTAAACTGAGGCAGTCCAGAGAAGGGCAACTAAAATGGTGCAGGGACTGCATCAGAAAACATATGAGGACAGAGTAACTGAACAAAATATGTATACCCTAGAGCAAAGGAGGGAGAGAGGTGATATGATTGAAACATTCAAACACCTTAAGGGCATTAACAAGGTGAGAGTCTAACATGTTTCATATAAGAAAAATAGCAGAACAAGAGGACACAGCATGAGATTAAAGGGAGGCTGATTAAGGGGTAATGTGGAAGTTATTTTCACAGAAAGGGTGGTGGATGCATGGAATGGCCTACCTCAGGAAGTGGTGTATATGAATACAGTGCAGGGCTTGAAACAGGCATGGGATAGGCATAAGGGAGCAATACAAATGAGTATGAATAGATAGGCCATTGACAGAGCAAAGGCCTATGGCACATTCATAAGGTAGAAAAAGAAATGGGCAGACTAGATGGGCCTTGCGGTCCTTTTCTGCCGTCAGCTTCTATGTTTCTATACTAATTAGATCAACTGGACTAATTAAGAGAGAAAGCCTGCTTAAATAAAAATGTTTGTCAGCTCCCATTTCAATGCATCTAATGTGAGAATATCTTGCATGTGACGAGAGAAGGAGTTCCATAGGGTCGGGGCAACAAAGGAAAAAGCGCAGGCACTCGATATTTTAAGAAAAACCCTAGGAACCTCCAAAAGTCCCTCGTCTGCTGAGCAAAGGGGGTGGGATGGGTGATAGGGTCGTAAGAGGTCTTGCAGGTAGCCGGGTCCCTGGCCATGCATGGCCTTGTAGGTCAGCAAACTGACCTCGAAGGAGATCTGCCATGTAACTGGTAGCCAGTGCAGAGAGCACAGCACAGGTGTAATATTACACAACCTAGATAGGCCAGTCAGCAACCTGGCCACTGCATTCTGCCTAGCTGCGGGCAGCAAAGATCAACCCCCAACAGCCCCAGGTACAGGGCACTGCAGTAATCAAGGCGCAAAGTCACAAAGGCATGGACTAGTGTTGGCAGATCAATCTGGGGTATCAGGTGTTTGATCTGGCGATGCTTCTCAGATGGTAAAATGAGGTCTGGACCGCAGCCGACACCTGTGATTTAAGTGTCAGGCCACAGTCCAGAACAACGCCAAGGTTCTTTACCAATCAGAGGGGAGCAACTGGAAGCCTCCTAGCCTCAGCCCTGAGACTCGAAAAGATTGCACCCTCGCCCCTGAGTGACAAGATTGCACCACCAGTACTTCAGTCTTATCTGGGTTCAACCTCAACCAGTTGGCCCTCATCCAGTCTTGGATCTCAGCAAGGCAACGAATGAATACTAAGACCGTCTCCTGCTGCTCGGGCGCAAAAGACATGTATAGCTGAGTATCATCTACATAGCAGTGGAAACTCAACCCACGCTGTCTTATAATGTCCCCTAGCAGTAGCATATATACCGCAAACAACACGCGTGACAAAATGAAACCCTGTGGGACCCCACATGGCAGGGGCAGAGGTGCTGAGGAAAAAATCCCGGACATCACCTGCTGGGTCCTGCCAGTGAGGAAGGATTGAAACCAGTTTAGAACTGTACCAGCCAGTCCACAACAAACCTGCAGATGCTCTATCAGCACCCCATGGTCCATGGTGTCAAATGCCACCAAGAGATTGAGAAGAGTAAGGATGGAACTTCTTAATCCCTCACTGCCAGAAGATCATTTAGCACCCGAATCAGGGCAGTCTCGGCACTGTGCCTTTTCCTGAAACCTGACTGGATAGGGTTGCAGATGTCGTGAGTTGATAAATAGTTCTCCCGTTGAATGGCCACCACCTTCTCAATGACCCTACCCACAAAGGTGAGGTTAGAAACAGGTCTGTAGTTGGCCAGGCAGTCCGGGTCCAGTGAGGCTTTTTTCAGGAATGGCCTTACAACTGCCTCCTTCAAGGGTTCAAGAAAGACCCCTGTCGCTAAAGAACACTGGGCTATCCTGGCTAGGACTGGGCCGATGACATCTACACACCCCACTACAAGGCATGTTGGTCCCGGGTCCAAACTACAGTAGGATGGCCATAACTCCTGGACCTTCACAACATCCACGACTGCCAACTGGTCGAAGTTGGACCAGACAGACTGAATGCCTGTGACTTCAGGCCTGACACTGCACGCGCCATTAGAGGGCGCTAACTGGATTTCCGATGTGATGGAGCCAACCTTATCAGCAAAGAACAGAGCTAACTCATCACACCTCATTTGTGAAAAAGCTCCTTCAGACCGAAGACAGGCAGAATTATACAGCCTATCAACAGTACGGAAGAGCAGAGCCAGTCTGTTAGTTGGTGCAGCAATCTCCTTGGACAGGAATTCTGCCTTCTTACAGGAGATTGCTGATTGATAGTCTCTATAATGAGCCATCAATATTTATTTGTTTACTGGGTAAGTGTGCTGATGCAAGGGACCATTTTCAGGCACAACCCGGGCTATACAGATGGCACAAAGGGCTATAACAGATACATACAATTAAAAAATGGTAATACCATATACATACAGTTCATGTACATAGGTATAGGGTGGTACAGGAAACACACGGGAGAGTCAAAACACACTTGTGATAGACTTGGAAACAGTAGTTGCGAAATACAAAGTGCAAAATGGTACAATATACAAACAATACGAAGCAATCTAAGTGCAGGGTCTTGTAACACAGGTTACAGGCAGTTATGTATAGTATAGGTTTACGGTTTCATCTGGACCGATTTGACAGAGTATAGGCAGTGGGAGGACTCATGTCTTGGGGTCACCTGGACCGGCATTGACATTTAGATTCAGCCATAAGCCAAGATTTGAAATTGCTTTTGAAGCCAGCCCGGTGGCACTGAGGGTTGAGGTGCTGGATGCCACATCTCACGCCACGCTGGCGACCCAGGTTCAGGAACAAGCCGGGGTCGGCAGGGAGAGAAAGGATCAGCCCAGAGGACTGCCTCCTCTCTCTGGGGCCAGGCTTCTGCCCAGCATCTGCAACACGTAGGGGCACGTTATTGGGGAGGCGGAGCTGCGGCAGGCATGCCTGGCACCATTGCATGACCGAGCCATGCCGGGAGGGTGGGAGGAGATGAGGGGTGGGACACAACCAAGAAAAAACCCTCCCGGAGATAGGCGATGGCACCACCCTTCATCCACACTCCACTGGGCCAAGCCCAGCCCGGCCCGAATTGACAGAGCGCCCTGGGAGGACAGGGCGGCCCCACCTTGGGAGGGCTCAGAGCCGAGGGATTAGCCGGGCTGGTGCCAGGTGCTGGAGAGTTTCAAGCCTGGAGGTAGAGATGAGGTGGTAAGATGCCTGAGAGAGTTCTCCGGGGTCAAGCAGAGCATAAAAATAAAAAGAAATGGCTTTTGAAAGTGGTGTGCGAGTCAAGGGAAAGGAGGGAGGCAGGAAGTTTGTTCCAGAGGTTGGGGCAGTTATGGACAGAGCATTACCCCCCATGCAGGTGGAGACTCTGGGAACTTCCAGCAGTGGTACAGAGGATTGCCATGTTACGAAATGTAGTTTTGTGCTTGAGCAGGGTGGAGTATGGTGACAGCTTTCCATGGCGTTGTCTACTCTGCAACCAAGGGCATAGTTTGATCTGGCCTGGAGCAGAAGCCAGCCTAGGGATTTATACAGGGTATAATGGTGCGTAGTTAAAGGAGCCAACAGCGCGAACTGGCAAATGCTGTTGTAGGCTGTGCTGAGTCTAGAGAGCAGGTTTGTGGAGGAGTAGGAGAATATAGGGGCACAGTAGTTAAGGAGGGGGAGAAGGTTTCCTTGGGCTATTGCGAGACAAGTCTCCTGGGTCAGGCACTGTTTGAGTCGATAGCCTGCTCCAAGTTTCTGGTTTATACGCTTTATCACGGAGTTGAGTGCATATCAGCCATGAGTGGGGGGGTCCAAGGTGACACCCAGGTACTTGAAATAGGGAATGTTCTGAAGGGGGCCCTCCAGTGATAAGACCATTAGCGAGGAATTTGTTTTGGTGATTTTTGATAGATTCGGCTTGGGTCCCAGGAGCATCGTTTTGGTTTTAGTTGCATTCATTAGGAGCCTGTTTTTCCAAAACCAATTGTGGGCCACCACATAGTTAAGAGTGAGGGTGGTGGATAAGGTGGGCAGGGATTTGTTGCTGTGGAAAAGTGCTAGATCGTCCACATATAATAATGTCTCACAGGAGAGACAGTCTGCAGGTAGGGAGTTAATAAAAGAGGAAGAAAAGAAGGGGGCCCAGGATGGAACCCTGGAGGACACCGGTGGACAATGCCATAGGAAGGGAGGTGGCGGGACCAACGCTGACCATTTGGGATCGACCTGATAGGTAGCTTTGGAACCATGCTGCCGCTGTATCAGAGCAGCCTAGGTGCAGCAGCTCGGTGTTGAGAAGGTGGTGGTCAACAAGGTTGAACGCCTTAATCAGGTCGACAAACACTGCACCGGTGATGTTGCCAGAGTCCATGTTTCTGTAGACATGGTTTGTTAATTGGGCTAGGGCGGCGGATGTGGTACTGTGGTGTTTCTGAATCCATGTTGCTGGGGGCAGAGTAAACTGTAGTTGTGTAGGTAATCCGAGAATTGGTAGTGAACTACTTTTTTGAGTAACTTACTTAGGCGGGGAAGAATGGAGATAGGTCTATAGTTACTGGGGGACAGGGGGTTACCTGCTTTGAAAATGGGGATGACTTTCACATTCTTCCATGCTGTGGGCATTGTGGAAGTGGTTAGGGCGAAGTTGAAAATGGTGGTTAGTGGCCTGGAGATGCATGGGGCTACTAGTTTGAGAAAGTGTGGGTAGATTCCATCGCTTCCTGGGCTGCCCATTTGGGAAGCTTAGCAGTTTCAAAGTTTCCTTAGAAGAGAATGCTCTGAAATAAAAAGGAGGGCTTAGGGGAGTCAACACGGGGCAGGAGTTGGGTCTTGATGCTTGGGCAGGTGGGGTGGGAGGCAGGTGATTTATTTAGGTGGGCTGTGAGGTCAGTGAATTTAGCATTAATGGCATGGGCTATTGCCGAGGGGTCAGTTAAGAGGCCAGTTGGGGAGTTGAGGTGAACGACTGGTTGGGATTGCTGGGGATTAAACATGGAACTAATGGTGGACCAGAAGCGGGAAGGGTTGCTCAAGTTTTCTTTTTGTAGTTTGTGAAAACAGTTCAATTTCAGGGGATTTAGCACTTTGCTTGCATAGGTTCCGTAGTTTTCTGCACTCGTTCCAGAGAGCAGGGGAAGGGAAGGCTTTACAGGTGGCTCATTTTTTGGCTCTTGTCTTCATCTGTGAAAGTAACTCCTTATTGAGCCATCGGGTGCAACCCCCTCTTACATGATGGGTGGTTAGAGGGAAGTACTTATCTAGGATGTGGAGGAGGGTGTCAGTGAAAAATCCAATAACCGAGGTCACGTCTGTGAGGGAGCGAAGGGTATGCCAACTTACTGCTTTGACATCTGCAAACAGACGAGTGGTATCGTGACAAGTAAAATTCCTGAAAGTTCCGTATTTTGAGGGGGTGTTTTGGTTTGGTTGATTAAATTATGTAGGTGGGTACTCGGTGGTATGAGCTTGTCCTCCCCCAAACCGGTCCTCCACCAGCGCCACTCCAACCTTCGACCCCTCATCCTCATCTCCCTGAGAGTCCCATCGAACCAGGGGGATCCCTAGTGAGAGGTGAGGAGTTGAACACAGACAGGTGCAATAGAGTAGAGGGCCTCAGTAATAACCCTATTATAGGTCAGAACCAATTCCCCCGGCTCCTCGTATGCACTCATCAGACCTGATAGATCCAGCACTGCCGTAAGACCCTGTGGGATCAAACCCCTTAAAAGGCGGTGCTAGACTATACCCATAGGGGGAAGGTCTATTAGGGGGCCGCAAACAAGAACCTCACAGTATGGTGGTCTGACCAAACAACCAGCTCCACCATAAGGTCAATGACCTCCATTTCCAGCAGGAAAATGAGGTCCAATCAGTGGTCATGTGTATGGGTTGCAGAGGTAACAACCTGTGTCAGGTCCAACTAACACATTAGTTGGAGGAAGTCTTGACCAAACTGCGAGAGTTCGTCATCGACCTAGGCATTGAAGACACCCAGAATAATCCACCTGGGCGACTCCAACACCACGTTCGACGACAAAGTCTGTGACTTCCTGCAAGAATTCCTTCTCGTTCCCCGAAGGACGGTAGACGAGAGAAGGATCTTGCAACATATACCTGCAAACCCTTGAATGGTCACACATTCAAAGGACCTCGCTGTTCCCATCAGGAAGACTGTGAGGTTCAGGTCATACTTAAAACAAATTGCCACACCCCTACCCCTATGATCCTTTCTTGGGCAGTATACCACAGAGTACCAATACTGGACCGGCATTTTCATCCAGCCAGGTCTCAGTGATTCAAGCCAGATCAGATGTTGAAACAAGAACGGAAATAATTGCTGTTTTGTCCTTAATGGATCTGGCATTGCATAACACTGCCCGAGAAGGACAGATAGATGAGGCTGGTCCAGCTGTCTGCCCACTAACTGTGGAGCCCTTGGGTATGCACCCATTTTGCCCCAGGGCACTTCCCAGATCCCACTACCCTAACCTATCCCCACAGCGATATTCCCCATACCAGACTCCACAAATCTCCATTTTCTTCCCTTACAAGCTATCTCCAATGCCATACGCTGCTTATACACCTCCACTGACAGTGGGGGACATTCAAAGGGTCAGAGATTGCGAAGCCTAGAGGGGGAATAATGCTTTTCCATGGGAGCTGTTAAACACATATTAACACTATCAACTTTACACTAAACAAGTACATTTCAATTAAACAAACGTTAAAATATTAACTAACCCCACTCCTTGGTCAACATCTCATATATGCTAGGTCCAGGGATAAGGCAGAACACCCTCTGGTACCTCAATTCCCAGCTTTTACAACCTCCCTCCTCCCGGACTCATGTTCAGAACTTCATTTCATCCTTCTGGGAGGTTAACAAAGGATCAGTGGACAGAGTAGGTACAACATGGGCAGCAATCAAGTGTGGCCTCAGGGGCGAATTCATCTGTCTCTCAGCAACCCGATCGCACAAGAGTAGACAGCAGCTGGATACCCTCCTAGCCGAAATCGGTCAGCTACAGCACTTCCTCAAGCGCTCTTCCCCTGATCAGGATCTGGCTAGGTTGCACCTCTTACAGTCCCAATATGCCGATGTGATGGCCCAAAAAGCTGAACTTGCCCAGCACTGCACCAAGATAAAGTACCTGGAATCCAGTCAGTGTGCTGGTAAACTCCTAGCTCTCAGATTAAGGCAGGCCAAAGCAGGTAAATTTATATTGGGACTGCGTCTTTCCCCCCCGACAGATACCATAGTCACTGATCCCAGAGAGATAGCATCAACCTTCGGGGAATATTTTCAAACCCTTTATTCTGTGAACGAGGCTGCCAATCCCTCAGCTCATGATAGCTCCACATACTTCCACACTATTACTCTGCAGACCCTAACTACCTCAGTAGCCACAAATCTAGGGACTCCCATTTCGCTTGGGGAAGTGGAAACAGCCATTGAGCTTCTTCCTCTCTATAAAGCTCCTGGGTCTGATGGCTTCTCCAATAATTTGTACAAGGCCTGTCTCCCCCAACTCGCGTCCCTCTTAGATGAAGTATTTTCCTGGTTCGCAAATGGAATTGAGGATCCCACCTTTTTAGAAGCCTTGGTTATACTTGTCCCAAAACCTGGTAAAGATCCTCTACAACCAGAAAGCTACCGTCCTATCTCCCTACTGAACTCGTATGTTAAAATACTTGCTAAGATCTTGGCGAACTGCCTGGCACTGGTCATGGGTGAAGTCATAGGCAGAGAGCAAGTAGGTTTTATGCCAGCTCAGCTATCAGGAGACCACATGAGGAAACTCCCCCATCTGATCTCGGTTGCTGAGGAGGCCCGTGTCCCTGCGGCCCTGGTCTCCCTGGATGCCGAGAAAGTGTTTGACTGGGTCTCGTGGGATTTCCGGTTCGCATCCCTGCGCCATTTTGGAGTACCCATTGAGTTAATTTGTTGGGTTAAGTTTTTATATTCCTGCCCCACTGCACGGTTCTGGTGCAACGACTGTTTGTCCAGGCCCTTCCCCCTTCAGCGTGGTACCCAACAGGGATGTCCGCTTCCCACCTCCTTTTCAATTTTTACCTTGAACCATTAATCCTAAAATTGGGCATTTTAGCCACCCTCAAGGGCATACAAATAGAGGGAAAGAGATACACCCTCTCAGCATATGCTGATGACCTGCTCCTGCATGTGGAAGACCCAAGTGCGTCTATCCCTACCCTACTTCGAGAGCTCAAGTTATTCTCCAAGGCCTCCTTTTATAAACGAAACATTTCCAAGACGAAGATATGTAAGCATTAATGTCTGATGAAGGAGGCTTCCTCTGGGGAATTAATGCAGGGTTGAGGGAGTTGTGGCACAAGGCCTTGGCGAGTGCCTACAACCACCCAACCATGCATTAATTCCCCAGTAGGAGCCAACTCCGGACAGCATTAATGCATTTGTAACATGGCAATACTTGTGTTGTTGTTGTGTCCATTCTTACAGTTCTGTTTGGCTTTGTGTCGGCGCATTGAGATGTTCCGTAATCGCCACGATGTGTGTTCTGGTTGCTGCTGTGACAGCTAGTGGTGCTGCAGCTTGACCCGGTGACCCCGTGAACAATAGTTGGAACGATCTTTACTGGGGAATTAAACACCGCTCCAACTTTGGTCACGTGTTGTATTTGGTCCAATTAAACTGCTTTATTTGCCGTTTTTGTTTGAGTCCGTGTTACAATCCCTCTTAATAATAGGTTCACTAGGGCAGATGTCCACGAGCTGGGTCTTTCATGGGAGTCTAAAACCCTAACGTATCTGGGCATTAAGATCTCTCGCTCCATCCCAATCATGATCAAAGAAAACTTCACTACACTATTACAAACCCTGAAATGGGACCTTGACAGATGGGGAGCGATACCGCTGTCGCTATGGGGACGGATCAGTGTCCTCAAAATGAACATTTTTGGCCCGCTTACTCTACCCAATGGGCATGCTGGGCTTTTATTTTCCCAAGCTATGGTTTTTCCATCTCCAGAAGATGTTTAACGCATTTTTATGGAGAAATAAAGGGGTGCGTAGAGCCTACTACAAACTTACCGCTCACAAATTAAAAGGAGGCTTCGCTCTCCCCTCCATTTTCACATACTATGGAGCTGTGCACCAGCAAAGCTGCCCTATGGGTGACCAACGCTGCTCTTACACTGTCCACTTCTTACACTCCGATATGGTTAGAAATGAAAAAGTCTCTCGCAGGTAAATCGAGCTGTTCCTTACCTGCTCTGTGTCACCTGCGCCCCTCCCAACTCCACCAGCCCCTGCGGAACTGCCCAATTGGCTGGTCACTCAAGGCTATACATCAATTGCAGGCACATTTCTCCTTGAACTGGCATAGATCCGTTGCCCAACCGATTTTCAACAATCCCAACTTTCAGATTGGCTGTCACCCTATCTCATCTGCATTCTGGCCTCCATTTAGGACTTGTACTCTTGCTGATTTCTGTCAAGACACAGAACTGGTCTCTTTTCCCACTTTGCAGGCTAGGTTCCACCTCCAAAACAAAGACCTTTTCAAATTCCTACAAATGAAAAGTGCAATTCTCTGCTTCCTGGGTCCCAAGCCCTGGAATATCACTTTCTCGGATGACTTAGCCTCCATGCTTATAGCCGCAGACCAACCACATGCTGTTTCTAGATTTTACAAGCAACTACAATCTCTTGACCCTCAGCTCCCTTCTGGAATTTGTTACTACTGGGTCCAGGAACTGTCCCTCCCAACCCAAGTAGAGTTTTAGAAGAAGGTCTGGAGCACGGCCTACAAGTTTATCAAACAAGATAGACTTCGCCTGATCCAGTTTAACAATGCATAATTTGTATTTCACTCCGATAAAACTGCACAGATTATGAAAACTTGCCTCTTCTTTATGTTCCCGCAGTAGAGATGCCCCGTGATCTTTATTTCACCTCTTCTGGAGCTGTCCCCAGTCCCAATCCTTCTGGAGCTCCATCAAGCAGGTGCTGGATCTTCTTTTGGGCCTGGATTCACTTTTCACCCCTGAAAGCTGTTTATTAACCCTATTCCCTCCAGGCACCCCCAGGGTGAGAAAAGATCATTTCGCCCTGGTAGCCTCCACAGCTAAATCAGTCATGTTACGGCACTGTAAGGAGGACTCACTCCCTTCAGTGCTGGAATGGTACCACGAGATCCTACTCGCAATTCAATTGGAGAAGCACATAACTTTTATGCAGCACAGACCCCATTCATTCCATGCTACTTGGGAACCCCTTTTGGCCTTGCTCTCTCTTTGGAAGCCACAGCCCTGCTACCTTTGTGTATATGCCTTTACCCACCTCCTTTAGACTGGTCGCAGACATGGGAGGGAGGGGGGTGGAGTGATGGGGGGGTTGTTTTGTGTTACTGTATATATGCAACCACCTGTCATCTTTGCTGGTTTACCTTGAATTGCATGCTGCTTAAAAAGCTCGATAAAGCTTATTAAACAAAAAAATATTAACTAACCCAATCTACTACTCACTCCCACACATATATATCTTACACTCAAACACACTCTTACCCCCACACCATCAACTCCACCACCCCAAAATCTCCCGTTACCCTCCCAAACAATAAAATGCAAATAATAAACTATTTCACTAGGGAGTCCATAAATCTGTGGAGTAGTGTCTCATAAGATATTGATTTAGGCCTCAACAAAGGCTTCAGTACCAAGAGGCAGTCTTCTCTCTCACAGGGCTACCTCTCAATACACTGTTTAATTACTGGGGAAAAGCAGAGTCCCAAAAAGGAATACACAGATACACAGAAATGTGATGGCAGAGAAAGGCACCACTGCACATCTAGTCTGCCCAGCACTCTACCTCCCCCCTTCTGTTATGCTTCCACCCTCTTTTCCCAACCCCTTAAATCTATCCCAAGCCCTTTTGAACCCCTCCATCATTTCAGCTGCCACTACCTCCTCCAGCAGCTTGTTCCAGGCCTCCACTACCCTCTCCGTAAAAAACTGCCCCTGACATTACCTCTGTATTGCCCACCTTCCAGTTTGAGGCTATGTCCCCTCGTGTTCACTCCCTTCTTCAATTTGAACAAGCTGTTACCCTCTACCTTATTTATTCCCTTCAGATACTTAAAGGTCTCAATCATGTCACCCCTCTCCCTCCTAGTCTCGAGAGGGTACAAATTCAGCCCTCTCAATCTTCTCTCATAGGGTATATCCTGCATCCCTCGTACCATTTTGGTTGCCCTTCTCTGCACCCTTTCCATCAGCTCAACATCTCTTTGTAGGTGAGGCCTCCAGAACTGCACCCCATACTCCAGATGCGGCCTAACCATGGTTCCGTATAATGGCATTAGCACCTCCCTCTTTCTGCTATTAAAACCCCTTGCAATGCAGGCCAACATTCCATTTGCCTTTCCCACTGCCCTGCTACACTGGCTGCCCACCTTGAGGTCACGCGATACCATAATCCCCAGGTCCCTTTCTGTTTCCTTCTCCTTAATCACCAATCCCCCCCAAGGGAGTAAGTTTCCCTAATATTCTTCCTCCCCCGGTGCATCAACGAGCACTTTTGTGTATTAAACTTCAATTTCCAGGTGTCAGACCACCTCACCAGCCTCTCCAGGTCCCGCCTCATGGCTTGCACCCCACTAGGTGAATCAATCCTATTGCAGACCTTTGTATCATCTGCAAACAAGCACACCTGTCCCTCCAGACCCTCCGCTAGGTCACTAACATAGATGTTAAAGAGTATTGGTCCTAGCACTGACACCTGTGGCACCCCCACTAGTCACTGCCTGTTCCCTGGAATGTGTCCCATTTACCACCACTGTCTGACTCCTTCCCTTCAACCAGTTTTCCACCCACCTGGTGATCCTGTTGTCCACCCCTAGTCTGTCCAGCTTATGTACCATTCCACCACGCGGAATGGTGTCGAAGGCCTTATTGAAATCCAGATAGGCCACGACCACTGCTCCTCCCTGGTCCACTATCTGTGCCACCCCATCGAAAAACTCTATCAGGTTAGTCTGACAGGACCTTCCTTGGTGAAGCATGCTGCCCGTCCATCCTGCATGCCATTCATCTCCAAGAGTCTATCAACCTGATCTTAAGTAGTGTTTCCATTACCTTCCCCACCACTGAGGTAAGACTAATAGGACGGTAGTTTTACCTCGCCCTTCCCCCCCCATGTAGTGCCACTACTTGCCCTCTTCCAGTCTGTTGGCACCACCTCGTGACAAAGGACAAGTTAAACAGCCTCGCTAGATGTGGTGCCAGTTCATCCTTCACCTCCTTGAGAACCCTTGGGTGTATTCCATCAGGCCACATTGCCTTGTCTACCCTAAGTTTACCCAGCTCTTCCCTTATTCCTTCAGCAGTGAATTCTGCCACAGCCACCTGCCTGTGGCTGTCACCCTCCCCACACTTTCCTCCATGAAGATTGAGGCGAAATAGCTGTGTAATGCCTCTGCTTTTTCAAAGTCCCCTTCCAGTATTGTTCCATTTTCCCCCTTTATTCTTCCAATCCCATGCTGTGCCCTCCTCCTTTCTCCAACGTACCTAAAGAAGGTTTTGTCCCCCCTTCCTGCCTGCTTCGCTATCCTCTCCTCAGTGGCCTCCTTAGCCCTTATCTTTTGCCCAGCCTCCTTTCTTTTTTCCCTGTAGGTTTCCCTGTCCTCATCCTTTTGTGTTCTCCTGTACCTCTTGAATGCTCTAGTCTTCTCCTTGACCCCTAATGCCACCTCTCTAGTGAACCACAGAGGTCTTTTCTTCTATTCTTTCTTACTCTTCTTATACATGAGCCCATGGCTTTAAATACCCCTCTCTTGATGGCTGCCCAGAATTTCTCCACCCCCTATCCTCAACATTTCTTCCCCAATTACCTTCCTCATTCCATGAAAGTCAGCCTTTCTGAAGTCCATTATCTTGGTTCTTGTCCTAACCCTCTCTCTGCCCGCTCTCACCCTGAACCTGACAGCCCTGTGGTCACTGGTGCCAAGCTCTTCCCCCACCTCCTCCACACTGTCCCCATTTGTGAGGACCACATCCAACAAGTTTACACCCCTAATGGGCTCACTGACCCTTTGTTGCAGGAATATGCCCTGAAGAGCCTCTAAGATGCCCCTGTTCCTTGCAGAGATTGCTGTCTGGGCCTCCCAGTTGATGTCCGGAAGGTTTAAGTCCCCAACTAGCACAATTTCCCCTTTCCGTGCCATCCTCGCTACTAATTCTATAAAGTGTCTATCCCCTTCCTCCCCTGTTTTCCCCCTGTCTAGGGTGACCCACATTATCTCTGTTTCCCCCTCCTCATCCTGCCCTTCCATGGCCCCAATCCCTTCCCTGATACATAATGCCACCCCTTCCCCCTTCTCCTCCCGATCTTTACTAAACAACCAATACCCTGGGATCACAGTCTATCAGGCGTAGTGCTCATTCCACCAAGTCTCACTCACTGCTACAGTGTCTAGGTTCTCCTCCATCATGGTGGCCTCCAATTCTCCCATTTTGTTCCGCAGGCTACTGGCATTCGCAACCAAAGCCCTCCAACATGTAGCCACATCCCGTCCTTCCCTGCTGCTAACTGTTCCCTTGATGAGTGTTGTGACTTGGGGGGGAGGCTGATAGCCTCTCTGCTCTGCCTCATGTAAGGCTGGCCCTGTACTTAGCCACCCCCCTTATTTAGTTTAAATTGAACTTCCTTGCCATGAAGTCCCCTCCTCCAGTTTACTCTTTAGTGCAGCTGCCCCTGAGGAGCTCAGGTGCAGCCTGTCTTGGGCATACAGCCCCCCCTCCTCCCATGTAGAGCCCCAGTCACCTATCCTGCCGAACCGATCCGACTGCACCAACCTTGTAGCCAAATGTTGAATGTCCTTATCTTCTCCTTTCTGGGTGTGCTCGCTCTTGGTACTGGCGACACCTCAGAGAAGGAAATGGAAGGAAAAACAGTGTTGCTCCTACAGAACCTAGCAAGTTCCTTGAACCTTGCCTGTACCTCCATCAGACTGTTCCCTTCCAAGTCATTTGTGCCCAGGTGAAACACCAGGTGTGTCCTTTCATCCTGCTGCTTACCCCAGGAAGGAATATGATGCCTCACCTCCAGCACCGTCATCCCTGGCGTGCACTGTACCCATACTGCATCGTTTTTGCTCCCTTCCTTCCCCCATTCTAGCCCCTTAATTATTGCGTCCCCCAAGAGTGCCACTCTACTGCCCCCTGCTTCTTGGGTGTCCTTTTGGCCTCTAGCGCCCTTTGGACTCCTCCTCATGTTCCATCCTGACTTGGTTTCTGCCCTTGTTCATCTTTTGTTCCCCATCACCTAGCCTATCCTGATTTTTACCCACACCCAGCATCTGTACCTCTTCACCCTCTCCCTTTAGCCTTTCATCAGACTCCCCCCTCCTGTACCTCTTTATCCCTTGTACTTCCGCCTGGTTTCCTTCATCCCTGCAGACCCCTCCTGCATCACTGCTTGAGCATTATCCAATTTCACCTGACCCCCCTCTAGCTGCTCCTGGCCTTCCCTCGTTTGCATCACTGTGCGAGATTGTGCCAACTGTGCTTGATCCCCCCTCCAACTGTTCCTGTCCTGCCCATCTTTGCAGAAGGTTTTGAGCACTGTACCCCACTTGGGGAAGTCTTCCTCCTTGCCACCTGCCCTGTCTGCATATTTTCCCTCTCCTGCACTCTGCCCGGTGCATGTCCCAGCCTCCTACTGCAGCTCCTACCCTGCAGGGTTTCCTCGAGTTCATTTTCAGTCTCCCAGGAGCTCAACTCCAGCTCTTCCAGTGCTTCCTTCCTGCCCCTTTTCTTATGCCACAGTTCCCCTAGTGCCACCTTTTGGTGCGTCCCTAATGTGCCTTTCCCCTCCTCCACCCATTCTCCTGCATGTAATGTGCCTGCTCCCTCCTCCCCCCCTTCCACTGCACCAGAGATCTTTCCTCCCATGTCCCCCAGCCGCTCTGCACCCCCTTCTCTGATGGTCCCTGCTGGACCCCTTCCTCTCCAATGTCCTCAACTAGAATACCTAGGAGGGCAAAACTATTTGTTACTCCCACTCTCTGGCCCATTTTACCTATGCCTGCGTTGTTCTTCATACTGGGCATCCGTCTGCCTTTTCCTGAGCCTACTGTCTTCCATTCCTCCTGA
This sequence comes from Neoceratodus forsteri, assembly GCA_016271365.2. NCBI lineage: Eukaryota > Metazoa > Chordata > Ceratodontiformes > Ceratodontidae > Neoceratodus > Neoceratodus forsteri. Next base: position 484,948,907 of record CM028131.1, on the reverse strand, counting down.
TCCCTGACTACCCTTTTTTCTAGCTATAGGCATCATTTTTGTGCCTCTAGACTTCCTGCTGTCAGTTCCCACTGACCCCTTTCCTCCTGTCTCGGGCATCCCTGTCCCAAATCTGGACTTGCTGTTGTCTGTTACCACCTCTGGTCTATCCCCTCTGGATCCCCATCCATCCTCTCCCTCCCAAGCCCTTGACTTCTAGAACAGTGCATCTGATCCTCCAGTGAATCCACTCAGCCCTTCCCACTCCTTCCTTGGCTTATCCCGTCCCTGTCTCTCTATCCTCTTTTCCCAGCTTCCCTTCCCCATTTAACTCCCACCTTAGCCCCGCCACTTGCTCTCTCAGCTGAGTGAGCTGCTTACACATCATACAACCCCCCATCCTCCAAGCCCAATTTAGGATCATAGCCGTTTCACAGCCACTGCACCCCACCACCCTGCCAAAGATCCCCCTCTCTTGGTCACCCCTCCCTCTGTACTGCCCTACCACTTCTTCCGTGATACTTAGATACAGTCCTAAAATCACCCTTATGTATTTTTTGGGCCCCCGACCCTCACCCCTTCCTCAGCCTCAACCCACAGTTATCACAGAGGAAAGAGTCAGAAAGTTTTACACAGTCATCGCACCAACTGTATTAGATATCTCACCCCTAAAGCTTTATCCAAAATGACTTGAAAGTTTAAAGATTCTTAATAGAGTAATATTTCAACTATTAACTCTAGTTGAGCAAATTTTCTAAACATTTATGTTTTTAGTAGCTTCAGTGTTTCTATTGGACTTCTAGGTGAATGCCCGCTATGTCGTTCTTTCTACAACGAATGCTATCTGGCCCTCCACAGCTTTCAGGAACTGTGTAACACTGTGAGGATGTCTTTATTAATTCTGGTTTCCAGTTAGGTCTGTTATGGCAAAGCAGGTTCCTGTTGTCCGATCATATGAGAGTAAGTAAAACTAGATTGTGCGCCATCCCTCATATGTAGACAAACCTTGGGCTGCATTTTCTTATACCCTACGATAAGGAAGACGTTGTATCAGTTTCCATAATGTGCTAGTTGAGGCTAAATTTAAGATGTTCTTAAACTAATAAAAACACAATAAGTAGAGTTAAAGAATTGGAGGGTAGAATAAAAAATATTGGTTGCTGCTGAGATGGGAAATCAATCGGTAGAGAGTAGGTCAACATGAAGAGTAAATAAACGGATGTTTATAAATGTTGGGGGAACTTTAGTGCGTCGAATTTTCCACACACAGTATACCATGTAGTCATCACTTACGGTGTCAGACAGAATACCAGCATCTACAAAATGTAAAGAGTCCTTATCACAAACAGGAATTTAGTGGAAAAAAGGAACATTCATCAAGGGCAACCTGCGACGAAGACAGAGAAGGAAAGCTCATGAGGACAGATGCTCCCAGAAATCAAGCAGGACTGGAGAATTTTCTCTCTGTCACTTCAGCTAAGCAGGTGAATATTACAGGCAAAAAGCACACAAGGGAGTCCATGCACTGAGGACTGAGCGGGTACACACTAAATAGTACACTACCCGAAAACACAAAAGGCAGCACTCTGCCAGTAATAAAGTTTTTATGAAAAATCAGACACTACACCACACTCAGGAAAATTAGCCTGCAGCACACTACCCCAGCACTTTGTCTTCCACTGAGACACTTCATTAGGGGGTAGGGCTAAGGTGCACAGACCTCTCATTTTATTGAGTCATTCTTAAAGACATGTTGTACATAGTAAGAGCACCATAACTCAAAACAACCAGAACACCGTATTTGTAACCATAGTTTATATAAAAATATATAATCCTAAGCGCTCCCCTAAGTGATACAAGTTCTGGTCAGAGCCGAGATGGTTGAGAAGGACTTGGATGCTTTTACCCATTATTTCTAATGAATTAAACAATGCAGATCTGTGCAGTTTCAATGTGGTCTTCCTCAGACACATTTTTTTCAATGTGTTTTACAGGAATATGCCTGCTGATTTCTATATATTTAACCTGGAAAGTTCACAGAAGAAATGGCATCTTATTTTCAGTGGGGCTCTATATTTACACAATATTATGCTGCATTGCATAAAATCAGAACGCACTAAAAACAATATTTTACATCTGGTGGGATATATTAAGTGCCAGATCACTGCATAAGCAGAAAGATGCATTGCACAAAAAGGGTGTACCGGTCGGCACTGATATAATATTCAAAGAGAATGCACCACCGGTGCAGGGTGTGCATACAGTGAAGCCCACCAAGATAAAGTGCAGCAATGCAGAATTCTGCAGTAGAGTAACTGCAGCAAACAATGCAGTTTCAAAGGGAGTTAATCCCTTTTGTCATGCAGTAAACCTGTGACACTGCGCTTCATCCTGGTGGACTTCATCATTCCTGTTGAAAATATGACCCTGTATGGGAGTCACAGTGCAGGTGGCCACCAAGTCAGGTGCATCCAGGGTAAGCCCGATTGAATAATTTCCAGGGAGAATGCGTGGTACATACCAGTATGCACCACAGCCCCCATGGGCGACATTCAGCCCAGGAATGCAAATGAACTAACTGAGCATGCAGGGTGCAAAGGGGCCTTATGCATGCTCATCATCAGCTCATTTGCATGTTGGCATGAGGATGAATGTACTGGAGCAGCTCTCTCCCTCAAACCCCGACCCCAATCGCTCCCATGTGGGACAGGTCCTGAAGTCTCTGGTGGTATAGTGGCACCCCCCACCTGTTCCACCAACCCCGATTGTATTGGAGTCCAGGCTCTATCAGTTCCATATTGTAGGGACCCCAATACCATCCCTAATTGCACCTGAATACACCTACAGTCCATGCCCACAGTGTAGTGGCCCCCACTCTCCTCAACGGTGCACAGACACCCCCCTCTTTGCCCCCCTGCCTATCCCATTGCAATGACTGGCTGTGTAATGGGATCATATCACTCTATCGGCGGGTGGCAGAGCACTCACAGTAGGATGCTGGAATGTGTTATACGTAGGCACCAGCTGTGTGTGGGTGATAACTCCCAGTGGCCATACTCCTCAGGCACTGGCATGCAGACCCATCATCCCGGTGCCACTGCAGTGCTCAGTTTGGGTGACGGCCAATGCTGTACCCACTCACACAGGTCCCAAAACAAGTATGTTACAGCTGACCTCCCATTTGTTTGTACAATTGGGGAACTGCGGATGAACTATCTATAGCCTGAAGCGTACACTGCAGATGGCACTACAGGATACTGTACTACATGGCACTCGGAATACTTCAGCAGTCCGGAAGGTGGCATGTTACATAGTGAAACAGGGGAGAGTGTGGACTTGCAGTGGTGTATGACAGCAGGAAGATACAGTATCGGCAAGGCATGCATTGGAGGTATGTAAATTTCCTCTTCAGTTTGCCAGGAACGTACACACGGCTGCATACACTGGTGGATCTGCAGCTGGCATGGTGCCCCAATGCACAGTACAGCCAGTTGGGTCATTCCAGAGTGCAGGTCCCCAGCCCGGGTTCAGTTCAGTCAATGGCTGGCCATGGCAGGGTGTGGAGGGCAGTGCCAGTCTTTGCAACAGGTTGGGTATGGGGGAGTGAGGGTGTCTGTTTACAGGGGCAGCGGATGGGAGTCCTCTAGATTATGGATGTGGACCATGGTTTCCTCTGGTGCAATCAGGCCGGGGGGGGGGGGCTACACTATGGAGCTCTTCAGGGATGGTGTTGGCTAAATTGGGGATGGAAAGGGGGTACTTCTAGTCCACCAGGGCTGCCAGGCTGCTGTGCACCTGGGTGCACATCTGCAGCCTGCCTGTGGGTGGTTGGCCGATTTAGGCCACCTATTTGTGGCCTAACTGTGGGCCGTGGTGCTCTCGACTATGAGGGGCACATTCCCACTGAACATGCTGCAGCACGACATATGCATGGGATTGCTCCCTTGACTTGAACGGCATACCATTTGTGCGTGCCCTGACCCATTCCCTTGCACCCAGCGCATCCCACATGTTTGAATATCGTACTGCTGCGCATTGTTGGAGTTGTGCGCCACATCTCCCTTTTCCACTGGGATGTGCTGCATAACTCCTTTGAATACGGGAGGCCCTGGACTAGGTAGCCTGAATAAATACATTATAAAAATGGTAAAATCATGACCCCACTGAAAACAAGATATTGCATCTAATCTGGGACAGCCTGAGTAAATACAGTGCAAATATGTGTAAATGAACATCCCTGTGACAATGAGATGTAGCATCTCCCTTGCCCTATCCAGGATACAAAATACATGTAACCCCTAGATGGCACTATCCCAGGGGCTACTACCCCTGCCTGATTTGCCACTAACAGGTTGAGGGGCCTGGATCCAATGGCAGGTGCCTCCACCCAGAGGTCAGGGTTTGCAATAGTTAAACTTACTTGGTCACAGCCCTCTGGGACACTGCAACCCCCCTTTCTTCCCACTAGTGGCCCACACAATATATCAGAATTACCTTCACAGTATACACTTACCCCCAGGGCTGGTTCAGGCACTGGGACCTCCTGTAAAATAAGATACAGTGCAACAATCACAGTACAATACTTTAACATAGACAAATACCTCAGGCAGTATAACTTTGCTGAAACAAGCAGCTCTGATTTATTTAGGGGAATATAACAAGGACAGGGGGAAATCAGGTTAATTAGCTTATCACTTTACTCATCTACCTATGGCTCTGTGCACAGGCCTATCCCTACTAGTTACTGTCCCTGGGTACCCAAGCCCTAGTGGCTAGTCCAAACCGTGGCAGCTGGTAGGGCCCTTTCCCACAGAGAAAGAAAATTAGTTTAAACAGTCAGCAGTACAGTGATTCCATTTGGATTCAATGTGGCAATTCAACAGGGAGCTACCCTGAATTAGTATTCACGACCTCCAAACAAGATAGGGTCCTTCAATGTCAGCAGGGCTACTCTTGAGCTCCACGAGACTCCTCACACATTCATATGGCAAACTGCAACAGGCAAAAGTCCTTTAATGGCAGCAGGATTCACTTGAGCTAACCAAGCCTCCTCACACATTTATATGGTGAACAGTAACGGGCAAAAGTCCTTTAATGGCAGCAGGATTCACTTGAGGTACACAAGCCTCTTCACACATTTATATGGTAAAACAGAAAGTACTATACCTGGCAGGCTGCTTCTCTATCCCGATCGCAATTACTGCACAATACCCGGGGAGAACACACAGCAGATTCAGTTCCTGACAGACCGAGTGCAATTCATGCAATTTCTCCAGTCTTCTACAGGGTGAGCCTGGTTTCTACTCTTCAGATATCCTTTGATTCTCTTCACAGGACGGATTCAGTCCTAACAAGCAGTTACACAAGCTGCAGACCGGAACTCTGGGCCTTACACACGTTTCCCGACTAAAACTACACACTGAAAAAGCACAGGGCTCCTTCCTTCTTCACTGCCAGAGCTCAACTGAAACTCCAGCAGACAAAACCGGGGCACTTCCTTTGAGTTCCTCCCAGTTCTTGACTGGATTGGCTGTCACTCACAATAGACTGCTCCTGTTGGTCCAAAAAGGCGCCGCAGTCTAAACTACATCTCCCAGAGTCACTGCCCATACAATCCTCTTGTGGCTGGCTCAGATTATGAGTCCAAGTTCTGATTCGTCCAAGGCACCATTTTAGAGCTAGCTTACCCCACACTGATTGGTCCAGTTCAGCAGTTCAAAACCAGAATGGGGAACTAGGCAGACACAGTTCTGACTGCAAAGAAAGCAGGTTAGACAAACTGTAATTTCATTATTACTCTAAATGATTTCTGGCAAACAGTTACATCTTTCAGATAGGTTCCCTTTGCACTCCTAGTGACTGCAAAATGGAGTGAATTACAGCAGCTCGAGTGGTACTCAATCAAAGAAACACACAGTCCCCATACAACTAATTATGTCTGCAAGCAGACAGCTCTTAAAGAGACAGTACCAGAGGTTCTAAAAACACTCACTGATAAATGGCTTAAACGCCAAACACCATTCAGGCTTGGAGCATTCAAGCAAGCTCCTGGAAGTCTTTGGGAACCCACATTTGCCGGGGTTACATAGGATAAGAAATATGCAGTGCTCCCAGATCCAAATAACCATTACTCTATAAGAAACCCTCATTTTCCCTGTGTTTTCCTCACAAAGGCAGAATCAAATCCCTGTATAAATCCCTGTAGATTTTTCCATAAGCCACTGGTTCCTTATTTATGACTTTGTTCTTTATTATATCAGCAGCCTTTTATTAGGAAAAGAGCTCTGATTTGCTGCTCAGTATTAATATTATATGCCATGATGGCCTTGGAATAATTTGGATTTATATGCTAATGCATAAGTCATAATGGAAAAAAAGGACTGGTTGGTCTGAAAGCTAGAGCACTTTGTTCTTGTTGTTACATCTATGTTGGTCCATTAAAAGGTATCAAATCATTTGCTTCTGGATCTATTCTTGCAAGGACCAATACGGCAACTACTAAATCTAGATTTCGACATGGAAGATACCGGAATTTGCCGTAGAATATGGCAGTTACATAACATCAAGAAGAAATTGGCACGGCTAGACAGTGACATCTATTTTCTAACCCAGTGCAAGAGGAGAAACATTATCCCTAAAGGTCTTACTATTTGGAATCCATTAAGATATACAAACAATTCTACTTATGCAGAACAACTTTGTCATAGGACCTCTGAGAAATCACAGGATTCGCATGTCATATGCCCAAAAAGTTGTTCTTAACAAAGAGTTTGCTGAAATTGTAACCACTCTGGAAAGGGTGTCTGGGGAACCTATTCAAGACATCTTGCGAGAGATACACATTAACTACCACAGGACCTTAAGAAAAGCCATGCTTGTGAAAAATAGGAAATTAGATGCCCTTCAACATACCATACTTCCTAACAACCATGAAGCACATAATGGAGTCACTGAACAACAACACAATACTGATGGGCACCTTTCAGTTGTTAATTTTTCCAACCACACACTGACTACTGGAGAACTGAATGTACTTTCAAAGGGCCTCACTTTCTGCCCAACAAAACCACTGGATAACATACTGTTTTGTGGTGAACTAGAGGAGTACTTCTGTAGATTGAGACTTAAAGAATTCTTTCATGGCAGGTGTAACCCCCCTGCAAATAGGGGTTCCCAAAAGACTTCCAGGAGCTTGCTTGAATGCTCCAAGCCTGAATGGTGTTTGGCGTTTAAGCCATTTATCAGAGTGTTTTTAGAACCTCTGGTACTGTCTCTTTAAGAGCTGTCTGCTTGCAGACATAATTAGTTTGTATGGGGGACTGTGTGTTTCTTTGATTGAGTACCACTCAAGCTGCTGCCAATTCACTCCATTTTGCAGTCACTAGGAGTGCAAAGGGAACCTATCCGAAGATGTAACTGTTTGCCAGAAATCATTTAGAGTAATAATGAAATTACAGTTTGTCTAACCTGCTTTCTTTGCAATCAGAACTGTGTCTGCCTAGTTCCCCATTCTGGTTTTGAACTGCTGAACTGGACCAATCAGTGTGGGGTAAGCTAGCTCTAAAATGGTGCCTTGGACGAATCAGAACTTGGACTCATAATCTGAGCCAGCCCCAAGAGGATTGTATGGGCAGTGACTCTGGGAGATGTAGTTTAGACTTCGGCGCCTTTTTGGACCAGCAGCAGCAGTCTATTGTGAGTGACAGCCAATCCAGTCAAGAACTGGGAGGAACTAAAAGGAAGTGCCCGGTTTTGTCTGTTGGAGTTTCAGTTTTAGATCTGGCAGTGAAGGGGAAAGAAACCCTGTGCTCCTTCAGTGCACAGTTTCAGTCAAAACGTGTAAGGGCCCAGAGTTCCGGTCTGCAGCTTGTGTAACTGCTTGTTAGGACTGAATCTGTCCTGTGAAAAGAATCAAAGGATCTCTGAAGAGTAGAAACCAGGCTCACCCTGTAGAAGACTGAAGAAATTGTTGAATTGCACTCGGTCTGTCAGGAACTGAATCTGCTGTGTGTTCTCCCGGTATTGTGCAGTAATTGCGATGCGATAGAGAAGCAGCCTGCCTGGTATAGTACTTTCTTTTTTACCATATAAATGTGTGAAGAGTCTCGTGGAGCTCAAAAGTAGCCCTGCTGACGTTGAAGGACCCTATCTTGTTTGGAGGTCGTGAGTACTAATTCAGGGTCGCCCCTGTTGAATTGCCACATTAAATCCAAATGGAATCACTGTACTGCTGACTGCTTAAGCTAATTTTTCTTTTCATCAGTGGAAAGGGCCCCTACCAGCTGCCACGGTTTGGACTAGCCACTAGGGCTTGGGTACCCAGGGACAGTAACTGGTAGGGATAGGCCTGTGCACAGAGCCATAGGTAGATAGTAAAGTGATAAGCTAATTAACCTGATTTCCCTGTCCTTGTTATATCCCCCAAATAAATCAGAGCTGCTTGTTTCAGCAAGTTATACTGCCTGAGGTATTTGTCTATATTAAAGTACTGTACTGTGATTGTTGCACTGTATCTTATTTCACAGGAGGTCCCAGTGCTGGAACCAGACCTGGGGGTAAGTGTATACTGTGAAGGTAATTTGATATATTGTGTGGGCCACTAGTGGGAAGAAAGGGGGGCTGCAGTGTCCCAGAGGGCTGTGACCAAGTTAGTTTAACTATTGCAAACCCTGACCTCTGGGTGGAGGCACCCGCCATTGGATCCAGGCCCCTCAACCTGTTAGTGGCAAATCAGGCAGGGGTAGTAGCCCCTGGGATAGCGCCATCTAGGGGTTACACAGGAAAGAAATCACTGGTAGTGAAGACAGTGCAAACAGCAATAATGTAATGGATAAGAAAAAGGAATCTGATTTTACCCCCTCAAGTGGGCGTAACTAAAAACTAGACAATTATATTAATTGTTTCCGCCAACAAGTCAGTGGTCAGATCCTTACCAGGCAAAAACAAACCCATTATAACCTCTCTCCACTGGAACGGAGAGCTCTAGGGACACTGAAATTAAACCACAACATTGTCATCAAAAAAGCTGATAAAGGTTCTGCAGTGGTGATTTTAAACAGAGAGGATTATATTACTGAAGCTAATAGACAGCTAACAGATCTTACATACTACAGAGAACTGGAGAGGACCCACTACAAGATATAAAGATGAACTATGTGACTTAATTAAAACTTTTCCTGACCATGTCCGAGAGAAACTAGCTCACCTCATCCCTGCTGAACCAAAGCCAGAGACATTCTACATGCTGCCTAAAATACATAAACCTGGCAATCAGGAGACCCATAGTCTCTGGTAATGGTACCTTGATTGAGGGATCTCAGGGTTTGTAAGAGACCATTTTGAAACCGCTGGTTATGGAAAGAGACAGTTATATCCAGGACACTACGCACTTTTTGGCGGTACTTTCTGGTTATAAGGATTTACCACCTGATACCATTTTAGTGACAATGGATGTAACATCCTCTCACTAATATTCCACACACAGATGGCATTGCAGCATGCCTTAAATACATACATGAGAAAGGACCTGACCAAAACATCAACCCTGGAGAGGTGGGGGAACTTATGGAATTCATTTTGACACATAACAACTTCAACTTCAATGGTAAACATTGTGTTCAAACTATGGGAACAGCAATGGGCACCAAAATGGCTCCACAGTATGCTAACCTCTTTATGGCTGACTTGGAGGAGGATTTTTTAAGGCAGTATCCCCACAAACCACTGGCTTATTTCCGTTACATTGATGATTTGTTTTCATCTGGACGGAAGGCACAGATGCACTCAAAGATTTTCATCACAAACTTAATAATCTCCACCCTACTATAAAGCTTACCTTGGAGTACTCTACCACCAAGGTTAACTTTCTGGACACCACAGTCATCATTAAGGATGGAACCTTACATACATGTATTTACAGGAAGCCAACAGACAGACAGAGATACCTGCACAGGAAAAGTAACCACCCAAACCATACAAAAAATCTGTCATATACAGTCAAGCACTCGTTGTCAACGTATTTGTTCAAATGAGGATGACAGAGATCACATTTGGCTATGTTGAAAAACACCTTTATGGAGCAGGGACACTCTTCCAGGAAATTGACAGGATAACAGAACAGGCAACACAAGTACCAAGACAACAACTACTTCAATATAAAGAAAAGACAGCTACAGAAAGAATACCTTGGCAGTCACATATCATCCAGACCTTGAACGCTCATAAGATTATTAAAGATCTCCACCCAATATTTAGTGAGGATGACACCCTTAATTGTATTTTAAGGAACTCCCACTACTATCTTTTAAACAACTGCCAAATTTATCCAGCCTAATTATTAGGAGCAAACTTTCACCGAACAGAATACCATGTCACACAATGGCACACGACCCTGCAATCAACGCCCCTGTAAGACTTGTGGGCTCATTTCTACCTCAGACTGTGTGGTTACATCACAAAACAGACAATTCCAGGTGCATGGGAGTTATACATGTATGTCACGACATGTTGTTTATTTCATTCAGTGCAAGAGATGTCCACAAACAGGTTATGTAGGAGAGACACGCCAACAGCTCCGCACTAGGATGAACTCACACAGACATACTATTACAGCAAGGAAGACTGAAAAACCAGTGGGGCATCACTTCTCCCAGCCTGACCACTCAGTCTCAGATATGTCAGTAATGGTCTTAAAAGGAAATCTCAAAAACACACAACAGAGACGAGCTTTTGAGATTAAACTTATTTTACATCTCAATATGGTAGCAGATGGGATGAACTTGGATATTGGCTTTATGGGACACTACAGAAACTAACATCCACAGACCTTTTCTTCTTCAAACTGACATATTATAGGACTTCAGCATGTGTGAGATGTGGATGCGTGTGTGTGTATGTATGTGTGTGGGTATGTGTTGTGAGGTATGTGATATAACAGATGTGGGGCTTGCTGTCACATTGAGGTAAGTCTCTATTTAGCTATATGGAGTTATTATGTGTTACTATTTTTATTTCACACACATAAAGAATTTCTCCTTACTTTTTATCTTTGCCTGTGGGGGGGGGGAGGGTATTGATTCCATTGCACCATATTCAGATTACCCAGCCTGCTAGTGTACATACAGGAGTGTTATCTTATACTGTTATATATAATTTTTGTAACTCTGTACATATTGGTATGTGTGATCTCATTTGCTTGGGGGTCCTGCACATATCTTTTTTCATTAGGCTAATATTGTAGTAATTTACTCAGGATTTCATGACAAGTTGTATTCCTTTGGGGAACTATTACAGTGACTGAAGTTAATATAGGTTCACTAGGAGAGAGAGTGAGTGTGTGTGTCTGTGGGAGAGAGAGAGAGAGAGAAAAAAGGAGGGGAGAGAGAGAGAGACAACATCTCCTTTTGTTATAGATCTCCCCACCCACATTATTGTGATGTGGGGTGGGTTAGGTTGTATTGTTTGTATGAACAGGAGGAGATAAATTACATTTTATCTCTTTTCAGATTCCTAGACACTTGTGGTACATGAAGTTGCTACATTCTCAGTATATATTGACATCAGTACATATCAGGCTGCATGGTCTGAATTCTTGAGGTTCCTCGACTAGAGTTTTTGTTTAACACTAATATTATCAATTTATATTTAAATTATCATTTATATAGTCCTGAGGTTTTTGTAATTTCTTGGGCCTTTATTTAGCTTGAGAATACAGCTGGGTGGCATATCCAGCTAGGTTTTACACATCACACAGTGTGCGCTGATGTTTTTTAGATAACTTTACTGGTAATTCTTGTCTTTAACGCATACATTGTAATTTCATGAGCCCTATAACTATCTTAGTTTGTCTTTAAGCTGGGTGGGGGTTGCCTTTCAGTAATCACATCCTTATACTGACTGTGACACTCATGGCTTGATTTGGGAGTTATCTGCTTCAGCAGTGTTATCTTATGTCAATTAAATTTATGTGCAGTAGGATTCTTTGTATGTGTGTTGCACCAAGCACATCTGAACCCTAGGTTCATTGGGACTGAGGGCAGTATTGTACTGTTAAACTTCTCTGACATCATCTTCTGTTTTTTTTTAAATGAGTATTTTAAACCAATGGGGATTTTTTTCTGTTTTTCTCTGCATTATCTAGCTGTTATAAGTATTGTATTTTCTAAACAACTGCCATGAGCTTCTGAAGAAGGACTGGTTGGTCCGAAAGCTAGAGCACTTTGTTCTTGTTGTTACATCTATGTTGGTCCATTAAAAGGTATCAAATCATTTGCTTCTGGATCTAAGTCATAATGGGGGACTATATGAAATAAATATCAAGCTTGTTATTTCATGAATTATACTCAAAATCAGTAATCACAAGTCAGACAATCTTTCAAAAGATACTAGTAATAACTGTAAACAAATTTATTGCATATATATATATATATATATATATACACACACACATACTACACGTGCTATTTTTGCATCTTATAGTTGTTAGTTTTCAGACAAATTCTTATAGACTTTTTTTCTGTCCACCTAATGGAATCTTGAATGAGTTAAGTAAGTGTTGTTATTTTATCAAGACCCTGATCCAGCAAGTCAGTAAACAAACACTCAGTATATAATATTATGAAATGACAAAAACAGTCTTCTGTTTGCAGTTGTTTGATCAGGAATTTTATAAATGCTATAAGTTCTTTTTGTTACATCTGTTGGTCCAATAGATCATTTGTTTCTGTATCACTCATGGTTTGTCAGCAATTAATTCATTAGATGAGGTCTCCCTTGTCAGAGTTTGACTGTTTCTCCACCCCTTCCCCAAACACACACACACACACACACACACTCATAATTACTATAAGAGATCTCAGTAGCCCTTATCTGTTATGTGTGGGAACTAGGCTGCAGCACTTTCTGTCAAAAAAAATGTATGTATTTAGTCTGAGTAGTTCACTGAAGACCTGGCATTTTACCAGATAGGTCTTGAGAGGTTAAAAACAGTGTAAATCTTTATAGAATTTGCTGGGAAAGGGTAACATTTATGAGGTATGAATCTTTCTTGAAAGATATTTATCCCCAACTGAAGTAAGTAGCAAAAAAATGTTTAAATGCTAATCATTTAAATGTGCAAACTGTTGCATTTCGAAGGGGGTAAACAAATCTTCAGTTTAATAGACAACCAATATTTAACAAGCTGTTTCAGTTTCCTAATGGCCATAAGATAAGCAGCTTGGAGTTAGGTCTCCAACATTCTAAACAGAAAGAAGGGATAGTGATTTGTAGATGTGGAAGGATACACTGAAAAGTCAAAAAAATGTGTTCCATGAAACTCCATTTTCAAGATACAGATAGCAAAATGGCTGTAGGCTCATCCCACAGCCATAAAAAGTGAATACAATAAATATTAATGCTCTGAAATGTGTTGTAGCAGGTTCGTCAAAAAATTCATGCAAAAGGTTAAGATGTTTCAAATCAATCCAAGAGTTCTGAAATTTGCTATATAGTTAAAATTGGCTGAATTAACAAATAACAACACACATACAGTTCCAACAAGGTACCTAATATCAGTATATAATAAGTAAAGGGTCTGGGGGAGAAGGTAGAAGGGGGAGGAAGGGAAAAAAAAAAAGAAGAAATAAACATTTAAGCTGGCCCGTCGGTGCAGCGGTTGGGTTTACGCTTGTGATGCCGGCGACCCGGGTTCAGGAACGGATCCAGGTCATTGGAGGGCCGGCCGGGGGAGAAGGATTTAGCGTCCCCAGACAGCTTTCCTTCTCCAGGGAGGGGGGGGGTCCGTATGCTCGGTGCAGTGGCGACACTCGGCGGAGGCTGGGTTCACCACTACGCACCAATGTCTAATTATTAACTCCAGGGGCGGGGCAGACGCTGGATGTCATTGCACATCCCCTCCCCTGCTTACAGGGTGAAGTAAAATGGGTAGGTCTTCCGTCTACATGAAGCCCTCCCTGGACTTCAGTTAGCCATCGTCGCTGGCTCTCCCAACAAGATACTGGTTCCAAGGTGTTGGAATAGGGGGAACCAATGCCATGGCCCCACCCTCCAGGGGGGAAAGCCGGGGGTGATAGGGAGAGTACTGGCAGTTGACCGTAGGTGGGAGTCCGGGGTCATGACCAGGGCAGAGCTTGATGGAGGACCTGCCGGAAAAAGTACAGCAAATTAAAATAAATAAATAAATAAACATTTAAATATTCAAGTAAAGGACTTGATAAAAACAGTCAAAGTCTCAAAAAAAGGGGATTCAATTTAAAAGTACATATTTATTGTGAAAGGTCACTAATCCCAAATCAAAATGAAAACGTAAAGGAAAAAAGAAGAGAGGGGAAAAGAAAAACAAAAGAGTGGGATTTGTATATTAAAATACAATCTCAAATAGTATGCTGACAAGATCCCCAAATTTAGACACCAAGCACTCCACATAAAGGAAGTGAACATTATACGATAAAATACAATCTTAGAAAAGGAGGATCAAAGGCCCCAAGAGAGAGGAAAAAAAAAAGTGCGGGGGGAGTGGGCAAGAAGAAGAGAAAAAAGGAAAGTGGATCAAAAAATATTTATAAAAATGGTATAATATCTAAACAGTCATTGATGCCCTGTGGTGATAGGGCCCAAAGAGTATAAATCCATTTGGATTCCTTCTGTAAGTTTGTTAACCCTATCACTACCACGTGGACGTTTCTCCATATGTTCCAAACCCAAAAAGTGAAAATCAGAAGGACGGTGATTGTGGTGGGTAGCAGGTTATGACCTGGCAATTGCATGTACAGTATGTGTTACTGCATATGTTTTTTTTGTTGTTTTTTTTTTTAGATTTTTCTGGTGGACCTGGCAGGTGGCTATGGCTCCCCCCTCGGGAAAACATCTCTCTGGCCCCAACCCTCCCCAGGAAATCCCCCATGGGTTATCCCCCTGGGACAGGGCCGGAGGAGAGGAGTGCCGGCATTCTCCCCTTCCCCAGGTAGCCAACATCCAGACCCCAGGGCTCAGCGCAGGTGCAGTTGGGGCCATCACGGAGCCTGCCAGCTCTATTTCAAGTTTTATGCCTGTCCCCCCTTCCCGTCCGACGCTGGCGTCGGTGACATGTCATCTGACCTGTATCCCTCTCCGGCCATCACTAGAGGGAGACCAGCAGGTGGGATGACAATTCCTCCCTCCCCCGAGAGAGGAGAGCAGTCCTCCGGATGCTCAATCCTCTCTTGCCTTTGCCGACCATAGGTGCCCTGGCTCGTTTCCAAACCCGGGTTGCCAGCACGGCACGAGGTGTGGCGTCCAGCGCCTCAATTCTCAGTGCCACTGGGCCGGCTTCTGCATATGTTCTTTTAATATCCTTTTGGCCCTACCCACATAAAGCATTGGGCAAGCACATTTTACAACATAAACAACATGTGTTGTAGAACAGTTAATAAACTGCTCAGTCCTCACCTGCCTATTAGAAATCAGGTACATATACTTTACCCTGTATGCAGTAATGACACACACTGCAATTGCCACAGTGAAAGTTACCCACTGGTTTGGGGGGCATCCAATTTGGACAAAATATCAGTGGAAGGTTTTGAATAGAAACTGTATGTTAATGTATCACCCAAACTTTTACCCCTCCTGTAGGTCGCTCTTGGTGATTTCCCAACTGCCTTACTAAGGCTTGGGTCACCTTATAGAATAGGCCAAAACTGTTTAATAGCTGAAATCCTAGAAGCCATTCAATCGTACTCTGTGACAAAAGTCACAGGTTTATTTATTTTCATTTATTTAGTTTTTGTTGACCGGGTAAGTGCATTCGACAAATCCTGCCTATTTTCAGGCACGACCCAGGGGAGGGGGATACAGATGAATACCAACTGACCTTGAACCAGATTAAGCTGTTGGTGGTATTTTTAGTGAATGAGGGAAATTTGGCCAGGACACCGGGGAAATTCCCTACTCTGGTGGCAGGGAGAGATGCTGCGCTGTTTCTTGCAGTAATGGCAGATGGAGAACGACTGTTGGAGGAGCAGGTTGTACAGACATCTGCTCTGTATGCAGAGGAGTCGGCGATTGTGATGGAGGAGTTGGAGACTGCGCCGAGACATGAAGTGCGGGTGGTGAATTATCGAGATGTGCATGTCAGAGAGCGTGCAGCGGGGGAATCATGTTGCGTTATATTTGAAAATGATATTCCGACCAAGGAAGGTGAATTAAAAACGCCGCCTGCACTTGGGTCTGTTTCGGCTGCATCAGTTACTGTACTGGAAGATCTAATGAGGAAACAGCAGATCTGTGGCACGGAGCATGTCCTACTCCCAGCTGGAGAAAGGAATGAGGAAGTGAGTGTGCCGGTGGAGGGTGCGAGTGCAGTAGGAAGCCGGGCGTGGGAGGAACAGTCGGCTGTCAATGACTCTTGGTCGAAAGAGTCAGCTTTGCGGCAAGTGGGCCGAATTCAGCTACCTGGGGGTAAATGGATTCCTGATCCGAACTGGATTTCTTTTTCCACGCCACACGGTTCTGACTCGGAAGATCCTTCGGGAGAGCAACAGAGACTGGTATTACAGGTCAGAACGCTACTTTGAAACCGGACTTTGTAGCTTCCTTTTCAGCAGGTACTGGGGATCAGGAAGGGTCTGGGGATATTACAAAGGCACCTCCTTTACAGGAACATTTGACTGTATCTCCCCCCAATCACCTCGAGGGGATGCTACCAGATGGGGCCCTCGTTTTTCTGATTTATTTAAACATAATAAACTTGAACAGGCCCCAAGGAGGAATGCTGCATACCTTAGGGATAGGGGTGGTCTGCCAGAACATCTGGACAGGGCTTATGTTGCAAGAAAGCTACTAAAGGAACTCTATTAACTTTTTGGCGTCTGATATTTATGCACTGATTAATATTCGAGGGAAGGACACCTTCGATATCAGTTTTAAACATTTTTCTGGACTGGATAAATTTTGGCATAGATATGAAACCTGCAAAACTTTACCTTTATGACTCCCTTTCTGGGCCATCCCTATTACCAAACCTTAATTTAAAATGATTAATGTGATGTTTCGAAATGAGGGAGTTAATGTGGGAGACATTCAGTACTGGTTGGAAAAAAAATGTAATGTTTTGGGTTCCCTGAGGCCATTATAGACTCTGAGGGGATATGGACTGGGGCATGGCGTTTTAAAGTAAAACTGCACGATAGAGAATGATGTCTTGCATATTCCTAACAGTTTTTTTCTAGGAAAAGACAGAGGGGTATGTTTCTATCCAGGACAGCCAAAGGCCTGCTATAAATTTGGTAGTAGAAGGCATTTGAGCAGCGCCTGTGACAAGGTTAAATGTGCGTTATATGGGGAACTAGATCATGGGAGTGAAATGTGTAGAAATGTTTTTAAATGCAATTTATGTGAAGAAATAGGGCATGCTTATCACCAGTGTCTCTGGGCAGGGCAGACTAGGCAAGGTGGCCCAAACAAAGAACACTTGATAAACCAGGCCCAGGAAAGATTTAGGCCTAGAGACCAGGATTCTTCAGCTAGAGACACAGAGGAGGTTGGTAGGGAAACTGCTACTACTAACCCAGAGCCTCAACACAGCCACAGGGTGCAGGGCAGGAGATGTCGGGATCTGGCCAAGATGATTTTCCTACGCAAAACCCACCCCCTGAAATGCAGACTTTGGACAATGAACCCACCACTAGTACTTCTCAAGCTGATTTGGGTAAGGTTGTCCTATCCTTACCAGTTTCAGACTTTCAAATACCTAATTCTAGGCGGGTAACTAGAGCAGTCAGTAAACAAATAGGGGGTCTTTCTACCTGCCCTACTCGAAATGCATTTCAAGTTCTTACTGATTTGGAGGGAGACTCAGGACCTGAAACCTCTTCTAGGTCTGAGATTCTTTCTGAAATGGAGTTGGAGGAGGGGGGAGTGAGGGATATCACAGAAACTAAGAAAAAAAGAGTAAGAAAAGAAAGAAGGATAAACCCTTACTCGTAACATAATGTTGTAATGGCCTGTATGAAGATAATATCCTTGAACTGTTGTAGTATTAAAAACTTTAAAAGATGAATGGTTTGTTTAATGTACTGCAGGAGTTTAAAAGCTGATATCATCTTTCTACAGGAAACAAGACTTGCAACCCTACTAGAGGTTACACAAGTAAAGAAAGCTTGGTTGGAGGGTCCCTCTTATTGGTCTTTTGGACTAGATTTAGCAGATGGAGTGGGTATTCTTTTTAATCATTCAGTAGTACAAATCACTCGAATTGTAGATTTGATACCTGGTAGGGTGTTACTTATAGACTGCCTTTATAAGGGGTTTTTATTTCACCTCATCAACACCTATGCTCCCCAGCTTAAAACTGCTAGAGTGAACTTATTTAACAGAATAAAACCTTATTTGTTTACCTCAAAACAAGTGATATGGGGGGGGGGGGTATGAATTGCAGTTTGGATTTTCGGTTTAAGGATAATGTGCAACAAAAAGTGTACTGTGATTCTCGTGCATTGAAAACTACGATAGAGGTCGCTAATCTTAAGGATGCATATAGGGAATTGCACATCGATGGTGGTTTCACATATCAGAGGGCTTCATTTCTTACTGGAATAGATTATTTTTTTACATCCAAACATTTATTGACACAAGCCTTCCAAGTAAGTCCTTGTGAATTTTCTGACCAAAGGGTTCTTCTGATTCACCATATTGGGTTTCGACAGGTTCCACCTAGCTTTCCAACAGTGCCACGAAGATGGAAATGAAATTCAAAGATATTGGAAAATACAATAGTTTTGAACCAATTACATTATTTATTATATTGTAGGAAGTTTGTAGCAATTTTTATGATGATTGGCCTTCCTGGTGGTTAGACACAAAAACTGCTATTAAGGATTTTTTTATCCAATATGGAAGATATAAAAGTAATACTAACTTTGTACAGTATTTAGAATATAGGGACCAGTTTTATAAGCTAATGTCTCGTTCGACAGTAGCAGCTCCTAGTGTACAACAACAAATAACAGAGGTGAAGAAGAAAATGCAGCAATGCCAATATGATAAGACAGTGTTTTTGGTTGCTGAAATGCGGTTTGGCACACAGCAACAACTGTTTAAGAACCCTTTTCTTGCCTGTAAACAAAAACTTGAAAATAAATTAATGACGGGTTTGAAGGATGAGGTAGGGAATCTTCGAACCTCTGATGTGGAAATGTTGGGAATCATAGAACAGGATTTGACATCAACATTTAGTACCACATTTAGTCCCGCAGTTCAGTGGGAAGATATATTACACTTCCCAATACCTTGTGCCTCTAGTAGTGACTTAACTGTTTTGGATACACCAATCACTAGAGTTGAAGTCCTTAGCACAATAAATAATTTGAAAACAGGTATATCTCCAAGAGAAGATGGTATTACCAATGAATTCTATAAGACTTTTAGGGAAGATTTAAGTTACATTTTGACAGAATTATTTAATGATATTTTACAGTTTGGAACAGGAACTCTAAATTTTAATGTGGCTAGTGTTTCGTTTTTACATAAAAAGGGAGACAGCACTATACTGGGTAATTGGAGGCCTATTAGCGTGCTTAATACGGACTACAAAATCTTGGCATCCATTCTTTGTAAGAGATTACAATCCATAGCTCAATTGATAATTCATCCAGCACAGACATGCTCAATGCCTCAGAGAACTATACAACAAAACTTGCGTTTTCTGAGGGATGTGTGCAAATATGGCAAACAAAAGAAATTATCTGGCTTTTTGTTAGCATTAGATCAATCCAAAGCATTCGATAGAGTATCACATGCTTTTTTATTTCAAGTTTTGGAAAAGTATGGTATTTCCAAGTGTTTCATTAATAACATTAAGTTATTATATGATAATGCAAAACTGTACCCCTTAGTTAATAGCCTAATAGGGGAAGGGATAATTTTGAAACAAGGGGTTCGACAAGGCTGCCCCATTAGCCCTTTGTTGTATACTTTTGTTTTAGACCCTGTTGTGGGGGCAATTGATAGTGATCGACTGATACATGGGTTAACTCCATCTTTATCTATCCCCGCTCAAAAAATATCAGTATATGTTGACGATATTTGTTTAATAGTGAAGGATGTTTCTTCAGGTAAAGCTGCACTTCAGAAATTTGATCAATTTTCTGCACTGAATGGTACAACACTTAATTATGAGAAATGTGTAGGTCTTGCGTTAGGAGGGGATATACAGGGACAAAGTGTAGGGTGTATTCCTATTGTTCCCATGGCAAAAATTCTGGGAATCATATTTGGAGGGGATGATATGGCATTCCAGAACTGGGATCACATATATTGATGGGAGAAAGAAAAGTTCAGCAATGGAAGGCATGAGCGTTGTCAAAAAAGAAGAGAGTGTTAATTGTAAAGAAGTTTTTACTGCCTATATTTTTAAATATTTGTTCGTTTTTTCTGGTCCCGGTTTCTTTAGACAGCAGGTTACTCTGCTGTTTCTTTCAAACGTTTTGGGGGAACAGATTAAACCCAATAAAGCGAGACTTTACATACTTGGCTATTAAATAGGGAGGGATTGGGATGATAAACTATAGCCTTTTATCATTCTTTTTTTTAGTATCATCTTTTCAGGCTCCAGGAAACCTGGATAAGCATCCATGGACTGCGTGGACCCAGAACCTATTTCAAAATTTTATGAGGAAATGGGTGGGGGATAGTGTTCCAAAATTGTCACCAACATTAAATATGCCAGGTTTTGCAATTCCTGCAGTTAAGAAATTAAGGGAATGGAAGCTGGAGAAAGTACACATTCCGAGGATTACTTGAAAGTAATTATATCATAACATTATGAGTCATGTATTTTTTTCAGGTTGATCTTCCTAAATGTGTCCCACCTCAGTTGTCTCAAGCATTACAAACTCTTACTGATAGGAGACTTCCTTTGCATATGTGGGATGTACAATGGCTTAGTTGCCAGGGGAAACTAGGGGTGAAGGGAAACTTGAAACACAAACCAATAAATGAAAGACCGGGATGTTATGGCCTGAAGAAACACAGAAACACTTTTTCTTGCAATGTCCTTTTGCGATACAATTATGGGAAGATTTGGCTGTTAGGTGGAAATGGGGTATAGCTCATAATTTGTCTTTTCAGAGTTTGATTCTTGGAGACTACACAGGATTTCTGAGTAGATATCATTTCAGTACTCTGACTCTGATTTTTGTATGCATAAAGTACTACATGTGGCAAACTAGGTGCCAGTATTCATTGTAACACACCCTAATTCCCAATGTTGTTTTGATAAAATAAATTGGGCAAGCCACAGCTAAACAAAAGGCTTTGGAATATGACAAGACTGATGGGCAACTTTATCATGAGTATTGGAAACATATATCTTGGATTATTTAATAAAGTAAACTTCAGCTGTACTTGTAGGATTCATATATTATATTGGATTGGTTTGTTTATCGTTTACTGAAGAGAAATCAGAATTACAATCCTTTGAGTCATAGACTCATTTGCAAAGGCTCCACATCAGAACAAGAAAGGTTAAAACATTACATTACACAGAAATTAAGCATAAATCAGTCAGTTCTGGTATATATACATTATTTACATAGTAGGGTAACAGCATCCAGGATCTTAGACAAGACCCTAGGTCAATCGTTGTGGGATACTGCAGGTTATAGTTTGAAGGGTCATTAGTAGGACCCAGAGTCAGAGTTTATATACATAGATTGTAGGGCCTGAGTATGTAGTCATTGGTAAAGCAAAACATTTGGTCATTACTGCAGCGGGATATCATTCTGCATTAGCACTATTACTTTTTATAGTAGTCCTCTTTTTTGAGATTCAGGGTGGGGAGGAGTACCAATGACAGCCACAAGCCGCAGAGTTAAGGAGGAGGTTCTTGAGTCCCATCTTAAAAACGCCAAGACTTGGGGCCAGGGAGATGGAGGATGGTAGGCTGTTAAGCCAGAGTGGAGCACGATACTGGAAAGACAGAGAGGTCCTACAGTGGGGGATTATGAGAGAGGTACTGGCAGGGCGTCGTGGGGCCCTTCTGTGTGGGACTGGCTGGATAATGGGGTGGAGGCCTTTAGGTGCTAGATTCAGGAGTACTTTTTTGGCAAGGAGGCAAGTGTGATACTTAAGCCTACATTCAAAGGTTAGCCAGTCCGAAAGCTTGTAGAGCTCGCGTATGTGTGTTAATCTATAACATCTAGTGACCAGTCTGCAGGCTTTATTGAGAGCTAGAGTGATGCAGCGTAGGGTAGTTTGGTATGCAGATCCATAAATCACAATGCTGTAGTCCACCAAGGATAGTACAGAGCTTGATACAGTGAGACGTAGGACGTGGGGGGGTAGGCAGTTTTTATGTTTGTATAAGATCCCCAACCTAGAGTTAACAGCAGAAAAGGTGTTGAATGTGTGAGAGACAGGTGAGGGAGGTGTCCAGGGTGACACCCAGATATTTGAAGTAAGAGACCTGCTCAAGTTGGGAACCCAGCAAGTTTGAGATGTCAAGGGGGGCATTCTTATGAGGGCTTTGGCGGTGGGCAAAAACCATGGATTTCATTTTGTTGTAATTGAGGACTAGGCGATGCTCAGTAAACCAAGATTCGAGTTCTCTGAAAAAGCCCTGAAGGGCAGTTTGGAGGGAATTTGGTTGGGGGTGTTTCCAGAGAACTACGGCGTCATCTGCATACAGCAATAGCTTCCCACTGCATGATTGAGGGAGGGAGTCTAGGAAGATGGTGCAAAGCAGTGGGCCAAGAAGAAAAAATTACTCACCTTAGTAATTGCTTTTCTTCTCATGGAGTCTTGCTATATTATAACAATAGCAGTCAGCCACTGCAGCTGAACTGCCCCGGAGAGGAAGGAGTTAACTCCAGAGGATCTGGAGTTCTACAGCGTGAGGGCGCTGTGCCAAAGCTCTATCTGGCCAGTTTTAAATGAAACTGTCAGATCTTTACGAAGCTAACACTAAGCAACAAGTCTGTGTGGAAAGCTCTACACTAGCCAAATGGCTACCTACTAGTAGTAATAACAACAATATAAACAACAATAGAACACCAACAACCATAATAACAATAAAAAAATGGTATTATTATTATTAGTTTTCCCCCCTTGACAAGCACCATTAGGACCCTCCCTTCCCCCAAAGACTCAAGTCCAGGAAGGGGGCCAATATATTACCTAAACGAACAACCTAGTTCCCTAACCCTAAAAGAAAGAGGGTAAAGGGAAAAAACTACAATGGCATGACACAGTGCTTGCACTAATTTGCCACCCTACCCAAGTAGAAGTTCTGAGAGGGGCAGGAGGGAGGGTGGTTATAATATACAAGACTCCATGAGAAGAAAAGCAATTACTAAGGTGAGTAATTTTTCTTCAAACACCATGAATTCTTGCTATATTATAACAATAGCAGATTACACAGCAGTACCTCCATGGAAGGGTCAGAACCTACTTGGGAAATAGGCTCTGTGAAGTACCAAACCGCATCTCTGGACTGGACATCCAGGTAATGCTTGGAAAAGTGTGTACTGTCTTCTAGTATTTACAAATTTGAAGGATGTTAGAGACTTAGCCTGCCCTCAGGAGGCTCATCCTGAGGGCCACCTAGTTTAAAAATTGGTACAAGAGACAATCCACCTGTAACTGTCCTCTTAGTAGCAGGTTTCTGCCACCCTCGCTTACAAGTAAGGAAGAGTTGAGGATTCGAACTCAGACCCTTGGTCGGCTCCAAATAGTAGGCTTACAGTCTCTTTGACGCCCAAGCTGTGCAGTCTCCTCTCACCTGAGGAAGAATGCTCAGTGAAAAATACTGGGAGAGATGGATTGTCTAGGTGGAAATCTGAAACCACCTTAGGCAAAACTTTCTATTAGTCCTGAGGATCACCTTTATCTGTGGAAAGAAATAAAATCTTTCTTCCACTGATAGGCTGTGTAATTCACTTATGCGTCAGAAGTGATAGCCACTAGGAAAACAGTTTTCCGTTAGATACTTGAGCTCTGCTGAGGACAGAGGCTCAAAGGAGGTTGCATTAACTGAGTAATGCAACATTCAGGTCCCAGGCAGGAGCTGGTTCCCCAAATGAGTGTTAGTATGAAGTAACCCCTTAAAAACTTGGAAAACACAGGTGAGAAGAAGGGAGGCAGGCTTCGCAAGCGACACAAAAGCAGAGACAGCTACAGATGAACCTTCAAGGTAGCTGGCCTAAGGCCTAGGGAATTTAAATGGATTCAAATAGTCCAATAAAATAGGAAGATAGGAAAATTACTGCATCTACCGTCAGAATTCTGATCTCTTGGACGAGTCTCCACCACCTGGTCTACACTAGTGGGATTGGCGCCCGCCGAGGCACTGGGAAGACCCATCGAGCAAACTTTGCTGGAGGGTCGACGCTGAGAGACGGCGTCACAGACACGGCGCTACAGCAGTGCCCGAGCCGGTAATGACTATCTCATGACGTACTTCTCCAACCGCCAGTACTTTTACCAAGGAGGCAGCACCATCTAAAGGGGTAAACCTAACATTAAAAAACGGACATAAGATAGTCCAGATGACCCGCAAAAGAAGGGTCAGCAAAGAAGTCCTCACTGGCCCAAAGATTTGAGGGAGGAAGACCAACATGTGTGAGCTCGGGGATGGAGGGAGGGATGGAATGAGCAGGATGACTGCCTGTAAGAAGATCAAGAAATTCACGGTAGGTACTGCATTCCTATCTTCCTGACATAAGTCTCCACCACTCATTCACTCAGTGGAGAGTACCAAGCTGATAATCCCCAAAAGGGCGGGCAGGAGAGCCAGAGCTCATTGCCTAAGATAGAAGCTCATTAAGGATAGTTCTGCTAACGCGGAATGTCGCCGGCATGAACATCCAGTGCATAGTGCTTAACAAGGCATGCACTGAGCTCCAGGTAGCGGCGCGGTATATATCTGCAATGTTACGTTAATTTCTTAGGGCTGCCACCACTTCTAGTAGAGTGAGCGCACACTCTACTCTCTGCATTTAACTTGAGCCATGGAATAGCAATGACGAAGGCATGCCACTAACCATGAAGAGATACATCTAATAGCGACAGGTTGACCTAGCTGGGTGTCGCTGAAAGAAACGAACAGTTGCTGAGTCTTACATAACATCCTTGGTTCTATCTAAATAGAACCGCAAGGCTCTCTTTAACATCCAAGGAATGAAGAGTCTGGTTCTTCATTTTGGAAATTAGCAAGCTGGGATGAGTACCAGAGGTTGGTTCAGATGGAAATTCTGGGACACAACCTTTGGGAAGACATTTGGATGAGTAATGAGAACTACCTTGTCCTTATGGAATACAGTATAACGGAGGGTCCGTAACTAGTGCATGGTCTCAGAGACCCTGCATGGGCTGAGGTAATGGCCACCAGGAAGGCAGTCTTCCAGGTAAGAAATTTTAGCTCACAGGTAGCTAGGGGTCTCGGAAGGCTCGAGTGAGCATGTCCAGCACCAGGTTAATGTCCCAGGCTGCAACTGGACGCTTAACAGGGGTCTGGTATGGAGAATCCTTAAGAAATCTCTTCACTATAGGTAACTGGAGCCAGAGTTAAGGGAAGAAACCGCTCATGGAATCGCTGAGATGGTACTAAGGTGAACTTTAACTGTGGAGTACTGGAAGACCTAAGTTTGATAGGTCCAAAAGATACTCCGAACCTTGCCAGGAGGACAGGAAAAGGGATTCCAAGAGGATTTTGCACACCAGAGAGAAAAACGTTTCCATTTGGAAGCGTGACGCTGGTGGCTGGCTTCCGAGCAGCCAGAAGGATGTCTGAGACTCCTCATTGAGAGATCGAACTCGATTCTACTTCTATCTCTTCGTAGGAGCCAAGGCTGAAGGTGAAGTGATTTGTGTTGGGATGGACCAATCTAACCTCTGGAGTCAGAAGACTGATTTGCAAAGGAAGTGGTCTCGAGAGGCTGCTCAATATACTGTTGAGTAGAGGAAACATAGTTGCCGAGGCCAGTGAAGGAGCAATGAGAATCATCTTGGTCCCCTGAGACTCGATATCTTGAGGAGTACTCGGATTAGAGGAAGTGGTGGAAAGGCGAAGAAAAGCGCTTTGTCCACCGCAGCCTGAACGTGATCCTGACAGAAAATGCCAGGCCCTGGATTTCTGAGCAGAAGAGAGGCAGTTTGCGCTGAGTGGGGATGCAAAAGGTCCAGGTCTGAGTCCCCACTTTGAACAGGGACCGAAAGCTACGGGTTGGATCGCAGGAGAGACCACTGGTGAGGGTCTGCCTCCGCTCTGCTGAGGTGATCTGCTAGGTCGCTTTGTACTACCTGGCAGATAAACCGCTTTTGAATCAGAGACTTGTGCCCAAGCACTACTCCCACACCCCTCATTGCTTCCTCGCAAAGGGATAAGAATGAGCACCGCTTTGCTTGTTGATGTAATACATCACTGCTTTGTTGTCCTGCTTGAAGGAGAATGTTCTTGTGACAAAGGACAATCCTTCAGAGCTCGGATTGTACAGAGGATCGCCTCATCTCCAGGACATTTATGTGGAGATGAGTTTCAACTGGAGTCCATACACCTTGAGTGTGAGGGAGAGACAGTGAGCTCCCATCCCATTAGCGTATGCATCTGTGGTGATGGAGATCTGATGATCCGGGGAGCAAAGGGAATCCTTCCAGGAGATTGTTTCTTGAGACCACCAGGTGAGAGACCTTCAAGGGGCTCCGCCACCTTGATGGGATAAGACTGGGGTGAGGTCGGGGACCACTGAGTGAGAGCAGCATCTGGTGCGGTTCTCCGTGCAGTCGGGCCAGAGGACAGTGAAGACTTGAGACGCCTATGAGATTCAACATGCGTTGCCAGTCGAGAGAGCTGTAACTGATTGGTTCTCCTGATGTAACGGGCCATACTGGCAGGATGTCGAGTCTTCTGTCCTCTGAAGGAAAGCCTTCGCTGAAGAGGTGTCTAGAAGCGCCTCATGAAAAGGAGCCTCTGGGAGGGTTGTGCGAGATTTTTCAAATTCAGCAGAACTCCCATGGACGTGAGAAGACGAGAAGTCGCTTGCACGGCTTCCAAAGTCCTTGGCCGGAAGGGCTTGCTAGAAGCCAATCGTCCAGGTAGGGAAACACTCGGAGTCCGACTTTCTGAGATGCGCCGCGAGAACTGCACAACACTTTGTAAAACTTCAAGCGCGGCAGGATAGCCCAAAGGGCAGGACTCTGAACTGATAATGCTGACCCAAAGCTACAAACCTGAGGAATTTCGGTGGGTCGGTGGACGGGATATGCTGGTAAGCATCCTGCATATCCAGAGAGGCCAGCCGTGTCAGGTTGATGCAGCAAGGGTAACAGGGTACCTAGGGAAACTCATCTTGAATTCTCCTGGGAGGAATTTGTTACCCTTTCTGAGGTTCTAGAATGGGGGGCAGAATCCCCCAGAGATTTCTTTTGGAACCAGAAAGTAATGGGAGTAGAACCCTGTGTTTCCGTGAGATGGGGGCACCAGTTCCCATTGCCCTGTTGTTCAGAAGGCCCCTGATCTCCATGGGGAGGAGATCTGATTGAGAGGCCGACAACCTGGGTTGTCGATGTGGGAGACACCTGGGGGTTCCAAGAAATTGAGAGAGTAACCTCGCGAATTATCCGAAGAACCCATTTGTTCGAGGTTATGGACTTCACTGGTTGTAGAAGTATACTCAGACCACCTCCCACCGGAGGAGAAAGTTCCACCGGGCAGAGAGTGGATGGAAACCTAACAATCGACCATAAGGTAGCGCTTGGGAGCTTTAGGTCCCTGCGCTTTCTGCTGCGCTCTTTGAGGTTGGGCAGGTTGGCTTTTGCGGAAGCTTCCTGCCTCTGCCTCGAAGGACTGACGATCTATGAAACTGACGCCTGTTCACATGCCCCTAGAGGGGTATGGAGGTCTGGCCAACTAATGGCCGATCTCAGGTCTTCTGAGGGCCTCTAAGGCTTGCTCCACCTGAGGGCCAAAAAAGAAAGGAGCCATCAGCAGGCAGCGCCTATCACCTGCTGCTGAGCATCATTCGTGAAGCCAGAAGCACGAGCCAGGAATGGCGCCGAGTACAACTCTCGGCGGCTGAGCGAGAAGTGAAAACAAAGCGCCCATGGCGGCTTTGACCTGTTGGTTATTGGACTCAATACTCTAATAACGGTCAGAAGAAGTTTGACTTGAATCAATTCGAAGAGCTTCAACCATTCTTTTCATAGAGTGCCACAGGATATACTCTACTGAGAAAAATAGCCTTGATAACTGGCAATACGATACTTAGAGTGTGGAGGCAGCAAAGACTTCTTACCTAATGTATCAATCTTTATGAGACCTTTGTTGATAGTTCGAGCTGTAGTAGTTTGAGGAAGAATCGACTGGCTGGCATTCTCTGCCAGGACTACAATAGGATCCGCAACAGGTTTGGGATGCCAAAATGGACGATCCTTGGGAGCTGAATACTTATCAATGGATTTAGCCACTGAGGGAATAAGAGCAGGGTTATTCCATACCATTTGAGACAGCTGCCTCGAAGGAAGGCTGAATCGGAGGAGTCAAACTGGGGATCTCCGCTACGAAGATACTGGAGTCTTAATATCTTCCCAGGATCGATGTCTGTAGTCTGGAGAGAGTGGATCCCAGGTTCTTCAACAGAGACTTAAAGGACAGGTCCTCAATCACAGGTTCTGTAGCAAAGAAAGATCCTGTTTCTCCACTTCATCACCCAAACAAGGTCTGGTCAGGCTCAACATCATCTCCTGATGGTCCAGAAAGGACTGTTTGGACAGGAAGGAGGAAATTAGGAGAGGAGGAAATGGCAGAAAACAAGAGAGTCCCTGGATGGCGCCGGCCAGATACGGCAAAACGGGCTGAAGACGGCATCGAGAGGCGACGGCGTCAAGAGGCACGCGTTTCCTGTAAACGCTTTCGGGCGGCGCTGCTGGACGACAGCCACGTGACGGCGCGCTAACGGCGCTTACGGACGACGCCGCTAACGGTATCGCAGAGATGACGCCGCCAACGGCGCCGGGCTCGATCCAACGGCACCACCGGGCGGCGCCACAGATAACGCGAGCCGCTAACGCGCCGCCAGAGACTACGCTACGCCGCCTAACGGGCGCCAGAAGCTCCGGGCGCCCGAAAACGGGCGCCTTACAACGGCCACAGACCCTGCAGAAGGCGCCGAAAAGCCCCCGGGAACCTGGAAACAAGAGAAGGAAAATACCAGGAGATAAGGGCATCGGTGAGGCCCCGCGCCGCAGCCATGTGAGGGGGAAACACTTAAGCACGGAGCCGCTAGCACTCGAAGAAGGCGCCGCATGACTAGCAGGAAGGTCCAACCGCCTACCTGATCGCCGGAGGAGCCCGAGGGCCCGAGGTAACCGAGCCAGGCAGAAGAACCAACCTCCGAGCCCATCGCTCCATAAGCGCCCACTGATGAAACTGCTCATCTGGAGCCCTACCTATAGGCGGGAGGGGCTCGATTGTCGAGGACGATTTATTATCGGAAGTTGGCGAATTCAAGAAGAGACCGCAACTAGCAACGATAACCGACCCGCCGACGCTGCAGACACAGAGGGCTACCGAGAGATGCCTTCTTTTTGACCTGTGGGTCAAGAAGAGCTCGAGGCCAACGCGCCAGAATGCGATCAGTTATTTTTATGCCGCGGGGACCGCCATCCCCGGCATCGGACTGACCGTAGTCGGAACCCCGCTGAGGAGAAGGAGGCTGACCGGACCCAGCCCGGCTGACTGAACAGCTTTCATACGAAGTCTCCCTACCGTCACCTGACCTGCTCATGGTCGACTCCGTCCAGTAGGCCGAGACTTCTTTAAGCAAGTTAAATTTAAATATTAGAAAAATTTTACGAAAAATAGAATAAAACTAAGCGATACTACTATCGTGATAATGTTACAAAAAAACAAACTGAAAACTATGCGCTAGTTTGAAGTTTGACTCCCGACAGGCGAGCGACGCCGCTACTGAAGCGCATCAGACGCGAGGGAAAAAGGAACTGAGGCGGTTGGAGGGTCAGTCACGAGATGGTTATTATCACGAATGCTGCTCACACATCTCAAGGGCGCTGCCTCTCGCGCGACCTCCAGCAAAGTTTGCTCCCGATGGGTCTTAGTGCCTCCGGCGCCAATCCCACTAGTGTGAATGAGTGGTGGAGACTTATGTCCAGGAAGATCAGCGGATTCTGGAATAATCTGCCTCTCAGAGCACCAGATGGAAAACCTCTTCCACTTAGAATTGTAAGTGGCCCTAGTGGAAGGCTTCCTAGAAGCCTTTAAAATATCCAGTACACCTTGAGAAAGGTGTAAATCAGCAAATTCTAACTCCTCAAGAGCCAGGCCTTGAGATGGAGGGATTTGAGGTCCGGATACACTCTCCCTGTGCACAGGCCAGCAAGTCGTGGACTCTGGCAGGCTCAGGGCAGGTGGACTGTCAAGGACAGAAGCAGAGGTACCAGGGCTGTCTGGCCCAATCTGGGGCAATCAGAATCACTTTGCAGGGTTGAGATCTGATTTTCACTAGTACCCTGAAAAGAAGAGGAAAGGGGGGAAAGGCATACAGGAACTTCCCTTTCCAGTCCAACAGAAAGGTGTCCAGGGGGACTGAGCCCAGCACTGGAGGCCTGCAACAAAACAGAGGAAGTTGGTGGTTGTCTGGGGCTGCGAAAAGATCTATCTGAGGGTGCCCCATCTGGCAAAGACGGACCCCTAGCGCCTGTGGATTCAGAGCCCATTCGTGATGGCCCTGAGAAATTCTGCTGAGGGCATCCGCCAGGACATTGTCCTTCCCTGGAGGTGAACTGCTATCAGGGAGGTGTTCAGGAGTAGGCCAGAGACCACAACTTCATTGCTTCGGTGCACAAGGCTGATGACCGAGTGCCCCTTGCTTGTTGATGTACCACATTGTGGTGGTGTTGTCTGTCCTGACTTGAACCACTTTGTTCTGGACAGAAACTGAAAATACCTGAAGAGCTAAAAGACAGCTCTGAGTTCCAAAAGATTGATGTGAGCAGAGATTCCTGAGGAGACCACACCCTGAGTGGACAGGTCGCTAAGTGAGCTCCCCACCCTAACAGGGAGGCATCCGTGGTGAGGGTGAGGGTGAGGGAGTGGAAATGGGAATGAAGGAACCCCTTGTTTTAGATTGCTTCGTCCTGCCACCAGTGGAGGGCCAGGATCAGAGTTTGAGTCACTGGGACCAATTTGAAAGGAGTCCTTCCTTTGAGACCAATAGGCCCTCAAATGGAACTGAATGTCCCTCATCTGGAATCTTGCTCCCTGCACTACAGCTGTGGAAGCAGCCGTGTGCCCCAGGAGTTGCAGAAAATGCCTTGCTGGTCGAGAGACTCGCAGGGTGAAGGAGGATGCCAGGGCAATGAGTCTGTCTACCCTTTCCAAGGGAAGAAATGCCCTGGCTAACTTTGTGTTCAATTCTGCACCTATGAAAGTTAGGACCTGAACTGGTTCCAGAACTGACTTTGGTAAATTTAGCAGGAATCCCAGGGAAGTGAGAAGTTGCTGGGTGACTTGCAAGTGGGATTTCACCTGATCTGGAGACTGACCCACAATGAGCCAGTCGTCCAGGTAGGGAAACACAGCAACCTTGCCTTCTTAAGTGAGCTACTACACAGCTAGACATTCTGTGAATACCCTTGGCGACAGAGGTAAGGCCGAAGGCATTGCCCTGAACTGGTAGTGGCCTGAGGCAGTTCAACCTGAGGTACTTCGGTGAGAAGGCCTGATCAGAACATGAAAATAGGCATCCTTGAGGTCCAGGGAAGCTAGCCAGTCCCCTGGCCTTAGAGAAGGCAATATCATTGCCAGAGTCAACATTTTGAACTTTGGTTTCAAAAGATGCTTGTTCAGGTACCTTAAATCTAGAATGGGCCGCCATTCTCCTGTCTTTTTTGGGGTAAGAAAGTATCTTGAATATAGCCCCTTGCCCTGATGGCAAGGAGGGACCCTTTCCACTGCTTTGCAGTCCAGAAGAGAAGAAACCTCTGCTTCCAAAGCAAGGGCTTCTGAAGGATTTGTAGGGAAAATGTCTGGCTCTCATCTTTGGAAACTGTTTGAAGCTGAGAACCAGACCCTGGCTTATTACCTCCAGAACCCATCTGTCCGAAGTTAAGGACAGCCAGTTCTGGCTGAAATAAGCCAACCTGCCCCCCACTGGTACAGGAGAATCGGCCCTGGGCACCCCATCAGGGTGCCTGCTTAGCAGCAGCCTTAGGCTGAGGGGAGGGGGACGGTTTATTTGTGCCTCGTCTACCCCTGCCTCTGAAGAAACCCCTCTGCGTAAAAGCAGAGGAGGCTTGAAATTGGTAAAAAGGCCTGTGGAAAGGCCTGCCCCTACCTCTGGGAGCTTGCCTTTGTGGAGTGGCATGCCTCTCCTTAGCCTGGGCACTTTGTAGGTAGTTCTGTATTCATCCATCTTTTCATATAGTTTTCTGTTTGTTCCCAAACAGGAATTTCCCACCACAGGAAAATCCATAGCCTTGACTGAGTATCCTGGGGACAGATTAGTGCATCTGAGCCATGCCAACCTACTTGAAAGCTACAGAAGTGGCCATGACCCTAGAGGAGACATCATTAACATCAACAGCAGTATGAAATTGAACTTTAGAGGCTTCAATGCCATCAACAGCCACCTGTTCTAACTCACTAGCCAGCTGGCCATGGCCTGCTTGCTAACTGCAATATTAAGGCCCCATCTAGATTTCTGATATCTAGCTACATAAGCCATATAATTTGCCTGCCTGAGTCCCAAAGAAGCTGCCATATACTGTTTTTTTCGCCATGGCATCAATCTTCCTGGAGTCCTTAACAGGAGGATGTGAGGCCAGGGGAATATTAGCCTTGTCACAGGCTGCAGCTTGTACCACACCTACATGACTACACTGTTCAGTGAGGAAGTCTATATCAGAGCCTGACAAAGTATACCTTCTGTCCATTTTTTTATCTACAGGAGGGACAGAATGAGGATTTTTTAAAATCTTTGTTGTTTGCTTCCTAAATGACTTATGCAAAGGAATAGACAACCTCTAGACTCTGGTATATCCATCATTTCTACATAATCAGGCTCCTCTTGTCATCCACAGCCTCCTAAAGGAAGCTGGAGGGTTTCTGCAACCTTTTGTAAAACATAAAAGAGAAGGGGACTCAGACAGAATAGGAGGAGATTCTAAAGGTCTGTCTGGAGAAATGTCCGTTCAATGGGCACGCCCAGACCCTCCCAGCCACACATATATTGATCAAATTCCTCCTCCCTCCTGTGGTTCATAAATTCCTCAACATCATACTCCTGAACCACTGGAACTGAACGAACCAACCTTTTACCAACTGTTGGTGGTTCGACAGGTCCCTGAGACAGTGACTGGACAATCTGAATGGCTTTAGCTATCTCTGCAGCAGTTGGAGAGACAATTCTGGACTCCAAACCTACTGATTTCTTTGTCTTTTTAACTGGGACTGGTTTATCTGAACCAGCCTTTCTTTTGCCCGAGGAAGTCTCGCCCTGGTCAGAAGGCACTCCCTCTGGTCCAGTGGGTGATGGACTGGGCTGGCCATCCGGGTCAGCGGACTTTTTGGCCTCCCGTTCCCTGAGCCGGCCCAATCTCTTTTCCAGGGTGGCTGCAGGGAAATTTTTACACACCTGGCAGTCTGACAGGAGGTGGTCAGCCCTCAGACAATGGACACAGTGGTGTGTGGGTCAGTCTTGGCAAGGCTTCCCACAGACATCACAGTGTTGAAACCCAGTGGGCCCGGTTTTTTTTGGGTTTTCAGACATAATGCCAGCTTATCCAAAACTTGCCCTTTGATGGCAGTGCCAGGCAAGACACCCTTATCGGTTCCTAACCGTGTCACGGGTATTTGAAAACACCTATTTAAAAACCAGGTTTTTTTAGAACCGGTAAGAACCGGGAACCGCACTCTAAAAGCCCAACCAAACACTTCAAAACATTAAAATCGGCAAACCGATCGGTTCAAAACCGAACCGATAATTGAATTTCCACACAGACTTTAAATTTGTACTTACGGTTAACCAGATAGAGCTTTTAACCGAATGCGGTAAAATAAATATTTTTGCGGT
The DNA here is from genome assembly GCA_016271365.2 of Neoceratodus forsteri. Classification (NCBI taxonomy): domain Eukaryota; kingdom Metazoa; phylum Chordata; order Ceratodontiformes; family Ceratodontidae; genus Neoceratodus; species Neoceratodus forsteri. The sequence continues at coordinate 484,914,870 of CM028131.1, read as the reverse complement.
TCAAATGAACCGAAAATACTCGCTTGAACCGAGAATGAACCGAGCTGAAGGAGCTGATCTCCGGAGCGACTGTTCAGTGAAGCGGAGTAAAGAATCTGACAGTTTCATTTGAAACTGGCCAGATAGAGCTTTGGCACAGCGCCCTCGTGCTGTAGAACTCCAGATCCTCTGGAGTTAACTCCTTCCTCTCCGGGGCAGTTCAGCTGCAGTGGCTGACTGCTATTGTTATAATATAGCAAGACTTCATGGTGTTTGAATGAACCCTTGTGGGACCCTAGTCTGGACAGGTCTAATGGAGGAGAGGGTGGCATTAATTTTGACCTGTTGCGTTTGGCCTGAGAGAGAATCTTTGAGCCAAGCTGTGGCATCATGGGAGAAATTCAATAAAGAAAGGGAGTTGAGTAGTAGCACGTGACTGACTGTGTTAAATACTTTAGTCAGATCTACACAGATAGCACCTGCCATGGACCCCTGTTCCAGGGCCTCATGTATATAGGAGGTAAATTCAAGGAGGGCAGTGGTAGTGCTGTTTCCCCTCCTGAAACCATGTTGTTCGTGGCAGAGCAGATTATGTTTGGCCAGATAATCGGTAAGCTGGTCCGACACTATTTTTTCAAGTGCCTTAGAGAGGGGAGGTACGATTGAGATAGGTCTGCAGTTGCTGGTGGAAGTGGGGTCACCACTCTTCAGGATCGGGGTTACGATTGCTCTTTTCCAGATAGTGGGCAACTGGCAGAGGCGTAGTGACTAGTTAAGTATTTTGATGAGATGTGGCAGGGTCACATCCAGCGTAAGTCGGAGGAGTTTAAGGTCAAGGGAATCACTACTATAGCGCGAGTTCACCAAGGCTTTGATGAGGTAGCGCTTTGCTTCATTGTAGGAGATGACTCGTAGTCGGAAAGGGAGGGAGGCCATGGTGGTTGAGGTGCCCATGGGGCGGCTTGGGATCGGGTCAAAGAAGTTTTTAGGGAGGATATGGCGGAGGTCTGTGAAGGTGGTATTAAGGGCATCAGAGAGGGTAGAGGGGTCTTGGGAGAGAGCTCCATCAACTAGCAACTGCGTAGGTGCAGGGGAGATGGGTTTCCACGTAGTTCCTTAATATTACTCCAGAATTTTTTCCTGGAGCCCCAGGTGGTGGTTAGAGTTTGCTTATAGTAAGTAGCCTTGGCTTGCTGTATGGCCCATGTGCATTTGTTTATGGCCTCTCTGTAAAGTTGTCTGTCCAGCGGTAACTGACAGTCCAGGGCCCTTTGCCAGAGGTTATCTCTATGGTGCAGCTGGTCAAGCAGAAATTGTGAAATCCAGGGGGTATTCTTTTTTTTTAAAATATGCTTTGTGAAGGGAGCAAAGATGTCACAGGCAGCATTAAAGGTGGCAATAAAGGAGGTGAGGGCGGCATCTACAGATAGGGCATTGTGGATTGGTGACCAGTCGCAGGAAGTAAGGTACAATCTGACACGGGAGAGAGATCCTTTTTCAGACACCTTTGGACTGTAACTTTAGGAGGGCCTGGGGGGGAGTTTATTTGACCACCAGCATGTGACAGGGGGGTGGTCACATATCGAGTCAGAGAGTACTTTGACCTGGGAGAGGTTGCTGGGACGGTTAGTGAAGATGAGGTCAACAAGTGTGGAGGACCCAGTTCTGGGATCTAGCATGGTGGGGGATTTGACTACCTGGGTGAGGTCGTAGGCAAGAACAGAGTTTTTGTAGGTAGCAGACATGGCGCATAGCCAATTCACATTGAAGTCACCCATTATAATGACTTCACTCTTGGGAGGAGGAAGATGGGTGATGCTGGATAGTATAGACTCAAAGGCTATATTTTGGTTTGGGGGGGGGGATGTATACTGCCATAATGTAGAGCGTTTTGCCAGGGTTGCCAAGGATTACCTTGATGGTTATGGCTTGGGCACCATGGGCAGGTAAGGGAAGGGAAATGGAGTGTGCCTGCAGCTCTGATTTGACATAGATGGCACATCCTCTACCCCGCTTGTTTAGCCTGTCTGCTCAAAAGATGGAGTAGTCGCTTAAGGTGACAGAGGCATCTGGGGTGTTTTTTGAGAGCCAGGTCTCAGATAAGGCAAGGATGTCAGGAGCGTGTTGAGCAATCCATCCCTGTAGAGGTGTGAACTTCCTTGGTAGGCTGCAGATATTGAGGGATGCCAAAAGCAGGCTTCCATGCCTGTCCCCTAGGGTGGCATTAGCCATAGACGGACCCAGGTTAGGGTGCACATTTCTTGATAGTAAGAGGAGGAGTAGTGCATGGCGAAGAACAGCTAACCGGCACAGTTTGGGTGCAATGTGAGAGGACCGAGAAGTATTGAGGTTTTTAGTGGGCATGACTGGTATAGGGAGGGTGCATAAGAGGTGGACTACCGTGGTTGGAGCCGATGTGGGATGAGGTTGGAGCGGGGGATAATAGGGTGGCATGAGAAGGTGAGATCCGCTGGTGGATTGAGTGGCAGTACTGCCTGTTATAGAGGAGTAAATACTGCTTTCTAGTTTTGGATACAAGTACTTTGAGAGGGGTCTAGGTGGAGTTTCTTTACTGGGAGAAGTAGTAGGCCAGGCACTGGGGTTCCATATTTATGGCTCTTTACCTTGGAAAATAGGTGGAGGGTAAGCCATGAAAGGGAGTAGGGTGGTGAAAAAACTTATCACCCGAAGATTGTCCATGCTGTACCTGTGTGCGTTTTAAAGTCAGTGGTTGGGTTGAGGGCCTCTAGTGGTGAGAATGTATAAGCTGCTAGTGGCAAAGTGGGCTGATTGGTTAAAACGACCTCGTGACCTCCCCCTATATAGTACACTGCTTACCAAGGGTGGTGGTGGGGCAGCCGGAGCGCAGCGACGGTGGGGTCTCCGTTCTGCACTGTCTAGCAGGCTGACAAAGACAAGCTAGCAGCACATTTACAGATCCTCCATGTTATTTCTTGTCTGCATTTGGCGACTCCGTACCTGCAAGATTTCTGTGTGGGGAGGGCAGCTCCAGGACCCTCTCGACCTCTATGCGATGTGGCCCAGCTGCAAGATTTCTGTGTGAGGAGGGCAGCTCCGGGACCTTCTCAACCTCTATGCGATGTGGTTTACTTGTGTGATGTACTCCTGCTTTTGATTTTTTGTCTGGGAGACTATTTGTATTGCTGATTATATTTTTCTTATTTTACTTCTGAAGTCTTTTTATTTTGAAATGAGATTCTTTCGTGTTTGCTTTGTTATATCTGTGAATTTTTACACTTGATGTAATGTTTCTTTATTACAATAAAATTCCCTTACTCTTTTCGATAAGTGCCATGGGATCTTTAATATCCACCTGAACTACTACCAATCCAAGCAGATGGGACCTTGGTTTAACGTCTCATTTGAAAGACGGCACCTCAGAAGTGCAGCACCCCTCTCATGCTGCATTATAGTATCAGTACTGGGATATTAACCTAAGTGCCAGATGTGGGAACTGAACCCACAGCCCTCTGATCTCCTGGCCTCAGAGGCGAGTGTGCTACCTACTGAGCCACTGACACTGGCAGGTTGATCTGAAGTGTGAACTTTTTGTTTAGGAAGTAATAAATCATTTCTAATCAACTTCCTAGCTCCATTTAGAGATGCATCCAAAACATTCTCATCATATCCATGTTGCAAAGAATGAGTTTTTAACTTTGCAGTTTGCCTATCAAAATCCACAACAGCAAAACAATTGCGCTGAAGGTGAAGAAACCGACCATATGGAATGGCTGATTTTTAATGTGATGGGGTGGGCACTGGCTGTGTGCAACAAAGTACTGCCCAAAGTGGGCTTCCTGTATGTTTCAGAATGAACATTTTGCCCATCCATATGACTCAACAGCAGATCCAAAAAATAAAAAAAAGGCATTTCAGCAGTAAACGTAAACTGCAAACCAAAATCATTTAGATTAAAAAATCAACAAAATCAGATGTAGACAAAATGTCACCTTTCCTAATCAATAAAATGTCGTCCAAATAACGCCCCCATAAATGACTATGGGGAGAAAGGGGTTTCTGCATGGGTCGAACACCATGAACCCCTCCCACCATGCCAACAAAAAAGATTGGCACAGGAGAGGGCCATGGTGGTTCCCATAGCAGTTCCCCTGGTTTGTAAGTAGTATTTCCCCAACACAAAATGAAATACTTACTGGTCAAAATAATATTAAGTGCTACTGAAAGAAAACCTTTGGGAACGTGTTCATTGTTAAGGGGATACTCAATGGCAGACAAACCAAGGTCATGTCATAAGCTAGGGTAAAGACTAACAACATCAATAATAGTTGTGTCCATGACCCTGCTCCACAACCGGCCCCCATCTCCCACCCATTATTCTATTTCAAGGCTGTGATGGCACAAGAGATGCAGAGATTGCTCTCTGGTCTCTCCCCCTTCTCCAGTGCTGGCCTCAATGGCATGGAACCTAAGTTCCTCCGTCTTAGTGCCTCTCATATTGCCTCCCCGGTGGCCCATATTTTCAACTTATCCCTAGCCTCTGGGGTCATCCCTGACATATGAAAGGTGGCTAGGGTTGTCCCCATTCTCAAACAGGGCAACCCTAAGATTCTTGACAACTACCGACTGATAGCCATATTGTCTACTATCAGTAAACCTCTTGAGAAAGTTGCAGCTGGACAACTCATGGAGTATATTCAGTCTCACGAGCTGTTGAGTCCTGAGCAGCATGGCTTTCCTAAAGGGCACAGCACATTCTCTACCCTTGTCACTGTCGCATCTGGGATCAGAGTTGCCATGGACCAAGGTAAACTCTCTGGTGCCATCTTCATCGATCTATCCAAAGCCTCTGATCTAGGTGACCATGCTCTACTCTGAGCTTAGGTCCTTTGCCTTCTCACCCCCTGTACTCAGTTGGTTCACCAACTATCTACAGGCCAGACAGCAGCTGGTCAAATACAGTAAGGTGCTCTCGGACACCACTTCAGTGTCTTCAGATGTTCCCCAAGGTTCAGTCCTGGGGCCCCTGCTCTTTTCTATCTTTGTCAACAATCTACCCGCTACCTCTTCCCACTGTAGGTCCATTCTATATGCTGATGACCTGGTCATCCTCACCCATTCTCAGGACATAGGGGTCATAAACCACCAGCTGAGTGAGGACTTTATGAGTATCCAATCCTGGATAACGTCCCACAAGCTGGTCCTCAACCTCAAAAAAAAAATAGGCCATGCTCTTTGGGTCTCTGGCCAATCACTGGTCTTGACAGTGCTCCTGTCCTCATTGACTCCATCAAATACCTTGGGGTGACACCTGACCCTCAGCTCGACCTTGGACTCCATATCCAGAATGTATGCAGAGCTGTTAACTGCAAACTGGGTCTGGCCTATCGAGCAAAGAGCAATCTCACTTCCGCTGCTCACCTTGCACTGGCTAGAGGCGTGTTTCTCCCCTCCCTCTGCTATGGGCTCCTCCTATGTGCTCATACCTCCAAAGCCCACCTCTCTAGGTGGACCGTCGCCTATAACAGCATTTGCCGTTTTGCCCTTGCTGCCCCTCGTCTCACCCACCACTGTGACCTGTATAGTAAGCTTAATTAGCTCTCCTTGCCAACTTGCACTCAAATGGGGGACAGAGATTTTGCCTCATGTGCCCCCAGACTATGGAACTCGCTTCCTGCCCAGGTCTGCTCCTCCCCCTCCCATGCATGCCTTCAAACCTCCCTGTGGAATCATTTGAAGCTCTCCTCAGCGTATTGTTGTCCCAAACCTCCATAATCTCATCTGGCTCCCTGCACCGAACATCCTTCCTAAGGTATAGCCTGCTTGCATGGTTTTTGTCCTGCAAACAATGTATACACCCCATGTATTAGGTATTGCTCTGACTGTGCCCCCACTTTTTTGGGTCCTGTACTGTATATAATATGTATATAATGCACTGCATGCAGCCTTGGTGACGATGTATATGCTCAGACCATCTGTGTGTACCTACTGACTATGTAACTGCCTAAAGTGTATCATGTTGTCCTATGACGTATTTCCTTGTATTCTCCCGGGTTGTACCTGAAAATAGGTAAATGTCTTGTCTAGTATACTTACCTGGTTAACAAAAGCTAAATAAATAAATAAAACCCAAATATAATCCGAGGACCAGACTAACCCCCCCCCCCCGAGTTTTGACAAAACATCTATAGAGTCCCTAATATAAGAAGGTTGCCTTACAACCAATTGTTTAAGAAAATGGTCCACAAAAATAGAAAGTTCTTCTGTAAGGGACCCATTACTTGATACTTACTATTGGTCTACCGGGGAGTTGGTCTGGGTCTTCTGGATCTTGGGTAAAACATAGATTGTAGGTGTAACCAGCTGTTCCACTTTCATAAACAAATATTCCTTTTGTGTGACTGTCCCATTCCGAAGTGCAGTATCCAGAAACAAATCTATCCTAGATTTAAAACAAAGTCCTGGATCCTCCAACAATCTACTATAACTGTCATCATTCAGCTGACAGTCAATTTCAGTCGCATACTGTACCTTGCTCAAAATGAAAATTTTACCTCCTTTGTCCACCTCTTTTATTTCTACATTGTCCACTGCTTGCAATTCCATAAGCACATCTTCTTTCATCTGGTGCAAAGTTTGAAATATTAGAGTTCCATTTAGATGAAACAATTTGTTAAATTCTTGTATAACTAAAGTCTGATATGTTATTAAAGCTGGAGAGGAAAATCTGCCAGATTAAATGTGGACTTGGGTTTGAAATGTGTAGCTCTAATCGAGGTATCCATGTTTAAACATGCGGACTGTGGCACCATCAAATTGGTTAGCTCCAATGAAGCATTTAGGGATTCTGCTGATACAGAAACATCATGGTTCAAAGTTTCATCTTGATTACTTAATGGGTTGGCTGTGGTATTGGATTCCCACAATAAATCTGCTAAAATCTGTAATGTAGAATTACCATTGGTATTTTCAATTGTATCTGTTACATTGCCACCCATATTTAATCTGTTTGCAAATAACTTCTTCGGTTTTCTAAATAACAGTTAGATGTCACAATAGGCACTGAATTCATTGACTACAGTATCAGATATGAATAATAAACCTCTCCCAGTACTTTCAATTGAGTTAGGCAAAGTGAAATATTTGCCAAATTAACTATTCTGGAGTTCGGCTCCTGAGGTTCTCTACCAGGGTTTTTGTTGTGTCTAGTTTCCCCTCTTCTGCGACGTCTAGTCTTGTGCTTTTTTTGTTGTTGTTTATACCCGATTTGTTGAATGATGGGTTTGGGTAAAATAAAAAAGGAAACTTGTTTTCCTTGTGTAGGCTGGCACTGCTCTTGACTATTAGAAGAGGAGGCAGAAGGATTACTTGAAGGTGTGTTTTTCACCTTATTTCTGTTGCAGCCCCTGGAGGAAGATCGTCCACATGAACTGCCCCTAATATTTGGGCAACTCAGCTTTTGCCAGGAGAAAATCTGATTGCTGTCGTAATCCCTTGTGTCTCGTGCTAGTTTTGTCTGCTTCCTCTCTAGAACCTCTTTTTCATATGTAATTAATTTTTTACTCAAATTTCCTTCGTAGTTTAGAAATTGTGGGTGATGTTTAAAACTTAGAAGCTGTTCCTTTAGTTCTTCCATATCCTTTGAAAGTGTTTCATAGATATCTTCATCCTGATCTACAAGGATATTTATTAAAATAAGTGAACAAGTACTAAGTGCTTCTTCCCACCTCTTTTTGTAAATTTCTTTGATAAAGTCGTCTGAACAGGTTTTATCGATTCTTAGACCTCTGGGTGCCCAACATTTGTTTTTATACCCTGATAAATATGTCTTATTATAATACACATTTATTTCTTTAATCTTTAGAGTTTCATATTGTTGAAAAAGGTCATTGAAAGTATTATCTGAATAAATTACCTCACCAACACTTAATGAAGTTTCAGTAGCCAAATGGCGTCTGACCGACACAGTTGCGGACTCCAGGCAGGAGAATTCAAATGTTGTGGTGTTGTCTTTCTTGGCTGAACTGGATACTGCTTGCATTGTAGCCAGTGCTGTTTGCATATATGGTCTTTTGTTAGTCAAACGCACCTTTTTCTACACGAACCAACAACTACAAACAACGAGTAAAGCTCCGGGAGCCGTAAAAACCCTGCGACTCATAAACTCCTGATAAGATAAACCAATCCAAGTATGGTAAATTCTGACACAGATGGCTGACTGAAGGGAAAATCCAACAGCCCGGGCCGTGGGTTCAAAAAAGCTTCATAAAGCAATTTGGCGAAAAACACACAAGGGAGCCTGCACACTCAGGACCGAGCGAGTGCACACCGAATAGTACACTACCTGAAAACACAAAAAGTAGCACTCTGCCAGTAATAAAGTTTTGTTTTTTTTTTTAATTTATTTTTATAGTTATTATCATTTGCATGACAGTAAACTAGCATATGATAAATAGACCACACAGGCATACATTTTCAGGAATATTATCCCTTAATCAAAGGATACATTTACATTTATCATATTGAGATACAGCATTTGAGGGGTATTCTAAAGGCTAACATTCAACAGACACCAAAACGTGTGCTGCGTTTTAGAACTCAAGAGCGACATGGCTATTTCGTAAATTTCAGAACTGTCCAGCAATACCAGTCCAGAAAAGTCATGTCCCTTGCAGGACGAAAGGTGCCATGTATATCCCTTAAGTAAATATAGGTTTCCAAAAAGAGATGTCAAACAGCAGATATATTTATCAGAAATAAGATTTAACTATATAAACTAACTCCTCAGCGATCTATAAAACAATCCAAAAAACATGTGAGGTCCAGAGCAACGTAAGGGATAGAGCTTTACCAACCCTTTACCCCCCCCATTAAATTCTCATTTCTCATTACCTTAAAAAGGAAAGTCTGATTATAATGGACCCATAACAATAATAACCCATGAAAATAGTTCAGCCGGGAGGTGAAATTCCACTTAATCTAATTGATTTTAAGGTTAAACATAAAACATCAATCTGTAGGTAAACTTATAACAGCAGATTGTCAGTAAAAATCTTGAACTTCAAGTATCTCCCAGAGCCTTAGTGCTGGTATCATCCTCAGGGAGTGTCCCTATTTTCAGCTTCACATCGAGCAGCTCAATCTCCTGGCTTCCACAGGGCCTGAAAAAATAAAGACCTTACCCTGGTAGGTGATCTGCAGACGGGCCTGATTTATCATGGTATGCGGAACCCCAGTCTCCGGAAGTGAGCGGCGGACACCATCAAATCGCTTCCATCTTTGCTGCATGGCATAACTGATGTCAGGGAAGATAAACACTTGCTAGTTTTCTTGCATTAAAGGACTTGCTCAGCGGGCACACTGTAGGATTTGGTCTCTGATTCCAATGCCTGCTGTCACCACCATCAGTGTTCTAGGCGGCCTCTTGAGGAGATTCAATTAACTTTTTGAATGTCTCAGATAGTCTCATCTCCTTCCGGTAGTAACTTCTTGGATAACCAGTCCTGCACAAACATTACCGGATGATCTCCCTCAGAGCCGTCAGGTAGACCGAGAATCCATACAGTTGATGATCTTGTCTGGTTTTCTAAAGTTTCCATTCTTGCACAAAGGTGCTGATTTTCTTTTACTAATAAAGCTGTGGCACTTGTTGAAGCATCCGCTTGCCTGTGGACTGCAGTCATTTTGCCTTCATTCCCTTCCATACTGTTTTCAATGACTAGCACTCGTTTGTTAAAATCATCTACTTTCTGGGTGAGATCCGAGACAGAGGTTTTAATCTCTGAAGCTTCGATCCCAAAGATGCCATAGTCTCAGCAGAACTTTCCTCGCCGGCCTGTAAAACTGTAGTAGGCCTCGAAGTTCCCCCAGCTCCTTTAATTTTATCCACTCCACCGGCCGCCTTATCCTTCTTGGGGATATCCGTCTTGTACAAAAATGAGGTCACTCTTTCTGTTGGTGTCGACCAAAAATTGAATTCAAGGCACCCAGATGTATAAAATAAGTAAATTTATTCAGAGGAGTTTAGAGCTGTATAAATCTGCTGCTGCTCAGCTTGGGCTCCACAACGCCTCCACCCAGTAATAACATTTTTACAAAAAAAAAAATCAAACAATACACCATACTCAGGAAAACGAGTCCGCAGCATACTACCCCAGCGCTCTGTGCCTTCCACCGAGACATTTCACCAGGGGGCCGGGCTATGGTGCACAGGCCTCTCATTTTATTGAGTCATTCCAAAAGATGTTTGTACATAGTAAGTGCACCATAACTCAAAAACACCAGAACACCATATTTGTAATCATAGTTTATATAAAAAAAATATAATAGTAAGTGCACTCCTAAGTGATAAAAGGGTATTATCGTGCTTAGAAAATGGGTTATGTGTCATTTTTAATAAGATTACAAAGAACTGAAATAATGCTATATAAAATTATTACAAATGTGTTTTTAGTCTTTTGTTTTGTAAAGTAGTCCCTGTACTGCTGTGTAGCCAGTAGAGGGCACTGCAGTTTTAGGTACGCGTTTCTTTACTGAGCTATACAAGCGAGTGGCATCTTGTGTACCTCGCTGCAGATCACTTTAGTTTCTGGGGGTGGGTGAGAGACTGAGTTGCAACTTCCCAACTTTAGGATCTGCAGGAAGAAGGGGGATCAGACTGCAGCTTTCTCTTCATGGACCATAGTGGACATAGCAGGGCTCAGAAGAAGAGGAATCCGTGAAGGAAAGTGAGCTGACTGTAGTAGCGGGGCACAGACAGAAGCAGAATCAAAGAAAATGAGTAGACTGTTGTAGATATACCAGGGCACAGACGGAGTGGAATCAGTTAAGGAAAGTGATTTTAAAAAGAAAAAAAAATGGGTCTATCTTATTTGTGTTTTGTGGGTGACCGTGAGTGCAGTTGATGCAAGCTGGGCTGCTTCTGAGTAGCATGAGCTTGTGAAATGCTAGCTGCTACTGGTTTCCGTTCTAGAAGCAATTTTTTTTTTTCCCTGAAAAGGGGAAACGAGCTAAAAAAAGTCTCTGCGGTGAACTTCTATTAATACTACTCTTTAAGAGAGTGGGGGAGGTGGCCCTTTGCTCTGAGTTGGGGGGAGGTCTCGCAAAGCGAATGAAAAAATGGCAGCACATCGAATCTGAAAATTCTAACTGGCACCATGATACCAGTGATGAGGCTGGCACAACTGATACCCGTTTTTCACAGGGCTCTATCTGTAAGATAATGTACTCCCCTGATACCACTGGTAGCCAATCAGAATCTTTAGGTTTATAAGCCTATTTTCTAATTAGAGGTTTTGCCTACATGTAGTCCCTGCAGACTGCAAGGTATCTTATTTTACAGGACCTTCTGGACACTGATCAATGTTCTTTGTGCACCACTGGACTACAGTGATTTCATCACATCCTAGTAGGACACTACTGACTGGTGCAAGTTTCCATAACAGGTAAATTCTCTACTTACCTGAAGACTGCTTTGTTGAGATATTCTGCATGCGTTCTGTGAATTTCATCCAGGTTTCCGACTGAAGAGAGTTCCTTTCCAAATTCACACCATGTAACATGCAAGATCTGGTTGGCAATGTAACCCTGAATTACTTTCACAAAGTGTTGCATCTCATGCTTAAAAAGCTGGAGCTGTCGGAACTGGACAGAGTTTGATGCATGGTTTACCAATGCTAAAACAAAAAGAAAGTTGAAAGAATGAATTTACTATTAACATCATGAGTAAACATGTCTGTCAGACAAAGGGATAACGTTTTTTTTTTTTTACTTATCAGTAATATTAGATCTTTGAGGGAATCTCCACAGAGCCACAGTACACTGGACTGTAAGCCATCAGCATCAGGACCTTGAAGAAAACTTTTGCATGATGAGTGTCACTGGGTGTGGGTTTAGGATAACACAATTTCAGGCAGACCACAAGTCAGGAGTATAAAAAATGCATGGTTGCATTTATCATTTTATTTTCATCAAGTAAAATATACAGAAAGCAAAATGGTAAGTCAGACAGTTGCTTAGCTTCAACAGTTTCTAAGGCTTTTCTTTAGCCTAATAGTGTGAAAGCAAGCACACACTACCATGAGGTCTTCCACCTTCCTCAGTCAGTATTCAACTGACCTCTCTATCTATGCTCTCTCAGCACTGAGGTATGGCTTTTTATAAGCTCACTAGAAGTTAGAAAAAGTTTCCTCTGCCTTTTGATTAACAGCAGACATAACATAAAACTAGCCACTACAGGCCACTGTTGCACCACGGAGAACAGTTATTTGGCACCTGAAGCACATTACATAGCTTGTTTACAACACTGTTAAAGGTCAGACCTGAGGTCAGAACATTCTGTGCTTTCCTAAACTCTCCTGCAGGGTCAAATTACCTCATACTATCTGCTGCAACAAACATCTTAGAAGGAGGCTGCTAACATCTAGAAAAAGCAGACACAAGTTTTATTCTTATATTAAGACATTCCTCTCATTTTGTAACTTTACTCTTAGTTTTGTTTTTAGGTTAATATGCACAGAAAACTTTATAAGCACTTCAGCATTTATAGCCAGCCAACCAGGATGTTGGACATTACACAAAACAAACTGCTTGGGAAAGGGGTTTCAATTTATTCCAGGGGTGTCCACTATGACAGGGGTCACCCTGCCACAATGAAGTTGCCCACATCGATGTTTCTACGTGCACACTGGTGGCACACAGCATCACCAATATATAATGAGTGCACTGGGTGGTCCCCAACCACTTCATTTTCCTTTTATCAGTGAACATAGTTCTTAAAGGGAAAATCCCCCTCAGCCTTTTATTCTGTTGATCTGTGTAGTTTGCAGGCATACAAAATGACTGCCTCTATTGCTCCCTCCTAATTTTCTCAGGATTTAAATGTAAATGAAGGTACTTAAGACTAGTGTGAAAACCTGCCAGACTCCATTGCAAAGGTCATAACCTGACTCCTGTAAAGCATCCTGGAATGTTATGATGTTTTGGTGCTTAAAGATCATGTGCAAAGCCGTTTTTGCTCAACACATGAAAATGTTTAATAAAGACATATTCCTTACCTACCTGTGTTTGCGATTCTTACTCTCCTTGTGTGGTATGCTTGATTGCTCCAATTTTGGATATTTTTTTTATTTAATTGATATCACCGCCCCGACACATGTGATCTCCTCAACTCCCTGGGCACATCCCCCATCGGCTGTTACATCACTGTGGAGTGCCGCAGAATTGAACCCATTTAAACTGCTTCAGCTGTGTCTGTACACACCAATAGTTATGGATTCCAGGATGTTGTCTGAAGAGGAGAGGGATCTGGAATGTACTGCACCCTCCACATCCATTCAGCCTTATTCTTTTGAGCCACTTTTGAGTGGGAGATAAATTATAGAGGCTGAAGATCTGTCTGAGAGCTCAGAGATTTCTGACAAAGAAAGCAGCAATGATATGGCTGTTGATGAATGGTAGGTGTCTGTTTGTTTGTGTTCACTCTATACCTGTTTACCTGTCGCTCACAAAGTCAACTTTTTGTAGTGATTCCTTAGTGGAGTGTTGAGTATGCATTGCAATTTACAAGAAACAGCCTGAAATCCCCCCCCCCCCCGTGAACAAGTGTTTCACCTGCATCTGGCTTACGTATGGGCAACATGCATTCAAGCCCTGCTTTCAGTACTCCACAGGATGAACGATCTGGGATGGCAAAACAGTATGTGAAAACTGGGTGGTCTTCGGCCTTGCACCCCTCTTGTTAACCACGTCTGACCACTGGAAATGAATTTCAGATCACTGGAGACATTCCTGGTTTGGCACCATGCCCCCCTCCCCCCAAAACACACACACTCAGAAACTATCATATCTATCCGACTCACGGGACAGTTGCCATTGGAGTTAGGGTCCATTGCTCCAAGCTCTCACCCTGTGGTGACACACACACACAGAAACTATCACATCTGTCCTAATTGGTGGGCACTTGCTGTTGAGGTAGGTTCCGTTGCTTCACGCTCTCATCTGGTGGTGAATTACCCCCTTCCCGTGTTTATTTTACATGTCCACTCACACAACCGCTGTGACCCCTTACCTTCCATTGCTGCCTTCTAGGGGTCACATTTTCTAAGTGCGAGCTTGATGAATGTCTCTCAAATGCAGCTTGCAGACTGCCTAAGTAAAAGTACATTCCCCTGTTTACAAGTGCACATGACAGTGTCCCTCTTTTGCCGTTGGACCACCTGTGATACTCTGTGCTGGGGCCAGTACTATCACAACAAGAGCCGCATCACTCAAATCACAAGCTATGGGGCACCAGTTACTTGACTGGCACAAGGAGAATGGGAGCGGATACCAGAAGACATTTCCCTCTTTGTGCCGCAGCCTAATTATGAAGTAACAGACAGTCTGCATGGTGCATATAATTAGTGCCTCATTGCTGGATATTTTTGGGGTCTAGTGGGTCAATCCTTTTGACAACAATGGCTGCACATAACAGGACACAATGCGATATAAGGGCAGCACACATGCCAGAGAAGGTGGAGATTATATTCCTTGTCCCAGCAGCAGGTCGCATCTGCCTCCCGTTTCCCACCTTCTCTCTTTAGTTATCCACCCCTCCCCCCAAAACAACCATTCGGTGTCTTGCAGTCATCATCATCACATCACAGCGCTGTGTTGTGCCACCACATTATTGGCTAAGGACTCTGGCACAATTGTGGAAGTGTACATCACCCAGACACCTCACAGGAGCCTGCACGCATCATATGTTGTCCCGCAATATGCCCTCTTTGCATGCATGCCACATTTTGACATCTGAGCACAGACAGTCTTCTATGGCACATACCTGTTGCCTCATTTTTACCTATTTTTACAGAGCAGTCCATCTCTCTGGCTTGCTCACTTTCCAACTCTGTTTTTTTTACTACCGCACGCCACTTACATCCTGCTTCACTGATTGCTAGTGTATGCACTCTGTTTATTTTATATCTGTTTTGTATCACACCGCCATTCCAATGCCGAGGCTAAGGTTGTGTGTAGACCTGTGCTCCCATTCCAACTGGAAGGAGGCATGAAATGGAGTACATTTTCCCTGCAGATTGCAGCAAAGACACAGACCTAGCCATTGAGCAGTATTCAGTACCCAGAACCCTCTGAGGCTCCCCATCTCGTGCTTGTTGTTGTTGTCCCTATTAATTCCCGATCTGTAATTATACATTGGCTGTCCCATGAGGTGGTAGGCATATGGGAGTATACTGGTTGGTATAGGATGCCGCACATGCTTGCCGCACTTAGGGATCTTTGCATGCCCACTCTCAGCCTCGCTTAAACTCGGCATCTGTTTGTACATGGCATTTCAAGACAGAACTGCGATGGTGGAAAACAGGCATGCAATCTGATGTCATTTCTTCCACGATTTCAAGGGCCAAAGTGGGACAGTGATGTCACTTAGTGTGCCGTTGGAAATACCAAACTATGCTATGTGTCAGTATTGTCGGGGTAGCGCACAGATTATGTCCCACTATAGGTATGGGGGGAGGTAGGGCAGATGGGAAACTGGCTAACTAACCCTGTTGATGTGAAAGAAACTACTGTACAACTTGCCACTGGAGGTGGGTGAGTGGGGAATGGGAGCTGGGTGAAGCACACCTGTGAGTGTAGTTTAAGTTGCATGACCACTCCATGTCATTCTACCCATCCACTTCAGTGCACAGAAGCGATGATGCCCTAAGTGGTCACACACGGGACAGGACCACGTACTGAAAGGTGGGTCCTGGGTGATGCAGTCCCATACAGTATGGTGGAGTCAAGAATGGTTCCTGTGCCAACCCTGTTACACTGGGTTAGTGGAAAGCCAGAGTGGGGTTGGGGAGTTTAGACAGAGCAAGAGAAGGCATAAGACAGGTGCAGTAGAAGTGGGGAGAAGGAGCACAGTCTGCTTTTATATCACTGAAAAGACACTGTGAACGCCTACCATTATTTCGGCTATGGGATGTGTGAAATTTGTTTAGAGTGGTGAAGCCCGTAGTAAAAAGAAGTCAGGAAAGGCGATATTTGAGCAAGGTGGACTCGCAGACAGCACCATAAAAATAGGTGCCATGGAGACTGTGCTCAGATGTCAAAATGTGGTGTGCATGCAAAGGGGTCAGATTGTGGGTCAACATATGATATGTACAGGCTCCTGTGAGGTGGTGCACAGAGCAGTGCTATGATGTGCTGGTGATGACTGCAAGACACTGATGGCTACAGGTATGGATCAGGTCATTCCAGGCAGTAGATAAGGTAGGGGAATTTGATAAAGAGTGTAATTCTCCAAAAACAAACAAAAAAAAAAACACAAGTGCTAAAAGTAGTGGGGATCAAATTAAGGAAACTTATCGTCTCCATAGGCAGCCAGAATACACAAGCTGTAGGAAAATGCACTGAACTAGGAGCTCTAGTACACCAGCCACAGCACCATATGTTTCAGAGGGCGAGGCGGACGCTGGCGTCATTGCATGTCCCCACCCCCAGGGAGAAAAATCAGTGAAAAATCTCATTCGCAAATGATAGCCCCGCTTGCCGCCACTCCCACCCAGACCGTTGTCCGCTGGGGAGGGGGGACCTGCGACTCCCACCGTGGGGTGCCGGAGTCAGAACCTACGCTCCCAAGGAGGGGTCTCCCACTTGCGACTCCCTGTCCGGGGAAGTTTAGATGGGGAACAGTAGGTGAGTCAGGACCGAGCCTTCACCTCCCCCCCCAAAAAAGTAATGAGTCTATCTTCTTGAAGGGCATTACCATAGAGCTATAATCCACTGGAAATTACCAAGCAGCACAAATCTTAACTGGGTGGCAGGGAAAACAGCAGACTGGCTCCTAGAGAAAGAGCAGGCCTTGCAAGACAGCCAGGCTGAACCTAGCCCTCCTTCAGGAAATCCAATCCAGGCTGTAATGATTAGTAAAAGAACTGGTCCTGTGTCAGGTAGCAGGTCTGCAAATGTCAACAGGTATAAAAGGGTCATCAAGGCAGCAATGCCCCTAGTGGTATGCTCTGTATCAGTAACAGATATGTCCTGCCCTGTCTGCCTGAAGCAGAAGAAAATACAGGAGGAAATCCATCTGGCGAGGCACTGCTTGGAAACTGGTTTACCCCTGAAGTGAGAGCCTAAGGAAACAAACAGCTAGGAGGACTGGGCATGGTTTAGGTAGTACAGTAGGATTCTGTGAATGTCCAAAGAGTGCAACAATGTTACCCAGGTTCTGAGGGGCAAGGGCAGAACACAAGCAAATCAAAATACTGATTTAACATGATATCAGACTCCATCATAGGGAAGAATTTAGGGTGAGCATGCAATGCCACCCTATCCCTGTGAAACAACAGAAAAAGGGTTTGCAGAATAAGGCCTGTGATTCAGACACACACCTGGCCAAGATAATGACCACAAGAAATAGAAGTTTTTCAGGACACATATTTCATGTCACAGGAAGATGAGGGCTTAAAAGGGGCTTTCTTCAATGATTCGAGCACAAGCTTCAGGTCCCAAACTGCATCAAGCTTGTGGACCCAGAGGGGCCACATGCAACAGGTCCTTAGGAACTTGTGGAACAGATCCATCTGGGCCACAGACTTTTCCCTGAAAGGCATGTAATAAAAGTTGAAATGGCTGACAGGTAAAACTTTTATCATCAGTACTGCAATCTTGACCAAGACAGTCAGGAGAACCCAGCGAACTCTGCACAAGGCAAGTGAAGGGGTCCAGGGAAAGCCGCCTGGCACCACACAGGGAAACACTTCCACTTCAATGAGTAGGTGTGCCTGGTGGAAGGTTTTCCAACAGCAAGAAGAACAGCCGGGACCTAGGCTGATGCTACATACTGGAAGACCTCTACCTTTCTAGGAGTCAGGCAAGGAGCTGAAAGAACAAGTGGTCTAGACACAGCATCATGCTGATGGGGACGAAAGACCTGGGTGGAGACACAGTGGAAATGGAGCTTGTACTACCAGTTCCCACAACAATGGACAACAGATCTACCTCTGCTACAAAGGTGCTTACCATGAGTATTCTGGCCAGTTCGTGCCTGAGTTTGATCAGGACTCTCTGAATCAGAGACGGAGAGGAAAGGCTAAAGGAATCTCCCTTTCCAACAGAGGAACAATGTGTATTTGCCAGTTAATTCCATGCCCTGGAGGAAACGAGCAAAAACACAGGTTACTCACCTGTAACACTAGTTCTAGGATTGGTATATGTTGTTCATCCACACTTCTTGGCATGTCCCTTTCCCCTTTAATTCTTACCGGAAGGTCTTAATGCTGGCTCCTCCCACCCACCTGGGTAGTATAACCCTCGGCTCTGCCCCATGATGCCAGATCTTAGCCTGCTGGAAGCCAGGTTGTGTGTCGCAGCCGGGGAAGTCGGGTGGGTCAGTGTGGATGAACAACATACACCACTCCTAGAAAGATTAGTTATACAAAGACTTTTGCCGTAACAGTAGGTCTTCTAGGAATGTCTCTTGCAGTAAGTCTTTACTTCTGGGAGTTCCCGATAGGTGGCACACAGCCTTGGAAGCATCCCCAGCAGCTGTGGTGGTGGAGGCTCCACTAGAATTGGCTATCGTATGGGAACCACTGGAGGTGGAAACACTGAACGCAGCCCTGCAGGCTGCAAAGGCTGGGGCACCCAAGAAAGGGTTGAGGGAGGCCAGAAGCACAGACATACCGTGCCCCTGGCCTGACAGGAGCACTGGTGCCACAGGAAGTTCTTTTACCTCCTGCATAGTCAACACTGTCAATGGTTGTCCAATGGAGGGGATGAACTTGACAAATGTCTATGGCAATAATGTCAACCACAGCGTGATCACGCCCTTGATCATCAACCTCCATGAAGTCGATGGGGGTGCTGTATAGACCAGCTGCTTAAGTAACTTGACCATGATGAGGGAGAACCATTGTTGGTACCTGAGGAGTGACCACTGGTGGAGGCTGCTTGGAAGTTAACAAAGTTCACAGTCTGGCCCATTTACCTGGTAGAGGAGAGCTAGAGAGGGATGAAGACTCATTTTCTCATGACTTGGTTTGGGAACAATCTCGACCAAGCTCACCGATGTGAGTGTCGACTGGATGTTCCATCTGAGGCACCGCTGAAGCATTGACTGAACCCTCAACAGGCGGATACTTGACTGAAGTTGACCAGGTGGGGAGTCAAATGACTGGGAAAAGTGGGAATGTTCCCCATCTGTCATCGATGGCAACAGTTTTCTTTTGTACTTCTGTTGTTTGGTGGGGGGGGGGGGGCTTTCATTGAAGGTTTGGATAGCCAGGAATAGTTCCCAACTCTGGGGAATCTGGAAAAGGAATGCCTATGGCCTACCCCATTGGGACCAAGACAAGGGCCAATGAAGGCTCTGCTGCTGCCTCATCCTCCATGGGCACTGACTGAGCTGCCCACTTCATGACTGCAGAGGCCTGCTGAGGTTCTCGAGGCCTATTTTGGAGGGAGTATGCCTTGCGTTTGGCAATGAAGGATGCACAGCCTGACATCATGGACAGCCCCCAGGCAGTAGAGACATATGTTGTGGCTATCCATCGCAGACATTTTCTGCCTGCACTAAGGAACATTTAAACCCTAACTTTGATTTTGCTGACAGAACGTTAACTGGAAGACGAGGCACATAACAATTAGTTAAAAATGGAAGAAAAACTGAGACAAATTACCAAGAATGTAGCGCTTCAAACTAGATTCCTCACATACTGCAGAAACTGTGAAGGAGACCTGTCCTTCCCAGTGGAAAGAAACATCTGCCATCGCAAGGGTTGGAGCTGGAGAATGACACCACAGGTGGTGGGAGGAGCCAAGTTTGAAGACATTTTGTGATTGAGCAGAGCCTAGCTAAACTGCCACAGTGTGGCTAGTGAACTGAATTCAGATTGGTAGAAAAAAGTTACTTACCATAACTCCAGATCTTCAGAAATATCTTCTCTCTAGTGTTCCACTCTTTGGTCTTAGCACTAGAGGTGAAAGGACCCATCAGGAACCAGAAGTTTTGGGGCCAGTGCTGCTGGTGTGGACCATGATGCACAGCACTGACTACACCCTTACAGGATACATTGTGGTGCTGGTGCCAACTATGTCAGTACCCTTTCAACCAAAGAAAAAAGCTAAACCATCTACAGTATCTGAAAATTAGTAAGAAATGACACGATTGCATTTTTCTTAATATTATTTATTTATTAAATTCTCTCCATAA
This sequence comes from Neoceratodus forsteri, assembly GCA_016271365.2. Classification (NCBI taxonomy): domain Eukaryota; kingdom Metazoa; phylum Chordata; order Ceratodontiformes; family Ceratodontidae; genus Neoceratodus; species Neoceratodus forsteri. The sequence goes on along the minus strand of CM028131.1, from coordinate 484,894,712 downwards.
ATATAACAGTTCCGTACATTACATAGCATTCCTTCAGGTTTGATACACAGTCATTGGGATGATACAGTTTACCTTCCATAATCCAGCTATAAAGGCAGAATTTCATTATTTTCCTATACCCCCCCTTCCGTCTAATACTTTATTTATCCTATCTTCTGAGATAAAACCATTCTTTATTATTCAGGGTATAAATGAATCATCTACTTGAGCGATATATAAAACCCACCTCCTCCACTGAATCTCAAATTGCCTGTACCAATCCTTGGAAGTGGCTATTGTCTTCTCTAAGTAATGCACCTCCTTCAAGATATCAAGCCACTGTTTCAACGTAGGTGATACTTGCCTATACCAGTTTCTCGTAATCATTTTTTTGGCAGCTGCTATATAGAGATATAAGTGTTTCTTCTTAGGTGGTATAACATTATCTTCCATGATAAGACCAACTGTGGAGTAAGCCTGATGTCCTTCTCCAACACAGCTGCTATACTCAAGCCCACCTCCCTCCAAAACTGGTGTAGAATTGTTCAACCCCAGAATATATGTGCTGCATTTGCCCGTTTCTCCCCACATTCCCTCCAGCATTTGGCCGAGGAATCCGGGGAATACTTTACTAGTTTATCTGGTGTATTGAAAAATCGTGTTTGACATTTCCATATAAACTCTTTCCAGCATGGGGCTTGTGAAATTGTCATTGAGTGCCGGATTGGACCAATCTAGAGCTCAAATGAAAAATCCGTCCCGTTTCTGATTCCAGACCCTCAGTATATTTGCAGTAGATTCAATCCAGTGTTCCCATAATGCTTTATATGTATACCCTACAAGATATGGGGGGGACAAATCCCCTCAATGCACCCTTAATCAACTGCATATAAAGAGGGTTGGGATCCGGAAGTGTTTTCTTCTCCAGAACTTTTTCTGTTAAATATGCCTTAACTTGTAGGTATCTATAATGGTCCTGATAAGGGAGTTGATAATCTGATTGTAGCTTACAAAAGGGTACCACCCCATGTACGTCCAAAAATTGGTAGGTATAGGTTAATCCCTTACAGTGCCATCTGCGGAATGCTAAATCTAAATGTCCTGGAAAAAAAATCCTCAGCTAACATCAGTACTTTAAAGTAATAGAAACTGTGTTCCAAGTTTGACTGGGCTCTTATCCCATACCACGAAACTGAAGTGTTCTTTGTTCCAAAAGAAAAGTCTTTAAATTTAGGCGGGGTAGAGAGTGGGGAGAATAATACAGGGGAAATATTGAATAAATCATTAATTGTAAATTCTACAGATTTCCATGGTATATGGTAATTCTTGTTGACCCAAGCTAGTACTATACTGCTAGTGGCTGCTCTATGATATTCTAAGAGACTAGGAACATTAAGACCCCCCAAGTCTGTAGGGAGTTGCAAAATTGACCATCGGATTCTAGGGCGCTTTCCGGACCATATAAACCGCAAGCATATTCTGTTCCAGGTTGTAAAATAGTGCCGGGCTGTGGTAATGGGTAAAGTCTGAAAAGTATAAGATTTTTGGAAATAATGTCATTATAATATCTATCCGGAGGCAGCTTACATACACGGATCCTAAGAGGGTCCCTGAGGTCGAGAAGACTGCGGGAAGCAAGGCACCCTCCCCCACCCCCCGAATTCCGGCTTACATACACGGATCCTAAGAGGGTCCCTGAGGTCAAGAGGGCTGTGGGAAGCAAGATGCCCTCCCCAACCCCTGCATTTCGGCAGCTTACATACACGGATAATAAGAGGGTCCCTGAGGTCGAGAGGGCCGTGGGAAGCAAGATGCCCTCCCCAACCCCTGCATTTCGGCAGCTTACATACACGGATAATAAGATGGTCCCTGAGGTCGAGAGGGCTGCAGGAAGCAAGGCGCCCAACCCCACCCCCTAATTTTGGCAGCTTACATACACGGATCCTAAGAGGGTCTCTGAGGTCGAGAGAGCCGCGGAAGCAAGGTGCGCCCCCCCCCGAATTTTGGCAGATACGTGTACAGCTCGCCACGAGGAACTCCTCTCTTCCAGCACTCAAGGACTTGGCTTATTTGGTTTTGGCGCCATTTTTACCTCTTGCCTTGTTACCTTAAATATTACTGTCGGCGTAGGCTTGGAGATAGTTTTTCTGCTCTAACAATTTTAAGTCATAAGGCATAAATGCCTGTTATTTTAACTGTGCTTTAAGGAAATTACAACTGTGTTTAAGGTCTTATGGTATTCCCTAAAGTAGTAATGCCTGCTGTTTCAAATGTGCACTAAGGATTTCCTCTTTTGTGGCATGCCCTTAAATTCAATTTAACTGTGCTGCTTCTTGAGTCCTGAAACATCTGTACTCTTACAGTATCCTACATTTTACAATTTGATTTCTGCTGTTAAGAGCCCAGATTATGACTACAATCCCCTAAATTTACAAATTAATGTCTGCTGTTAACAGCCCTGCTTAAGACTGTGTCCCGACTCTATAGCTTATACTGCCCCAAGGTGCCTTTCAGGTCCCTGCTGTTCTGCAGCTCAGGCTCTTGTATAATCAAAGAAAAAAGAACTGCAATCCAACAGTCGGTTTCTTTCTTATTCAGAGCTGGAACAACCTGACACAGCAGTGCTCCGTCTAATCTGAATTAGGATTTTTCAATCATTTCTGCCCTTGCCTACACCCCCCCCCGATATAAATTTCTTACCTCCCCTGTGCTTTCCTCCACTGCTTACATACACGGATCCTAAGAGGGTCCCTGAGGTTGAGAGGGTCACAGAAACAAGGTGCCCACCCCACCCCCGATTCTGCAGGTACATGCGCAGCTCACCACGAGGAGCTCTCTCTCTTCCAGCACTCAAGGACTTGGCTTATTTGGCCCCACCGACGCATAGCATTGGCCCCCCACCGCCCCCCCCACCATGGCCTTATATAGGCGAGGTTGAGAGCCTGTGAGACAATCAGCCCACATCTCCACTTGCAGCTTATACACTTTCGCTACTAGTGGCTGCTATACTGTCTTACTCTTGGCTTCCTCTTATTCCTTAGAACTACTCTTAAACGCCAGGATGTTTCCTCTAATTCACCAGCTATGCTCTCTACTACCCACTGTCCTGCCCCCCCCCAACCATTACACTTCACAATTACTCTCCCCATTTTTGGGTCAGACAATAACCAGGCTACCTGGTAACCTTCTAACACATGGGAGGCCCCTCTCCCACCCCCAGCCTTTGCGTATGGGTCAGTGCATGTGGCCTTCACCCCTGTTATCACCTCCTATGAGCACCACCCTAGGCGTATCACACTGGATTTGCCTTGCTGCACTTGGAGGCCATACCACCCTCAACCTCTGGTGCAGTCCCCCCCCCCATTTCAACTCCTCCTCCTGCTTGCTACCCCCCCATATACTAAACCTCCCCATTCTTACCTTCTCTACCCCTGTGCGCTCAGAATGTCTCGCTCACTACAGCAAAAAAAGGTCCTGGTACCCTGCACTTAGGTTCTTACTCCTCCTCCTTCTTATGTCAGGTAATATCCACCCTAATCCTGGGCCTCCCATACCCCAGGCATCTACCCAATCCCCTGCCCGTGGGCTATGCATTGCCTCCCTTAATGTCTGCAGTCTCTTAAAAGAATGGGACTCCTTCCAGGGCTGGGTCCCACAGCATCAGCCTGATGACATAGCTGTAGGCGAAACCTGGCTTACCCCTCGGATCCCCGACTCATCCATTACCCCCTCTCCGCCTACAACCTCTACTGCGTCGATCGGCAGGGTAAGCATGGGAGTGGATGCGCTATTTACAGCAAGGTTATATTACATGAGCAGCTGCTCCCCACCCCCCAGCTGGGTCCAGGACCACAGGCACTCACACTTAAACTTACCTTGGGACTCTCCCAAACCCCACTCCTAATCACTGCTGTATACATTCCCCCCCAGGGACCAAAAGGTAGCCTTCCTCTCGGTACTGTACTATCTGGACACCCTCCCATCTCATACGGAAAAGATTATACTCAGGGACCTCAATATCAATTGGCTAGGAAGGGATGCCTCACCGCTCACTGATGCTGCCACAGCCCAAGACCTATCCCAAGTGGTCACATTCCCAGCCCGCTTGGACCTACGCACTGGGTCTTCCTCTCTGCTAGACCTCGTTTTCATCAATCGTCCTCACAAAATCACTAATGTCACCGTTCTCCTAAATGCACTTTGTGACCCCTTCCCCGTTCTCTGTTCCTGGACTTGCAAAGCTCCTAGACCTCCTCCCAAATTAATAACGCAGCACAAACTTGTCCCTGGTAAACTGACACTTCTTAAACCTCACCTCAGTGCTACGGACTGGTCCTTCATAACTAACTCCCCTGACCCTGATAGAGCCCTTGACCTCTTCATCCTGGCTTTCAACAATATATGTGACAAATATGCCCCACTTACCAAAAGAAAGGTCAAAGGCAATCCAGTGCCTTGGATGTCCAAGTGCTTCCTGGCCTTGATGCGGTCCAGAGATTCATAGTGGCAACTCTCCAATGAGACCGGTCTCTCGCTCGATAGGCAAAAGTATAGAGAGGCTTGGAACAAGTGCACCTGGGCCATGCGCAAAGCAAAAGCAGAATATTATAAATCCTCTTTAACCTCCTCCTGGGGCTCAGGGCGTAAGTTCTGGAACAGTATTAAGGAAATCTGTGGTAAAGATGCTAACCCGGTTCCCGATCAGGTCATGGTTGACGGGTCCTTGACCTCTGACCCTTAACGAATTGCTGAGGCCTTCAATAATGCCTTCACAAACCTCAACCATGTTCTCCCTCCTAATTTCTTTGATCCACATTCATCCAGCACCCCCGTTTCCTCCCCAGAAGCCCCCACTTTTACCTGCGCCATATTACTCCCAAGTCTGCGGAGCCCTACCTTAAAAAAGCTCTTAGCCACTTCTCCTATAGTAGCGACTCTCTAGATATGAAGGTCCTTCGACTCACCCTTCAAGAGGTCCTCTACCCACTAACTCACATTTTAAACCGCTCCCTTTGTCTAGGTGAATTCCCCTCTAGGTGGAAATCCGCCTCCATCACCCCTATCTTTAAAAGTGGGGATTGATCAAATACCAATAATTACCACCCCATCTCCATACTCCCACCCCTATCCAAGGCTTTAGAGCAGATTGTATCAGAGCAGCACACTGATCACCTCAGCAAATACAACCTACGCTGTAAACAGCAACATGGCTTCCGAAAAGGGCACAGTACTACCACTGTCCTTCTTGAGTTTACCACCCGCATATATTCTGCCCTGAACAAGGGTCACATCACTGGTGCTGTCTTCATAGACCTCACAAAGGCATTTGACACCATCAGCCACTCCCTCCTACTAACCACCATGGCCAACCTGGGCTTCTCCCGTGATGCGTTGGGATGGTTCTCTGACTACCTCGTGAACCAGTCCCAGCAGGTCAAAGTTGGTAACACCTTATCCAATAGTCTGCCTGTCTTCTCTGGTATACCACAGGGGTCCATTCTCGGGCCACTTCTATTCAGCCTCTTCCTCAGCTCCCTCCCCATGTCCTGCCCCAGCAATCTATTACTGTACACGGATTATGCTGTCCTCTTCTCCTCCAACCCGGACCCCTTTCAGCTCCACTGCTCCCTCCAGTCCTCCTTTAGCTGTGCTGAGAACTGGTTTTCCGCACAATGCCTAACTCTCAACTATACAAAAACCAAAGTTATGCTGTTCTCCCACCTGCAGAACACCTGAAAGGAGCTTTGCCCTCATGTGCTAACTTCAAATCAGACCCCACTGAAGCAAGTGGACTCTTAAATACCTGGGCATCACCTTGGACCCTGTGCTTAACTTCCACCATCATATTCACTACCTAAGGCCCTAAATGTTAGGTTGCGGTTGTTGCACCTCTTCAAACACTGTCTCACCCCAGACGCCCTCAGACTTGCTGTCTCCTCCTCGGTCCTCTAGCTGCTTGATTATGGCTTACTGATTTATGGAGCAGCAAACACCTCAGCCCTAGTTAGACTCTGTCTGTCCCTAAATAAAGCAATGCCGCCTCGTCCTGGGGTGTGACCGTCTCACCCACATCTGCTCACTTTATAACGCCACCAGTTGGCTTAACCTTGACAACAGAATCAGGTTCCACACCTGCCTCATGGCTAAAACAATTGCCCTTGGTTTCTCCGTCATTGGACTCGCCCCTTTAGTCTACCCAGATCTCAAGGTGAAGCACACACATAGCTCTGATAAGCACCTCCTCTCAGTTTCCTCCTGCCGCACCTCCCTATTCCAAAGGTCCTTCAGCTACAGGGCCCCTCTGTGGAGGAACAGCCTACCCATCTCCTTGGCAAATGAACTTAGACTTGGGCCATTTAAAACCCACCTTAGGGTACACCTCCTGACATCACGTGCCTGCAGCTGCACCTGAACCCTGCCCTCTTTATTTCGCCTTCACCACTGAGGATGGCCATTAATGATGGCCTCTGGCCTGACTATATCCCCCTCCTGCTTTTCAGCCTAACCAGAGTCTGTTAGGCATTGTTTCATATCTGTGTTCAACCTGTATTGTGTAGGACCTGTACTAAGTAATCCCTAGCATTTGAATGTTTGCCTTTGCTGTTCTTTGTAACAAAACTGAACTTTATCATTGATCAATTGTTAGTAATGCCAGTTTGTATCTTATCTCTGTGACGTGGAACCTTTGTAAATGAGTCTATGACTCAAAGGTATTTTCCGAATCCAAATAAATAAATAAAAAAAAAGGATAAGTGCATGTGAGCCCATATTCCTAGCTTGTCTTCTAATTCTTGGGTTAATGGCTCATAATTTTAAGATCCAAGTGGGTCAAATTTTGTGTCAAATTTACACCTAAATACCGTATCTTGTTACAGCACCATCTAGAGGGGAAAATGTCTTTCAGTGCTTTCGAATGGGAAAAGTTTAGAGTTAATATTTCTGTTTTCTGAACATTCGTAATGTATCCAGAAATAGATGCAAAACGTTGCAAAACTTTCAGTGTCTCTGGAACAGGAGTTTCTGGTTCCTGTTGGGTGGAACCTGTCAGGAGCCAATCGTCGAGGTAGGGGTAAATTCTGACCCCCGACGCCGGAGATGGGCCGCCACCACTGCAATACATTTGGTGAAGACCAGTGGGGCTGATGACAGGCTGAACGGCATGGCTTGGAACTCGTACAGGTTCCTTCGACCTTGAAGCGGAGGAACCGCTGATGGGACGGACGTATTGGGACGTGAAAGAATGCGTCCTGCAGATCTAGTGAACAGAACCACATGTTTTGCTCCAAGGATGGTATGATCTGGGACAGAGTGACCATTCAAAAGGTGCATGATCTAAGAAATTGATACAGGTCGTGGAGATGTAGAATGGGGTGCCAGCCCCCTTTGCTTGGGCACCAGGAAGTACCTGGAGACAAAGCCTGGGTCTGCAGATGGATCCGCCACGAGAGCTACTGCCTCCTTGAGGAGGAGCTGAGCAGTGTCATCTCGAAGAGCTGACTGGGTGCATGCGAAAATCCGTTCTTCCCAAGGGGCGCGGTCTCGGCTGGGAGGGTACTGCTTGAATTTTGTCTAGTGCACTTACCCAGTCAACAAAAACTAAATAAATGAATTCCAGAGGCAGTCCTGGACCGACCACTTTGAGAACCCACCTGTCTGTAGTGATAGCGGACAAGGCGGAAAGGAAGTGGTGGAGCCAGACCCCCACAGGAAGACCCAGAGCTGGCGTGACAGAGATAGGGGTGGCAACCTCCACCCCGTCACTGAGCAGGCTTGGAGAAGGAGCAGGCTCCAGGACCTGAGCCTCGGCCTCCTTTGCGGGCCTGTTGGGGTCCAGGCTTGGGCCACGGGTGCCAAGCTTGATCCTGCTGCTGATGCTGCTGTCCTCCCCGGTAGGAGGACTGCTGAATCACAGGGGAAGAGTGCCGAAAAGTCATCTTCTTTTTCTTCTGCTGGTTCTTTGCCCGAAGAACTCTTGGCAGAAGTGGAGTCCAAGGTGGCATTGGACTACTCTATGTGCTGTAGGTGACCGGCCACTCCTGGACCAAACAAGTTGGTCCCAAGGAAAGGCACATCAGCTGACTTGTGCTGAGTATCCACCGGGAAGGAGGAGAGCCTCAGCCAAGCCCCGCCGCAAGAGGCAACTGTGGCGGCCATCGAGCGGGCACAAGAGTCCCCGATGTCCAGGGCCATCTGGAGCTGCTGTTTGGCAACAGCACGGCCCTGATCTCAAACCTGCTTAACTGTGGTTTGCATGTCCATGGGGAGATGTGGGAGGACTTCATCCAATGACCCGAGAAGGGCATGGGAGAAGTGTGCCATGATGATGGCTGAACTTGCCTGACGAAGGCCCAAGGAAGATGTCGCATAGACCTTCTACCCCAAATGGTCCAAATGCTTGGACTCCTTGTCGGGAGGTCGGTCAGTGTTGGCAGAACTGCCAGTACGCTGTAACACAGAGGCGGTCACTAGACTCTCGGCAGAAGGAAGGACCTTCCTCCATCCCTGTGCTAACGGATGACTGATCATCCCCAGGATGAGTGTGGAGCCGGGTGTCATCAGAGTCCGAAGAGTCGGGGTATAGCGGCCTGCCGCCCAAATCACCCTTGACCCGCTGAGGGTGGTCTTGGGTGACCGTGACAGACAGACGGGGAAGCCCAGTATTAGGTCGGTCCTCTTTGGAAGGAGCCCCTCCAACAGGCTGCTTAGGCGGTGGTTCCACCACTGTTGGTGGAGAGACCGGTATGGGCCGAACTGGAGGACTTGCCTGGCCCTGCGGGCAGGGGAACCGAAGGCTTCGGTTCTGAGGGGGTCGGCTACGGCCTAGGAGGAGAAAGCCAAGTAATGGCTGGGGTAGGCAGCAGAGCTGGCTTCTGCTTGGACAAAATCAGCTGTTGCCACATAAGGTCCTCGTAGCACTGACGGAGTTTCCATTGGAGTCTCTCCTCATCTGAGGAGGATGAGGACGACCTGTGGTGTCACCTCTTTTTGGAGCGCTTGTGGCTCTTCCTCAGCCGTTGGGGTTCTAGACCTCGATCGAGATCGGGCAGGCCGACTCGGTCGCTCGGGAGACACAGGAGGGATCGGTGAATCCGGAGGGTCCGGAACAGGGACCTTGATGGCGACACCAGTGGGCTGGGTCTCATCATCGGGGAACACAAAGACCGGAGTCCTCTCCAAGGAGTCACAAGCCACTGCCGGCGACAGCGGGTCAATTGGATCGAGAACAATCTCGACCTCGTTTTATTTATTTATTTATTTAAGAAATCAGTTTACAACCTTGAGCCAGAGGTTCGTTTCAAAGGTACTTGGTTCACATAAAGACATACATTGTGCTTTCAAGCTATACAGCAAGATTTGCAAAAAAAAATCAACAGGCATTCACCAGAGGTGCCACGCCACATTGTGGTCAGACAGATACAATTGGGTACAGGTACATGAATTGACAACAGGTATTACACAAGTCGGTATGAAGTGAGCATTCTGGTAGATAAACATTGAAAACAGCTGGCACTGGCCAGGTTAAACCTAGGCATGGTGTACAGGGAAGTGGTGGAGGGATGGTTGGTGGAAAGCTGCCCGGGGGGCATTGTCAAGAGAAAAAGTGGTGGAGGCTATGTTCAGAGACAGGAGCAGTTACGAGTGCTGAAGATGTGGTTCCGAAGTGCGGTTTTGAATGTGGAGATGGTGATGGCATTGGTGATGGTAGCAGGAGAGTGTTAAACCAGGTTGGGGCTCTATAGCTGAAGGACCTCTGGCCACGGCTGGTTCTCGCTCTGGGGACCTTTAGAGTGGTCTTGTAGGAAGACCTGTTGCAATGGTGGGGGCTCTGGTGGATGGATGCCGTTACCCCAGGGGGGGAGAGCCCGAGTAGGGTTTTTTTGGTGAGGAGACAGGTCTGGTATCGGAGCCGTTCATCCAGGGTAAGCAGGTTAGCATCATCATATAGCTGACAGGTGTGTGTGAGCCTGGGGGCACCAGTAATCAATCTGCACGCTTTATTCAGGGTTAGGTGAATTTTGTTGAGTGCAGTGGTGTCGGCAGCACCGTATACTGGTAAACCATAGTCTACAAGGGACAGAAACGGACGATGTAACAGCTAGCCGGAGAGCATTTGGGGAAGGCAGGTTTATGCGAATAGGATGCCAAGCCGTGTGTTGGTGGCGGATGTTAGGCGTCGATGGTGGCTAGAAATGAGGCTGGAATCAAGGTAACCCCAAGGTATTTGTAGGAGCAGACTTGTTCTAGTGGTTGGTTGGTGCTTGAAGGATATAGAGTGGGTGGTTGCTAGCTTTGTTTTGGGGGTGTGAAAAGAGCATAGTTTTGGTTTTCTTAAAATTGATGACGAGTCTGCGCTCCTTAAACCAAGCCTCGGCACTGTTGAAAGACTGCTGTAGGGAGTCGGGATTACGGTGGGTGGCAAAATGGACAGCGTCGTCTGCATACAGCAGAATTTTGCCAGAGCATGCACTGGGCAGGGTGTTCAGATACAGCGAGAAGAGAAGGGGGCCCAGATCCTTGGTCGTCTGGCCAGACGGAAGGTCCGTGAAGCCTGCGGCCGAGGAAGCGATCTCGACCGAGGTCGAGACCGCATGCTCCTGGGACTGAGACCTGTCTCGGTCCTCACAGCACCTTCGCCAAGATGAAGACATGCTCAGTTCCTTATCTCTTTTAAGAGATCGGGAGGAATGCGAGCCTGCGGGCACCCCTCCCCGGGTGGGGAGAGACTGGCACAACTCCTTGAAGGAACCTGTGAAGGTGGAGCCCAGGTTGAGTGGAACGAAAAAGCTTTGATTGTCCGAAGCGCAAGTGGCGTCTTCTTCGAACGCCTTCATGCGTTTCAGCTGCTAGGCGGAAACTGCCCACCTAGCCTCCTTAGACTTCACTGGAGGATTCCTTTTCTCCAGCCTCCCCAACGTTAAATGTGCCAGGCGGTCTTCCAGGACGTTGGGATGGAAGGCCAAGCACAAGGTGCAGGACGAGGTGTCATGGCTGACACCTAGGCAGTAGACGCATGTGAGATAGGGATCGGTGTGCGACATCTTCTGGCCGCAAGGACACCGGCGAAATCCTGGAGAAGATTTCTCTTCCATGATCGAGGACGCAAAAGCGCGATTGGTAACTTGAACAAGTTTTAATTTCGGTAAAACCGAAGTTTTGAAAGCCAGGGCCTATGAAATGCGTGAGCACGAGAGAGGCAACCTGTATCTTCCAGCGGAAAGGAAGATCTGGCGTCATGGGGCGGAAATGAAGTATATACCACCAGGGTGGGAGAAGCCAGCTTGAATCCTTCCAGCAAGATTTAAAGGAGAAAAGGACATGCTAAAGAGTGTGGATGAACAACATATCCACAATCCTAGAAATAACGCTTTCCATGACAAAAAGTGTAACTCGCAGGACGTGGCCAGTTCAAAAGGAGGCAGGCTCAGCTTCTCCAACACAAAATTCAAGTCCCATTTCAGGACAGGACTACGAATGGGGTCTTCAGGTGAAGGACACCCATCAGAAATGTATGAGCCACCCATAATCGGGCAACTGGATGACCGTCCACAGGCACATGGAAGGCAGACATGGCAGACGTGCACCTTAATGGATGAGTATTTAAGTCCAGAGTTGGACAGGGATAACGGGTACTCCAAGACCAGGTCCACTGGACAGAAGAAAGTATCTAAGTGGTGCAGGGAGGCTCAAGTGGCAATGTGCTTCCACTTAATAGAATATGTGGCTCTAGCGGAGGGTTTCTTGGCAGCACCAGGACATCAGCTACTTTCTGAGAACCCCCAAATCAGGCTATGGCTATGTCTCCAGGAGTCAAGCATGCAGCCGAAGGGACTTGAGATCTGGATGGACCATAGTCCTCTGAGCCTGCATTAGCAGGTCCTGGAAGAACGGCAGAGGAACTGGATGTTACACCGCCAGCTGTTGTAACAATGGAAACCAAATTTGCCAAGGCCGGAATGGCACCACCAGTATGAGGGAGGCCCGCTCCATCTGCAGTTTGAGGAGCACCCTCTGGATCAATGGTAAAGGGGAAGGCATACAGGAACCTCCCTTTCCAGGAGAGGGACAACGCACCTTGCTAGAAAACTCCAGGGTCTGGATCTAGTGAGCAGAAAAGTGGCAGTTTTGCATTGAGTGGATATACAAAAAAGTCCAGTTCTGTGTGTCCTCACCTTTTGAACAGGCCCTCAGCCACTGAAGACAGCAGTTCCCATTTGTACTTCTGGGACTGTGACCTGCTTAGGCTGTCTGCTAAGATGTTTTGGTCTGGAACATGGATGACTGACAACTCTAGGACGTGGTCCAGAGCGCAGTACCAGACTCTCATCACCTCCCTGCACAGGGGTAAGAATGTGTTCCCCACTGTTTGTTGAGATAGTACACCACACTGAGGTTGTCTGACTGCACCAGCAAGTGGCCTGTGGACAAGTGGCTTTGAAAGGCCTGGAGGGCGTACAGGAACACTCTCATCTCGAGCACATTTATATGGAGGGTGGCCTCCACAGAGGACCCAGGTGGGCACCCCATCCAGTGCCTGAGGCGTCCGTAGTCAGGACTTGTTCGGGAGAGGGGATAAGGAAGGGGAACCCCCGCAACAGATTGAGAGGGTCCTGCTACCACTGCAGTACCCTGCAGACTGGAGAGGAGACTAGGACCAGTTGATCCAAGTCGTCGGAGCACTGGTCTCCTTATACATGCAGGTTCCACTGGGACACTTGCATACGGAGTCTGGCCAAGGGCACCATGACTATAGCTGCTGCCATAAGGCCTAGGAGCTGGAGGCAGAACCTGGCCATGACGTACCGGTCCCGAGTCACAAGGGAAGCCACTGCCATCAGGTAGTCCACCCTGTCCTGCGGCAGAAAAGCCCTGCCTTGGGAAGAGTCCAGAACTGTGCCTATATACTGAAGGTGTTGAGATGGGGAGAGGGTGGACTTGGATAATTTCACCATGACACCCAGGAAGTGGAAGGGTTGCAGGGTCCTGTGCAGGGTGGTTAGCAAGAGCTCCCTGGATGGGGCTTTTAATAGCCAACTGTCCAGATACGGAAACACATACAGACCCTTGGGACGGAGGGCTGCAGCCACTGCCGCTATGCACTTGGTAAAGACCTGTGGCACAGAAGACAAGCCAAAGGGCAAGACTCTGAACTGAAACTGATTCCCCTGGAATGAGAACCTGAGGTACCTATGGTGAGGGGTATAAACCAGAATATGCAGGCACACCTCCTGTATGTCCAGAGAACAAAGTCAGTCACCTTGCTTGTTTAAAGGCAGCAGGCCTTGTAGAGTGATCATGTGAAACCGCTTGTACTGAATGTACTGGATTAGCCCCTTAAGGTCCAGGATGGGACAAAGATCTCCTGTTTTCTTGGGCACCAGGAAAAACCTGGAACAGAAGCCCCCGTTTCTCTGTTCCTGTGGAACCGGCTCCATGGCCTGTTGGAACATGAAAGAGTGAATTTCCTTCCTTAAGACTGGAACATGGTTTGGAAGAAAACCAGCAGGCCCTGTGGGAAACATATGGGGCCATTCCAGAAGCTCCAGAGTGTGGCCCCTTTGCACAAGTTGTAAAATCCAAGCAATCAGAGTAACTGCCCTCCACTGGTCTAAATGGAGGGAAAAGAGACCTCCCACCACCTCCTCCTGAGTTGGAACAAGAAGGCAGGGGTTGAGCGAGGACTCGGGCTGAAGTGGGGCCATGGACCTGTCCTGCGCCTCCGACCCTGGGGACCTTGGCAGAGGTTCCAGAGGTGGGAGAAGGGGTGGGCAGAGAAATGGAAATTATGTATTTACTGTAATTCTTGATCTTCTTGGACGAAGTCTCCACCACTCATTCACACTAATGGGACTATGTCGGAGGTGCTAGGACCCTGCAGGAGCCATAAATCTTCAGGAGGGCCGGTGCCTGGATAGGATCATGCATGTACGCCGCCGAAAAACTAGGTCACGCCATACATGCTATCTCTGCCTCGACCCTCCAACCGCCTCAGTACCTTTTCGACCAAGGAGGTGCAGCGTAAACTAACGAAAGAAAATCTAACCCTAACTTCTGGGCATATGAAGGCCTGGATGACCCATGTAAGAAGGGTCAATTCAACAATGTCTTCACAGCCCAAACAACAAGGAAGTGAAGACCAAAACAGAATGAGTGAGCTCGGGGGATGGTGGATGGGCATGTGAATGAGTGGTGGAGACTTCGTCCAAGAAGATCAAGAATTACGTTAAGTACGTAATGTCCATATCTTCCTGGACTAAAAGTATCCACCACTAATTCACACTAATGGGAGAGTACCGAGCTGAAAATCAAACCTCCAAGTAGGGCGGTAGGAGACAGAGTTCACTCAGGACAGAGGTGCATAGGGTCCGGCCTGGTGGTGCTGAGGGTTGAGGCGCTAGACGCCACACCTCGTGCTATGTCGGTGACCTGGATCTGGAAACTGACCCGGGTAGCCGGGGGTTAACAGGGGAAGGGAGGATCGAGCATCCCACCGGAAGCTCTCCTCCCTCGGGGGTGGGATACCCGGGACGCACCAGCATCCGACACTCCCGTAGACAGCCGGTGGAAGCACTGGTCCTTGAAGGGATGGTGGCTCCGATACTCGAGTCGGGAGGGGACGTTGTATGGCGCATGGGAGGCAAAGTGTGCATCAGCACGTCACCTCTCAGGACTGAGTCCCAAGTGCCGGCATCTCAAGGGGATGAGAGAGGGGGGAACACAGAAAAAAACAGAGGAAAAATTACCCTCGCGGTCCTGGATGACGACCGCTCCACTCGCCCCAGACCACCGACACCGGGACAGACCCCACTGTGCAGAGAAGGGGAGGAGGCACTCTAGGGGCAGATCGTGGGTCCGGGATCTGGAAGCGAGTACTGAGAGGCCTGAAGAAGAGGATCGAGAGGGCAGGAAACACAGGAGGAGAAAAAAGAAATTGTAAATAAAAAAAAAAAAAAAGTCCATAAGGAATGTCCTGCCGAAGAAAGTGAACTGTCTGGCATGGACATCCAGAACATAGTGCATTTACAGAGGTATGCCCTGAGCTCCAACTCGCCACCTTGCATAAGTCTGCAATGGGTACATTACGAATCCCCGCTAGGAAAGCTGCAACCACTCTGGCAGAGTGGTGTGAACCTGACCTTCCAACTTGACCTGTGCCATGGATTAGTAGTGTCAAAGACATGCAACTAACCAAGCCTAAATACTTCTCGTGGCAACAGGCTGACCCAGCCAAGGCATGCTGAAAAATACAACAGTTGCTCGGATGCGTATCTCTTCGTTCTGTCAATGTAGAATAGCAGTACCTTCTTGACTTCCAGAGAATGAAGGGAGCGCTCTTCCTCAATCTGGAGCTAACGCAGTAAGTAGTGAGAAGTAAAACTTGACTAATGGTAACTGAGCCAGTGACAAGTTGTCTACTTGCTCAAGATAGACTGAAAATGTGCAGAGGAGTACCTTCACTGTTGAGTAATGCAGACCTGCCTCTTGACAGGTTCAAGAGGCACCCTAACACCTTACTTGGTGGGCGACCGGAGGGTCCAGATGGGACTTACACCCCGGAAGGAGAAGGGTTTCCACATAGGCTTTCCACCAGGAGAGCTTGCGCGGCTATGTGTGGCTTAGAATATGTAAGTGATGGTTTGGGAAACCTAAAACTTGCCCAATTCCATTTCCTGAGGAGCGCGGCATGGAGATGAAAGGAACGCAAGTTAGGATGGATTAAAGTCCCTGTCAGAGGTCTGCTCGTAGAGGGATTCACCTCAGGAGAACTTCTGACAGACTGCTGATGAGAATCATCCTGCCCCCCTGAGCCTACAACTTGTGCAGCACCTTCTGAATTAAGGTAAGAGGAGGAAAACGTACAGGGCGCGTCTTGTCTACTGCAGTGAATACATCCGGACAGGAAACACCATGGTCTGGATTTCTGAAACAGGATAGAGGCAATTTTGCACTGAAATGGGATGCGAAAACGAGCAGATCCAAACTGCCCCGCGCACCGAAAGAGACTGCATGAAATCTGAACTGTGCAGAGAAGGTGAGAAGGCACCCCACCCTGCTTGCTGATGTAGTACATCACAGCTCTGTCGTCCGTCTGAAGCAGGATCACTTTGTGGCAGAGGGCATCCTTCAGGACTTTGTTTATAAGATAGCTCTCATCTCTAAGAAATTTATGAAAAGATGAGGTTCCTCCAGGTTCTATACCTGAGTGTGGAGATCCTGACAGTGAGCGCCCCACAAGAGATTTTGTCCGAGGCTCCATCTTTTTTTTTTTTTCAAATTATTTTTCTGAGCGGCTAGAGTTCCAGGCCTCCAGGCTGCGCATGAGTGACCAAATGCGGAGAGCTTCCTTGCACAGAAGCATGGAGCGCGTCCCGCCCTGGCGGTTCAGGTAGTACATGGTCGTGGTATTGTCCGCCTGGACTCGGACCATTTGACCCCGGAGAAACGGAGCAAAGGCGGTGAGAGCTAGGCGGACCGCTCGGAGCTCCAGCAGGTTGATGTGGCATCGGGACTCCCGCGGGGACCAGAGGCCGTGCACTCGGTGTTCCCCCAGATGGGCACCCCAACCCATCAGAGATGCGTCGGTCGATAGAGAGACCGTCGGCTCGGGGCGGACAAACGGGATGCCCTCCTGCAGATGAGATGGAACGGTCTACCACTGGAGAGCGTTCCACATCTCCTGGGTCACTATCACTAGCTGGTCCAATGGATCGCAGCGCTGTGACCACTAGCTGGCCAGACCCCACTGAAGGGGGCGCATGTGCCAGCGTGCCCAACGGACCACGCTGGTACAGGCCGCCATGAGACCCAGGAGGCGCAGGAAGTCCCGGGCAGGGCGCGATTGCTCAACCAGAAATGATTGGGCAAAGGAGGTAAGAACCTCAGCCCTGTCCGCCGGGAGCCGTGCTCTGGCTCGAAGAGAGTCGAGCTCTGCCCTGATGAACAGGATCACCTGCTTTGGCTCGAGTTCCGACTTGGTCTCGTTGATGAGAAGGCCGACTTGAGAGCAAACCTGGAGGGCCAGATCTCTGGACCGCTCCACCTCCTGTCTGGAAGGGGCTGCTATCAGCCAATTGTCCAGGTAAGGGTACACCCGGACCCCTCGGCGCCGCAGGAATGCTGTCACCACGCCATGCATTTGGTGAAGACCCTGGGAGCTAGAGATAAGCCGAAGGGCATGGCTCGGAACTCGAAGAGGGATCCCTCCGCTCGAAAGCGAAGGAATCTCCGATGTGATGGACGGATAGGGACGTGAAAGAACTCGTCCTGTAGGTCCAGAGAGCAGAACCACACGCCGTGTTCCAGAGATGGTATTATCTGTGCCAGAGTGACCATTCTGAAGGTTCGAGACCTTAGGAACTGGTTCAGGTCGAGAATGGGGCGCCAGCCCCCCGTCGTTGCGGAACCAGGAAATACCTGGACACGAACCCCAGGTCTGAGAGGGGTCCTCTACCTCCGTGATCACCTCCTTTTGGAGGAGGAGGCGATGTCGGCTCGGCAGGCCGCCCAGTGAGCTGCGGACCCCGAAGCCCCAGTGCAGCGGTCTGAAGGGCGGGCCTGCTCGACCCAGAGGCAGGCCTTTCCCCACCACCTTCAGTACCCACCTGTCCGTGGTAACAGCGAACAGGCGGAAAGGAAGTGTCGGAGCCGTCTCCACGGGGGAACCAGGGTAAGGTGACGGGATGGGGCGACACCCCCAGCCTGTCACTGGGCAGGCTTGGAGGAGGGATCGGCCGAGGACCTCCTGGGCCTTTTCCTCCTGCTTCCTGTTGGAGGAAGCCGGCGGCTTGGGCTTGGGATACCAAGGTCGAGCCTGCAGGCCCTGGCGTTGCTGGGCGGAGCGCCCTGGGTATAGAGACGAAGGGCTTAGGCTGTGGCTGCGGCCTTTGTCCTGAGCGGAAGAGAGCGAGTCCAAGGTAGCATTGGACTTCTCGATCCTCTGCAGGTGACCTTCCACCCCAGGGCCGAAGAGGTCAGTCCCCAAAAAGGGAACATCTGCCAACTTGTGCTAGGTATCCGAGGTAAAGGTGGATATCCTCAGCCAAGCCCGACGACGCATGGCCACTGCAGCCGCCACAGACCTGGCACATGAGTCCCCGATGTCTAACGCAGTCTGGAGCTGCTGTTTGGCCACTGCCCTGCCCTGGTCCTGCACCTGCCTGACCGTAGTCTGCAGATCTGCGGGAAGATGAGGGACAACCTCATCCAGGGAGCCCAACAGGGCATGAAAATGTGCCATGAAGACGTCCGGACTCGGCCTGGCGAAGGCCCGAGACAGGACGCAACGTAGACTTTTCGCCCGCATAATCCAATTTCTGGATTCCTTGTCGAGGTTTGTCTATATCCCCTGGCGCTCGGCACGGAAAACGCTGTTGGTAACCAACCCTCGGCCGAGGGTGTTCAAAACCGATAGGGAACCAGTAGGACCGTGATACTTCCTGGCCATCCTGGCCGAAGGCGCAGGGCAGGAAGCAGGACGCTGCCAAAGTTCCAAGGCCGACCTACTATGGCCTCGCCACCGGAAAGGCCTCCGTAGGGAGAATCCCCCGGTCCAGAATCTCCGTGAGGGGATACTGGTCTGCTTAGAACGGTTCGAGCTTCATCCCGTGGACTCGAGATGAGCCAGGCAATCCTAAGAAGGACGGAGGCTATCGTCCACTGACTGTCCTCCCGAGGACTCCAAGTCCATGAGCTTGGAGAAAAGGGAGGAATCATCCTCGGACCCGGAAGAGTCCTCAAAGAGCTGCCTCGAGCCTGAGCCACCCTCCACCTGCCGAGGTTTATCGGGAGTGAGGGTGACAGACAGCCTATGGGGCAAACCCATAGCTGACCGAGAATTTTTGGTCGGGCCCCAACTAACGGCTGTAGAGGCGGAGGTTCCACCAGAATCGGTGGGAGCTGGAATTGGTCAACAATCGGCCTGGGAACAGGTCCTCGGCTACAACGAGGGGTTGTTTCGCCGCTCCGTGACAGCCACTTAATGGCGGGGAAGACGATCAATGGGCTTATTCCCGTCAAAAGGAGCTGTTGCCACATGAGTTCTCATACCTCCGACGAACCTGGCGCCAAGCCCCTCGTCCGAGGAAGAGGAAGAGCGGCGGCGCCGCTTTACCGCGTGCCGGAACCGAGACCGCTTACATGGGCGCGGATCGGTCGGATCGCGAGATGTCCGAGACCGAGACCAAGAGTCCTCACTCAGGCCGAGGAAGTAGGAGAAGTGTCGAAACCGCACTCGCCTCGGACGATCCCACCAAGGCTCCGGAACCGGAGGCACAGACGAGCCGATGGGATCCTCAACTCTCACCGGGGAACCGGGAAAGGGGATTCTCAGCTTCTCCAGTTGACAACCTGCCTAACGGGTCGAAGAAAATCTCGATCTGCCGACAGGAGTCTCGGTCAACTGACCTGACGGGACACCGTGAAGCCAGTGGCTTGTTGAGGGTCGACTGAAGCTCACTGTCGCAGGGAGGATCTTCCCGCCTCCCAAGAGCGCCGATGGAGAGATTACTTTTGCTCTTTGGACCTGAAAAGGTCCCGATAGTTGGACCCTCACCTTGGTCGAGAGGGGTGACAAAGCCCTAAAAGAAGCTGAGTACGAGGCACCGAGAGAGAGGGACAAATGCCGCAGCCGAGGTAGAAGCTGCCCGCACGCCTCCTCGAGGGCTATCATCTGCTCGAGCTGATCCGCCGAGCTCGGCCACGGACACCGCCAACCGGCCTCTTTAGATTTCACCGTGGAATCTCTTCTCGGGCGCCTCAGTTGTAATCGGCAGCACGGCCTCAGGCGACGAGGGCCGAAAAAGAAGAGCACAAGTCGCAGGCCCGCGGGTCGTGCTCAAGGCCCAGGCAGTAGACGACATGGGAGTGCGGATCCGGTCTAGACATCTTCTGTCCGCAAGGGCACCTCCAGAAACCGAGTCGATTGTCCATCGCAGCCCGGAGAAGAAGACCAAGTCTTTTAGCAAAAAACTTTTGATTTCAACTTCAAGAATAGGAACCAGTCTTAATGCGAGAGCTGCTTAGGAGGGAACCTGAGCTTCCAAGCGTAAGGAAGATCTGACGCCATGGGGCGGAGCCGAGAGTTTTACCACCCGGGTGGGTGGGAGGAGCCAGCTTGAAGACCTTCCGGCAAGATTTAAAGCGGCAAGGAACCTGCTAATAAGTGTGGATGAACAACATATCCATGTCCCTAGAAACACAGTTTTCCAAGTCAAGTACTTAAGCTCTGCAGAAGACAATGGCTCAAAAGGGGGTTGCACAAGCTGAGCAATGCAAATATTAAGATCCCAAGCAGGGGTAGGGTCCCTGAACGGGGGGCTGGTGTGAAGCAACCCTTTAAAATACTTGGAGAACACAGGGTGAGCTGAAAAAGAAGAGGGCTTACTTTGTTGATAAGAAGGCAGACACAGCTGCCAAGTGCACTTTTAGGTAGCTGGTCCAGCCCCAAGGAATTCAAATGCACCAAATCATCCAGGATCGTGGGCACGCCAGCAGATTCTGGGGAAATATGTTTACCAGCACACCATATGGAAAATCTCTTCCATTTTGAATTATAGGTAGCCCTGGTGGAAGGCTTCCTAGAGGCCTTCAATATATCCAATACACCTTGGGAAACGTGTAGGTCAGCAAACTCTAACTCTTCAAGAGCCATGCCTTGAGATTGAGAGATTTGAGGTTCGGATACCAAACTCTCCCCTGGGCACAGGTTAACAGGTTGTGATTCCTGGGAAGACACAGGGGAAGGTGGACTGCTAAGGACATGAGGAGTGGTTACCAGGGCTGCCTGGCCCAATCTGGAGCAATCAGGATCATCTTGTAGGATTGAGATCTGATTCTGACTAGCACTTTGAAAAGAAGGGGGGAAAAGCATAGAGAAACTTCCCTTCCCAACTGAGGAGGAAGGCATCCAGAGGGCTGAGCCCAACACTGGGGGCCTGCAGCAAAAAAGGGGAAGTTGGTGATTATCTGGGGCTGCAAAGAGATCTATTTATGGGTGCCCCATCTGGCAATACTACCTCCAGTACTAGGGGTCCAGTGCCCATCTCGTGATGGCCCTGGGAAATCCTGCTGAGAACATCCGCTAGACATTGTCCTTGCCTGGGAGGTGAACTGCCGTAAGGGGAGGCATTCAGAGAATAAGCCAGAGACTACAACTTCATTGCTTCGGTGCACAAGGCCGAGACCCGAGTGCCCCTTGCTTGTTGATGTACCACATTGTAGTGGTATTGTCTGTTCTGACCTGAACAACCTTGTTCTGAACAGATGTGGAAAAAACCTGGAGTGCTAGAAAAACTGCTCTGAGTTTCAGCAAATTGATGTGGAGCAGAGATTCCTGAGGGGACCACAGCCCCTGGGTGGAAAGGTCGCCCATGTGAGCTCCCCACCCCAAGAGGGATGCATCTGTAGTAAGGGTCAAGGAATGAGCCTGGGGAGTGAAGGGAACCCCCTGTCTCAGATTGTTCTGATCCTGCCACCACTGAAGGGCCTGGATCAGGGTTCGAGTCACTGGAATCAATTTGGTTAGAGGATCTGTCCTTTGAGACCAAAAGGCTCTCAAATAGAACTGTATGTCCCTTATCTGAAATCTCGCTCCCTGCACTACTGCTGTAGAAGCAGCCATGTGCCCCAGGAGCTGTAGAAATGCCTTGCTGGTCAAGAGACCTGCAGGGTGAAAGAAGAGGCCAGAGACACCAGGGTCCTTGCTCTTTCCAGAGGAAGGAAGGCTCTGGCTTCTTTGTGTTCAGTTCTGCACCTATGAAGGTGAGAAGCTGGACAGGTTCCAGAACTGACTTTGGAAGATTGAGAAGGAAACCTAGAGATGTAAGCAGTTGCTGGGTTACTTGTAAGTGTAGTTTGACTTGTTCTGGAGACTGGCCTACAATGAGCCAGTCGTCCAGATAAGGAAAGATGGCAATCTTTTGCCTTCTTAAATGAGCAACTGCTACTGCCAGGCATTTTGTGAACACCCTCGGGCCGAGGTGAGGCCGAAGGGCATTGCTCTGAACTGGTAATGGCCTGAGGGCAGTTCAAATCTGAGGTACTTTCGATGGGAGCTCTGATGAGAACATGGAAGTAGGCATCCTTGAGGTCCAGGGAGGCAGCCAGTCCCCTGGCCTTAGAGAGGGTAAAATAATCCCCAGGGTCACCATTTTGAACTTTGGTTTTAAAAGGTGCTTGTTTAGATATCTGAGATCCAGGATGGGCCGCCATTCTCCTGTCTTTTTTCAGGTAAGGAAGTACCTGGAGTATAACCCTTTGCCCTGGTGTATGGGTGGAACCCTTTCCATGGCTCTGAGAGCCAGGAGGGAAGAAACTTCTGCTTCCAGGGCAAGTGCCTCTGATGGGTTTGCAGGTGGAAAAGAACTGGCTCTCATCTTCGGAAATTTTTTGAAGCTGAGAACCAGTCCCTGGCTTACTACTTCCAGGACCCACTTGTCTGATGTTAAAGACTTCCAGTCTTGGACAAAGTAAGCCAGCCTGCCCCCTACCGATAGTGGATAATCGGCCCTGGCCACCCCATCAGGGAGCCTGTTTTGCAGGGACTTTGGGTTGAGGGTAGAAGCAGGCTTACTAGAACCCCTTCTGCCCCTTCCTCTAAAGAACCCCCTCTGGGCATAAGCAGAAGAGGAGGCCTGGGCTTGGTAAAAAGGCCTATGAAAAGGCCTGCCCCTGCCCCTGACATGCTGCCTTTGAGGAGTGACTTGCCTTTCTTGGCCTGTGCATTCCTATAGGTGGTCCTATACTCATCCATTTTCTTCATATAATTCTCTGTCTGCTCCCAAACAGAGAATTGCCCACAACAGGAAAATCCATAGCCTTAGACTGAGTATCCTAGACAGGGCAGTACATCTGAGCCAGGCCATTCTGCGTAAGAGACACAGATGTAGCCATGACTCTTGATGAAACATCATTAGAGTCTACTGCAGCATGAAATTGCACCTGGATGCCTCAATACCATCTGCAGCCACCTGCTCCAGCTCCCTGGCAAGCTGGTCAGGGGCCTGTTTTGCTAGGGCCAGGACAGTATCCCACCTGGATTTCTGGTACCTAGCTGCATAAGCCATATAATTTGCCTGTCTGAGTCCCAGAGATGCTGCCATGTACTGTTTCTTTGCCATGGCATCCATCCTCCTGGAATCCTTTTCAGGAGGGTGAGAGGCTAGAGGAATATTAGCCTTGTCACAGGCTGCAGCCTGCACTACCCCCATATGGCTGCACTGCTGGGAGAGGAACTCCGTATCAGAGCCTGATAAAGCATACCTCTTGTCCATCCTTTTATCCACAGGGAGGATAGAATGAGGAGTTTTTAGAATTTTTACTGTCTGTTTCCTAAAAGATTTGTGCAAGGGAATAGACAGTCTCCTAGACTCTGGAATATCCATCATTTCCACAAAATCAGGCTCTTCTTGATCATCAACAGCTTCCTCAACAGGGAGTTGCAGAGTCTCAGCAACTTTCTTGTAAAACAAAAAATGAGTAGGGGACTCAGATAGCCTGGGAGGGGACACTCCTGAGGGTCTGTCTGGAGAGATGTCCGGTTCAATGGGCACATCCAGACTTTCAAAATCACACTCACTCTCCTCATACCCCTCCTCCCCTTCCTCCGGTTCATAAAAATCCTCAAAATCATAATCTTGAACCGTGGGAACCGTCCGAACCGAGCGCTTCCCTAATGGTGTCGGGTTCGATGGAACTGGGGAAAGAGACTGACAATTTGAATAGCTTTGGCTATATTCCTCAGCGTTGGAGAAAGAACTTTGGCCCCAAACTAGCTGACTTTCTAGTCCTTTAGTTGGAACCGGCCTCAGAGCTGGCTCTTCGCTTGCCCGAGGAAGTATCGCCTGGTCAGAGGGCACTCCTCAGGTTCGGTTGGAACCAAACCGGCTGGCCATCCGGGTCAGCAGACTTTTGTCCTCCCTTTCCCTGAGCCTACCAACTCTCTTTTCCACGGTGGCAGCAGGAAAATTCTTACAAATCTGGCAGTCTGCATTGAGGTGGTCAAACCCCAGACAATATACACAAGTGGTGTGTGGGTCAGCCTTAGCAAAGGCTTCCCCACAGAGGCCACAGTGCTGAAACCCAGTGGGTCCGGTTTTTCTTTTGGGTTTCTCAGACATAGTGTCAGCCTAACCAAAACTTGCCCGCTAATGGCAATCCACCAAGCAAGACTTCCTTATCGGTTCCCAACCATGTCACGGGTCGTGGAAAAAAAACGTAATAAAACCGTTTTTTTAGAACCGATAAGAACCGGGAACCGCACTCTAAAGGACTAGAAAGTAATTTTAAACCCAATCTGATCGGTTCAAACCGAACCGAAAAGACGTCTACAAGTTCCACACAGAAGAAAATAAACAAAAGCCTGTCTATTACTTACAATACCACAGACAGAGCTTCAACCGACGATTGCGGTTAAATTTTGGTAAAATAAACCGAGAATTACACTTTAAAACCGACAAACGAACCGAGCAGCAGGAGGAATCTCCGGAGCGACTGTTCAGTGAGGCGGAGTAAAGAATCTGACAGTTTAAGTTTGAGCTACAACAGACAGAGTGTTCAACTGAGCTCGCGCTCAAGATTCCATGCCCTGTGCGCCGCAGGCCCCACCGTGGGGGGAAAGCCACGGGTATCGGGGACAGCGGCCATCTGGGGAACAGAGGGCTGGCAGGCCTGCGGACCGGCTGAGGACACGGTGGCAGGAGGCCTCAGGGTAAAACGCATAAATAAAAAAAAAAAAAAAAAAAAAAGATTCCATGCCCTGCATGGAAAGTTAACTCTTTCACCTCCGGAGCAGTTCTAACATGGGGTTATACTGCATATGTCATAATATAGCAAAACTTCATGTTGTTTGAAGCACCTAGCAATGGAGCGTTGGATTCTGGGAGGCTCTCAGCCATTGCATTGAGTGTGTTCTACAAGGTGTACTCGTTCTGAGGAATGTAGGAATTCAAGATGCAGAAGTCTTCTTTGGTCCACAGATGAAGACTGAAATGTTATGGTGGACCCCATACCCCTGAGGAAAAATAACTGGAAAGAAGATCTTCCATCGCAATGATACAGAAGGCTTGCATTCCAGCCCATAAAATGAGTCATCCGCTGTGTCTTCGACAAAGCAGATTGGGAAGAGACTCATCCAGAGCCACTTCTACCCTAGAATAACCTCCAAAAGGTAGGTCTAGACCAGGAACACTGGAGATGCCACCACCTGGATCGATGAAGAGTTCAGCGCCATCTGCAGCACCAGATCTGGAATCGGCACCACACCCGGCACTGATACCGCACACGGCACCACACGGCGCAAGAACCACTGCTAGACCTGAAGAAAAGGGAGAGAAGGAAAGCAGTACTGTGCCGGCCTCTAAAGGGAAAAAGAAGAGGGGGGTAGACACGAGGAGTCGGCATCAATGGTGTTGGCACCAGAAAGGGCACTGCACATATCCTGGCCCAACTGACCCAGTCATGGTCCGGTGGCTCTGAGGCCCAAAGGCCCCAGAACTGGGTCCACTGGCCAGGGCAACTAGGCAGACACCGTACCCCCTGCTCCAAAAGAGTGGCCCAGAGGTGAAACCATTCACCCCATCGAGGATAGAGACGGGATCCAGTGCCAATGATCGTGACTGTTAAGAGCGAAGCCAGAGAGGAACCCACCGGAGTCGGTTCAGGCCTACCACTCTCCACCACCAATCCCCGCGCAGACGTACCAGAGGGCAACCTCGAGCAGTACCGATTCTTCTTCCACCGACAGGAGGAAGAAGAGCTTGAAGTCAAGCGGAGCTGGGTCCCGGAACTGCAACTTTTATGCTTCGGGCAGACTGTCCCTCCCCCCCAAGCACCAGACTGCCCGTGGATGGACCCCCGCCCCCTGCAAAGGGCAGCAGATCGGACATAGCCCCGCTGCCATCACAGCTTTCAAACGAAGTCTCCCTATCGTCACCACTACCATCTAAGGTCGACTCTGTTGATGGCAGGCTGAGAATTTCTTCTTCTTTTTCATCATTATCTTTTTCTTTCTTTTTCTAAACAAGAAAAGAACACTAAAAGTTAAATGAATACTGAACGGCTATAGCTGCTGTCGTACAGACGAAGACTTGACTCATGGCAGGCGAGTGATGTCGACATCGAGGCACATTCGACGGCGGGAGAAAAGGAACTGAGGCGGGTCGACGCCGAGAGGACCTATACAGTGCAAGCTACTCTCGAGGCACCACGCATGTGCAGTCTTATCCCAGCGCCGGCCCTCCTGAAGATTTTTGGCTCCCATGTGGTCCTAGCACATCCAGTATAGTCCCATTAGTGTGAATGAATGGTGGAGACTTTTAGTCCAGGAAGATGAACCGGCTCTGTGTTTGACCTGTGAACAGGGCCTGGAGCCAGTGTTTTGAGGGACTTTCCAAAAGGAAGACCTCGGGTGGCTTCTGTACTGGGTATGGTACAGGGAGTGAACAGATTTAACTCTTACAGGGCCACAGACTGATATGTATATCCTTCCAGAACTCTAATACGTTCTAATTCTGTCAGCACTGAGCACTCCCTGGGGCCTGCAGCTCATTAATAATGTCTTGAACCAAAGGGCCAAACAAAATGGAGCCAACAAAAGGGGCATCCAGGATCTTCTGCTGTATGTTGGCAGGGAACCCAGAAACCTGGAGCCAGGAATGCTTCCTAAGGCAAATATGCAAGGCAGCCGTTCTGGCCATAGTGTCAGACATATCATAAATGGCATGAAGGAAATGTTTACTAACATCCTCAGCAGCCTGAAGGGTCTTGAGGATTTCCTGTCTCTGTGGTTCTCTGGAAGGGCCTGAGCTGCGGCCCTGCCCTTCTTCCAGGGGGTATTCTGGCATTTAATCAAGTGAGAGAGGTAGTTTGAAATCCTGAGGCTTAATGTGGCTGAAGCAAATGCCCTCTTGCCCCATAAGTACAACGTCCTGGACTCTTTGTCGGGGGGAGGGACCTGAGATGCTTAGGTGCTCTGGAGCGGTCATGGGCAGCCTTAATGACCACAGAGTCCGTCTCACGCTGAGTGGAATAATATCGCTTCCCCATTGGAGCATGGTAAAGCTTGTCTGCCCTCCTGGGCATGGCAGGCACTCAGAGGGGCCTGTGCCAGACCGCCTTGGCAGCATCATCCAGAGCTGGGAGCAAAGGAGGGATGACTTTAGGAGGAGATTCAGGGATCTACAGAAAGTCTACCAGGTTCCTCCTGCCGGTATCCTCTTCCTCAGTCTGGAATCCTACAGCAGGCTACAGCCGCTTCATAATATAAAAACGGGGGTCCTCGGGGGAAGTGGGGAGTCTGATACTCCAAGTCCCCACTTCTGGAAGAGACAGTGGACCTATCTGAGGAGTAGGCCCCATCTTCCCCTTCCTCCTCCTCCTCAGGCAGGAGGAGAGCAGGGCAATACTCCCCTTCGACATTGACCTGGTCTGAGACATAAACCAACACAACGTACACAGACGACACCTGGGAGGGCGCTGGGTGAAGGATCCGATCTGACGATGAAGCTGGAGGAGGGACCAAAGGAGGTGCTGACGGTGGGGCAAGTGCATGAGTAAACTAATTGACCAGCGCCATGGTAAAGAAAGTTAAAATAGTATTAAGGTCGATGACGGATTGAGGAATAACTGTCATGACCGGGAGTGACAGTGAATGTAAGAAACCTACTTTTGATGGCCCTAAGGGCCCAGAGGGAAACGAGGTTGGGTAACTACCAGTTATTGACAGCCCTGCGAAAGCAGGGTGCGACGGGGTGGAGGGAAGGCCGGACATCGACAGCCCGCTGTCCTGAGCAGGAACAGCGGTGCCAATGCCAGAGGAGCCTTCAGAGGCACTGATTAGGCCGGTGGGGTAAAGGCCAATGACCTGAAGGATGATGGCTGGACTTCCAGTGAAGTTGGAGGACAGTCCCCCACCCGGATCAGCGTGGAAGGATCAGAGGCCGAGGTGGCAGAGAGAGTTGGTCCCGAAGGAACCACGAGGCAGTCCCAGAGGACTGGTGGGGGAGCACTCGGGGACCGGTGGCCTAGATAACAGTCCTTTCGATGATCCTTGTCTTTATGCTTCCCGAGGACTTGTCTCGAGCTTTAGCTGCCTGCGACCCCAAAGAGTGCACTGGAGATGGGGAGGAAGAAGCCCCTGAGTCCCACTGTTACAAACTGGCTAATTACTGCCTCAAAACACTGAGGGCTTTCTTATGGCACCAAAGAGTTGTGAGGTTAAACTTCTGGCAGAGGCTGCAGGTCTTGGGATTGTGAGAAGGCCTCAGACAGCAAACACAATGATCATGGTCATCCTCCCCCAAAATATTTTTTTGCAGTGGCAGCGACGGAAAAGAGAGGACGAGTCAATGGTTCTAGACATACAAAGTGGAGAAAATAAAGAAATATAAAGTTTTGGTGGAGTGACTGAACGACAAGGCTTCCGAAGGAGACCATGCAGTGAAGTTGACTACGAAAAAGAACTGAAGAGGGAGCAGGGCTGCCTACACCCATACAGGAGTGATGACATCGGTAGGCAATGTTAGCATGGGTGGCAATAATAGACTGCTACAGAAAAAGGTTACCATGGGATCCTAGTGCCAGATAGCTAAGTTCCATAGGTGTGACCTGATGAAAGAGATAACCCCGAGAAGATCTATGGATTGAAGGAGGCATCGATGTCCGTATAGTGCAAGACCCATCTACAGTAGACAGTATCGAAGACCTCCTGTGTGTCAGAAAATATTGTTGTACAGCTCTCCAAGTGACATATGTGCTGTATGAGATCATACTCCTTTTCTTTGGTGGGACATTCTGTTCTTAAAGAAGAAGGTCTGTGGAAGCACAGGGGAACTGGCACCTGCTAAGGCTATGTAAGTGAAGACACAGTCTCTGCTTTAGAAATGAATGAAAGACTCACCAGAGCTGCTGTTTTATTGTGCAGCATAAAACTTTTGTTTGTGGTCACCTGATGCGATTCACCAATCCTGGCTTTCTCAACCTTTGAACGCCAGGATTGGTGAAATGTGTCAGGTGACCATGTGTCAGGTGAGCATGAAGTGACACTGTACGTAGGGAGCGGGTGGAAAGACGAACACGAAAGTGGAAAGCTGTTTTATGTTCACTAAGTGCCTTTTTGAGTTTTTAATCACTAGAACATCAATAAAAAGAAAAGTTTTATGCTGCACAATGAAACAACTGCTCTGGTGAGTCTTTCATTCATTTCTAAAGCAGAGACTGTCTTCGCTTATATAGCCTTAGCAGGTGTTGGTCACCCCATGCTTCCACGGACCATCTGCTTTTTGACTGAGGCACTGCAAATCCCTGGTGCGGTTGCACTCTGCAAATACCAAAAACTCCATTCTGTTCTTAACCACAACATTGTGACAGTCTTCTTTGAAACAGTAACTGATAAAAGCTACAATTTCAATTGTGTTGCCTCAGATTTTACATTCTCAGGGTGGGATGGACAGGAGGACCAGAGATGGCGCAACTAAACCAGGGGTTTTAAGAATTGTTTCTATATCCAGCGATATGTCTCTCCAAAAGCTGACCAACTTGGGGCATCCCCAAAATAAGTGGACCTGATCTGCATGCGGTGTTCCACATCCTTGCCAGCAGAGCCCCCTTTCTAGCCTAAGGAACTTCTCTTGCAATGCTAGGAATATGCAGAATATCTTTCTGAAATCTAGAGAGAGGTTTTTAGCTAAGGGAGTAGCATTTGCAAGTCAAGATGGTCGAGACGTGGACTTTCTCAGAGAAGCACTGTAGACAAGGCTCCACGATGTCAAGGAGATAGTTGAGAATTTTCTTTGGAGAGCAGCAAAAGGTACTTTTGGAGTCCTTGGAGCATGAAACAGAAAAACGTTTCCACTTTGCATCATAAGCTTTTCTGGTTAAAGGCATATGAGCTGCCAGAAAAAAGAACAGTCACATAAGAACTTACTGTAACAGTAGATTTTCGAGGGGATCTCAGTCATCAGGTAACACCGTAGGAATCTTCATGGCAGATTTTCAGCAGTACAACTGGGGCCATCCACTCTGTCGATGTTCGCCGACATCAGTAACCCTACACAGATGTGGGCAGCCCCGCTCCCTCCTCAGTTCTTTCCCTCTGGAGACTAAGGGAGCAAGGCTCAAGCCCTGAGGAACCAAGGAGAGACAGAGGGACCGAGCTTTAAATAGAAGATAAGATACAACAGATAAGACAGTTCCTAGACAGGAGCCCCAAGAAGGGGAATGGTGGGAGGGAAATCATACCTGATGACCGAGATCTCCTCAAAGATCTATTGTTACAGTTAGTTCTTACATAACTGTTCTATCTTCTTCGGGGGTATCTCAGTCATCAGGTAACACCATAGGAACGAGTACCAAGCAGTGACAAGTGTAAACAGACAGTCTGGGAGGCTGGATCTCCATAAACTTAAGACAGGAGTCCTTGTAACACAGCCCTGCCAAAACCTGCATGGGCTCTTGAGGCAATGTCGAGACTATAATGCTTGGTGAAAAAGTGTGGACTGTACTCCAGGTGGCAGCCACACAAATGTCAGCAGCTGAGACCCTTGGAACAAGCCATCGAGGTAGCCATACTTCTGGTGGAGTGAGTTTTGACAGCACCAGGCAATTCCTTGCCATACTTATTGCAGCAGAACACAATGCAATTTGCCAACCATTTGGATAAACACTGCTTAGAAACTGAAGCAAGCCCTCTACCTGGGGCGAAAGAAAGAAACAACTACTTTGACTTTCTGGACTCTTTAGTACAAAGCAGATAATACTTCAAAGTTCTGTGCACATCTAACGTATGGAACAGTGCTTCCTCTGGATTGGCATGCTCAGGAAAATAAGCAGGAAGGTGGACAGACTGATTTGAACTGACACATTAACTTGGTTAGAAACTTAGAATACTATGCGCAAAGATACCCTGTCTTTGTGAAAGATCAAATAAGACTCTACACCAGAGGGCCTGAAGCTCTGAATTCTTCGAGCAGAAGTAATTGTAATTAAAAATAGTGCTTTCCCACTGGCCCGGTAGCGCTGAGGGCTGAATGCCTTACCTGGCGCTATGCCGACGACCCATGTTTGGGAGTGAGAATGGACCGCTGGCGGTCGGCAGGGGAAGAGAAGGATCGAGCATCCGATGGACTGCCTCCTTCTGGGGGCACCAGCAGATGGTATTCCACTGGACCCTGCTGGCGGCCTGGTGGCAGTGCACCAGCACTGCAAAAAGGGGAGGAGATGGGGCAGATGATTGGAGGAGCATGTGCGGATGCATGCGCTCTCTCCCTGCGGGCTTCATTGCACGCCCCACCTCCTAAAGGGGAGAAAAGTGGAAAATGGTCCTGACAGCGCAGCATGAAGCTGTCCCTTGCAGGCACCCCCCCGGGAAGGCACCTCCCTGGCTGGATCCGTGTTGGGTGGGTTGAGATGCTCCCCACCACCCTGCCACGAAGGGTAAGTCATGGGGGCTCAAGGGAGGGGGTGTGATCCTTGGGGAAGGCGCTGGGGGGAAGGGGAAAGGTGAATAGGGTGAAGGAGTACCAGCCAGGACGGGGAAGAAGAACAAATTACTCACCTGTAGTGATCTTGTTTCTTCCCAGGGAACCACTAATATTATTACTCTTTGCAGTGCTCCCTTAAGCCAGCACTGCCTCGGAGCCAAATAGAATGCTATGATAATTATGGAATGTTTAGCTCGTGCATTCATTTTCAAACTGCCCTATTCTAACTGCCTGCATTCTACCTCAGATTTCTGTGAATCCTGCAAAGAGGCCATAAAATATAGAACAATTAACAATTAGAATGCTAATGCCCAACAGGGCCTTATAAAAAGAAGTAATAGGCCAAGAAAGGGCCAACAAAAACACAGTAATAGAATGAGTTCTCTTTTCTGAGCCAGATATACCCTTAGAAAAGAACCTACCAGCTAAGCACTACCGAAATGTGCCAGCAGGTGACATACCCATCATATTGAAAAGCATCTCAGCTGTATAGAGCATTTTTATGTGATTCCAAGGGGAGGACCGGGACGAGGAGTAATAATATTAATGGATCCCTAGTAAGAAACAAGATTACTACAGATGAGTAATTTTTTCTTCTAACCCCAGGAATCCACTAATATTATTACTCTTTCAGACTATGTAGCAGTACCACTACGAGGTGGGCAGAATCTATTTAGGAAAAAGACTCTGCAAAACAGCTTTTCCAAAACTGGCATCACTCCTAGCCTGAGTATCCATGCTGTAGTGTTTAGTAAAGGTGTGGACTGACCTCCAGGTAGCTGCTTTACAAATCTCCAACAGAGAAACCTCTCTGGCAGCTGCAATGGTGGCTGCTGTGCCCCTTGTAGAATGGGAGTGAAGACCTGAAGGAGGGACCTTGCCCACCTTTGAGTAGCAGTACTGAATACACTGGACTATCCACCGAGATATAGTCCTCTTTGAAGCAGATCCCTTGCCTACTTCCCCATAGGTAAGGAACAGTTGCTGTCTGTCCTGCCTATGATCCTTGGTATTGGCTATATAATAGCTCAATGTTCTCTTCACATCCAAGCTATGTAGCCTACGCTCACCAGAGCTAGAGTGTACAGTAAAAAATACTGGTAAGGTAATGGACTGGTTCAGATGAAAGTCAGAAACTACTTTGGGAAGGAACTTTCTATTAGTTCTCAGCACTATCTTATCATTGTGGAAAGAAATATAGTCCTTATCCACGCATAGGGCTTGTAACTCACTTATCCTCCTGGCAGAGGTAAGTGTCACTAGGAAAACTACCTTGCAGGTAAGAAATTTGAGCTCTGCAGAAGCTAGGCAATACAAATGTTGAGGTCCCAAGCTGGCACTGGTTCCCTATGAGGGGAAACATGTAAAAGGCCCTTAAAAAATCTTCTAAATATGGTATTCGAAGCTAGGGATACCTCTTTCCCTACAGAGAGAGAGAAGCTGAAAGTGAAGCCAGATGAACCTTCAGAGTTGAGTGCTGCAATCCCAAGGAATGCAGATAAAACAAATAATCTAGGAGGGTAGGGATGCCAGCCTGTGCTGGGATTATGCCCTTGTCTGTACACCAAATAGAAAATCTTTTCCATTTTGAAGCATAAGTTTTCTTAGCAGAAGGTTTTCTGTAACTCTTAATGGCTTCTAAAACTGCTTGGGAGTATTGGGAATCTGAACACTCTAAGTCCTCAAGAGCCAAGCTTCGAGTCTGAGAGACCTGAGATTGGGATAACCACCCTGCCTTGAAAGGAAGTCAGTAGATTGTACCTCTGAGGGAGGTAGATCAGTTTGCTCACTAACATTGAGAGCAACAGGGAGTACCATGGCTGTCTTGGCCAGTCTGGGGCTATCAGAATCCTCGAGGCTGGCTGTGACCTGAGCTTGATGAGTACTCTGAGAATCAGAGAAAAGGGAGGGAAGGCATAAAGGTATTTGCCTGTCCAATCGAGAATCAGGTCATCCACGGGAACAGTCCCTTTCACTGGAGCCCTGCAGCAATAGAGGGGTAAGTGATGATCCTGGTGGGAAGCAAAGAGATGCATTTCTGGGGTTCCCCATCGTCTGAATAGGACCTGCACCACTTGGCTGTTCAGTGACCATTCGTGATGGGCCTGGTTTATCCTGCTCAAAGCATCTGCCAGGGTATTGTCCTTTCCTGGCAAATGGATTGATTGTATGGAGGCATTTAGAGAGTAAACTAGGCTCCATATTTTCATTGCTTCTGTGCACAGTGGAGTGGATCTTGTCCCTCCTTATTTGTTGATATAGTACACTGTGGTGGTATTGTCTGTTCTGATCTGAACCACTTTATCCTTTATAAGATGAGTGAAGGCCTGAAGGG
Source organism: Neoceratodus forsteri (assembly GCA_016271365.2). NCBI lineage: Eukaryota > Metazoa > Chordata > Ceratodontiformes > Ceratodontidae > Neoceratodus > Neoceratodus forsteri. Next base: position 484,860,926 of record CM028131.1, on the reverse strand, counting down.
CCAGGTAAACTGTTATCAACTCCAAGAGATTTATGTGCAGAAGGGAGTCTGCACTGTTCCAGTAGCTGTGAACTGTGTGGTCTCCTACGTGGGCACCCCATCCTAGAAGAGAGGCATCTGTTGTGAGCACCAAGGAGGGGGACTCCTGCTGGAAATGCAACCCTTCCCTCAGGTTGTCTGGATCCCTCCACCACTGGAGAGCCTTTAGAAGAGTTCTTGTTACAGGGACTAGTTCTGAAAGTCTATCTCGCCTCTGGGACCAATGGGTCCTGAGGTGAAACTGAATGTCCCTCATTTGGAAACTGGCACTCTTGACTGTACTTGTTGCTGAAGCCATATGGCCTAAAGGCTATAGAAACTGAGTTGCTGGTTTTGGCCTGCCCAGGACGAATGAGCTTGCCAGAAGCTGGATAGCTTGTACCCTTTTCAAGAGTAGAAAAGCCTTTCCCAGAATTGTATTGAGTTCTGCCCCTATGAACTGCAATACTTGGATTGGGGTGAGAACTGACTTTTTGGCATTTAGAAGAAACCCCAGGGAGGAGAGAACACCATGAGCTAGCAGTAAGTGTTCTGACACTTGATGGGATTTTTCTACAATCAGCCAATCATCCAGATATGGAAAAACTGAGACACCCAGCTTTCTGAGATGTGCCACAACTACTGCTATGCATTTGGTGAATACCCTTGGTGCGGAGGTAATGCGGAAAGGAAGTGTTGAGAACTGGTAGTGGCCTGAGGGGAGAGTGAACCCGAGATATCTTCTGTATGATTCTTTGACAAGGATGTGAAAATATGCATCTTTCAAATCCAAAGAGGATAGCCAGTCCCTTTTTTGTAGTGCTGGCAAGATTATTGCCATTGTAACCATTTTTACTTGGGTTTCACCAAGTACTTGTTTAGATGTCTGAGGTCTAGTATAGGTCGCCATTCTCCAGTCTTTTTTGTTGTTAGGAAATACCTGGAGTAGAACCCTTGTCCTCTTTGATTGTGTGGGATAGGCTTAACTGCTTTTGCCAGTAATACATTCTTTACTTCCTGCTCCAGCAGTTTTCTTTGTGAGGGAGGAACTGATGCAAAACGTTTTACCCTTGGAAGGGGAAGGGACTTGAAACAAAGAGAGAGACCATGACCCACTATTTCCAGGACTCACCTGTCTGATATGATTTTTGACCAGTCCTGGAAATAGTGGGACAGTCTGTCCCCTACTGGATGTGAAGAGGCAGCCTGAAGGGAAGAGTCAGGGGTTCTGCTTTTGTTGTTATTGAGGTTGGGTAGAATGAGACCCTCTGTGGGAGCATCTTCTGCCCCATGCCCTATAAAAACCCATCTGCTGGGGTTGGTACTGTATCTGAGGAGCAGCTTGCACTTGAAAGAAAGGTCTCCTAAAAGTAGACCTGCCTCTGCCTCCCCTAGAATAAGAAGTAGAAGGAGAAGGTCTGTCCCTGGTGAATTACTTCTGAAAGTAGCCTTGTACTCTACTTTCTTCATGTAGGCTTCAGTTTGTGCACCAAAAAGGGAATGGCCCTCGACTGGGAAATCCATTGCTTTGTTTTGGGTGTCCTAGCTGAGGCTGGTAGCCCTCAGCCACGCAAACCTTCTCATAACTACAGTACCAGCCATCCATCTGGCAGCAGTATCGTTCATGTCTGCTGCCATCTGGAATTGGTATTTGGAAGCTTCCAAACCCAATTTGGATGTCTCTAGTAACTCCGAAACAGTGAGGGAAGGATTTGCCTCTGCATTATCTACCACAACTGCCATAAAGCCTTTTGTTAAAGAGCAGCATGTGCTTGGTAAGTGACTCACCTGATAGTAAGAGATGCTGAGAGGTACCCCGTCTCAGTCATACTGTTCACCCTTCTGGAGTCTTTCTCAGGTGGATGAGAAGACAAGGGTTTTTTTGCCTTCTCACAAGCCGCCTGCTGTACAATGCCCTGATGATCTGGGTGACTGAATAAAAACTCAGCACCAGATCTCTCCAATTGGTACTTTTGTCACATTTTTGTCAATAGGTGTGACAGTTTGAGGAGCTTTTACAATTTCCAGAATGTCTTTTCTGAAAAATTTGTAAAGAGGAAGGAGAAATCGTTCTGAGGGTGTTAGCCCCATTACTTCCATATATTAAACTTCTTCTTCATCCTGCACGTCTTCAATTGTTTGGAGGTCCAGTGTTTCCATCATTTTCTTGATGAATGAAAAATGGGAGGAAAAATCCTCCGAGGGCCTAGGAGGGGAACCGAAGTCTTGCTCCAGTGACACATCAGGCTCTATTCCTTCCTCCTCCTCCTCCTCCTCATCATCATCATCACCACCACCCACTGTGGAAACAGGCACAAGAGGGGTAAGCAGCAGCTGTTTTATTAACTGAAACAGTTACAGACTGGTGGGGGGGGGGGGGGCAGGCCCTACAGCACTTGTAACAAAGCCAGAGCTTGTGTAATATCAGCAGGAGAGGGAGTATCTGTGGGCACCTGAGAGACCCCTTGAGGCGTTTCACACGGGGAGTCAGTGTGCTTACTTTTTCTTAGTTTTTTGGCAGGCAGCCGGCTGATTGCCTCTCTTACTAGAGCCCTCACCCATATCAGGGGTGAATTTGGAGGCTCTAGAAGGAACTGCCACATTTTTAGAGGGGGTGAACTGGTCAGAGCCCAGAGACCCCTCTTCACATCTTCTCTTAAGCCTCTCCCTGTGCTTCTCCACAGTTTTTTCAGGGAAAGACTTGCAAATTTCATAATCCTCACTGAAATGTTTCACACCAAGACAGAGCAGATAGAAGGTCATGTTTGTCAGCCCTGGCAAATACCTCCAGTTATTATTTAATAGTAATTTAAACCTTTAGGTCCTGTGTTCTTTTTAGTTTATCCACCATTATAGAAAACAGGACTAAAAACATTAAACAGAAGAAGATTTAAAAATATGCAGTCGGTTTTAATGGATAAAGTGATCGGTTCAGAAACTGATAAATTTGAAAAGAACCATGGTTTGGAACGTATTCTGGAATCGATAAACCGCTAGGAGAAACCGGAAAAAACTTTGTTTAATGAGCTGTTAAATCTAATTAATTTTAAAAGAAAAACAATCGAAATATAAGAAAAGTTCTCCTATGAAATTAATAAAGTAGTTGTCACTTTCTTCTGTTCCAAGGAACCGTGAGGGAACCGATAAAAAACTAGAGAACCTAACTATGAGGTAAAAATACCAACTAACAATAAGAATAAGGCAGTAAATGAAAAATAAGACAAAATACTTAAGTTTTTTGTGATCTTAAGAACAATTTAGACGATCTTGATAGATAGAGACTCTAGGGTGTCTGAACTTGTGACAGCGGAGACAAGAAATTGAGGTAGAATGCAGGTAGTTAGAATAGGGACGATTGAAAATCAATGCATGTGCTAAACATTCCATAATTAGCATAGCATTCTACTTGCTCCAGGGCAGTGCTGGCTTGAGAGAGCACTGCAAAGAGTAATAATATTAGTGGATTCCTGGGTTAGAAATACCAGATAAAACAAAAACAAATGAAAAAATGTCCAAGAGAGAAAGCTAAATCACAAGTTGTGACTGGCCTAACAAGGAGACAGGGTCAACTTTTCCAAAATAAAATTTAGTCCAATGCTGGACCTGGAAATGGATTGGGTGGGGTTTCAGGTGCAGGATGCATCTGAGAAAAGTACAGGAGACATCTAGTTGAGCAATCGGATTGTCACCCAGAGCTCATGAAGAGAAATAGCCAAAGGTGACCTTGAGGGAGGAATACTGAGACCTGAGTCGACAAAATAAAAGGTAGTTCAGGACATGATTCACGGGCAGGTGAAAGGTTCTTGGGGATGCTGGCAGCTATATGGCAAAAGTAGTTCCACTTCGTGCATAAGTGCACGGTCAGAAGGCTGCAAGCTACCGGGACGCCAGCCACCCTGTTAGAGACCCCAAACCGCAATGGCTACGCTCGAGCCAAGCCTGGAGAAGAGGGACTCAGACTGGATGGACTGTGTCCCCAATCCTAGGTCAGCAACTTCCAAAGGGCAGGAGGACCAGAGGTTTTCCACTAGTTGTTAAAGCAGAGGGAACTATATCTGGTGAACTAGACTGGAATTACTAGAATATTCTTCTTCCCATTTGCAGCTTGATCAGCACCTCTGAATTAGGGAAACAGAGAGAATGTGTATAAATTTCTGTCTAAGAGGGACAACGCCCAGAAAACCTGCCCTGATCTAGCTTAGTAGAAATTGGGCAGTTTTATGCTGAGTGAGATGCAAAGGTCCAACCTGATTCATTCCAGAACATGATCTGTTACGGATGAAAAGTTCCATTCAGATATGCTGGACTGAGTCCTGAGACTGTCGGCCAGGTGTTTAGGACACCTGCAGTGGACCGCAGGGAGTCGATTGTGCCCAGTGCTCAATGACTTCCATGGCCTCGCAAAATGGATAAGGTGAGTCCAGCCCTGCCTGTTGATGAAGACAACACCAGGTCCGACGCACCAGCAGCTGCTGTGCAGATGCGCCTGAAATTCCTGCATGGCACAGAGCAGCTTTCATCTCAGGACACTGATATGGTGGGCAGCCCCATCATGTACCAGGAGCCCTGGTTTGAAGGACCCAGGTGTTCCAAAGTCAGACCCAGCATCCATGGTTAGAATGACGCTGGAAGAATCTTGGAACCCGCCATTAAGGCTGTCACCGGACGGCCGACACAACCCCTCGACTTGTCCGAGGAGCCTATACCCAGGCGGTTGTTCGGCCAAAACCAGCTGCTCCACTCGATTCGTGGAACCTCGCGCTCCACAGCCACCATTGGGGCTCCGACCAGATTCTCGGTCGGCTAAGGGTTTACCCATCGGCTGTCAGTTACCCTCACTCCCGACCGACCTCGGCAGGTGAAGGGTGGCTCAGGCCAGAGGCAGCTCTTCGAGGACTCTTCCAGTCCGAAGATGATTCCTCCTTCTTCTCCAAGCGACTGGACTTGGAGTCTTCAGGAGGTCAGTCAATGGACGATAGCCCGTCGTCCTTCTAGGACTGCTTGGCTCATCTCGAGTCTCACGGGATGGAGCTCGAACCCGTTTCAAACGGGCCAGGTATCCTCAGGAGATTCTGGACCGAGGATTCTCGACGGAGGCCTTTCCGTGGCCGAGGCCATAGTGGGTCCGGCACTGGAACTTTGGCAGCGCCCTGCTTCCTGCCCTCGCCTTCGGCCAGGATGGCCAGGAAGTATCGCGGTCTCCGGTTCCTTGTCCGGTTTGAACACCCCTCTGCTGAGGGTTGGTTACCGACAGCGTTTTCCGGGCAACGCGAGCAGGGATGTGGACAAACCTCCTGACAAGGAGTCAAGAAATTGGACTACGTCGGGCGAAAAGTCTCGCTGCGTCCTCTCTGGCTTCTGCCAGGCCAGTTCGCCGCCCTCATGGCACATTTTTCTCATGCCCTGTTGGGCTCCTGGATGAGGTCATCCTCATCTTCCCGCCGATCTGCAGACTACGGTTAAGCAGGTGCGGGACCAGGGCAGAGCAGTGGCCAAACAGCAGCTCCAGACTGCTTTGGATATAGGGACTCATGTGCCAGATCGGTGGGGCCGCAGTGGCTATGTCGGCGGCTTGGCTGAGGATATCCACCTTTACTTGGATACCCAGCACAAGTTGGCGGATGTTCCTTTGGGGACTGACCTCTTCGCCCTGGGTGGAAGGTCACCTGCAGAGGATCGAGAAGTCCAATGCCACCTTGGACTCGGTCTCTTCCGCTCAGAAGGACAAAGGCATAAACCACAGCCTAAGCCCTTCGTCCTTCTGTGCCTCGGCGCCCGGCCCAGCAACGTCAGGGCCAGCAGGCTCGGCCTGGCATCCCAAACCCAAGCCACGGCTTCCTCTAACAGGAGGCAGGGAGGAAGGGCCCAGGAGGTCCCTCGGCCGGTCCCTCCTCAAGCCTGCCCAGTGACGGGCTGAGGGGTGTCTCCCCATCACGTCACCTTACCCCCTATAGGTCCCCCATTAGAGGGGCAGCTCCAGCACTTCCCGTTCCACCTGGTCCGCTGTTACCACGGACAGGTGGGTCTTGAAGGTGGTGGGAAGAGGCTGCCTCTGGAATTCGAGCAGGCACCACCCTTCAGAGCCGCCGCCTCGGGGCTCGGGATCCCCAGCTTCACTGGCGCTCGTCGAGCCACATCACTCTCCTCCTCCAGAAGGAGGTGGTAAGAGAGGTGGTGGACCCTCCTTCAGACCCAGGGTTTGTGTCCAGGTACTCCTGGTTCCGAACGACGGGGCTGGCGCCCCATTCTCACTCTACACTACCCAAACAAGTTCCTAAGGTCTCAACCTTCAGGATGGTCACTCTGGCTCAGATAATACCATCCTTGGAGACGGCGTGTGGTTCTGCTCTCTGGACTTGCAGGACGCGTTTTCACGTCCCTATCCGTCCGTCTCACCAGAGATTCCTTCGCTTCGAGCGGAGGGATCTCTCTTAAGTTCAAGCCATGCCCTTGACTTGTCTCCAGCTCCCAGGGTCTTCACCAAATGCATGGCAGTGGTGACAGCATTCCCTGCGGCCGAGGGGTCCGGTGTACCCTTACCTGGACGACTGGCTGATAGCAGCTCCCTCCAGGAAGGAGGCGGAGTGGTCCAGAGATCTGCCTCAGGTCTGCTCTCAACTGGGCCTCCTTATCAGCGAGGCCAAGAGTCGAACTTCGAGCGAAGCAGGTGATTCTATTCATCGAGCAGCTTCGACTCTCTTCGAGCGCGGCTCCCGGCGGACAGGGCCGAGGTTCTTTCCTCCTTTGCCCGATCATTTCTGGTTGGGCATTGCGCCCTGCCCGGGACTTCCTCGCCTCCTGGGTCTCATGGCGGCCTGTACCAGCGTGGTCCGTTGGGCCGCTGGAACATCGTCCCCTTCAGTGGGACTGGCCAGCCAGTGGTCACAAGCAGCGATCCCTTGGACCAGCTTTGGTCGGTGACACAGGGGATGTGGCAACTCTCCAGTGGTGGACGTTCCAGATCATTTGCAGGAGGGCATCCCGTTAAATCCGCCCGGGACGGTCTCTCTGTCGACGATGCCTCTCTGATGGGTTGGGGTGCCCATCTGGGGAACACCGGGCTCATGGCCTCTGGTCCCCGCGGAGTCCCGATGCCACATCAACCTGCTGGAGCTCGGCGGTCCGCCTAGCTCTCACCGCCTTTGCTCCGTTCCTCCGGGGTCAAGTGGTCCGAGTCCAGACGGACAATACCACGACCATGTACTATCTAAACCGCCAGGGCGGGACGCGCTCCATGCTTCTATGCAAGGAAGCTCTCCGCATTTGGTCACTCGTGCGCAGCCTGGAGGCGGATCTCCTAGCCATTCACGTGGCAGGAGCCTCCAACACCCTGGCCGATGCCCTGAGCCGGATAGGGGCTGCATCCCACGAGTGGTCTCTCCTGCCGGAGGTAGTACAGCATCTGTTCTCCCTTTGGGGCACACCTCAGGTGGACCTGTTTGCCTCCAGGGAGAACGCGAAGCTGAGTCTGTTCCATGCCCGCCCCCAGCAGCAGGGCTCGCTGCAGGGGGATGCCTTCTCGAGGCAATGGACCCCGGGCCTCTTTTACGCCTTTTCCCATTTCCCTTGATCCACAAGGTGCTTCTCAAGGCGAGGAGGGACAAGGCGCAGGTGATTCTGATAGCCCCAGACTGGCCTCGCCAGTTCTGGTACCAGATCTCCTCAGTCTCAGCTCCAGGACTCCGCGGCAGCTTCCAGCTCGCCGGACCTGCTCTCAGTCAATCAGGGAAGGTGTTCCATCCGGACCTTCAATCCCTGCACCTGGCGGCCTGGTTTCCTAGGCGGCTAGAGTTCAGGCTGGGTCTTTCCAACGAGGTCCTCAATGTAGTTGAGGCGTCCGTAAGAGTCGACCAGAAAATGCTATGCCTTCAAATGGAAAAGGTTTTCCATTTGGTGTCAGAGCAAGGGCTTGGACCCTTCCTCCTGTTCCTTGGCAAGCATCTTGGACTATTTATGGTCTCCTTTCTAGTCAAGGGCTTAGGTCGTGACCCTAAGGGTGCACCTGGCAGCCATCTCTGCTTACGGGGCGCGGGCGGGAAGCAGTCGGTGGCGCAGGAGAAGGCGGTCTGGCGCTTTTTCAAAGGCCTTGATCACATTTCCCCTCCAGTGCGGGAACCCCCACCTCCGTGGGATCTACTGCTGGTACTGGCAAAGCTCATGGGCAAGCCATTCGAACCTATGCACAGGTGTGCTCTCTCTCACCTGTCGTGGAAGACCGCCTTCTTGGTGGCTATCACGTCAGCCAGAAGGATGGGAGAGCTCCAGGCGCTTTCCATCAGAGTCTCCTTACCTGGTCTTCCACAGGGACAAGGTTGTCCTGCGCCCCCACCCGAAATTCCTTCCGAAGGTGGTGTCGGAGTTTCACCTTAACCAGGTGTTGACTCTGCCGGTGTTCTACCCAATCACACCTCGGAGGCCGAATATAGGCTCCATACTCTGGACCCTAGAAGGGCGCTCGCTTATTATAAGGAGCGCACGGCTGAAATTCGGGGAGAGGTTCGCCAGCTGTTTGTCACCTACGCTGAAGCCGCATCTGGCAGACCTGCAGCCAAGCGGACGATAAGCAGGTGGGTAACCTCCTGCATAGATCTCTGCTATAAGTTGGCGGGCATGGAGCCTCCCAGAGGGATAAGAGCTCATTCTACCCGCCATACTGCTGCAACGGTGGCTGCTTCCAGGGACGTCCCTATCCAGGAAATCTGCAGGGCTGCTACCTGGAAGTCAGCAAACACCTTCATTACCCATTACCACATCGACCTTGAGTCACGCCGGGATGCTGGTTTTGGGGCCTCGGTTCTCCAGTCTCTCTTTCCCAAGTAAGTATTGGGGTGTCGTCTTGCCTCCCTCCTCCCGGAGAACTGCTAGGAGTCTGCCAATGAGTGTGGATGAACAACATATCCATGTCCCTAGAAATACAGGTTACTCACCTGTAACAGGAGTTCTAGGAATGGTATATGTTGTTCATCCCATATTCCCGACCTCCGGCCGAGCGCCAACCTGAGCTTCCAGCGGGCCAGATCTGCGTCATGGGGCGGAGCCGAGTTATACCACCCGGGTGGGTGGGAGGAGCAAGCTTGAAGACCTTCCGGCAAGATTTAAAGCGGCAAGGATACTGCCAATGAGTGTGGATGAACAACATATACCATTCCTAGAACTCCTGTTACAGGTGAGTAACCTGTATTTTTCCAGTTGGTTCCCACTCCTGTAATTGCTGCCCTTGTACCATTCCGACCCCAGCCCTCTCTAGCTGCTTCTTGCCCTGTGAGGAAAGAAAACTACTGCCACTGTTGTGCCAAACACGTTGCTTTCCTCCTGGAGATAGTAAGGGGTCCTTGTACTGGGATAAATTAGAGGCCTGTGAGGATCCTCCCATGTCCTGTGGAGTGTCCAGATGGGCATAGGGGCTTCAAAGGCCCAGAGGAGGAGGTATTTTGTGCCCACGGAGCAACAAATCAAATCTTTCTTGACCGGTTATCATTTGAAAATACTAGTGTCAGTCTATTCTCTGATCATTGCTGTATGGAACAGTTTGTATTTGATACTCTTTGTTTACAGCTGGGATCAGGACAAACACCTGGAGAGCTTCTTAATCCATTGGTTCTCAATTCTATCCTAAATAAAGCTTTGCAGTACAGTCTTCATGGAGACTCGAGCTGGCTTCAAATCTCACCTTTGCACTTAAGTACCTTCCTGAAGTGTTCCAGCCCAATGCACCTGGACGTCCTGAACTGTCTGGAGCTGAGATACAAGGTAGGCTTGTGTACACCACCAGAAATTAGGGTTGTTCTTTTTGTGATTGTAGTCAGAAACAGAAAAAGATGCTTTCTGTCAGAAGTGCTCTGAATCATTGAGATGCCATACAGAAAAGCCTTTGGGTCTTAATGTAAAGAAAAACATGTCTCTTTACCCACTACTTTGGGTCAGGTTTTATTCTGGCACCAGCAGGCTCCAAACTAAAAGCTTTAAAATTGTGTATTGATCTTCCAAGAATCAGTCTTCTCCACAGAGTCCCACTAATGGGTCTGAGCCAGAAGGGGCTAGGACTTGTGGAGCCAAAACTTTTGAGAGCTGTTGGCTCAGGTATGTCCACGCATACACCAGCTGTACATGCTCACTGGTACAAAATGGCACCTGCCTCAGTTCCTTTTTCCTTGTTATCGAATCACAGCATTTTCGTTAGAAACATAGACTTTGACAGCAGATAAGGACCACTTGGACCACCTAGTCTGCCCATTTCCTACCTAGAGGATAAACTGCAGATCCCGTTTAACCAACAGCCTATTTCTTCCTACCCCCACAAAAATTGCCTTATTTCTGTCCCATGCATTCTTGAATTCTCCCACAGTTGTAGACCCTACAACCTCCTCAGGAAGGATGTTCCATGCATCTACCACCCTCTCTGTGAAAAAAATACTTCCTCACATTGCCCCTGAGCCATCCCCGTCTATCTTCAAATTGTGTCCCCTTGTTCTTGCACATCTCTTTTTCTGAAAGATGCTACCCTCTTGGACTTTATTGATTCCACTGAGGCACTTAAACGTTTCTATCATGTCCCCCCTCTCGCTCCTTTCCTCAAGGGTATACATATTAAGCTCCTTTAGTCTCTCCTCGTATGGCTTCTCTTGCAGACCCTGCACCATTTTAGTTGCCCTCCTCTGAACTGCCTCCATCCTGTCTATGCCCTTGTGGAGATGGGGTCTCCAGAACTGGACACAGTACTCCAGATGGGGTCTCACCAACTGTCTGTACAGGGGGATAACAATGTTTTTTGCTGGTGATGCCTCTCCCTATACATCCCAGTATCCCCCCAGCCCTCCCTACTGCCTTCTCACATTGCTTGCCAACCTTAAGGTCATCTGATATGATTACCCCCAGGTCCCTTTCTATTTTTGTTGTTGTTACTGCCTCCCCCAAATTGTGTAATCTTCCCCTGGGTTTTTGTTTCCCAGGTACATTATTTTGCTATGTTTGGGGCCAGAGCTTATTCAGTTTTTTTTCCAATAGTGTTCTAGCTAGTAAATCATGTTCATACTTCACGAAGTATAACTAGAGTGGTAGTCAGCAAACAGAAGACTGTACCATCCAAGATGGCTTGCTGACTCAGGCTTAGGGCCATCTAGTCCATGCCAACCTGCGCTTCCTCCATCTCCAGGCTTGGCTTCTTAAAAAACAGATGTGAACAACGGGTTCAGTGTTTCTCAGTGGGTCTCTGAGGTGCTACTTGCTGCTCATAAGCCTTCTACCTACTAAACATATAGGGCTAAATGGAAGTGTTTTTCCTTCTGGTTTTCCAGAATTCCCATTGACACTTTTAGATGTCCTCCTGAAAAGGTTTTGAAATATCTACTGAACCTGTCAGACTCAGGAGTCAGTGCTTCATATTCAAGGTCCATCTGTCTGCTGTTTCGGCTTATCATGAACCTAAGGACCCCTGATCTTGGCTCAGTTGCCACTGTTCAAAAGATTTCTCAGGGGAATTTTGCACACGAGACCTCCGATTCAGAAACCAGATACTCCTTGTGATCTCAGTCTTACACTAGACATGCTCATTTGCATCCTTTTAAGCCCTTGTGACACGGAATTCTGATTTGTAAAGCAGCATTTCTGATGTCCATCTCCTCTGCACTTCATGCTGTGGTCTCAGATCCTCTGTATACTGTCTTTCATAAGGATAAGGTGGTCTGACACACACACACCCAAGTTTCTATTTTTTGAACTTGTATGTTTATTGAGAGCAAAACTTGACAGACATAAACATGTAATACCTTATAGCATGTGGTGATATTCTAAAATAACTGGTTCAGTTTTAAACAACCATTGTTGGAGCATATACAAACCCAAGTTAAAAACCATTCCCACCTATAGTGTATATATAAAATTATATTTTACTTGCTTAAAATCCGGGCCCCTGGTGTTCTGTGGCAGAATTTTCTGATTTCTGCGGTAGGGCTCCTTGACTTCTGCGGCAGCATTTTCTGATTTCTGCGGCATGATTTATTCATTTCTCTGGCAAAATGCAGTCCTGTCATTGGCTAAACTTCAGGGGCAAGATCGTTTAGTTCTATGGCCCCGACCCTGTGGAATTCTCTACCTCACCAGGTGAGAAATTGCCCGACTGTCCAAAGCTTTAAGGGAGCTTTGAAAACATATCTTTTTAGCAAAGCTTTTAATGATTTATGATTGTTTTAGTGTTGTTCTAAGTATTTATTGTTTTATATGTTTGTACAGGCGCCTTGGTTTTAAGAAAGGCTCCTTGTATAAATAAAGAATGAATGAATGAATATGCTGAGCATAGAGGTGGGGCTTCAGGATAAACGAGGTGGGAAAGAAAGCCTGGCACTATGGAAAAACAGTATATTTATATGAAAATTCACCAAAAACAATGAATTCTGCGGCATGATGCAAATTCTGTGGCAAATTCCGCAACCGCAGAACCGCAGAATTCCAGGGGCCTTGCTTAAAATACAGTTCAACCCAGTTTATCCGACCCCGAATATCCGACTTTTCTGCCTAACGAACCTGCACTGTGTCTCCGCTTAATAGCTGTCAGTCTGCCACCTTATGTTGGTGTTAATTGGTTAAATTAAGCAATTAAGGCACTCCCTGAATCTAGCGTGACTGTATAAATAGATGTGTCTGTTCATGTATATAATGGATTCATCGTCCCCCAGTGGCAAAAGAAAGCGCCTTGTTCTCACAGTCGCACACAAGATGCAGATTTTTGAAAGGCTCGAGAATGGAGAGCGAGCTGTGGCACTGGCACAGTAATATGGTGTTGGGAAATCCACCATTAGTGATATTAAGCAGGCAAAGCAGAAGTCTTGGCTAACAATAACCATGACATTCCCTTGGCCGAAATCATTAAAGCTGTTACATTAAAAGATGTTGTTTATATGGCTGCTGAGGCTTGGGAGGGTGTGAGTCCTGAATCGATTGTTAAATCCTGGAAGAAACCGGGGATTAAAACAAGTATGGCTGACCCCCCGAACATCACTAACCTCCCTGATCTTCCTGACAACACTGACAGCACTATATTTTAACCCAGTTCTACTCTAGAATATGCTGCCCACATTCCCCTTCCCACTTGTCTTGGATACTCTGGATTGCTAATAGGCCTGTTCCTTCTTGGAGCAGTTGGTAAACTGAGAAATCAAATGGTTCGTGTCTGCAAGCCTGGCCCTATTATATAACATAGATACGCCTCAAGTACTGGGGTGGTTAACACTGTTACCCTTTGCTTGTTTGGATATAGTAGCACATTGGAGTGTATCTGTAGAAGTCATTTTTATGTCGTTCATATTCCTGTTGTAGGGATAAGTAATCCTGTATTATGTCCCCTTTTAAAAATTGGTGGAGGAATTTTAGTCCCTATTTTGCCCATCTTTCAAAACATTTATCTTTTCTCTGCACTGGAAAGTTTGTAAGATACTGCAGGGGTATAAAATGCTAGATATAAGTGGTTGGTTCCCATTTTGTTCTAATCTGCAACCAAGTGGATAAGGTATGTCTAGTCTGTTTATTATTGAGATCTTTCAAATCCTTGGGTAATATCAACCAGGGTAGCAATCTCAAGGGTAAGCTGGGATGATCCCCCCTCCAAAGCACACCAGTTGTCCTGGTGCTTCAAACTAAGCATCTTGACCAATGGTACTAATTGGGCTACCTGATAATAAGTCTGGAGGTCAGGGAGTCCCCAGCTCCCCTTCTGCTTCGCCTCCAACAGAACCACCTGTCTAATCCTAGGCTTTCTACCAGCCCAAATAAAATGTGTAAGTTTCTTATTTATTTGTCTTAGCTCCATCCTTGCAACTGGTATCGAGAGGGTAGAGAAGAGGAACAACAGACTTGGTAAAACATTAATTTTTTTGGATTCTAGCTTATTAGAGAAAGTGGGATAGACTGCCATCTGTTCAGATCAGAAAGAATCTGTTGTAGCAGGGTACTATACTTTTATTTATATATCATCGAGAGATCTGTTGGTATCCATACACCCAGGTAACCGACTTTGTCTGTAACCCACTTAAATGGAATTTGGGCTTTGAGAGTTTGATCTATGGAGCCTTCCATCAAAAAGGCTTCCAATTTATTCATGTTGATCTTGAATCCTGACTGATAGTTCCCCATGTCTATCAAGTAATGTTAGAAGATATGTGATAGACCCCTCTGGATTTTCTATACATAGCAGGGTATCATCTGCATATAGTGACATTTTACAATGGTGTCCTCAAACTGTGATCCCCTGAATCTCTGCTGCCGCCCTAATCACCTCCACTAAAGGCTTCAGGCTGAGAGCGAACAAAAGGTGTAATTCCAGCCTCATTCCCCTCTCTATTTTCATGATGCCAAAAGTGTGCCATTGACTCCAATTCTGGCAGTGGAATTTGAATAACACAGTGATACCCATTGTAAAAAACTGTTACCCAACCCCAAGTGACCATCATAGTTTTTAAATAATCTCAGTTCAGGTGATCAAACGCCTTTTCTGCATCTAAGAAAAAGGCAAGGACATTTAAAAGTTTACGAGTATTATCTGCCAGGTGCCTGTTCGGTATAAAACCAGTTTGATTTCGGTGTATTAAAAATTCCATATATTTTTGAAGTCTGTTAGAAAGTACTTTGGATAGGATTTTCAAATCTTGATTTAATAACGAAACAGGTCTATAAGCTTCTCAAATATTTCTAGGCTTCCCTGATTTCGGTATCACACTGATCACTGCCTCCCTAAAAGTACTGGGAATTCTGTCCTCTTCTGTCCTCTTCCAGGCCATCATTAAAGACGCAAGTTAATATTGGGGTAAGAACATGTATGAATTTCTTATAAAACTCTGAGCTAAACCCATCAGGTCCCAGGGTTTTCAGTTGGAAAAGACTTAATAACTTCAACTTCTTGGTCTGTAATAGGGGCATTTAACTCTTTTGTGGCCTGAGAGGGTAATCTAGGTAAGTTCAAATTCTGTAAAAAGGATTTGGTTTCAGAGGTATGTCTATATCTTTAGGCTCCTCAGCATATAATTTTTGATAAAATTCCTGAAATTGACATGCAGTATCCTTTGGATTGGTCCAGGGCTTAGAAGGGTTCTGCCCATTTAAAATCTGTGGTACTGTTCTGTCCGCTTGTGCTTTACGAAGTCGGAAGGCTAATAATTTAGCCACCTGGCTACCTGTTTCATTGTACTTACGACCTACAAATCTCAACTGCCCTTCAGCTTTCTGGTTTTCTATCTCTTGCAGTTCCTCTCTAACCTTATTTAACTCCTGCATCACCAAATTTGTTTTGGATTTTATGAGCTTGCTCTAGTTCCTTTATTCTTACCAGTAACCTGTTACACATTAAGTGGTCATTTTTTCTTGACCAAAGCAAAAACAATAATTTCTTCTCTGGCTACTGCTTTTGTAGCCACCAGTTGACAACACCGAGTAGCCTTGTTGTAAGTTAACTTAGAGTGCATTCCTTAATAGTGTCTGAGAATGTTTTAGTAAAACTCTTGTCATCTAAGAGTTAGACAGTAAGTCTCCATAGCATCTATCTAGTCCCCTGAGATGGCTTGAGTTGTATAGATATCAGAGCATGATCCAGCAGAGTGATGTTGTGTATTTTAGATCTTGTAATGTGATACATATATATCTTTTGTGTAAGAAAAAGATCAATTCTGAAGTAGGAACCCTGAGAGGTTGAGTAGAAAGAAAATCTCATTCCCCCGTGTGCTGGCTTCTCCAGATATCACATAAGCCCATTTCATCTGTCATTGAAGTTAAAATGCTAGTAGCCTGTTTGTTAGTGATAAAGGAACCCGAGGATCTGTCCATATTTGGATGCATAACTGCATTGAAGTCTCCCCCCCCCCCCAAAGGATCAACTGACCTGGTGGTAGGGCGACTATTTTATGAAAAATTTCCTTCAGAAAGGAGGCTGTATATTCGTTTTTTAGCATAAATATTAATAAGATGAATTTGTTCCTCCTGAATCTCCCATTACTCTCAAAAATCGACCCTCAAATCCCTGCTCCATAGATTGAACCTGTAAGGGACAACCCCTCCTAATTAAGATGGCCACTCCAGCTTTTCTTCCAGTTGCAGATGAGGCTGCTTCCACCCTGCCCACCCACTCTTGTCTTAGCTTCAGATGTTCATTCGTTGGTAAATGTGTTTCTTAAAGAAATGCAATCCTCAATCCATCTTTTTCAACTCCCCCAGAAGTCTAGTTTGCTTAATTGGGGAGTGCACTCATTTTACATTGTATGAAATTATGATGATCTCTCCCATGTGTGACACAATTTTCTAAGAGAAATATGATAACCCATCCACAACTTTCCTCCCTTTCCCAGTCAGTAACCTCTACCTAGCATATAGTGTATGTTAGAACATTGTATTCATTAAAAATCTAACGTTCCCTAGTCTTGTTGTACCACTGATGTGATGTCACGATGTTGTTGTACCATCGAGTGCGTCCACATCAATGGTTCAACAGATGATTCGACTGATTGATACATGCGCCGACTCAAGAGTCTCGTCTGCCAAAAAAAATGGGCAGGTACTTCAGCGAGGCACTGGTGGACATCCTAGAGTAAAATGTAAATGCCGTTTTGTTCATATCTTAGCCGGCACACAGCAGAGCCCAATTATTTAATTTAAAATGCGGACCCGGAGTAAGAGGAGTGTTGTCACCGACTCTGGCTCGGCGGGGGTGTTCTCGAGATCACAGCGCGACCACGAAAGAAACCACAAGTTGTTTTCTCATTACTTTTGCCCATACACTATAAAGACAGTATGGGCATAGAGAACAACAACAGTGCCGTTCACTTCTCTAGGTGTCATGACACCCTCAAACCTCTCGAGCTTCGCCTCAAGGTTTCAGCGGGTGTCATGACATACCCATCAAAGTGAACAACACTGTTGTTGTTCACTGTTGCCCATACACTATCCTCTATATCTTGCAGGAAGAAAAAAACACATGTATTGTGAGCTTGGTCTAAGAAATAACTAACGACTTATCTATATAGCAGCTGCACATAATCAATGCTTAAATAACTTTTGACCAAAATAATTAACAACCTGAATAAGTAAAATTTAGCAACTAATCCATAACAGTGACACTGCCGCCTATATTGTCAGTGTAAATTAGGATGATAAAATCCTACTTTAATACTTTCTAGGTGAACCAGTAAACTCTAATAATCCACCTCTACTCTGTTATGAGAATTCAGATGGTTCTTCTAGTGATGTAACACGTGATACCAGCCTGGGTTGTTATGACCTAGTACTGGTAATGACACGCTCTGTATTAACATCACGATAATCAGGCCCCATGGACCTCGTTGGGTGGCCATCATTATGGAGAACAAGTAAGCTATGAGTGGCTCTACCATATCGCATCACCTCCATCCTAACTTATATGTGTTATCGAGGCAGTGTAAAATGCATATTACCATCTACTTCTGCCCTCCCTCGAGGAAGTGATCCTTAAACCTCTTATTTCACAAAA
Source organism: Neoceratodus forsteri (assembly GCA_016271365.2). Classification (NCBI taxonomy): domain Eukaryota; kingdom Metazoa; phylum Chordata; order Ceratodontiformes; family Ceratodontidae; genus Neoceratodus; species Neoceratodus forsteri. Next base: position 484,843,426 of record CM028131.1, on the reverse strand, counting down.
CCCACTTTTCCACCCCCCCCCACCCCAAAAGGGCGGTCTCCAATGGAGCCCTCCCCACCAAAAGAAAACCCTGCACCACCAATTACCTTCTCAGGTGGCTATATATAGCCACAACTCTTTAATGTCATGGTATTAGGTCATAGAAAATCCTTTTCACGTTGGGGCGCCATCCATAGAGTAAGTTCCAATAAACAATTTATTTAATAATAATAAAAGGGGCCAGAAATAAAAAGGGGTTCTGTCCAAAAGTGTAAACAAATATCACAAGTATTTGTCCCCCTCATGCCCACTAAACCTCCCCCAATTCCATTTCAGCAAAAAGTTTACATAAACAGATTCCCAAGTCAGGAGAAGGAATAGTAAGAATAAATCATCAGCATTCGAGGTAAATTTCACTGTATATTCTTTGAATTTCTGCCCTCTGCTGCTGTGTTTGGAAAACTGCCTTATCGGCAAGTTAACAGGTATACCTCAGCCAAAATAGACAGTCACCTTGTCACCAATTGTTTGCCCAATTCCAAAGCTGATTCTTTGCCATAGTAAGTTTCTGCTTTCCTCATTAATTTGGCAAAGTTTGGTAGCAGCTGTCAAAAGAGATACCATGGATGATTCCATTTGCGCCCTCTCGAGACTACCCCCCAGGATCCCTCAAGTAGCTTCTGCTCCAATAACTCCAGTTCTTGGTCGGGCAAAGGTATTTGCTGGTCTTTGAGAAAGGACGACACTTCCGCAAGAGAGTTGAAAACCTTTACTCCATTATCCAGATGAACCTTAAGCTTTACGGGGAAATTAAGTTGGGCTTTTATGTTTTTCTTTCCCTGCAGCTCTCAAATTATGGCTCATACCTATTGTCTCTTGGCGTGAAGCTCAGAGGAGAAATTGTGGTCAAAAAAATAGGCTGGTCTGCAAATTTCAAGTCTTTATGTCTCCAAGCTTCCATAAGAATTTGTTCCTTCATTTGGCAGTTTAACATGCACACCACCCAGGACCGTGGCCTTACTTTCGGGTCCCTAGATCAGTGGCCAAGGGATCGGTGAGCTTGTTCGATGTCAAAGGAAATGTCCAATGGCAAGATAGGGTAGACGTTAGCAAGTATTTAATGAAATCAGCAGGCCTTGGGTAACCCTCTTCTGCTCCCTCTTTTACTCCATGTATTCTAAAATTATTTTATCTGGCGCGGTTTTCTGCATCCTCCAGCTGGGCGTGTACTTGTCTGTCTCTCTCTGTAATAAATGAAGCAAGACCCAGTCGTTTAGCTCCTGAGCCTCCATGACCTCCAAAATCGTTTTCATTTGTAAGAATCTTATTATTAATGTTTTTGATGTCCTTTTGAAGGTCTGCTATGGAGGATTCAGGTTTGTTGACCGTGCGGAGTATTTTCTATAGAGCTTTATCTGATTTTGTTGGTGACTTCTCTTCCTCTATATCTCGGTCGGTAGATGATTCCGACGGCGAGCAGTCACATGATGGCCTAACTGTATTGTTTGTATTTTGACTTTGTCCTAAACTGTATTTCTCCCAACCCCAAAGTTGATTGTATTTGGACCACCTACCCACTGTTTTACCTATTTCATGTGCTGTGTCACATGGTATGCTCATGTATTCAACTTGTATTCTCCAAGGTCGTGACTGAAAATAGGCATCCCTATGCCTAGTGCACCCACCTGTTTACCACAAGTAAATAAATAAATAATAAAATGCTGAGGCCGCGCAAAACCCTTGATGTCTGCGTCGCTTGCAAGTTGCTTCATCTTGTTTTGCTGGGAGGAATTCTTGCCTCCTTTTGAGCGCTGCAGCTTCCCCCAACATGAATAAAAAACTATTCTTCTACACCCACCTTTCTAACCCCATGTATTCTTCTATATTCATAACTGTATGCAGTCTGCCTCCTAAGTAGAACTGCCCAGAGAGAAATGGAACTATATGCAAATGCTAGAACCTATCATTGCTTGAGACACATATTCAAACTGCAGCCCTCACCTACTGTAACATTCCATCAACATCTCAGATTTCTCACTCTGCCTGACAAGTCAAATGCCTGAGATCTTCCTTTCGACAGTTTGTGCTGATTCCAGTTTAATAAGTATAATTTGCCTGTATGTGAGCTGCTGCCCTCATTTATTGTTTAATTTAGTTCTAATTACTTTTTAAAGTTAAGTTTATTTAGTTTAGCATTAAAATTGTATTTTTTGTGGGTTCCTCGTGGTTTGGAATAACCGCTGAGGAACCAGGGCTTTCTTAGTAATTTTGGCACTTTTCGCTGTAGTTTTAGTATTCTTTTATATATATTTATGTATTTTTTCTGTGTTTAAAACTTCTGTTTTGAAACCGAGCAGTCGGTTCTTCTGAACTGATACGCTGGATCTTACTTCGAGTGGGAGCTCTTGCAGCAGGCTATCACAATAAGGACTATGCTGCAGGCACTAGGACCCTCGAAAAACTTCTCAGCCAGCAGGGGACCGCCCCGACATCGGCTCCGCCCTGACGCCAGCCCTGGTATAAAAGGCAAAGAACCAGCCCTCGCCCCCAGTTCTTTTCTCCAATCGCCGCCCTGCACGTGAAGAGTTCTTCGGTCTTGGCTTGCCAGCACCAGCTAAAAAACGTTAGTTTTTCACAATTTCTTCAACTTTTTCTACGCTTTTTTGTCAACAACGTATGTCTTCACCGTCCTCGGTCTCCTCGTCGGGACCCCATGTCAACAAGTGCGGTTGTGGACGCCAGATACCATCCAAGGACAGCCACAAGAAGTGCATCTTTTGCCTGGGACCTGAGCACAACACCGCAGCCTGTTCGTCTTGCCAGAAATTTACCAGCTGGACTCGGATCCACTGTCTGAAGGCGTACCTTCTTGAGAAAAAGATGGACCTGCACACCTCAGGGGAGAAGGTGAAAAAGAAGGATAAAACCAAGCAGTCTCATGAAAAAGACCGTAGTCGGTCCCGGCACCAGTCCAGGTCCCAGTCTCGCTCCCACTCGTGGCCCTCTCCCAAGAAAGCCCGTGGCTCGATGGACTCAGGTGAGCGTCCAAAGATCAGGCTAAGGCTGGGCCTTCTGGGGAGAGGCCAGCAAAGCCTAAGGTGACTCCACTAAGGGTCGCTGTTAAGTCCTCGGACTTGCAAGCTTCAGCCCTGTCTTCCAAGGCCTCGCCGCCGCCCATCAAGAGTGCGCCTTCGGAGTCGAAGGACACCCCGGCGCCCATCGTCTGTCCCCTTACCAATGCCGGGTGATGGGGCGACGGATCTAGAAGCAGCCGGCAAAGGGGCTGCATCTCCATCCCCCAAGTCCTCCTCCCCCTGGGGCTCTACAGGGGGGCTCTCCTTCCAGGGCCGATGTTCCGGATATTCCCTTTCCGGGGAACGCAGCCTCAGTCTTCACTAAGGATGAGATCCAGGATCTCTTTTCCTTCTGGTGGCGGCAGGTCCAGAAGCGGACCCCCCCCCCAAAGCGGGCCCCGTCACTGGTTCCAGACCCTTCAGGTGAACCAGAGCCAGGAGGTGCTTCTTCGCCGAGGAGGACCCATAAGAGGCTGCCGCCTACACCTCCTCCCAAGGCTCGTTCCCATTCACGGTCCGTAGACCAACACCGGAGCTCTACCAGATCTGGTAGCCGATGCCAGGTCAGGTCTCGCATCAGGATCCGTTCCCGCTCTGTTAGACGGGACCGTTCCCAACGTCGGTCCTCTGACCGACGCCAGTCTCGCCTCCGCCGTCGGTCCCATGACCGACGTCGGTCTTCGGACCATTGTCGGGTCGGTGAGTCACTGACATTTGAGTGGCTAGTGACAGGGATAGGTCCAGCTACTCGACACCAAGTAGCCCTTCCTCTCTGCCTCTTCCTATTCAGGAATCGGGGTTCCCCGGGAGAAGGACCAGCCCTGGCCACCTCTTAATGATCCTACTTTCATGGACGCCATGAGGCACATCCAGGACTCCAATGAGTGGAACACGGAGGACCTGGATCCGGAACCGGCAATTATCTAAGTACCTGAGGCAGAAGGAGCCTAAACCTTGGGTGCCTCCTTTGGTGGACACATTCCAGGACCTCACCTGATTACCTGGAAACGTCGCTTCAGTCCCGCAGTTCCAAAAAATCGGGCAGGCTATCAGAGCCCCGAGGATGAAGCATTTCTGGCGAGCACCTCAGGTGGACTCTTCAGTAATTACGCGCTGCTCAAGATAAATCTAAGCATCCCAAATACCTCAGCTCACAGCCTCCCAATCCGTAGTCTTGTTATTTGGACCAGGTGGGCAAAAAGGTGTATTCTGCCTCCACCTGTTCAATTAGATCCCTGAATTTCCTAACGCATATGGTCCAGTTCCAGAATGCATTCTGGGAGCGGGGACAAGAGCTGGTAAATGCCTTGCCAGACTCCGAGAAGAAAACAGATTCTGGACATCCTAAAATCGGGCTCAGACATGGGCACACATGTTTTGTGTGCCTCATACGACACTGCGGATATGGCAGCCAGAGCATCAGTGTCAGGTGTTTGCCTCAGGCGCCATGCCTGGTTGAGGGTCTCTGGCTTTCACCAGGATCTGCAGTCCAGCATCTGGGACTTGCCGTTCCAGGGTACCGTTTTGTTTGGGCAGGAGACGGAGTCTCTCATCTCTCGCCTCCAAGAGTCGGGCAAATCCATCTGGTCTGTCCGCCAAATGTACTGTGGAGACCAGCGGAGACGGCGTAAGTGGCCATTTCATAAGCCCTCAGGTGCTCAAGCCCGTGGCAATCAAGAGGGCCAGAGAGATGGCTTTTGGAGGAGAGACGGTAACCAGCAGCCTGGAGGTGCTCCTCGTGGCCGCAAGTCCTCCCAGGCCTCTCTGCCCACATCTGGCTCTGCTCAATGACTCCCTTCCAACCCCCCTCCTCCGGCTGAGGTTCCAGGGGAAGTGGTAGGGGGTCGCTTTTCCCTTTACCTTCAGGGATGGAGCTCGATCCTTGCGGACAAATGGGTCCTGGACATCATAAGGAGAGGACACACTCTCGAGTTCATGGAGATTCCTCCAGACACTCCACCAAGGTTCTCCAGATATCCTCCTTCTCATATCCCCCTCATAGAAGGAGAGATACATGCCCTCTTGCAAAAAAGGGTGATAGAACTGGTCCCCCTGCAGCAGTGGGGAAAGGGGTATTATTCCCACTTCTCCCTGGTCCCAAAAAAGACTCAGGACCTTCGTCCCATTCTGGACCTCAGCTCTCTCAATTTCTGTATAGAGTACAAAAGGTTCTGGATGGTGACCCTTCCTGGACTTCTTTCTCTGCTGCACCAAGGGGACTGGTTCTGCTTCCTAGACATGCAAGATGCGTACATGCTTATCGGGATCTTTCCCCCTCACAGGAAGTTCCTGAGGTTCCACTTCAAGGGAGAACATTATCAGTTTCAAGTTCTTCCATTCGGCCTCTCCTCCACTCCTCAAGTCTTCATGAAATGCTTGGCAGTAGTGGCTGCGGCTCTAAGGCATCAGAGTATTATGTCTTCCTTACCTGGACGATTGGCTGCTCACGGCCCCGCCAAGGTCACACCTGCTTCAAGCTCTTGGAGACACTTATATGCTCTCCGAGACCTGGGGATCACCCTGAAACTTCAGAGTCTTCCCCAGAACCCAGCCAAAGACTCATCTTCATCAGAGCGGTCCTGAATTCGGTCCAGGGTATTACTTTTCTACCCCGAGAGAGTGGCAATCTCTTGCGGGAGATAGCTGAATTGGTCCTAGTAACTCCTCAGGTCCCAGCAAGGACCATCCTGAGACTTCTGGGACACATGGCGGTGGCCTTTCCAGTCACTCCTCTGGCCCGCCTCCACATGAGAATCCCACAATGGATGCTCAGGGTGCAGTGGGATCAGTGCTCAGACGCCACCTAGACCACATGGTCAGAGTCACAGAACCCGTAAGGAGAACACTTCTTTGATGGATGGAACCACTCAATTTGGAAAAAGGGGTCCTCTTCCATCTGGAGCCCCTAAATCAGACCCTTACAACGGATGCCTCGGATTTGGTGTGAGGAGTGCATCTGGGGGCCTACCAAACACAGGGCATTTGGACCCCCCAAGGAGCGTGAACTCCACATCAGTGTCCTGAAGATGCGAGCAGTCCTCAACGCGCTACACGCCTTTCAGGAGGACCGTGTACCAGGCTCTGTTCTGGTTCAGACGGACAACATGGCGGTCGTCTTCTATATCAGCAAGCAAGGGGGCGCTCATTCTTACCCTCTGTGCAGGGAGGCGATGAGAGTCTGGTATTGGGCACTGGAACAGCACATCACTCTCTCCGCGATACATGTTCCAGGTGTCCTAAATGACCTGGCCGACAGTCTCAGCAGATCTTAGTCCAAGGCGCATGGGTTGGAGCTACTTCAATCAATAGCGGATCAGCTATTCGACACATGGGGTCGTCCAGAGCTGCACCTGCTTGCGTCACCACGCAATGCCAAACTGCCAGTTTTCGGCTCGCGAGAGCCCGCACCTGGTGTTTTCTAGCCAGACACATTGTCCCTTTGTTGGGCAGGGAGGTTTCTTTATGCCTTCCTTCCCTTTCCTCGCGTTCAGAGAGTTCTGTTGAGTTACAGGCCGAGGGGCTCGAATGATTCTGATCGCCTGCTGTGGCCTCGCAGATTGGTTCTTCACTACTCAGCGGCTATCCATGGAACCTTCAAATCCCGCTGCCAATATGCTCGCAGTTGCTGTCCCAGGATCAGGGCTCACTGGTCCATCCCAATCTCCGATCCTTACACCTTCATTCTTGGCTCCTTTGGACGTAGCTAAATACAGGTATGGGGTATCCCCAGAGGCGGCGGATGTTCTTGTGTTGGCAAGAAAGCCCTCCACGTGCTCCACTTATGCTGTGAAGTGGAAGCGGTTCTGCTTGTGGGCCTCATCTCACCATCTGGATCCCGTTACCTGTCCAGTGAACTCAGCTCTACAGTATCTCCTCTCCTTATACCAGCAAGGCTTGAGCTACTCCTTCATAAAGGTGCACATGTGGGCCATCTCGGCTTATCACGCCCTTTCGGGAGACAGTACCTTAGCCCAGTTGGATGTGGCCCAACCCTTTTACAGGGATTCTCATGTGACCTCCCATTCGGGATCCTGTCCCACCCTGGGACCTCCTTTTTGTGTTGGAGAAGCTTACTTTACCCCTGCTTGAACCTGCAGCAGACTGTGAGCTGCATATCTTTCCTGGAAGGTTTGTTTTATTTGCCATTATGTCAGCATAAAGAGTTTCTGAGCTTCAGGCTCTGATGTGTAAAGAGTCGATTTAATTTTCCACAGGAAAGGGTTTCCTGAGGACTAACCTCAGTTTCTTCCAAAAGTGGTCTCGGAGTTGACACTGACCTTTCAGCTTATTTCCTTCCCCTCTAACAGGGGAGAAGCTCTCCTTCACACTTTGGACATCCACAGGACACTAAGGTTTTACCTTAGGTGAATGGCTTCTCACTGTCAGTTGGAGCAACTGTTTGTGGCATTCGCACCACAACACTTGGGTAAACCGGTGTCCAAGCAGACCATGTCTAACTGGATTGTCCACATGTTTCTTTCTGCTATGAGAAGCACAACAAGCCCCTTCTGGGCCCGGCTAGGGTTCACTACACTAGGGGAGTGTCTGCTTCCTTCGCTGCGCTGCGGAATGTCTCGATTAGGGACATATGCACGGCCGCAACCTGGAATTCAGTTCATACTTTCGTAAAGCACTACAGCTTGGACATTGCCTCCAGACGCCATGCTGGCTTCGGCCTGGCAGTCCTTCAAGGATTCCTGTCTTGAGCTTCTGTGTTCAGCTTCCTCTCTTCCACCTCCCGGGGTCTATTACCTCCTTGGCGAGGGACTGCTTGGGATTCGGTCCTTATTGTGATAGCTTGCTGGAAGAGCTCTCACTCGAATTAAGATAGTACAGTTACGTAAGAACTTACCGTAACAGTAGATCTTCGAGAGGAGCTCTTGCAGCAGGCGTTACTTTCCGGCCCTCCATCCACTTTTTGAGGTGTACAGAGCATCATCTTCGAGCTTCACCTCGTTCTCTTGTCAGGGCTCGTTCATGGAACTTGGCTGGGGAACTGGGGTGGAGCTGTGTCCGCCCCCTTTTATACCAGGGCTGACATCAGGGCGGAGCCGGGGGCAGTCCCTGCTGGGTACTGCTGGCTGAGAAGTTTTCTGGAGGGTCCTAGTGCCTGCAGCATAGTACTTATTGTGATAGCCTGCTGCAAGAGCTCCTCTCGAAGATCTACTGTTACGGTAAATTCTTACATAACTGTACTTTCCTGTGAACCGCTGATGTGGTTCGAGTCTAAAATTATCAGTTCTTTTCTTGAATCCTTAACCGGTTCCTGAACCGACAAAAAAAAAATAAAAAAAAACGTTAGTTTGAATACTAAGAAGTGTTCCTGTTTTTTTCCTGGAAATGGAATTACAAGAAAACCAAAGAAAAGACTGGTCCCCAGGTTTTAAAATTGTACTAAGTGTGGAAGTGTTTCCAAAAGCTGAAAAACACGATCTGTGTTTAGTCTGCTTGGGACCTGATCATTTTTCAGCAGACTGTGCCATTTGTAAATCCTTCTCTCCTAAAACTATTGAGAAAAGGATGGAAAGACTGAGAAAAAAAGTGGACAGTGGTCCCTCAGGCTCTAACCAGCCACCAAAAACTGTGGGTGAAACTGCTTTATCCACTGTTGCCACCCTTGATAAGGGTGTTTCTGGCACTTTGAAAAGGGGAAGTGGTCCAGCTGACTCTCCGGCCCCCTCCAAGAAATCCAAGAAAACCAAACACTTAGAACCCCAGGTTTCTGTACCTCTAGGGGTCTCTACTGTGTCTCACAGCCTGCCATCTGTATAGGAGATAGCTCAGGCTATGAAAGTTCTGCAGGCTTTACAGGAGATCCTGCCTGCCTAACCGGCTCCTCCAAAGGCTCCTGCCCCAGTTCCTGTTCCTGTTCCTGAATCATAGGAACTTGAGTGTGATGACTATGGTGAGATGGATCCTGAACAGGATGAACCAGTAGAGCCTGAAATCTCACCTGAGCAGGAGTTTGGTTCTCCTCTGACCTGAGGATTTTTCATCTCACTTTTCTTTGTGAGAAACATAGTGGATGCTTTGGATTTAGCTACCACTGAAGTGGTTGATGATGAAGAGGAGGCCAAATACCTAGAGATGATGGGGTTAACACCCACAAAAAGGTATATCTGCAATTAACAAGTTCTTTAAAAAGACTTGTTAAAAATTTTACAGACTCTAACTCTGTTCTATAGATAGGAAGTCTGATTAGAAATATCAATTGGACAGGGAGGGAGCAGAGTTCTTATACTCCCACCCTGATCACCAAGGCATAGTCCAGCAGGCAGCCTGTGAAAAGGTGAGGGTCTCTCTCTCTTCCCACCCTCCTGAGAAGGACTCCAGAAAAATAGATGGCATGTCTAAGAAAGGGTACTTAGCTGCCTCCTTAGGTGTGAGGCAGGCTAATTACCAGGCATATGCAGCACAGTATCGTAAAATACTGTGGCAATCAGTACTGGCTATGTCAGAGAAGGCTCCCTCGTCCCTCTCTGATGACCTAGCAGAGACGGCTAGATTTGGTCTGGAAGCTGCTAAATGTCAGTTCCAGATGGCAGCTGATGCTAACGATAAAGCTGCCAGGTGGATGGCTCTGTTGGTGGCCCTACGAAGACTGGCATGGCTTAGGGCCACTAATCTCACCCAGGATACCTAGACAAAAGCCATGGATTTTCCTGTGGAGAATAACTCCCTGTTTGGTAAACGCACTGAGGAGTACACGAAAAAGGTGGATGAATACAAGGCCACCTACTAGAGTAACTCCTCCAGGGACAGGCCTACCCCTTCCTGTAGGCCTTGTGGAAGGGGAGGCAGGGGAATGTCTCCTTTTGGGAGGCTTTTTCTTGTCAGGGTCAAACTGCTTTTCAGCAGTAGCCCTACCCACAGCAGACTGGGTATTTTAGATCTAAGGGCAGGAGGGATTCCAGAATGGGCTCCCAATCTGTCCAGGCTCAGGCAACCCCAAAACAAAACCCCTGAGGTCACCTCCCCAGTGCCAGGAGGGGGCAGGCTAACTTACTTCCTCCAGAATTAGGTTTCCATTACTACAGACAAGTGGGTTCTGGAGGTGGTAAGTCAGGGTTTGTCCCTATGCTTCAAATCCCTTCCCCCTCTGAAATTGAGTCTTCAAGCCAGCTTCCCTCATGGAGGGCAGACTCTTGCAAAAAGAGGTGCAGAAATTGATCCACATGAAAGCAATGGAACCTGCACCAGTACATCTCAGAGGAAAGAGTTTCTACTCACATTTCCCAACCAAAAGAAAAATGGGACTGAGCACCATTCTGAATCTCAGATCTCTCAACAAATTTCTAGTAAAACCAAGATTCAAGATGGTCACCTTGTTGTCCATACTACCAGTTATCCAGCAGGGAGATTGATTAAATCCAGAGATGCTAAAAGATGCCTATTTTCACATCCCAGTAAGGCAATCTCACAGAAAGTATCTCAGGTCCAGACTCCTCTCAGGTCATTATCAGTTCACTTCCCTTCCCCTCAGGCTAACCTCAGCCCCAAGGGTATTTACAAAGTGCCTAGCTGTGGTAGTGGCACACCTAAGGAGGTCTGGCATTCTAGTATTCCCTTGTCTGGATGACTGGCTGGTTGTGGAAAATCCCCACAGCAGGTCTCGAGCACCTGCAGTCAGCAATGCATCTCCTGCAATCTTTGGGATTCTTGATAAATCAGGAAAAGTCTGTTCTTACCCTGCTCAGGTGCTTCAATTCATAGGAGCAGAGGTGACTACTATTCAGGGAAGGGCTTTCCTCCCTCAGGACAGTGTGCAAAGTATTTTCGACCTGGCTGCCTCTTTCAAACTAAACCAGCCATGCCCAGCAAGACACTGTCTTCAGATTCTGGGCCATATAGCTGCAGCAACAGGTACAGTTTCAGGAGCAAGATACAGAATGAGAGACCTGCAGTCTCATCTCAGATCCCACTGGTCACAGAGAAGGGACAAGATGTCAAAACTCATCCCAGTAACAGAGGCTGTTATTCAAGTCTTACAGTGGTGGAAAAATTCAGAAAACTTAAGGCAAGGTGTCCCTTTCCAAAAAGAGAACTCTTCCTTTGTTCTCACAATAGATGCTTCTCTACTGGGATGAGGCGCCCACATGGGGGAACACACCATCCATGGGACTTGGTCCGAGGCAGAATCCTTTCTGCACATAAATCTCTTAGAGCTCCGAGCTGTACTTCTAGCTCTAAAGGCCTTTGCTCACTTTGTACCAAGCAGGGTGGTACAGGTCAGGACAGACAACACCACAACAATGTACTATATAAACAAGCAAGGGGGTACAAGATCGGACCCTCTGTGCTCAGAGGCCATGAAACTGTGAGATCTTGCATACTTTCTAAAAGTAACTCTGCAAGCGGTCCATGTCTAGGAGAAGGACAACATTTTGGCAGATGCCCTCAGAATCAGTCAGGGCCACCAAGAATGGTCATTGCACACACAAGTGGCAAATTCAGTATTCAGAAGATGTGGTACCCCAGAAGTGGATCTCTTTGCCTCTCCAGAGAACCACAGACTAGCACTGTTTTGTTGCAGGCCTCCAACCAGGGGCACAATTCCAGTGGATGCCATGGTACTGGATTGGTCAGGGAGAAGCCTGTATGCTTTCCCACCCTTCCCTCTCATTCTCAGAGTCCTGATCAAGCTCAGGTCCCAGTCAGCCTCAATGATCGTTATCACCCTAGACTGGCCCAGACAACATTGGTACACTTTCCTGCTATCCATGTTGGTATCCGGACCAGTACATCTTCCTTGGAAGCACAAACTGTTAACCTCCCACCAAGGGAAAATAGGGTATCCCAGCCTCAGCTCTCTTTCTGTCTCAAGGCTTGGCTCTTGAAGACAGAATTGCAAACCTTAATTTCTCCCAAGCAGTTTTACACATACTTAAGGGATATGGAAAACCCTCCACTAAGAAAACCTTTTCGGCCAAATGGAAAAGGCTTCCCTCTCTTGGTGCACCCTGCATAACATTAAACCTGCCTCAGCAGGCATTCCAATTCTACTTGAGTAACTTACTTTCTTACATGATCAGGGCCTTAGCATACTTCATTATGGGTCCACTTAGCAGCTATCTCTGCTCACATTTCAGTTGGAAAACCCATCTCCATTGCATCTGATCCTATTTTTAAAATGTTTTCAAGGGTCAGTGTCTCACATACCCACTCATTAGGAACCTGTCCCTGGGTGGGACTTGAACATTTGCATTGCTCAGCTTATGAGGCCACCTTTGAACCCATGTCCTCAGCTCACCTCAGAACCAATAGAAAATTTCTCCCTAAGGTGGTGTCAGATTTTCATTTAAACCAGTCCATTACACTGCCAGTGTTTTTCACTGAGCTCTGCTTCAGGTGAGCATAGACTTCACAATCTGGATGTGAAGAGAGCTCTTAGTTACTACATATCTCATACTAAGGATCACAGGCAGGATAAACAACAGTTATTCCTTACCTATGAGGATGTGAAAAGGTACAACAGCTACCAAGGATCAGTCTCTCACTGGATAGTTAGCTGTATACAGTTCTGCTAAAAGCAGGCAGACAGGCCCCATCAGGTCTTAGGGTCCATTCAACCAGGGGAACAGCTGCTTCCATAGCAGCTTCAAGGGATGTCCCCCTACTGGACATATGCAAAGCTGCCACGTAGAGGACAGTACATACTTTCACTAAGCATTACAGCCTGGACATACTGTCCAGAGGTGATGCCAGATTTGGAACAGCAGTCCTGCAGAGCCTCTTTCCTAAGTAGGTTCTTTTCCCACCTTCAAGGGTACTGCTTTGAAGTCTGCATACTGTTATGAATATAGAAGAAAACATGGGGTTAGAAGAAAAAAATACTTTGCTTAGTAATCTTATTTCTTCCAGTGTATTCTTTTATATTCATAACTCTCCCTTCCTGCCTCGCCTACCAGAACCAGAGCCTCAGCATGCCTACTGATGTTATCTTGGATTTCTGTAAGCATGTACACACTATTTAAGTACATTTTACTTTGGTAGGATGACTACTACTTCTTTGGTTAACTGTGTTTCCAGGATAAAACTTATCTGTTTGAGTTGTAGTTAAATAGCCACTAGGGGGCATATTTTGTTATGGGAGTTAGTTCCTTTATGCATTTATAGGTAATTTTAGATACGTACTGTACATAGTATTTCTGCCTTGTAGGCTGTTATCGAAATCTGAGATATTGATGGAACGTACAGTAGGTGAGGGCAGTAGTTTGAATATGTCTCTCTAGCAATGATAGATTCTATCATTTGCATATAGTTCCATTTCTCTCTGGGCAGTTCTACTTAGGAGGCAGACTGCATACAGTTATGAATATAGAAGAATACACTGGAAGAAATAAGATTACTAAGGTGAGAAATGTTTTCTGTGAGCCGGGTCTGAGGGCTGGGAAGGAGGATTGCAGCAGATTATTGGGACGGCTGACAGAGTTGCTAAGATTAGCCTGCCACCATTACCGTGATGTCACTGGACGTCCACACCCCAAGATTCTACCTTATGTGGTGTCAGAGTTCCTCTTGAACTAGCCCATGGTTCTTCCTACATACTTGCCAACCATCAGCATGAAGGGAAGGGCGTTGCATTCCTTGATGTCAACTCTGTTATATTAAAACATTTCAGTTATACCAGTTATATTTCAACTTTGTTTTCTAGTTATTTGTCTTTTTTTTTACTTCCCTGCTGTTGGTCTGCTAAATATTGTAGATAATGCAGAAATTATTTCACTGAGTCTTTCAAAATATATCTGATACTCCCGTTGCCTACACAATTGCTGTTTGTGACATCACAGTCTGTTGTCATGGTGAATACTGTGATGTCATAAACAAAGACACTGTGAGGTAAATAGGGTAGAGACAATTGTTTTCAAATGTTTTCTATACAGGCGTTTTAGATGGACTACCTAGATGTGCTATACATCTTGAAAAGGAACACTGAAAATGAAAAAAAAAAAAATATATTTTCTAGTAAATTGCAACAGCTGAAACATCTTATTTACGAAAGCACATGCTGAAGTGCAGAACTGCTCTTGATATTCTACCAGGACAGAATTAAGGACTACAGACAGGCAAAACAGCTACAGTATTTGTCTCTTTCATTCCTAATCCAAGGAATCTCCCTATCACTATCAACTGCCTTTCAGCTGGATTGCTAATTGCCTCCACTTCTGCTACTCCATGCTGGAGACAAAGCTAAGAGGGCTCTGTACAAGCCCATATCACAAAAGCAGTAGCCACTTCTTTCTGCTCTGTGCCTGTTGCAGAGATCTGCAGGGCTGCCCCATAGATCACTCTGTATACTTTTATCAAGCACTGTGCTCCAGATGCTCATGCCAGCTGTAGCAGAACTGTTCCGAATGACGTGCTTTCCTGAGTTCTTGACTCTAAACATTCCCAGTCCAGAGGATTGTTTTTCTGACACTTGATACTTGGACCCGGAAGTGGGACTGTATGGAGGAGATTAAAGACAAAAAAGTTACATACTTACTTTAACTGAAGATCTTCCTGACTACCTTCTCCATGAAGTATCACAACTCAGCCTCCATCTTCCTGATTTACTTCGCTGTGTTATTGTCTACCACCCTTTTTGAACAGGCAAGGGATGTAAAGACTCTGTCTTATGTTGGTATTGTTGGCTCTTATTGGGGCCAGTGGGATTATAATTTTCCCTTAGGTATTGGTTATGTTGCTCATAGGTTTAGTTTCTCATGCTGCATTCCTCAATAAAAAGGTACTTAGGTGGTTTGGTGCAGGTGCCACTGTATACCAGTGGGCACATACAGGTGGCATGCGCGGCATACTTGTGCCGCCAGCCTCCGTGGAGTCCTAGCACCTTCTGGCTCAGACCTATAAGTCATTCAGGAAGCTCTCCATGTATGGTAATAGTACATAACTTTTCTTACAGCCCCTTCCCCAAAGGGCATTCAGTCTTAAAATATTGCATTCCAGTATTTACCTGTTTATGGAATTTATGGAAGCAGTGTTTCAAACTGCCACATTGTAACCAGATGTGTTAATCTTCTTGGAGATGTTGCTTTCATCTCCAGAGGGACTGTAATGGAATTGAATTTAATTTTGTATAGCCTCTTACATACAGAATGCATCATAAATTGCTTTATAGACTGATGAGTAATATACTGGTAGTGCATTGGCTACAAACAGACAAATGGAGCCGCCTCTAGGGGTGTAATAAAGTCCACACATGCAGACAGTTGCATTAGAGCATGTCTGTTGGAAAGAGGTAATGTTGTCCAGAAGACTGGGTCATCCTCCATGTGCTGTGGGTTCTTCAGTGTCTACTTGCACTGTCAACGGAAATGGGCAGGAGGGACCTCAGATTAATGTCTTCACTTCCAAGCAGTGACACTTCCTGTGTAGTGTCATTGTTGGATGTGAGACCAAGTCCCCAGTGTGAGGCTTGAACATAAGACCTTTTGGCCCAGTGCTGGTAAGTGAGTTATAGTGTCATGAAGAAAAGTGTATGTATCTAATGATGTCACTGCATGTGTCGGAGCACTTTACAAAGAAAGTTAGGTCCTTATTATTTAGTGGCAGTATGTAGAAAAAACAGTCTAAAGTGCTGAAAAGCATTCTAAATGCATCCGTAGACATGTGCATTATAACCTTTTTATTGAGAAAAACTGAATATTGGCTAGTTCATTGAGAATGACGATGACATCTGTTCTCTACTCTGGGGTCTTTAAAATCTTCTTTGAGGTCATCTCTTCCTTATAGCCACACTCTTTGGTGTTAGTGTGGTGGCACTAGAACCCCTTTGGAGCTAGAACTTAATTGATTTGCTGTGACCATGCACAGCACCAGCCGCCAACACCATGCATGTGTTGCCACTATACACAGCATATCAAGTCCAAACTGTCCTTGTTTATTTTTTTCTGACATTTTTTTTTTGCACTTCAGATTAATTTTATTGCTATAACCAAATTTCAGAATCCACAACAACAAAACCACCAGCAATGCATACTGGTTACATATAAGTTCTGAGTACTCATATAGCCATTATAATACATTCCAGAAGTGGACTAATATTTAAACTAAGTAAGGCCCCGTTCGCACTACAGCACGGTTGTGCAAAACGTTTTTAAAAGTGGATTAGCACTTACCGTGTTGTAGCGTTCATACTGCAACCCCCTTCCTGCGACCCGCATCAGGCAATGATTTTACAGGGTTCACACTGCGGCAGAGATCTGTGCCCACTATGAACCGAATTCAGCAGCATTGAAAAGCTGCTTACCTGATGATGCTGGTACTTGCTTGAAGTGCATTAAAAAGGATAGGAGCTGGCGATTCGCACTGTAGGTGAATCGCGTTATTTTTGAAACGGATTTCTGGAAGCGTGCTCAAGCCCAGGTCTTATCAGGGTTTGAGCACGCTTCCAAAATTCCAAGTTTAAAACGAGTTATGTGTGAACGCGAACCGAGCTAGCATTCATTTAAAGCGGTTCAAGCGCTCTGAACCGTTTTAAATGCCCTAGTGCGAACGGGGCCTAAAACATGCTAGTTAGATATAGGCAATGTTTTGAAAACATATACGATATCTGCAGAATTCCTTTGATTCAAATTGTAGTCTTCATTGGTGTCACTGGGTACTGAGTGGTCTGTAATCTTGGCTTACTGACATAGTCCATAAGATTACTACCCATCATGTAACAACAAGTATAGTTAAACTATTGAGATAACATAGTTCAAAATTGTACCATACCATGTTTCTAATCTAAGCTCACCAAATTTTTCTGATCATACATTCAGTAAGTCCTCTTTATAGTCGCAAAGTTAGGAAAGAGTGGCTAATATATGATGAAACATTTAAATCTGTAACAGCTAACAAGATTTCAAATTTCAGTGCGCGCATCACCTCCCCCCACAGGGCCTCCCCCCCAAAAAATGAAATCTAGTTTTATAGATGAAAAGTATTAGCAAAGGTTTCTGAGAGAGGAAACTGTTGAGGAATCTGTGTGCATAATCGTGACAAAGGCTTAACCCGTGTGTGCAGCATGCCATGGCTGCCACACCTCCAGGAATTGTCTTGTGTCGGTGTAAGTCAGCTTGTTATATTCTCCATCCGCTCCAGGTCTGTCACCCTAGCCCTCCAACAGCTCAGAGTTGGAGGCTCTGGTGAGAGTCATTTTGAGGTGATACATTTAAGGGTGGCAGTTCACAGGATTTGACCTAATTTCCCGACCACCTTGGGGCAGGTTACCAAAACTGGAAAGCCCAGCACTAGTTCATGAAAGGTGAGCAGGATATTTAGTCCCATTATCGCTTGATTTCAGAGTGTATCTTCACCCAGAAGTCACCCAGTTTAGGACAGGCCTGAATATGTGAACGTGGTTTCTATTCCCCAGTTTCTTCAGCAAAGGTCATGGAGGTGGTGTTAAAATGTTTAGTTATTACTGGGTTAAGAAGAACTGAGTTAAAACTTTCCAGTTGAACTCTCGCCATGAAGGGGACGATGTCACTTGCCAGCCCCATCTTTAACCTTCTGGTCCACTGTTCCAGGTTTATCTCTGCTTCCACCTCCTGCCCATCGTTGTGTAAGTGTTTCTAATGGTGGGGCTTTGGAGGTGGAAAGTAACGAGTGCAGGTCTGATACGTGGCACATTTTGGCCCTGATAATAATAGTGTGGTAGAGAAAGGACTCGAAAACCGTCCTCTCCCTACGGATTTGAGGAAGGGTCCCTGGCATTGATAAAAAGTGTTGGACCTGTAGGAATCTGTAATGGCTCTCCCTTCAAAGGGTATACTTTACTTGTAGGTGAGTGAAAGTAAGGCAACCCTGTGTGTCCGTACATTGTATAAAGGTGGTCAACTTGTTGTGTTCCCAAAAAGCTTACCCTCTATCAAACCATGGGGATTGGAAGGAATCTTCATGACAAATCAGGGTCCTAGACCATTGGAAGTGTTAGTTAATTTTCGTAAACGAAGGAGGATACGTAATGAATGTTTTACCCAGGGGTTGGATGTACGGGTCCATATCCATGCTGGTATAGTATTGGTAGGTAGGATCCACAAGGCCCATCCTTTCAGAGAGGCTTCTTTTAGTAAGTACCAGCCAGATGATCTGCTCTTAGTCCGCAGGGCACAAATCTGCGCCTCTGGGCTGCTAAATAGTATCGGGAAAGTCATGAAGGACCAGTCCACCTTCACTTCGGGGCTTGTAACAACGCTTTGCTAGATGGGGTGTGAGTTGAAATCAAATACATTTTTGGGTTTCCTTATGTAATTGATTCCAGAAGAATTTTAGTATGGGGATGGGAAGAGTCTGGAATAAATATAAAAGACGCAGCAAGATATTCATTTTTAAAGTTTGGATCCTACTGTATAAAGTAAGAGGCAAAAGAGGCTACCGGGCTAGATAAGCTTGTATCTCTTGGAAAAGTTTTATGTAGTTATCATTAAAGAGCTGAGAAAGATCTACCAAGACTCTAACCCCCAGATAGCAAAAAGTACTTTTCTTAGCCAACACAAATGGGAATGAGCATTTGAAAGTAGAAGATGGAAACCTGCTCAGCGTTAGGTCTTCCGATTTTTGTAAGTTAATCTTATGTCCAGCTAAAGTTCCATACTCTTGTAGAGACTGCAACAAGTGTGAGAGGGAGTTAAGGGGATCCACCAAGAAAAAGAGGGCATCGTCAGCATAAAGTGCTATTTTTAGTTCTGTACCACCTGCTAATACCCCCTTAATATTGGGATTGGCCTTCATGGAGATTGCTAGGGGCTGCAGTCCGGGGCAGAAAGTAAAGGGAAGAGGGGGCAACCCTGCCGTGTACCCCGCCCCAGGGGAAATTGCCCAGACAGTACTCTGTTCACCTTTACTTGGGGGTGGAGTACAGGCCCTTAATTGCTGTAATGAATCTGTCTCCCAGCCCAGACCTCCGCAATGTAAATAACATGAATGACCAGTCGAGTTTAGCAAACGCCTTTTCAGCATCCATCCTTATGGCCAGTTGAAATAATTTGGTGTTATGTTGGGCTGAAACGATCATTAAGTAGTTTACTTGATGTTGTCCTGAAGGAAATGTCCTGCAATAAATCCAGTTTGCTCGGGTGTGGATTAAGGATAGTAGGACTTGTTGTAGGCGGTCTGCCAGAATCCCAGTAATAATCTTAAAGTCAGCTGGTAAGAATGACTGACATTTTAGAGCACAGTCTATCTGGCCGGCCCAGCTGTTGGATTTCTATTATCGACTACCGACGACCCAGGTTCGGGAATGGACCTGGGATTCAGAGGGTCGGCTTGGGGAGAAGGATCGAGCCGCCCTAGGGACCCCTCCTTCTCCAGGGGGAAGGAAGGGGAAGTGTATCCAGTGCCCTACAAACCCCTGGCGGAGGCCGGGGGTACCGCCGCCATTACAGTTGGGTGGCGCAGACGCTAGATGTCACTGCACATCCCCACCCCGTGGGAGCAAAGCACTCACAAAAAAAAAGCCAGTCCCCCAGCATGATGGCCCGCTTTGCCGCCCATTGCCTCAGACGTCCACTGGGGAGGGGTCACGCTCCTGTGGGGGGAGCCTGGGCATGTGGGTGGTGGGCGTGACAGGTCCGAGGATAAGGGGATTCGGAGCAAAAAAGCACAGTCTACCTCTTTCAGAGTTTCTTCGCTTTTTTGTTTGTTTGTTTATATTTAAGTTTTTATTTAAAAAAAGTTTTCTAACATATACAAATATCAATGAGCTGTAACATACATAAGATATATAGGATAAAGTATGGGGTGCAGTGTGTTACGAGAATTTAACACACACCCGAGTTGTTGGATGGCACATACGAGGGGTTTATGCTAGCCATCCAACAACGAGGGTGTGTGTTTAATTCGAGTTAAACACACTGCACCCTATACTTTATTTTATATAATTGAAGACTTCCGTTTTTTTCTGGTAGTTCCATTTTTTTCTGGTAGAAAAGGTAAAAAAGAAACGGGACTTTTACCTTCTGTTGAGTAACTGGTGTAATTTTGAACAGAGAACAGGTTTAATAAGTAACTAAATATTTAAGAAGAAAATAAAAAAAAAAACTGTCTTGATCCTTGTGTCCTTTCTGACAAAGCGAGTGTTTTCAAGTGCTGGCGTCATTTGACCTACAGGGGAAAGGTGAGGGTTGAAAGGGAGAGTGGTTAGGGAGCGTGTAAAAAGTGTGTTTCCGTTTAGTCCGCGATTTGAAATGTGCTGAAAATGTTTTTTTTATATCGGTTGTTGAGAATGTTTTGTAAGGAGCGAGCGCTAGTGAGGAGGTGAGTTTATATGGTTTGTGAGCTGAAACAGACAATGGGAAACTTGTTGTCTTTCTGTGCTGTCTGAAGCAGATTTGAATGGGAAGAGAGCGCGTGAATGCTGTGTTGTCTCAAGCAGATTTGAACGGGAAGAGAGCGCGTGAATGCGTGTTACGGTATTTAACACACGGTTTTTGCCATTGAAAAAAACGGAAGCCATTAATTATAATAATATTATACATCATGTCAAGGTCCAGACCATATTCTTAATAAAGAGGTGAGGCAGCATTTGTGTAAAGGTCGGGGGAGCCTCACTCCAGTAGTACTAGAACTGAACAGTGATCCATGATAGCAGTTGGATGGCATGCTAAGATCACCAGCATGCCACTAGAGAAGATGTAAGGTGAGAGATACAGATGTGTGATTCCAGTAAAGAGTCTTAGGAATATTGACTAATAGTGGCCCTGTGGGACAAAGAGGGGTTCAGCTAGACATGTCTTAAGTTTGCCAAGGTCCCCAAATCTCATGAAATATATCCTCTCTCTGTTGCAGTCAAAACCTAAACTTTTCCATTTAGTAGATGGACAGGACTGCTTGATGCCATTGTTGTTGTGTAAGGAGGTGCATGTTGGAGCCATTGTCTGCTCACTGGTTTTTGAGCCACCAGTATGAGCACCAGAGCAGGGGACCTGAAATGGATCCAAATTCCAAGAGGAGGACTAGATAAAAGTATCATTGATGGAGTGAGTAGACTGCCGTCTAAGGAGAGTTCTCAAAAGGGTTACTCCAGAGACTGCCAGAAGGGCTGAAGAGTACAGCAGTGCCAGAAAGTATGTGCATGGTCTGCTACCGCAGTTCCACATTGCCTCCAACAACTGCCATATTGAAGCCCCATGTATTTCATCTGCACTTTGGGAATATGGAAGTAGTGAGACCTATATTTACAGACAAACTCTCACCAGAAAGGGGAGGAGGTCAGTTTCAAAGCCTGTAGGAAACAATATGTTCATACTTCCGCAGAAATTGTGAGCTGTAAATCCTGAGTCCAGCAGTGTAAGATATGTTCAGAGTTGGTGGACCAGTATGAGTCCAATCAGGTGTTGTCAGGAGTCACCCTTCAGTGGGTTATGGAAATGCGAAGCAGTTGAGGGGCTGGATCAGGACGTTTTTTTTTGGGAGGGGGGCGGCAGGGGGCTGCAGCAAGAGTGTAGAAGGTGGGACCGCACTTGGAGGTACCTGTAGTGTTCCCTCCCTGTGTATCCAAATTGTTACTGCAGAAACTGAAAGAGGAGGACCCCTTGTTCTTTCAGGAACTGAATAGGTGATGGAGGCCTAACTTCCTCCATCTATGAAAGGATAAGTCTGTTCACAGGGAAAGGAACTGTGAATCCTTTCCAACAGTCTACACTACCACAGCAAGGCTTGATGTGAGGGAACCTTTGGAAAATGCTGCCATTGTTGTAAGGTGATGCCTGTATACTTTGTGAACTAATGGAGTGGTATTTCTCAAGGGGTAAGAAAATAGGACGTAAAGATCATGTGCAACGGTTTTACATATTTTTTATAAAAGCTTGAAAAGCTGACATTCAAGTCCCTGTGTCATGATTAGTGTTTCCTGAAAATGTCACGCTGTTTGATTTTGTGGTTTCTTTAAATCAGCATTTGTTAACTTGCTCTACAGTGGCTGAAAACAGTGAAGTTATTTTTGTCCTCTCAGTCAAACTTAGAGTGCAATGACATCATTTTGGAGTAGCTTACTGTTTCAGATTCCCAATCAGAGCAGTACTTTGTAGAGTTAATGGTTTGCTGAGCTCTCCAAGTTTCTTACAAACCCAGTCTCTGGTTTGTGATTAGATAGATCAACTTAAAATGTATCATCTTCTGATAAAATGCTGATCATTTCAGTTTCAATGCTGAATTGAAGTAGTAGAAATCTTTCTCTGTGAGAAATCAGCTTGTCTGTAGCACAGTTTTTGGTTCTTTCTAATCAAAAATCTGATTTTTTTCTAGCTACATAGCACAGGGCTGTTTAATGAATATAAAATAAATCAAAATTGTGTTCATTCACAGAAACATTCTGTCTTTGATGTAGCCTTCATAAATATGTTCATGTAAGAAAATTGTTTTTATGTCAGATTGACAAACAGTACATGTGCTTGAAATACTGTAGCAGAGTGTGGCAGGCACCTGTCTGAACTCACACATTTCAGTTCTTGGTGGTTTCTGTGTGAAAATATATCATGTATGTGTATAACTCAAACACTGTGTGACATCCCGATGCACCATCTCTCTGCCCCACAGTAGAGACAGCTGCAGACTACTGCCACCTGTCCCTGCCCCATCAAGTCCCCTGCCATCTGCTCCACATGCTAGACTGCTGCATCCTGCCACCCATTGTCTTCCCCACACAGTCGGATAGTGCACCCTGCTGCCCCATCCCTTCCTAAAGAATCAGGGCTGCTGCACCTGCCACCCCTGCCCGGACAGTTGGGGATGACACACCCTGCTGCCCTCTCCCTCACCCTCACAGTTAGGGAAGCTGCACCTGTTGACCCTTGTTCCTGTCTCCAGAGTCAGGGCTGCTGTGCCATGCTAAGCCCTAGTGTGCCAGGTCCCCTGCCTCCACAACTGGGTCTGCTGTACCATGCTGCCCTAGCAACCAGAGGTGGGGCTTTTGCTACACCCTGCTACCCACTTCCATTGCCCCAGATGAGCAGGGCTGCTGCACCATCTGTACCCCATCTCATAGTCAGGGCTGCTGTACCCTGATGCCCCTGTGTCCTGCACCACAGTCAAGACTTCTGCATCATGCTGTCCTTTATCCCTTGTCACCAGAGACAGGGCTACTGCACCTGCTTCTTTCTACACAGCTGGAGTTGCCATGGCCTGCTGTGCTCTAGTTTCCCATGCTGCTGCAGTTTGGGCTGCTGCATCATGCTGCCACTTGCCACAAGATGGTGGCATTTGCTGTGCCCTATGCATGCCTCCACAGTTGAGGCAGTTGCACCCTGCTGCCCCTGCTACCAGAGTCAGATCCTTTCTATACCCTGCTGCCCACATCCCTTGTCCCAGACAGGCATGGCTGCTGTATCCTGATGCCACACCTTTTTCCTGCCCGAACATTCAGGGCTGTTACACCCTGCTGCCCTCTGTCCCCATGCTCACAGTCAGGGCCACAGCACCCTGTTGCTCCCTGCCCCCACCTCCACAGTCACGGCTGCTGTGCTACACCCTAGAGTCTCATGCCTGCATCCACATTTGGGGCTGCTGAGCCCTGCTGCACATTTCCATTGCCCCAAATGGGCTGGGCTACTGTACAGTGTACTCCCTGTACCACTGTAAGGGCTGCTGTATCCTGATGCCCACCTGTGTCCTGCCCCACAGTCAAGGCTTCTGCACCATGCTGTCCTTTGTCCCTTATCACTGTTGCATCCTGTTGCACCACACAGCTCCTTGCCTCCACAGGCAGGGGACAGGGTGCAGCAAATGCCCTTACTCTTGTGCTGCACCCTCCCCAAACAGTTGGGGTTGCTGCACCATGCTACTCTCTCTCTCTCTCACTCACAGTCAGGGGCACTGCACATGTTGCCCCTGTTCCTGTCTCAGCAGAGTGTAGCAAAGGATGTGACTCTGGTGGCAGGGGGACAGCAGGGTGCAACCTCAACTGTGGAGGTATGCAACAGGGTGCAGCAAATGTCCTGAATCCTGTGGCAAGTGGCATGGTGCAGCAGCCCTAACTGTAGAGGCATGGGGCTCTGGGTACAGCAGGCCACAGCAACCCAGCTGTGTAGAAAGGAGCAGGTGCAGAAGCCCTGTCTGTGGTAATAGGTGATAGAAAGCAGCATGGTACAGAAGCCTCAACTGTGAGGCAAGACACATGGGGCGGCAGGGTACAGCAGCCCTGACCGTGAGATGGGGTACATGTGGTGCAGCAGCCCTGCCCATGGAGGCAGGAAACATGGCACTTAAGGGCCTAGCGCAGCACAGCAACCTTGACTGTGGAGACAGGAACAGTGGGCAACAGGTGCAGCTTTCCTAACTGTGAGGGTGGTGGAGATAGGGCAGCAGGGCGCAGCAACCCCAATTGTTTGGGCAGGGAGCAGCAGGGTGCAGTAGTCCTGATTCTTTAGGCAGGGCATGGAGGCAGCAGAGTGCACAATCCATGACTGTGTGGGAGAAGACAGTGGGCAGTGCAGCAGCCTCGAATGTGGAGCAGAAGGCTTGTGGGCAGTGGACTGGTGGCAGTAGACTGCAGCTGCCTCAACTGTGGGGCAGAGACACAGTGCATCAGGATGCCACATAGTGGTTCTAGTTGTACACGTATATGATGTATTTTCACACAGAAACCACCAAAGAGCTTAAATGTGTGAGTTCTGACAGTACATGTGCTCGAAATACTGTAGCAGAGTGTGACAAGCACCTGTTTGCAATCTGACATGAAAAAATAATGTTCTTGCATGTTTGTATTTATGAAGGCTACATCAAAGACAAACTGTTTCTGTGAACGAACAAAATTTAGATTTATTTTATATTCATTAAACTGCCCTGTGTTATATGGTTGGAAAAAAATTGAGGTTTGATTAGAAAGAACAGAGCTGTACTACAGACAAGCTGATTTCTCACAGAACAAATTTCCACTACTTCAGTTCAGCATTAGTATTGAAATGATCAGCTTTGTAAAGGAAGAGAATGATGTATTTTAAGCTGATCTATCTAAACACAAACTAGAGACTAGAGACTGAGCTTGTAAGAAACCTGGGGAGCTCAGCAAACCATAACCTCTACAGAGTGCTGCTCTGATTGGGAATCTGAAACAACAAGCTACTCCAAAATGATGTCATCGCACTCTAAGTTTGACCGAGGACAGAAATAACTCCACTGTTTTTAGCCACTGTAGAGCAAGTTAACAAATGCTGATTTAAAGAAAACCACAAAACCAAACAGCATGCAATTTTCAGGAAACACTAATCATTACACAAGGGAAGTCTTAAACTGGATTTTTGGATAGTGTCCATCCCAGCTGTAGTGAAAGATTAGCTTATCCCAGGCTCTGAAACACATAAAGGCCAGTACCATAGGAAGAGTTTGAAGAAAGTACAAAACTTAGGGGTGAATCATCATCCAACTTGAGTCTGTCTTGGAGAAACAAATTAGGGGAAGGAGGGACTAAGGGGTAAGATCAGAAGATACTTGTTAAGTGGGAGGATATATATTTTTTTCATTTTCTCCCCATTTTCACCGATCCCCATTGTCAGCATGGTGTGCGCATGTAGAGGCATGCACATGCTGTGGCTCGAGACACCCTCCCGCAACTTGCCACCCTCTCCCATCTACGCTAGCCACTGGACCTCCACCTAGTGGCAGCAGAACTGCGGGGTTGGGGGGGCGCACAACAACTACCCCGAGAGATGAGAGCTGCCCTACGGTTGCTCAATCCTGCTCTCAACCCCCCCTTGCCAGTTCCCCCGACGGCTTGAGTCTGTTCCCAAACCCAGCCATGATTCACTTTTTTGGCTGTTAAGCCTGTTTCATCAGAGCTGGAGATCAGCAACTATGCCTGATTGATGGAAGTATCTGGAAGGTAGCAACATAAGCAGCACATCATCCATGCAGAGTGAGATCTTAAACTCTCAACCCCCAAAGGTACCCCCTACACACACTCGCACTGTCCGAGAGCCCTCACCAGTGGTTCTATATGTAGAGCAAAAGGGAGGGAGGAAGAGGGGACATACCTGTCTGGTACCCTGCTCAAGTGAGATAAGACAACAGCAAGAGCCATTGACACGGATACACACTGGGAGGGTGGCATATAACAAATAGAGCCAGTTTAGGAATTCTTCCAGGAAACAAAAGGCAGAAAGGGTCATCCATAAAAAAGGTAGTGAAACCTTATCAAAGCCGTCTCAACATCTAGGCCAAGAACTTTGTTTCATAGTCTAACAAGAGGACCATCCTCCTGATGTTATCACCAGTTTGTCTTTGTCTAATAAATCCTGCCTGATCAGGGTTTATTAATGCTGGGAGGAGCTGATTGAGCCTGTGCTCCCAGATGGCAGTAAAAAACTTGTAAACCATACTTAAAATGGACACTGGCCGTATGAGGTGGGGTTAGTGGGATCTTTGCTCGCTTTAAGATGGCTTATATGGTTGTGCCATGCCAGCTGGGGGTCCTGTCCTCCTGTACAGCCTGGAAAGGCTTGCAGTAGAAGTGGGGGGACCTATATAATCCTATAGGGAACCCAGTTGGATCTGATATCTTTGTTTCTTGGCAAGTACAAAGACCTGCTAAAGTTAAGACTGAGAGATGGGATGGAACAAGGCTTGTTGCTGCTCCTCGAAAGACCAGGAAGGGGAAGAGCTGACAGGTAAGATCACATCTTCTCAGGGGTGATAGAGCATTCAGGATCTACAACCGCTTGTAGAAGTCTGTTGTTATCTAGCTATTATCTCCTTTATGCTCCAGTCTGCCCGCTTCGTGCAGTGGAGTTGTAGGATACATGCACTCTGCTTCTTCTCGCTTTAAACGACACACTAGCTGGCACCATAGGCCTCCTTTATAATACGATTGCTTCAGGTAGAGCAGAGCTAGGACCTCTTTTTCCTGGAGAATGGCCTGGATTTCTGCCTGAAGTTTAGCAGTCTCTTAGGCTATGTGTTGAATTATTATTTTTTTCCAATTTATTATTTTTCTGGGCCGGGTCAGATTCCTTCTGCCCTTGTCACGGCGTCCCGGAGACCTCCACCACCTTCTATGGCTGCCGAGATCCCCAGTCACCCCGCTTGCCCCCAGAGGAGGGCGGGGCTGCACACCGCCTGCACCTCACGGGCCTTATGTCTGGTCAGGATCTGCAGCGCGGTGGTGTCTCAAGTTCCTCCGGGGAGGGCGTCATGTGCACGTTGCCCTCGCCTCGGGTTTTCTCCTTACGGAGGCAGGGACATGCAATGATGCAAGCGTCTGCCCCCGCCTACCAGACCTGGTTCCGTCTGACACCTGAGGTCCCCTATCATCTGCTAGGAGCCCTCAGTGCGCCAAGCGCTTCCCACGCCCTCCCCTCGGAGAAGGAGAGCAGTCCTTGTGACGCTCTATCCTTCTCCCCCTGGCCGGCCCTCCATCTATCTGGGTCCATTCCCGAACCCGGTCGCTGGCGCCGCATGAAATCCCACCGCCGCGCCAATGGGCCAATAGATGGCTTAATTTTTGCAGAGTAGCTAGGGTGTCTGTCAGCTCAGTGAGCTTAGCAGTCTGCATTTTTCCCTTTAGCCACATAAGTAATAATAATGCTGTGAAGAAGACTTAAATAGCATTTATAGCACTTTTCATACACACTGTATCCCAAAGTGCTTTACAAGCAATGAGAGAATGGTAGTGAAGTGACTGAATATGTAGTGGCAGCCATTTTGTTCATCAGTTCTCACACACAGCCTTGGGCAGTTGCATGAATCAGTTTTATAGGAAGGGGAGTGTTAGCAAAGACACCGGAGAAAATCACCTACTCTTAAGAAAAGTGCCTTGGGTTCTTCTACTGCCACCTGGACACCCACCAGGACAGCACCAGAGATGAGTATTAGGGATCTCAGTTTAACATCTCGTCTGAAGGACCGTGCACCCGACAGTACAACACCTCCTAGTACTGCACTCTGGTATGATCCCAGCCCTGGAGTGTGACAAGAAACCATGACCTTCTGGCCCAGAAGTGGATGTGCTGCCTACTGAGCCATGCTGACATCGTGAAGGATGGCTTTAACTGTGTCCTCAACATGGGGTCTATGACAGCCCCGTTATTATTATTATTATTGACAACCTGATGGAGTGTCTTTGATATACTAACATACTAAATGCCAGCAGAATAGGCCTAACGGTCTTTCATGTCGCTCGCTTGGTCAGCCCCACCCTGGGTGCTGACCTTGCTGCCCTCACCTTCTCTGGCTTCTCCTTCCCAGTTCCGGATATTCTTGCTGCATTGGATTTTGCTTCCAGAACCCTTCGCCTGTACCTGTCCCACCCCTCTTGAACCCTCCACCGCCTCTGCCTCCACCAGCCCCCTAGGCAGCGCATTCCATGGCTTCACCACCTCTCAGCGAAGTATACCTCCTCCTTTCTCCACTGAATCTTCCCTCCAGCTTCCACCCATGCCCTCTAGTGGCCCCTCCTCCTTCCTTCAAGCACGCTTGACTGTTCCTCCCTATTTACCCTCTTCATGTACCTGAAGACCTCTATCATGTCCCCCGGTCCTCTCTCTCTTCCAATGTGTACATATTTAGCTCTTTGAGCCTCTCCTCATAGGTCCTGTCCCCAAGCCCCAAATCATTTTGGTTGCCCTCCTCTGGACCCTCTCCAGGAGTTTAATGTCCCTAATGTATGGGAGCAGAAGTCCGTTTTATGGAGAAGGGAGGTACCGAGATGCCATGGATGTTTTGATAGGCTTACCCTGGTCTAGTTTAAGTAACTAGTTATAGTCCAATAAGTGGCAGGGTCCATCATTTAAGGTACTGTAGGAATAGTGTGGGACCTACCAGGTGTGTTGAGATTGCACACCAGAAGCTGGGAAATGTCAACAGCCATACAGCAGCCCTGCCGCTGTCTAAAAGTCACTTAACGCTGCCATTACTGAGCCAGGATAAAATAGGCTGTGTGTGGGGGGTCTAGAGCAGCATATCTATTGAGGGTGACCACACCAACTCCCCAGTCAACAGTAAGGAGAAAACACCCAAAAGTCAAACATCACCAGGGAACAGACCATGAGAATGAGTCACTAAACACAAGTCCTGTAGCTTGTTCAGGTATCCTTAAATGGAGTTAAATGATACAAGCTGCCAAACCCGTCAACAGTAATTATAGTGTACAATATAGGTATCCAGGAAGGAAGGGTGGGTGAGAAATGTGGGAGTGGGTGGGAGGGACATGGGACATACCAGCTTTGCTGAGGGACCAGAGCTTCCAGCAGGTAATGTAGACATGTAAATGGGCAGCAAAGTGGATCTCAGGACAACAGGGAGCCAGAATGCGGAGCTGGAATCAATGGAGGGGGGAGATGACCACAACAGCCACCCTACAAAGCAGGCCTCTGACCGGCAGTCTTCATTTCCTTGACATCCGCCTGTTAAGAAGTTTGTGCCCTACAGCCACTGAGGGGCTCTGTTTTCTAAGCATGTGGTGGCAGTGGTCTGTCATGTTTGAAACAACTGTCAAAATGGGACCGGACTCCAGGTTGGCTGTACCTTCCCCTCCATCCAGTTTTGCTTGTGCACAAGCTGCTAGTGACACTAAGGGAAGAAGTAAAGTCCCAGATACAGCCCCCGAGTACAAGGCATGAAGTGGCCCAGCTCCCCAATCAGGCACAAAGGCACAGCTGCCATATAGTTACCAACAGATACCCAGCTACCAGTAGTTAATTGAGGAGCTATTGCATAGTTAAGCACAGCATAGGCAGTTAATGTAGAGCTCTGCAGTCACTTGAGCATCTAAAATGAAAAGTCAAACAAAAATGCAAACCCAAAGTTAGTAAAGGATACAGCTGAGTGATGAGTCTTTTAATAGCTAAGGCACTCAAATTGCTTCAGCAATTTTAATATGGTGGAGCACTTTTTTTTTTTTTTTTATTGTACTTTTGCTGCCACCAGCCGCCTCGGACCTTCAGCCTGGTCACTGACCTCGCTTCTACCTCCACATTAGACATGCCCCTTGATGCCCCTGGCTTATCCCCCAGGGCGGGGTTGCAGCACCGACCCTCAAGGTGCTGCAGATGATGGGATAGGTCGAAGGGGCCATCCTGGAGGCTGACTGAAACCGAGGGCAGCTTCCTCTAGGGCAGCCGGTGGCATTGGTTTTTTCGGGGTTTACAGGGGCAGGGACGCGCAGTGACGTCCAGCATCCGTGACACCTCTGATCTTGCTTTTGGTGCCAGCGCGTGTGGTACACCCAGCCTCTGCTAGGTGCCTGCATTGCGCTGAACACTGTACCCTACCCCCGGAGAAGAGCAGTCATTGGACTCTCAATCCTTCTCCCTGGCCGGTCCTCTGAAGTTCCGTGTCCGTTCTCGAACCCAGATCGCCAGCATCACAGGCAGGCACCCTGACCCCTCTCAGCAGGTCGGCTAGTGGAGCACTTCTTGAGATTGCTGAGATTGGGTGGCTTGCCTGTTAGAGCCAAAAAGTAGCGAGGTCTGGAGCGAACTGTACATGGATTCTGTTGTTGTTTGGCAGGGCAGGATGGCATTTCTGCTGCGATCCAAGTCCTGCTTCATTTCAGCTGGGGTATGGCATCTGATTCCAGCTTGATGCAGGGCATGCAGGTAAAGGTGTATGCTCTCCTCTGCTGCTGTATCATCAGGTCGAAATTATGGTCAAAATAAATCTAAGTATCCTTGCATTTAGGTATCCTTTGGCGCCATACTGTCAGAAGTCCCTTTCCTTCACCTGGAACCTAAGAAATGATAAGATAATAGATCTCAGGCATTCTCCTGGTGCTGGTTTCGGCCCTTGACCCCTATGAACTCGCTCTAGGTCAAGCTTCAAGTCAGCTGGGAGGTTTAAATAGTCCCGTAGTAATTGTTCAACCAAGGCTGTAATTTATGGTCCTTCCTTTGTCCTTGGACACCCAACAAATCCTTAAGTTTTTCCACCAAAGTCTACCTCCAAGTCTTGCTGTTTGAGGTCAAGCTGCACCACATGGTGGTGGAGGTGGAGAAGCAGATCAGCCATAGTAGCGGCTTTTTCAAAGACCTCACTGGTAGCTGCCTTGAGGGCATTTTAATTCTGCTTGATCATGGCAATTTCTTTTTTTTTTTTAGCTTTGTGTTTATTAAAATTTTCATAGAAGAATACAAACATAAAACAATGAACAATAATCTTAACAGTGGCTGCTGTCTGAAGGGTACAAGTGTAGCACATGTAATCAAGTTCACATAGGAAATTACTAGTAAGATGAGGGTTATGAATGATAGTGGCAATTTCTTGCCTCACACTAGCTAATGCTTCATGGTTCTCAGCTAGGGAAGCCTTCAGCTCCATAAGCAACCAATCATTGGTGGTCTCGAACTGAGAAGGCTCCGTGGGAGAGGAGGCCGTGCTGTCAGCGTTCAAGCAAGGTGAGTGTAGGGGTCTTTGGGAAGGCGCAGGTTTCAGCTGTCTGGTGTTTTTGGTTTTTTTTAAGCCCCCCCCCCCCAAATGAAGCAACATACTTGAGAGCTAAAATGGAGCCTTAAATACCAGTTTGTAGTAGTTTGAGTGGGTTTTTTGGGGCGGGGTGAAGGGAGCTGTAATTCTAGTGTTCACGTTAGATGGTGACGCTACTGGAAGTCATTCTTCCTTTCCTTGAATAGATTTTGTGTCCAATTCATTGTATTTCTTTACTTTCTTTATTCTACACAAAGTGCAACAGCTCCTCTTTCCAGAATGGGAAGGTGGTTGTTTTACTGTGGGTACCTAAACTAAGGTCTAACTGTCTGGTGGCAGCTGAAGGGACACCTTGGTGGGAGGAGCTTAGAGCAGAAGAGAGGAGGTTGCCTTGTGATGCCGAGAGTAGAGCGTGTGCCAAGTACTAGCAAGGAGTTAGGAGGTTGTTGGCAGCTGGCACCAAGGAGAAAGCAGGCAGTAGTGGCAGTACCCCAATGGGCTACAGTGCCAGTTAATCAAGAAGGTCTTCAGGATACAGATGAGAGGTGTTTTGCCCAAAACATGAGACACATCCTGGGGAATGGTGAGCTGGGACATTTCATGGTAACTCACTCATGGTGTGGAAGTATGTAGTGGGACCATCGTGAGACTGGGGAACCTCAGTATGGTTACCCTCAAGGGAAACAGTCTGATGGTCCTTGAGCCTATGGTGGATTCCCTGAAGAGTCTAGAGAAGCACCTTTCCAGATGACCGAGTATCCGAAGAGGCAGGCGGGGCTGCAGCAGGGTGGAGCACTGCCAGACTAGATAGATCTGTTTTCAACATGGATGAGGTCACCCAAGGCATTGGCCAGTTCAGCACAGCCTCAGTTGACCAGCTGCACGGGATCAATGGCCTGCAAAGACAGGGTAGCTGGTTGGGACTGTGTGTGGCTGCTAGTCAAGTACTGCTCATGCTAGTCCAGGGTGGAATCAGCAGCTGGTTGTGCAGGCAAGCACTAAGCCCCCAGTCACTTGCCCTAAATCAGCATCAGCAAAGTAAAGCAGTAAATTAATGACCTGGGGATCCTGACTTAATCCTTCTTGATATTGCGGCCCGGCAGTACATGAAGAAAAAAGATTGAACAAGAAATTAATAAATTGTGGATCAAGGGTAAATTGGGTAGAAACTTATAGGAATTAATTTCTACATCCTCAGACACCTTTCTCCATTGAATACTATTAGAGTTTCACTCCTAGGGATCACAGTTCCATGTCCTACAGATGTAGAGAATATAGTTCCACCGCCTAAACATTTCCAGTATAATCACTGTATGGGACCTCCATTAAGACAGCAGGAGGTGTGAGCCAAGCTAGGATACTGCTATGGAGGAAGAATTGGAGAAGGAGGACCATCATGATAATTGTTTAAGTAACTAAGAAAAGTGCAGGGAGAGCTGAGGTGCCAGAGTATGAGGTGAGCCAGTTGAACCTTACAGACAATGGGAATAGCTAGGACACGATAGGATGACCATTTGTCTTAGCAAGAGGCTGTGTTTGGAGAGCGGCTTGGCTGTAATCAGCCTGGGATTAGGGTCAGAACTTAGCCCAGGACCCCAGGAATGGAACTTTACTTAGCCCTGAAAAAGGGTCTGGAATGCACCTTGCCTCTGAAAGAGAGTCTGGCACCTCATCATAGCTCTGAGGGACTGGAACCTCATTACAGCTTTGAAAGGGTGTGGATTGTCCAGTGTAGCTCTGAAAGACAAGTGGATACTGAGGGACTGAAAGAGGACCCATGGCCTAAAAAAACAAAACCAAATGGATCTCTGGATCTCACATGTGAACTTTTATAGTTTGTCATTCAGTAAAGGATAGATGTACTCAGAGTTGTGGTGTTTGTGGTCCTTTATGCACAGTGTGATGAAATTATACTGTATCAATTGTCATTAGTCCTACAGCAGACATAATATTGGTTTCTGCCCCCTTCAGCACCTGAAGCTTCTAAATGGACTGAACTGGGTTAGACATTGGGAGTAACACCTTTAACAACGCTGCTGAGCATACAAAATAGTTTCTGTATAGACCTGGAAAGAAATTTTCAAAATAGCAAAGTGGAACTTGCCCCCACTATAGACTCGAAATCTAGGGGAATCCAAATATCTAAGTACAGGGCAAGGCAATGCAAGGGGACACTGAAAAGACCAGGTGTGTGGGGTGGTGAACTTATTTGACCTGCAAACTCGAGTCATGCTTTCTTGTATTTAATGAATAAATAGGCATGGTATGCATATCCGCTACTTCTGGAAGTACCCACAGATCTGCAGCAACCTGAGAAAATGGCTAGATGAGGGCATGTTGCAGCATCCTCAGAACGGGATGAACTTTGAAAAGCATTTGAAACACCAGAGGGGATGTCAGGTAAATAGAAGCTTATACTTGAGAGGTAACGGCATAACACGGTACCAGGGATTAGTGGGTTCATGAGTTTGAGATACCCATAAGGACAAACAGTGGAATGGATACTGGTCAACTGCATGTGTTTCAGCCAGGACCTTTCTGCAAATTGCATCCAGTTTAAAGCCGATCACAGGAGGTACTACACCCAAGCAATGCTCAGACGGCTACTGTCACACGCCAGGTGTTGGAGATGTGGGGGGGAGGGGCATCCCTCACACAGGTCCTGTGGTGCTACATGAAGATCAGACCATTCTAGGAGGATGTATTCAAGGTGTTTACATTTATGGTGGACTCCCCCCTCCCCTTATCTCTGTGGTTGGGCATACTGGAGGACACAAGTCAGTTGAAGGGAAAGACCTACAAAAAAGAGAAAATAGTTCTACAATGCTCTGGTAATCATACAGTAAATACTGGTCCTGGCAAAGTGGAAACAGCCATAAATCCCTAGACCGGAAGACAGGCAGACAAGGATGATCCAGTCACAGGTCAACAAAACTGAGCTATTTTGCAACCAATAAACTTGATGCCTACTACCAGATATTGGAACCATTTTTGAAATCCTCCACTTGGAACTCCAGAACTTTGCAAGTTTATCCCACCTCCCTTGAGTAGGATGCTAGTAGATGATTAAATAAATGTTACAGAGTAATAGAATGAAAAGGAAAATTGTGATATCACACACATTTATTTATGGCACTAGGTAGGCAAGTGAAACTGCATTCCCAATATTTTCTTTTTTTCACTGTAAGAGCATGCTTTTTCTCTTTCTTGTGTGTTGGTTGATATGATTTGTGTAGTATGTTTTATAGTAAAATATAGAAAAAATGAAGCCTGTATTTAACTACTGAGCAAGTGATACCCTTTTAGCCTTCGAATGATCAGAGCCTTCAAGAAGGCTGGACAAGTGAAGATTCACGGATTACAATGCTTGCTCTTTACTGGCACTGAAAAGACCTGGTTGTTACAAACATACTGGACTTCATAATCAAGTTGAGCCATCCTCCTATGTAATGCATAGTACAACTTTTGTTGTAATGTTATGCTTGGAAAACTATAAAACAATGTATTGAAAAACAACAAAACTAAATGAATATCTAGCCAATAAGCATTTAACCATGTAATTATTTACTGTGCTCCTTCTTTAGGTTGACTGGCCTCTGAACATCGTAATTACAGAGAGCTGTATGAACAAATACAACAAAATCTTCTCCTTTCTGCTACAGCTGAAACATATGGTGTGGACATTAAAGGACGTTTGGTTTCATTTAAAACGTACTGGTAAGACAGTGAAAAAGGAACAACGGTATTGATATGCAGTAAATTATTCAGAATATGCCAGCTATCTCCATTGGGGGCAAGAGAATAGCTTGTAAGTTGTATTTTCGAGCCAGGCCATTGTGTTTCCAATTTATACAAATATATTTTCAGTTGCAAAGGGTTTTGTTTTTGTATCGTGATTTCACAGTTTCTGTTTAATTTAAGTGCTCTGTTCTGAGTACAGCAGAGGCCATTGTGATGTCATCAGGTGTTGTTCAAGCTGTTCACCCATTAGTTAAGGTTCCTTTGTGATCTGTCTGAAGTAGATACAAATGTCCAACATGAAGATAAATGATATATCACACCAGAGGTGAAAACATCTGATAGTTAAATCATATTATGTTGTGATAAATACTTATTTTCATTTAGAACATGTTTTCTTAATGCTGAATCTGGAAATAAGAACACAAGAGTGTTAATGGAAGGAAAGGCAGTTTTAGCTAAAACACTAATAATCTCAAAAGAGTCCAGAGCAAGTTTTTATTACTAAAAACATTTGGATAAAAACATGCTTTTTGCCCCTTAGACTTCATCAGTTATTACTATTTTCCCTGCTCGGAAGACATAATCCTTTGCTCGTGACACAGAATCATTTGTGTGGCAATGTTACGATGCCATAAGCAAAGGATTATTAAATTCATGGCAGGACTAAGCAATGTGAACAAATCTAAGGGGGAAGATCCAGTTTCCTGTTTAATACAAAGGCCTTCAGTAATAACAAATGAAAGGTCTTGAAATTCAAATTATGGGAATATTTTGTAAAACAGAATACTGATGCCAGCTATGAACTGTTTGCTGGAAACTATAACCTTGTAAAAGTTGCCAATTAAAGTGGACACAAAAAAAATAGTATGTTGTTAGATCTGTTTAGGCAAATACAGACAGAATACTAGACAGAATATAGATCTTCGAGAGTCAGCTCCTGCAGCAGGTAACACCAAGTAGGACTGAAGCCAGCAGGCGCCAGGATCCCAAGGAAAATTTCTAGTTGGCAGTGTGTAGCGGGTTCCACCCCCGACGTCATGCATGTTATAAAGGGAGGGTGGTTCTCTGTGTCTCTCAGTTCTTTTCCCACTGTCGACTCATGTTCATCGGCTCCATGGACGCCACTCGCTAGTTCGACCGCCATTTTGCTATTACTTAGCTCCACTTTTCTTACTTTTTCAATGAAAACGTTTACTTTTTCAGGGCTCCACAGTTCTGTGTGTTATCTTCTCCGATGTCCTCTGTTGATCAGAGCCTTTCCAAGTGTGCCTAGAGCAAACAAATTCCACCCAAGGACAGGCACTCGGCCTGCCTTCTGTGCCTAGGCCCTGAACACGATACTCAGGTCTCTCCGCACTGCCAAAAATTTAACAGCTGGACTTGAATCCACTGCCAACAGGCCTTTCAAGCTTTCCTCAGAGAGCAAAGACTTGCTGCTATTCAGAAAGATTCCTCTTCTCAGGGGAGTTCTTCCCACAAGAACTTTTCTGTAAAGCACCACCATAAGGAGAGAGGAAGGAGTGGGAAAGGAGATATCTCCCTCGAGTTCAGGTTTTCAGGCTGCCGCTCTGCTTCCCAGGGTAGCTTGGACTGTGCCTTCCAGGTGACCCGTCTCCCCACCCAGCTAGCGGTAGTGAAACCACTGACCCTGATCTGGGCATCGTGTTGTAAGGACCTCAGCTCTGGGTCCTCGGGCCCAGCCTTGCAGCTGCATGATCAGACCGCAGGCCGGTGCTCTGACCTCAGCAGGTCTGCCTAAGTCTCAGAACCGACATCAGCTCACTCCTGGTCAGCCTCTATTTCTAGTGCCGACTACTGGAATAAACACAGGGCCTCAGGGCACTCCTCAGGAGATCAGACTACAGCCCTCTCGGACGCATAAGCCACAGTAAGACAAAGCGTCTGGCGGATCATCAGTCATCAGCTGGCGACACCCACTGACGACACTCTACCATTGTCACTGCTTTGACAGCCCCACTGTTGGTGTCGCCGGTCCAGTCTCCACCATCACCAGCCAACAAACATTCGGAGCACAGTTCTTCCGGGGACAACCAGTCATCAGCTCTAGACCAGGCGTCGGCTGTCGACTTTGGATGTACTGCTACGGTCCTGATGTCACTCACCCCCAAGATGCACGCTGCCGCCGGACCATGAAACTAGGCCGGCGTCCGGTCCGACGACCAATACGGAGCCCAAGCTCCACTTGTCCCAGGTGAAAGACCTGTTTGGCAGTTGGTGGGAGACCATCAGGACAGACCTCCTGCCACCAGAAGTCCCTCGGGCAGAGGCCTTCCCCCAATATTGGGGTTCGACTCCTGAAGGAACACACTCCTGTCTCAGGCACAGGCAGAATAGGCCGCAAACGTTGCTCCAGGACCAGGAGCTGCAGTTCCTCTGGTTCCTCTGAGTGTCACAAAAGCAAACACCAGAACACAAGGTCTCAGTCCTTCTCCCCAATGGACTCGGATCATTCTTCGGTCTCTTTCTCCTCAGTACCTTCGTCTGCCCCAGGTCTTTACCCTGTTGACCCAAGGGATACTCCCAAGTCACTGCCGGATGATCTTCCTTTATGGAGATCATGCACCACGTATAAGAGAATATGGGCTGGGGGATGGAGGACTTTGACCCAGAGAGACTCCATTTGGCCAAGTACCTGCGCCAAAAGGACCCGAAGCCTGTTGTGATCCCGCCTTTGATTGACACGTTTGCAGATATCACCAAAGTGGCCTGGAAGTGCCCTCACACCTCCTCTGCGGTGCCCAAATGGCAGATTTCTATGTAGATCCCAAGGAGGAACCTTCCTGGTAAGCAGCCTATAGCGGACTCCGTCGTCTTCTCGGCTGCCCATGACAGATCCCAGAGGCCATGGCACACAGCCTCCAGATCGGGAGTCTGTAAACAGCTGGATGCTATGGGGGCACAAGTTATACTCCTCAGCAACATATACCATAAGAAGTCTTAATTTTTTGACACATATGGTGCAATTCCAAAACGACCTTTGGGAGCAGGGGATGGACATTGTCAATGAGATCCTGGACTGCCTGCAGAAAGCCAAGCTGGAGAAGCTACTGCAGATGGGCTCAGATGTCAGCACACATGTCATTGGTTGGCTTGCTTCCGGAAAAGGCTGCAAGGCGGCTGCCACGGAGTATGTGTCCGACGCCATTCATGGCTCCAGGTCTCAGGCTTTACCGAGGATGTACAGACCATTATCTTGGATGCACTGTTCAACAGTTCCACCCTTTTTGGTTAGGATTCAGAGAAGGTAGTCACCAAGTTGCAAGACTCAGGCAAGGCCATTTGCTCAGTACACTCCATGAACAAACCAAAACAAAGGCCCTTTTTGGAAGCCTCGCTTTCATGGCAAAGCAGGACAACAATCCAGACTCCAGCCACACAACAGTATAGAGGTGGCTACAACTGCAAGGGCCCCTAGGGCCGCCAAACCAGCCCAGACTAATCTCTCCCCTCCCACCATGACCTGACTCCTTGCTGGACTCGCCTCCTCCCGTAGACCTGATCGGGGAAGTGGTTGGAGGTTGTTTTTCCCCTTTATGCCATGGGTTGGTGAAAGGACACTGACCAATGGATCCTGCCGATGATAGACAGAGAGCATTTGATCAAATTCTTACAGATGCCACCAGACAGGCCACCACCACCCTCCCATTGTTCCCTGCCTCACACGGGGCTAATCCAGGAGGAAATTTAAACTCTCTTACTCAAGAGGCAAAATGAGCCTGTCTCCCCACCCCACCCCCAAGTTGGCAACAGGATTCTATTCACTTTTTCCTCATACCCAAAAACAGGGAACCTCGCGCTCATCTTGGACCTCGGTGACCTCAATCAGTTTGTCGAGTACAATCATTTCTGAATGGTCACCCTACAGGGCTTACTGCCCATGTTGCATCAGGGGATTGGCTAGCGACCCTGCATTTGCAGGATGTCTTATCTCCACATTCTAATAGCCAAATCTCACAAGAGGTTCCTCAGGTTCGAGTTTCAGGAAGACACTACCAGTTCAGGGCATTGCCCTTCGGCCTATCCGCAGCTTCAAGGGTATTTACTTATGTCTGGCGGTGGTGCAGCAGCCTTCGGAGGAAGGGACACTACATTTACTCTTACTTGGATGACTGGCTCTTAGCAGCCCTATCCAGCAAGCAGCTGCACAC
This sequence comes from Neoceratodus forsteri, assembly GCA_016271365.2. Lineage (NCBI taxonomy): Eukaryota > Metazoa > Chordata > Ceratodontiformes > Ceratodontidae > Neoceratodus > Neoceratodus forsteri. The sequence continues at coordinate 484,804,128 of CM028131.1, read as the reverse complement.
AATCCATACACCTGTCTCTCTTCAGGGAACTAGGAATTATCAGCGCAGCAAAATCATTCTTGCTCCCAACCCAATCCCTCCAGTTCATCAGGGCATTGCTTGATACCACTCGAGGAAAGGCCTTCCTCCCAGAGAACAGGGCACCCTCTCGACTCCTCAGTCTAGCCCATGTCTCGTCATTCTCAAAGGCACCATCCAGGATGCTTCTCTGGCTCCTGGGCCACATGGCTGCCTATATCCCCACAGTCCCCCTAGCCAGACTGCATGTGAGGACAATTCAGTGGACTCTGAGAATCTAGTGGTACCAACGATGGGACGACCTGGACCAACCAGTCTCTATCATTTATTTATTTATTTGTTTTTGTTGACCGGTAAGTGCACTAGACAAATCCTGCCTATTTTCAGGCACGACCGGGGAGGGATACAGATGAATGCCAACTGACCTTGAACCAGATTAAGCTTATTTACTGAAGATAAGCACACTTCTGTTAAGGTTCCTAATAGGAACCTTAACAGAAGTGTGCTTTAAATTCAATGAAAAACCCAAAACTCACCACAGCATATGTAACCCAAGAGCTTCTGGCCTACCCCTGAATCCAGGGGGGGAAAAAAAAAACGGTCTGTCAGGAGATCAACTGGTGGACGACATCCCCTTCTCTGGCAGAGGTTCTGCCTTTCCAGAGAACGCCACCGGCCCAAATCCTGACATCGGATGCTTCTGGCACAGGTTGGGACACACATCTGGGCATCCACAGGACACGGCACTTGATCCAGGTCCAAGGGGCTCTTACACATAAGTGTCTTGGAGGTGAGAGCCATTCTTTACGCCTTGCAGGCATTGAGTACCACGCTCCTCCTGACACCTCCTGATACAGACAGACAACATGGCGGTGGTGTTCTACCTCAACAAACAGGGCAGCACTCACTGCACTTCCTTTGTCGAGAAGCAATGCAGGTATGAAATTGGGCGATAGATCACCACCTGGACGTTTCAGTGGTTCACGTCCCAGGGAAACAAAACACCCTGACCAACACATTCAGCAGGACAAGGTCCAGAGCACACGAGTGGGTCCTTCAGCAATCTGTCATAGAAGATCTTTTCGACAGATGGGGCAGACCAGAACTGGACCTCTTTGCATCCCCTACCAACACAGAGTTGCCCAATTTTTGCCTGCTAGATCCCAGGCTTGGTATTTTCTGGCAAGACGCGTTGTCCCTCTCCTGGAGGGGGAGGTTCCTCTATGCGTTTCCTCCTTTCCTGCTCCTGCAGAAAGTACTTCTCAAGCTACAAGCAGAGAGGGCAGTAATGATCCTGGTGGCCCCATTGTCCACGGCAGATATGGTTCCCCTGCTGCAACAGCTGGCAGCAGAGCCACCGCTACCTCTGCCACTGAGCTCTCACTTGCTGTCCCAGGACAATGGGACCTCGACACACCCAGACCTCAGATCATTGCATCTCCATGCATGGCTCCTGAGGACCTAGCCATATCATGCTTTGGAGTCTCAGACAGGATCGCCAGTGTTCTGATGGCTGCCAGAAAGTCTTCCACCAGAGCTACCTACGCCATGAAATGGAAGTGTTTTTGCCCTGCACCTTTCTGCGGGGCATTCTTCACATGAAGCCCCCAATCAGGGACCCCCCCCCTTGGAACCTTCTGTTTGTGCTGGAGAAGCTCACTTAGCCCCATTTTGAGCGGTTGTGGAATGCAAGTTTCGCTTTCTCTTGGAAAGCATTATTCAAACAACATGAAGTCTTGCTATTATGACTATTGCAGTTTGCCCCAGCCTTAAGAACTGCTCCGGAGGTGAAAGAGTTAACTTCCATGCAGAGCATGGAGCTTAGAGCGCGAGCTCGGTTCAGAAGCCCTGTTTGGCTGGTTTCAAACCGAAACCGTCAGATTCTTTACTCCGCCTCACTGAACAGTCGCTCCGGAGATTCCTCCTGTTGCTCGGTTCATTTCTTCGGTTTAAAGCACTATTTCTCGGTTTAATTAACCGCGATTTCATTATTTTAACCGCAAAACCGATCGGTTCAGGCTCTGTCTATGGTAATCGTAAGTAATAGATAGGGTTTTTTCTGTGTGGAACTTGTAAAGTATTATCGGTCTGGTTGAACCGATCGAGTTATGTTAAATATAAGTTTAAAGCCTTTTAAGGCTTTTAGAAGTGCTGTTCCCAGTTCTTATCGGTTCTAAAAACGGATTTCATTCGTTTTTCCACGACCCGTGACACGGTTTGGAACCGATAAGGGTGTCTTGCCTGGCACTGCCATCAAAAGGGCAAGTTGGTTGGTTAGGCTGGCATCATGTCTGAGAAACCCAAAGGAAAAACCGGCCCACTGGGTTTCAACACTGTAGTGTCTGTGGGGAAGCCTTTGCCAAGGCTGACCCACACACTACATGTGTCTATTGTCTGGGGTTTGACCACCTCAATTCAGACTGCCAGATTTGTAAAAATTTCCCTGCAGCCACCCTGGACAAGAGAGTGGGCAGGCTCAGGGAACGAGAGGCCAAAAAGTCCGCTGACCTGGATGGCCAGCCTGGTTCGGTGCCAACCGAACCGGAGGGAGTGTCCTCTGACCAGGGCGAGACTTCCTCGGGCAAACGAAAAGCTGGCTCTGAGGAGCCAGTTCCAGCAAAGAAATCTAAAAAATCAGCAGGTTTGGAGTCCAAAATTCCTTCTCCAACTGCTGCTGATATAGCCAGGGCAATACAGATTGTCCAGTCCCTGTCCCTGGTTCCCTCCGAACCACCACTGTCTGGCAAAAGGTCAGTTCGGTCGGTTCCAGTGGTTCAGGATTATGATATAGAAGAGTTCTATGAACCAGAGGAGGGGGATGAGGATTATGATCAGTGTGAATGTGACTTTGAAAGTCTGGATGTGCCCATTGAACCGGACATCTCCCCAGACAGACCTTCAGGTGAGTCTCCCCCTAGGCTTTCTGAGTCCTCTTCTCATTTTTTTTTATAAAAGTTGCTGAGACCCTCCAGCTTCCCTTAGAGGAGGCTTTGGATGAGCAAGAGGAGCCTGACTATGTGGAGATGATGGATATCCCAGAGTCCAGGAGGTTGTCCATCCCTTTACATAAATCTTTTAGAAAACAAACAATAAAAATTTTAAAAGCTCCTAATTCTGTGCCTCCTGTGGGTAAAAAGATGGACAGGAGGTACACTTTGTCAGGTCCTGATACAGATTTTCTTTCACAGCAATGCAGTCATGTTGGGGTAGTTCAGGCTGCAGCCTGTGATAAAGCTAATATTCCACTGGCTTCACATCCTCCTGACAAGGATTCCAGGAAGATTGATGCCATGGCCAAAAACAATACATGGCAGCATCCTTGGGACTCAGACAAGCTAACTATGGCTTATGTTGCAAGATACCAGAAATCTAGATGGGATACTGTCATGGCCTTAATAAACAGGTCCTAGCCAGCTACATAAAGGAGCTGGAGCAGGTGGCTCTTGATGAGTATTAGGCATCTAAGGTGCAGTTCCATTCTGCAGTGGATTCTAACGATGTATCCTCTAGAGTCATGGCTACATCTGTGGCTTTTCGGAGATTGGCCTGGCTCAGGTGTACTACTTTGTCACAGGATACCCAGTCTAAGGCTATGGATTTTCCTGTGGTGGGAAATTCTCTGTTTGGGGAGCAGACAGAGAATTATATGAAGAAAATGGATGAATATAGAACCACTTACAGGAGTGCACAAGCCAAGGAACGGTAAATCACTCCTCAGAGGCAGCCCCCTGGGGTAGGGTGAGGCCTTTTACAGGCCTTTTACCAGACTCAGGCCCCTCCTCTTCAGCCTTTGTACAGAGGGGTTCTTCAGAGGAGAGGCAGGCGGGTCGAGCAGGCCTGCTCCACCCCTCAGCCTAAAGCCCCTGCCAAACAGGCATCCTGATGGGATGCCCAGGGTCGCTCTCCACTACCTGTGGGGCAGGTTGGCTCACTGTCAGGACTGGCAGTCTTTAACTTCAGACAGGTGGGTCCTGGAAGTAGTGAGCCAGGGTCTGATTCTCAGCTTCAAGAAATTTCCAAAGATAAGAGCCAGATCTTTCCACCTACAAACCCTTTAGACACTCTTGCTTTGAAAAGAAGTCTCAACCCTCCTGGCTCTCAGAGCTGTGAAAAAGGTTTCTCCCCTTCACCAGGGCAAGGGTCTGTACTCCAGGTGCTTCCTTACCCCAAAAAAGACAGGAGAGTGGCCTATCCTGGATCTAAGATATCTAAACAAGCACCTTTTAAAGCCAAAGTTCAAAATGGTGACACTGGAATGATTTTACCCTCCTGAGGCCAGGGGACTGGCTAGCCTCCCTGGACCTCAAAGATGCCTACTTCCATGTTCTTATCAGAAGCTCCCATGAAAGTACCTCAGATTCGAACTGCCCTCAGGCCATTATCAGTTCAAGCAATGCCCTTGACCTCACTTCTGCCCAAAGGTTCACAAAGTGTCTGGCAGTAGCAGTCGCGTCACCAAAGAAGGCAAAGATTGCCATTTTCCCTACCTGGACGCCTGGCTCATTGTGGGTCAGTCTCCAGACCAGGTCAAATCACACCTGCTAGTTACCCAGCAGCTGCTTACCTCTCTGGGATTTCTTCTCAATCTTCCAAAGTCAGTTTTGGAACCCTGTCCAGGTACTCACCTTTATAGGCGCAGAACTGGATACAAAGCAGGCCGGAGCCTTCCTTCCCTTGGAAAGGGTAAGGACCTTAGTGGCCCTGGCCGCCTCCTTCACTCTGCAGGTCTCTCGACTAGCAAGGCATTTCCTGCAGCTCCTAGGGCACATGGCTGCCTCCACAGCTGTGGTGCAAGGAGCAAGATTTCAGATGAGGGACATTCAATTCCATTTGAGAGCTTTCTGGTCTCAAAGAAGAGATCCTCTATCCAAGTTAATCCCAGTGACTGAACCCTGATCCAGGCCCTTCAGTGGTGGCAGGATCAGAGCAATCTGAGACAGGGGTGCCTTTTATCCTCTGTCCCATTCCTTGACCCTTACTACAGATGCATCCCTCTTGGGATGGGGAGCTCACATGGGCGACCTCTCCACCCAGGGATTATGGTCCCCTCAGGAATCTCTGCTCCACATCAATCTGTTGGAACTCAGAGCTGTTTTTCTAGCACTTCAGGTTTTCTCTGCATCTGTTCAGAACAAGGTGGTACAGGTCAGAACAGACAACACCACTACAATGTGGTACATCAACAAACAAGGGGGCACTCGGTTTTCAGCCTTGTGCACCGAGGCGATGAAGTTGTGGTCTCTGGCTTACTCCCTGAACACTTCCCTCATAGCAGTTCACCTCCCAGGCAAGGACAATGTCCTGGCAGATGCCCTCAGCAGGATTTCCCAGGGCCATCATGAATGGTCACTGGATCCCTAGTACTGGGATAGTGTTTGCCAGATGGGGCACTCCTCAGATAGATCTTTTCGCAGCCCCAGACAATTATCAACTTCCACTGTTTTGTTGCAGGCCCCCAGTGTTGGGCTCAGTTCCCCTGGATGCCTTTCTCCTCGATTGGGAAGGGAAGTTTCTTTATGCCTTTCCCCCTTCCCTCTCCTGTTCAGAGTACTAGTCAAAATCAGGTCTCAGCCCTGCAAAATGATCCTGATTGCTCCAGACTGGGCCAGGCAGCCCTGGTACCCACTCCCTCTGTCCTTAGCAGTCCATCTTCCCCTGTGTCTCCCCAGGAACCACAATCTGTTAACCTGTGCTCAGGGGAGAGTTTGGTATCCGAATCTCGAATCCCTCAACCTCAAGGCGTGGCTCTTGAGCAGTTAGAGTTTGCTGATTTGCAACTTTCTCAAAGTGTTCTCGAAATCCTGAAGGCTGCTAGGAAGCCTTCCACCAGGAGCTACTTATAATTCCAAGTGGAAAAGGTTTTCCATATGGTGTTCTGGGAAGCATGTTTCCCAGAATCTGCTGATCTACCCACTGTTTGGACTACATGGTCCATCTTAATTCTTTGGGACTGAGACCAGCCACCCTGAAAGTGCACTTGGCTGCTGTCTCTGCCTTCATTTCAGCAGGGAAGCCCTCTTCTCTTTCTGCTCATCCTGTATTTTCCAAGTTTTTGAAAGGATTGCTTCACACCAATCCTCCATTCAGGGACCCTGCCCCGGCTTGGGATCTTAATGTATGCATTGCTCAGCTAATGCAACCCCCCTTTGAGCCTCTGTCTTCGGCAGAGCTTAAGTATTTGACTTGGAAAACTGTATTTCTAGGGACATGGATATGTTGTTCATCCACACTTATTGGCAGGTTCCTTGCCGCTTTAAATCGTGCCGGAAGGTCTTCAAGCTGGCTCCTCCCACCACCTGGGTGGTAAAACTCGGCTCCGCCCCATGACGCCAGATCTTCCTTACCGCTTGGAAGCTCAGGTTCCCTCCTTAACGCTGCGTTTAAGACTGGTTCTAATTCTTCGAAGTTCGAAATTAAAAGTTTTTGCTAAAGACTTGGTCTTCTTCTCTCGCTGCTACGATGGACAAATCGACTCGGTTTCGGAGGGGTGCCTTACGGGCAGAAGATGTCTGGGCCGGATCCGCCTCCACGTGCATCTACTGCCTAGGCCTTGAGCACGACCCGCAGGCCTGCGACTTGTGCTCTTCCTTTTCGGCCTACGTCCTTGAAGACCGTGCTGCCCGACTACAACTGGGGCGCCCCAAGAAAAGAATTCCACCGGTGAAATCTAAAGTGGCCCGATTGGCGGTGTCCACGGCGGCGGGCTCGGCGGATCAGCTAAAGCAGATGATTGCCCTCAAAGAGGAGGCGGCGCAGGCCGCTTCTACCTCGGCTGCGGCATTTGTTCCGCTCTCTCTCGGTGCCTCGTACTCGGCTTCTTTTAAGGAGCTTTGTCTGACCCTCTTGACCAAGGGTGAGGGTCCAACTTCTTCAGGACCTTTTTCCAGGTCCAAAAAGAGCAAAAGTAAGTCTCTCTGTCGACGCTCTTGGGAGCGGGAAGATCCCCTCCTCTTGTCGACAGTCGACTGGTCGACCCCTCAGCTGTCGCTGGTTTCACGGTGTCCCCAGTCAGTTGACCGAGACTCCCGTCGTCTGATCGAGATTTTTTCTCGACCCGTTAGGCGGGTTGTCGGCTGGAGAAGCTGGAATCCTCTCCCGGTTCCCCGGTGGGATTGGAGGATCCCGTCGGCTCGTCTGTGCCTCCGGTTCCGGAGCTCGTGGATCGTCACTGCCGAGGGAGTGCCGACTTCACCTCCCTTCCTCGGCCTAGTCGAGACTCTCGGTCTCAGACATCCTCACGGTGCAACCAATCCTGCCACCATAGCGGTCTCGGCACCCGCAGCAAGTGTGCCGCGGCACTTCCTCTTCCTGGATGAGGAAGGCGCCAGAGATTGCGTGGTGCGAACATGTAGCAACTCCTTTGACCGGGAATAAGCTGACCCAGTCGTCTTCCCGGCCATTAAGTGGCTGTCACCGAACAGCGAAACAACCCCTCATTGTAGTCGAGGAGCCTGTTCTCAGGCGGTTGTTCGCCAGTTCCAGCTGCCCACCGATTCTGGTGGAACCTCCGCTTCACAGCCATTAGTTGGGGCTCCGACCAAAACTCTCGATCGGCTTTGGTTTGCCCATAGGCTGTCTGTCACCCTCACTCCCGATAAACCTCGGCAGGTGGAGGGTGGTTTGGGGCGAGCAGCTCTTTGAGGACTCTTCTAAGTCCGATGATGGTTCCTCCCTCTTCTCAAGCGCATGGACTTGGGTCCTCGGGAGGGCAGTCAATGGACGATAGTGCCTTCGTCCTTCTTAGGGTTGCCGACTCATCTCGGAGTCCACGGGATGAAGCTCGAACTCCTTTCTAAACGGGCCAGGTGCTCCTCACGGAGATTCTGGACCGAGGGAATTCTCCTACGGAGGCCTTTCCAGTGGCCGAAGCCATAGTGGGTCCGGCCTTGGAACTTTGGCAGCGTCCTGCTTCCTGCCCTGCGCCTTCGGCCAGGTTGGCCAAGAAGTATGCGGTCCCTACCGGTTCTCTGTCCGTTTTGGAACACCCCTCGGCCGAGGGGTTGGTTACCGACAGCGTTTTGCCAGCGCCGCAGGAACGCAGGGATGTGGACAAACCTCCTGACAAGGAATCAAAAATTGATTATGCCGGCGAAAAGTCTATGCTCGCCCCTCTCTCGGCCTTAGTCAGGCCAGTTCGGCCGTCCTCATGGCACATTTTTCTCACGCCCTGTTGGGCTCCCTGGATGAGGTTGTCCTCTCATCTTCCGCAGATCTGCAGACTACGGTCAAGCAGGTGCGGGACCAGGGCAGGGTAGTGGCTAACAGCAGCTCCAGACTGCGTTGACATCGGGGACTCATGTGCCAGGTCTGTGGCGGCCGCGGTGGCCATGCGTCGTCGGGCTTGGCTGAGGATATCCACCTTTACCTCGGATACCCAGCACAAGTTGGCGGATGTTCCTTTTTGGGGACTGACCTCTTCGACCCTGGGGTGGAAGTTTACCTGCATAGGATCGAGGGTCAATGCTACCTTGGACTCAGTCTCTTCCGCTCAGAGGACAAAGGCCATAAGCCACAGCCTAAGCCCTTTCGTCCTTCTCGCCCTTGGCCCTTAACCCAACAAGCGTCAGGGCCAGCAGGCTCGACCTTGGTATCCCAAGCCCAAGCCGTCGGCTTCCCCCAACAGGAAGCAGGGAGGTAAAGGCCCAGGAGGTCCCTCGGCCGGTCCCTCCTCCAAGCCTGCCCAGTGACGGGCTGAGGGGTGTCGCCCCCATCCCTGTCACCTCACCCCTGGTTCCCCCCGTGGGAGGACGGCTCAGACACTTCCTTTCCACCTGGTCACTGTTACCATGGACAGGTGGGTACTGGAGGTGATGGGAAAAGGCCTATCTCTGGAATTCGAGCAGGCCCCGCCCTTCAGAGCCGTCGCACCTCGGGGGGCCTCGGGGTCCGCAGCCTCACTGGCGGCTCGCCGAGCCGACATCGCTCTCCTCCTCCAAAAGGAGGTGATCACGGAGGTAGAGGACCCCCCTTCAGACCCAGGGTTCGTGTCCAGGTATTTCCTGGTTCCGAAATGGAACGGGGGCTGGCGCCCCATTCTCGACCTACACGACCTGAACAAGCTCCTAAGGTCTCGAACCTTCAGGATGGTCACTCTGGCACAGATAATACCATCTCTGGAACACGGCGTGTGGTTCTGCTCTCTGGACCTACAGGACGCGTTCTTTCACGTCCCTATCCGTCCTGTCATGCACGGAGATTCCTCCGCCGGCGGAGGATCCCTCTCGATCCAAGCCATGCCCTTCAGCTTATCTCCAGCTCCCAGGGTCTTCACCAAATGCATGGCAGTGGTGACAGTATTCCTGCAGCGCCGAGGGGTCCGGGTGTACCCTTACCTGGACGATTGGCTGATAGCAGCCTCCTCCAGACGGGAGGTGGAGTGGTCCAGAGATCTGGCCCTCCAGGTTTGCTCTCGAGTTGGCCTTCTCATCAACGAGGCCAAGTCGGAACTCGAGCCGAAGCAGGTGATCCTGTTCATCGGGGCAGAGCTCGACTCTCTTCGAGCCAGAGCACGACTCCCGGCGGACAGGGCCGAGGTTCTTACCTCCTTTGCCCAATCATTTCTGGTTAGGCAATCGCGCCCTGCCCGGGACTTCCTGCGCCTTCTGGGTCTCATGGCGGCCTGTACCAGCGTGGTCCATTGGGTCTGGCTACACATGCGCCCCCTTCAGTGGGGACTGGCCAGCCAGTGGTCACAACGCTACGATCCTTTGGACCAGCTAGTGATAGTGACCCAGGAGATGTGGAACGTTCTCCAGTGGTGGACCGTTCCATTCCATTTGCAGGAGGGCATCCCGTTTGTCCGCCCCGAGCCGACGGTCTCTCTATCAACCGATGCCTCTTTGATGGGTTGGGGTGCCCATCTGGGGGAACACCGAGTGCACGGCCTCTGGTCCCCGCGGGAGTCCCGATGCCACATCAACCTGCTGGAGCTCCAAGCAGTCTGCCTAGCTCTCACCGCCTTTGGTCCTTTTCTCCGGGGTCAAGTGGTCCGGAGTCCAGACGGACAATACCATGACCATGTATCACCTGAACCGCCAGGCGGGACGCCGCCCCATGCTTCTATGCAAGGAAGCTCTCCGATTTGGTCACTGTGCGCAGCCTGGAGGCGGATCTCCTAGCCATTCATGTGGCAGGAGCCTCCAACACCCTGGCCGATGCCCTGAGCCGGATAGGGGCTGCATCTCACAAATGGTCTCTCCTGCCGGAGAGGTAGTACAAGATCTGTTCTCCCACTGGGGCACACCTCAGGTGGACCTGTTTGCCTCAGGGAGAACGCGAGCTGAGGCTGTTTTGATGCCCGCCTCAGCAGGGCTCGCTGCAGGGGATGCCTTCTCAAGGCTGTGGACCCGGCCTCTTCTCACCTTTCCCCATTTCCCTTGATTCACAAGGTGCTTCTCAAAGCAAGGAGGGACAAGGCTAGGTGATCCTGATAGCCCCAGACTGGCCCCCGCTAGTTCTGGTACCCAGATCTCCTCAGCCTCAGCTCCAGGCTCCCAAGGCAGCTCCAGCTCGCCCCGGACCTGCTTTCAGTCAATCAGGGGAAGGTGTTCCATCCGGACCTTCAATCCCTGCACCTGACGGCCTGGTTCCTGAGCGGCTAGAGTTCCAGGCCTTGGGTCTTTCCGACGAGGTCCTCAATGTTGTTGAGGCGTCCCTATGAGTCGACCAGAAAATGCTACGCCTTCAAATGGAAGAGATTCTCCATTTGGTGTCAGGCAAGGGCTTGGACCCTTCCTCCTGTTCTGTGGCAAGCATTTTGGACTATTTATGGTCCCTTTCTAGTCAAGGGGCTTAGGTCGGCGACCCTAAAGGTGCACCTGGCAGCCATCTCTGCTTACGGGCGCGGGCAGGAAGCAGTCGATTATACGAGGAAAGGTTGTCGGGCGCTTTTCAAAGGCCTTGATCACATCTGACAAGTAGTAGAACCTCCACCTCCGTGATTTACTGCTGGTACTGGCAAAGCTCATGCAGTGCTTATTTGAACCAATGCACAGGTGTGATCTCTTCACCTGTCGTGGAAGACCGCCTTCTTGGTGGCTGTCACGCCAGCCAGAAGGATGGGAGAGCTCCAGGCGCTTTGCAGCCAGTCTCCTTTACCTGGTCTTCCACAGGGACGAGGAATGTCCTCGCTCCCCACCGAAATTCCTTCCGAAGGTGGTGTCAGAGTTTCACCTTAACCAGGTGCTGACTCTGCCGGTGTTCCTACCCCAATCACACCTCGGAGGCTAATATAGGCTCCATACTCTGGACCCTAGAAGGGCCGATTATTATAAGGAGCGACGCTGAAATCGGGAGTGGTTCGCCAGCTGTTTGTCACTCACGCTGAAGCCGCACCTGGCAGACCTGCAGCTGCAGGACGATAGGCAGGTGGGTCACCTCCTGCATAGATCGCTGCTATAAGTTGGCGGCTTGGAGCCTCCCAGAGGGTTAAGAGCTCATTCTACCCATCATACTGCTGCATCGGTGGCTGCTTCCAGGACGCCCTATCCAGGAAATCTGCAGGGCTGCTGCCTGGAAGTCAGCACACACCTTTATTACCCATTACCACATCGACCTTGAGTCACGCTGGATGCTGGTTTTGGGGCCTCGGTTCTCAGTCCTTATTTCCCAAGTAAGTATTGGGGTGTGCTTGTCCTCCCTCCTCCCAGAGAACTGCTAGAGTCTGCCAATAAGTGTGGATGAACAACATATCCATGTCCCTAGAAATACAGGTTACTCACCTGTAACAGGAGTTCTAGGAATGGTATATGTTGTTCATCCACATGATCCACCCGACCTCCCCGGCTTCGACGCACAACCTGAGTTTCCAGCGGGCCAGATCTGGCGTCATGGGGCGGAGCCGAGAGTTTTACCACCCGGGTGGGTGGGAGGAGCCAGCTTGAAGACCTTCCGGCAAGATTTAAAGCGGCAAGGAACCTGCCAATAGTGTGGATGAACAACATATACCATTCCTAGAACTCCTGTTACAGGTGAGTAACCTGTATTTCTGGTAGCCATCACTTCTGCCAGGCGTATAAGTGAGTTACAGGCTTTATCAGTAGAAACTGACTTTATTTCCTTTCACGGGGATAAAGTCCTCAGGACTAACAGAAAGTTTTTGCCTAAGGTGGTTTCAGATTTCCACCTTAACCAATCTATTTCACTTCCAGAGTTCTTCACTGACCATTCCTCCTCTGGTGAGAGGAGGCTGCACAGCTTAGATGTTAAGAGGGCCCTAAGTTACTACATAGAGCGTACCAAGGGTCACAGGTTTGACTCCCTCCAACTGTTTCTCACTTATAGTGAGGTTGGGAAAGGGAGACCTGCCACTAAGAGATCCATTGCCAGGTGGATCGTTCTTGTATTCAATTTGCTATCAAAAGCTGGGTAGGTTCCCCTCAGGCCTGAGGGCTCACTTACCAGAGGTACAGCTGCATCTCTAGCTGCTGCTAGAGACATCCCTATCTTGGAGATATGTCAGGCAGCTACTTGGAAGACAGTACACACTTTCACCAAGCATTACTCCCTGGATATTCAGGCCAGGAGGGATGCTCAGTTTGGCACAGCCGTGCTTCAGAGCCTATTCCCTAAGTAGGTTCTGTCCCTCCTCCATGGAGGTACTGCTGTGTAGTCTGCAATAGTCATAATATAGCAAGACTTCATGTTGTTTGAAGAAAAAATTACTCACCTTAGTAATGTTGTTTCTTCTAATGGAGTCTTGCTATATTATGACCTCCCCCCCAGCCTGCCCCTCTCAGAACTCCTACTTTGGGGTATGGGGTGGTAGTCCTCTGTTGGCATTTATTGATGCCCTCTTTCATGTTTGGGTGTTGTGTTTATTTAGTTATTCTATCTTAATTTTCTGGTCCACTGATTTGAGTCTTTGTGTTGGGACCAGCAAAAATGTGTTAATATATTAGTGGCCAGTTGGCTAGTGTAGGTTACAGCTTCCACACAGAACCTTAGTGAGTTTTTGCTCGTAAAGATCTGTCAGTTTCGGTTTGAAACCAGCCAAACAGAGCTTCTGAACCGAGCTCGCGCTCTAAGCTCCATGCTCTGCATGGAAGTTAACTCTTTCACCTCCGGAGCAGTTCTAAGGCTGGGGCAAACTGCAATAGTCATAATATAGCAAGACTCCATCAGAAGAAACAACATTACTAAGGTGAGTAATTTTTCCTTTTTGCTTGCTGTTACTTCGGCTCAGAGGATTTCCGCGCTACAACCTCTGATGTGTAAAGAGCCTTATTTAGTGTTCCACGAAGCCCGGGTGGCCTTGCGGACCGGTCCTAAGTTCTTATCGAAAGTAGTATCCGAGTTGACTCTTGAGTCAGGACATTCACCTTCCGGTTTACTATCCAGAATGCTCAAACCGGGCTGAGGCTCATCTCCACACGTTGGATGTCCACCGTATCTTACGTTAATACCTCTCCAGAACATGGTATTTTAGAATCTCCGACCAGCTTTTTGTTTCCTTCGCCCCCAGAATCTGTGGGGCTCCTGTAGCCAAACAGACTCTTTCCAAATGACTGGTAAACTGTATTTCTTTTTGTTACCAGAAGTACAACAAACCCTTGCTGAGCTTGGTGAAGGGTCAGTCCATGAGGGGAGTGGTAGCATCCTTCGCCACTTTAAGGAACGGGTCCGCGGCAGACATCTGTGCAGCTGCCACATGGAACTCTGTCCATATGTTTATCAGGCATTACAGTCTTGAGATTGCCTCCAGACGCAGAGCAGGTTTTGGACTGGCTGTTCTTCAGGGACTGCTCTCCTGAGAGCATTGTCCTCTTCCTTTACCTCTTAATTCCTCGAACCAGGATCAGTCTGGGTCTCCTTTACTGCTTGGGACTCGGTCCTACTGGTGTTAACTGCTGCAAGAGCGGACTCTTGAAGTAAGATAGTACAGTTACGTAAGAACTTACCATAACAGTAGATCTTCAAGAGAAGCTCTTGCAGCAGGTACTGCTTCCCACCCACCTTCTCCCTTGAGGAATCTCTCTGCATTATTCTTTGATCAGCACTACTGTTGTTGCTCTATGTGGAATTCACCTTGGTTCTCTGTTCCAGATCACCTTTCATCCTTGATGCCGGAGTCTCCGGTGGGAGAACTGAGGGACACAGGGGACCGCCCTCCCTTTATAGTGTGTGTGACGTTGGGGGCAGGCAAACATCGGTGGGGAAGTCCACTATAGACTGCTAGCTAGAAATTTATCGTGCGGTCCTGGCATCTGCCGGTTACAGTTCTACTGGTGTTACCTGCTGCAAGAGCTTCTCTCGAAGATCTACTTTTACGGTAAGTTCTTACATAACTGTACTATCTTCCAACAATCAGTCTTCTCTGTAGAATCCCCCTCTTTGGTCTTAAGCAATGGAGATGATAGGACCTCAAGGAATACAGAACTTGTGAGGCTGGCGGCACCAGTGCATAGCAGCAGTGCACGGCATATTCTGCAGGCTTGTGGGGTATATAGCAACACTGGCCCAGACCACCTCAGTTCCTTTTTTCTGCTGTCCGTACACAGTGCTTTCCTCATCAGGACCAGAACACCAGTTGACATACCAGTAGTGTTCTAGTGTAGTTTGTCATATTTCCAACACCGTATTAAACTACTTTTTGTTTTTAAGTAGTTGAAATCATTTAGTTTTCTGACAGCCGTGCCTCACTGGATGACATTCAAAAAACATTATGGCAAGTAGTGTCTCTGAACACTTCTCTCTGAGAGAGTGTTCCGGTACTTGGCAGTCTCACAACAAAGAGGATAGGCAATCACCTCATAACTGCAAAAAGAAACAGTCTCAAGCATAATCACACTTGTTTGGCTGTAGGGATCACTACCTCATCCACCCTGTAAACAGGGTAAGGATAAGCGACAATGCAGATCTTGGCATCAGTCTTCCATGATACCATCTTCACCATTGATTCCTGCATATGAGCGTAGAGCTGGAGACTCTAGGACCTCACAGGGCTTTTTACTTCTAGGGAGGGAGCTGGCGGTTTATATTGACGCCATTCGCATGCAGCACATACCCACATTGTGTCACATGCTGGCCGGTAACTGTCATTGACTCCCTCACGCTCCTCAGTTCTATGCTTCCCTTCATCAAGTGCACACCATAGGTGCAACAACGCCTCAATTCAACCATCACCAAAAATGTAAATTGCGCCACTTTCAAATTTCTAATGTTTTGTGATGTCACCACTCATCTTTTTATTTATTTATTTATTGTTGCCATGCTGTCAGAGTCCAAAAAACGGACCAAAAAAGCCCCTATTATGCATCTATGTTCCTGTGGAAAGTTAATCATGACAAAGGACTGACATCAGGTTTGCTTGATCTGTCTTGGTTCGGAAGATGATATGGATTCCTGTGATGCCTGCTTTTCAGTGGCCCACTGCACCCTCAAAGTGCACGTGCTAAAGTTGGGTCGTCCAATTCCCACCTTCAGAAGCAAGCAGAGAACCTGTGCTGCTAAGCACATGTCTCTGGGCCTTTTCCCTGGGCCCCTTCCCAGTTCCTCTGGTACTTTGGAAGAGCAGGCTTTCCTCAACCTCGCCTCATCGAAGCATCAGAGGACCTGGGGGTAGCTCTGGTGGATAGCTGGCTCTTTCTGGGTGGCTGGCTGAACTCCCTCCCTAATCTGGCTGCCCTGGAAGCAGACGTCCCTGGTGGTGTGGCCAAAGCTATACTCTCAGTCTACACTGGAGGACACCTCAGTGTTGCGGCCTCGTGCTGCTCTGGCACCTGACATCATCCACAGTATCTGTGAGTGGGGTGCTGCCAGCTGTGACTTTAGGCCCCTTCCTGGTACTGTTCATGGTACTGGGAGAGGGGCTAGTGCTAGAGTCGGATGGCATCTGGTCCCGGTGGTGGAGGTGTAGATCTCTGACTAGAGCAGCCCTTGCAGCTCTTGGGAGGAGGCCGACGTCGACCCTGGTAATGGACACAGCACCGGTTCTGGTGTTGGTTCTGGGCCTGACATCAGGCATTGTACCGGTGATGGGCCTTCAGGTTCGTCCCCAGTTCCAGTGTTGCTTACGACACCCGACCAACCTCTGGCACAGACAAGTGGTGTTGGTGGTGGTGATGAACCCAAGGTAGGTGCCGGAACTGACACCGAGCCCGACACTGAGGATGGTGCCGTCTGCTGGCCTGTGGGTGGGGTGGGGGAGTCCTGGACTAGGCCTTTCACCGACCCCGAGTTCAGTGCTGGAGACAGCACCGTCTTGGGGTCGGGGCCAGCCAGGTTGCAGAATTCTGCCCCGGCCCTATGGCTGAACCCCACTCTCTCTCTCTCGTGTGGACTGGAGCTTCCCCGAGGGAAATGAACAGCTCCTCTCTTGTCACCTGGGGATTCTTCCTTACGGGCACCAAGGTCCTTCCTGTTATGTATATCAAGCCTGTTCAGGCAGGTCTGCCATGGCCTACCCTAGGGTGAGGTCGACTGAGCGTTCTTGCAGCCCAGATATAGACACTAGAGCATCGGACTCTTCTGTCCCTCCTGGGTCTATGCCCTCTCTCCCTGAGCTTCCAGGGATCATGGGTCCTTTTGGGCCCCTCGGATGGAGTCAGCAGGGAAGCACAGCTAGTATGCTGTTCCAATACCACACTAGTGTTGACCATGTCCAGTTCCTTCACAGTCCACAACTGCCACCCACTTCCAGGTCCAGTGCCTCCTCTCCATATGTGTCCTCATAGAAGCATGGAACATAGAGTTTGCCGGCAGCTAAGGACCGCTTGGCCGGCCAGTATGCCCATTTTCCCTGCGAATAGCATCACCACAGATCCTACTTTCGAAGGTCTCTTATCATATCCTCCCTCTCCTCTCTTCCAGGGTGTACATTACTTTTGGGAGTCTAGATGTCGTTTTACCATTTTTGGTATTTTTGTTTGCCATCTCATTTGCAAGGTGGTCCCAAACTGGACTTCACCTTTTGCTGCTTCTGCTAGAACTATTTGCTCAGGACTGCTGCCCTATCTTTTTACCAGTCACCATCCATACTCTGTCTGGCTAGTAGTAAGAGGCTCTGGCTCCATTGTACGCCCACTACCCTTGTGCCACCTAGTAAACCCATTCCTTAGTCTCAAAGTTTGTATTTGGGTTCTAATTGGTTGGTTGTTTTATATCCTGTATCCTTTTATTATCGCTAAGGGTTGGAAAGTATTGGCAAACAGAACTGATGTCTGTGAGGAAGTCAGTGTTGGCTGTTGGTGAGCATGCAGCACCACGTGAGTACATGCTGCGTGCAAACGGAATCAGTAGTTATTGTCAGCTCCCTTCGTAGAAGAAAAAAGCTCCCATGGGGTCCTAGTCCCTCAGGTCCTAGACCCATATGTATGAATTAGATGTGAAGATATTTTCAAGGTCAGCAGTTACGGTGAGTATGTAATTTTCATTTCTCAGCACTCTGCCCAAAGGTAGCCCTCTCAGCTCTGCTTTCGGCTTTGTCTGTGGTACTGAGGATTTCCTTGGGGTCAGTGCCACCCCTCGGTGCCATCACCAGTGGCACTGCTGGTGTTGGCACCACTGTTGATACGGTCTGTGCCTTCAGTGCCAGGGCCTTCCTCGGTGCTGCTGTGGCATCCCAATAGGGTGGTGGTACCGGTGCTGGGGTCAGCCTCTGTGCTGTTTGGGGAATAGCCCTTGAATCTGCTGGCTTCCTCCCTCTTGGTGGAGGATGAGCAACAGAACAGTCCAGATCTCACTGATGATTACTCTGAGGATTTTGATGAGTATCCTCTAAACCCAGAGGAGTTTCTGCCTACTCAGACAGTCTGAGCTCCTCACAAGCTACATTCCATACTGGGCCCGATTTTAAAAGCGGTGTAGATTTCCGTAAGGGACTTCCAGCAGAGAGTGTGACACAAGGGGCGTTTTGCATCGGATTTTGCAGCAAGTGCGATTTCGCAACGCAGTTTGCCGTAAATCCCCTGATGCAAGTCCCTTGCACCGAATGCAACAGGTTAGACCGGCTCCCCTTGGTCTAACTCTGCGGCATGAAGGGAACCCTTATACAGGGCTTGTGCAAAAGCTTTAGTGCAAGCTGCCGTAAACTGAGGAAAATGTTGCACCAGCCCTTGTAAAATCAGGCTGTGGTGCATCAGAGGACTTTGGCATAGCTGCACAAACACTGCAGTCAACGCGGAGCTTGACGCAAGCCCTGCATCAGCCTTCCTAAAATCGGGCCCCCAGTGTCCAACAGAGAATCTGTAGTTAATAAAATCGCCAGTAGGTTTGTTTCTGCACTCTTAACTCTGTTCCACTAGTGGGGGGTGCTGGAATTGTACTTTTTTGCATCCTGCAATGCAAACTGCTCCAGAAATGGAGAGCATGGCACTTTTTTCAGGATGCATCCAGGCTGCAGGTCAGGTGGTTTTCTCTATGCTTTTCCGCTGCTCCCCCTCAACCAGATGTTTTTTCTCAAGCTGGAGGCACTAGGGGAAAGTGATATTAATAGTCCTGTGCCACAAAGGGAAAAGTGATATTGATAGCCCTATGCTGGTCAAGGTGGATCTGGTACCCATTACTGAGCCAACGGCAAATCAGTAGCCATGGAGCTTACCTTATGAACAAATCTCCTTACCCAGTTCCAATGTCATCTAGTACATCCAAACCTCTAATCCTGCATCTGCAGGCATAGCTCCAGAAGAGATAGAAATGGGCAAATTCCGGGTGAATCAGCAGGTCTCCCAAGATCTTCTTCGGGGGTATCTCAGTCTTCAGGTAACACTGTGGGAACCTTCACCATCGGTGAAAGGAAAGTCCATATGGAAGATTTACAGCAGTACAACTGGGGCCTCCCACACTGTCAACATCCACCGACATCAGCAACCCTATTTAGGCATGGGCGGCCCCGCTACCTCCTCGGTTCCTTCCCACCGTCGACTTGCTTGCACAGTCTCCGAGGATGCTTCATCACAGTGTTCATGCCTTTTTTGGCCTATGGCTGCTTTTTCCACTAACCCTTACAAAAAATCTCTTCTTAGAGATCTTTTCTTTTTATGTCGAGAGTTAATCCTTCTTCTCTTTCTGTCGCTGCTGCTATAGAAAGAAGATTGCCTCTACGGATGAACACTCTGTTTGTGTCTGCTGCCTTCAGCCTGAGCACAACGTCTCCGACTGTAAGCTCTGCCAGACGTTTAATCAAACAACCCTCAGGAGACGCAAGAAGGCTCTGAAAAAATTCATGGAACAGCAGGTAGTCAGCTCCGTGCAGGGGTCCTCCAGGGCCCCGGATGCCCAGTCACCCACCGGATCTTTGAGCTCCCGGGCCTCCAAGGCCCAACACAAGTCCTCAGGGAAAAGTTATAAAAACTACTGGATTTGTGACCGCTCCCCCCGGTGATGATCTCACTCCTCATCGGCTTCTCCTTTGGGGGGGGCTCTTTGTCAACAGCGGCTGCTCCAACGAAGAGACCAGCTGTCCAGGTCTCTATTCCTACTAGACCCATACTGACTGCTCCTCCACCGTCAATGATACCAACTCTGTTGAAGCCTGTCCCTTCTCCTGCCAGGGCTACAGGCTCGTTGGGTTGCCAGGACAGAGGATCATTGGCTCCCGTGCCACTGAACCCCCCATTGACTTCCACTATGTATCTGAACAAAATACTGGTCAAATTCACAAATGTACTCGTTCAACAGCTGGGTGCCTTCAGTAGGCCCTCTTCACGGGTGCCGTCATCGACACCTATTCATTGACCCATGAGAGTCCCTGTGGCCCGCCACTGGCACATCCAATGCCAGACGCAGTTGAAACATAGAATTTGATGGCAGATAAGGACCGCTTGGCCCACCCAGTCTGCCCATTTCCCTACCTACTGGATAAGCTGCAGATCCTAGTTAACCAGCAGCCTACTTTTACCTACCCCAACCCCCTAGAATGGCCTTATGACTGTCCCATGCATGCTTCAATTCCACCACTGATTTTGACTCCATAACCTCCTCAGGAAGGCTGTTCCATGCATCCACAACCCTCTCTGTGAAAAAATACTTCCTTAAATTACCTCTGAACCCCCCCATCTTCAAATTGTGCCCTCTTGTTCTTGCACACCTCTTTTTTTGAAAGATGCTACCCTCTTGGACTTTGTTGATTCCCTTGAGGTACTTGAACGTTTCTATCATGTCCCCCCTCTCCCTCCTTTCCTTGAGGCTATACATATTAAGCTCCTTTAGTCTCTCTTCACATGTCTTCCGGTGCAGACCCTGCACCATTTTAGTTGCCCTCCTCTGGACAGCTTCCATCCTGTCTATGTCTTTGCGGAGATTGGGTCTCCAGAACTGCACACAGTACTCCAGATGGGTCTCACCAGCTGTCTGTACAGAGGGATAATAACTTCCTGTTTTCTACTGGTGATGCCTCTCCCTATGCATCCCAGTATCCCCCCAGCCCTCCTTGCTGCCCTCTCACATTGCTTGCCCATCTTTAGGTCATCTGATATGACTATCCCCAGGTCCCTTTCCATTTTTGTTGTTAGTATCTCACCCCCCATTGTGTACTCTTCCCCTGGGTTTTTGTTTCCCAGGTGCATTACCTTGCACTTCTTAGCATTGAATCTAAGCTGCCATACATTTGACCATTCCTCTAACCTTGCCAAGTTCCTTCTCATCGTTTCCACCCCATCCTGTGCATCAACTCTGTTGCAGATCTTTGTGTCATCTGCAAAGAGACATACTTTTCCTTCCAGTCCCTCTGCAGTGTCGCTTATAAAGACATTGAAGAGGACCGGTCTTAATACTGAACCCTGCAGTACCCCACTAGTAACCCCCTTTCTTCTGAGTGGACTCCATTTACTATTACTCTCTGTGTCCTATTCTCCAGCCAATTCTTTACCCAGGCTGTCATCTTGGGACCCACTCCCAGGCTGGCTAACTTGTATATTAATCTTTTGTGTGGGACTGTGTCAAATGCCTTGCTAAAGTCTAGGTAGGCCATATCCACAGCCCCTCCCTGATCTACTACTTTGGTCACCCAGTCAAAGAAATCCTATCAGATTCGTCTGGCATGACCTTCCGCTGTGAATCCATGCTGCCTAGGATCCTGTGCCCCTCTGGCCTCTAGATACCGGCAATTCTTTTCCTTCAGAAGTGATTCCATCATTTTCCCTATCACTGAGGTTAAACTAACAGGTCTGTAGTTTCCTGCTTCTGCCTTGCTCCCACTTTTGTGAAGGGAATCACATCTGCCCACCTCCAGTCCTCAGGTACCACCCCATCCTCCCATGATTTGTTAAAAGGGTAGTCAGTGGTGTCACTAGTTCTACCCTTAGTTCTTTTAGAATTCTGGGATGAATCCCATCAGGCCCCATTGCTTTGTCCACCTTCAGTTTTAAGAGTTCTTTCAGAACCCTTTCTTCTGTAAATGGGCTGGTATCAACTTCTGTATCCAGAGTGTTTCTACTGTTTGTTTTATGTACCTCCCCCTCTTCATTTGTAAATACTGAGCAAAAATATTTGTTTAGTATCTCTGCCTTTTCACAGTCTCCCTCTGCCCACCCTCCCTCCCCTTTATTAAGCCTCACTATCCCTCCCTTGGTCTTTCTTCGCTCCCTGATGTACCTATAAAAGGTTTTATCCCCTTCTTAACTGAGTTGGCTATCTTTTCCTCGGTTTGGGCCTTTGCTGTTCTGACTGCCTTCCCAGCCTCCTTTTGCTTTAACTGATACAGTTCTCTGTCCTGCTCCTTCTGCGATTCCTTGTACTTCCTGAATGCTTTCTTTTTCTCTTGAACCTTCACTGCCACTTCCTTTGAGAACCATAGTGGTTTCTTACATCGTTTTGTTTTGTTTATTTGCTTCACACAAAGGCTCGTTACCTCTGTGATGGCAGTTTTTATTATTCCCATTGTTCTTCCACCCCTCCTTCCTGCCCATTTGCTAGTGCATTCCTTAGGTACTCACCCATTTTGGCAAAGTCAGCCCTCCTAAAGTCCAGTACTTTTGCCTTTGTATGGCTTGACTCTATTGCTGTGTTTATTGTGAACCATACTGTTTGATGGTCGCTAGTTCCCAGATGGCTACCCACTTCTACATCTGTGATCCTCTCTCCATCTCCATTTGAGAGAATCAGGTCTAAGATTGCTCCCTCTCGAGTGGGCTCCAATACTAGTTGTCTAAGGCATGCCCCCTGTAGGGCATCTAGAATAACTCCACTCTTCGAAGTGGCTGCTGCAACTGCACTCCAGGTAACATCTGGCATATTCAGATCACCCTTCAGCAATATCTCCCCTTTTTCTGCCATTCTAAGTATACTTTCTATCATTTCCTTGTCCATTTCCTCCCCCTGAGAAGGGGGTCTGTATACAACCCCTGTGCAGATTGTGGTACCATTGCCTGTCTCCAAATTTACCCACAGTGCTTCTTCTCCTCCCTGTTTACCCTTTTGTTCTGTTGCTTTTATTCCTTCCTTTATGTAAAGAGGTACTCCTCATCCTCTTTTACCCTCCCTGTCCCTCCTGTAGATAGTGTATCCTGGTATGTTTACGTCCCAGTCATGGTTTTGTGTGTACCATGTTACTGTGACTGCCACGATATCCAGATGTTCCTCCTCCATCAAGGCCACTAATTCAGGAAGCTTGTTACCCAGACTACGGGTATTGGTACTCATTGCTCTCCATTTTTTGATGGCTTTACCTTCTGTTGCAGCATCCCCCACTGACCTTTCTACCTCGGTCTTTTTCTCATTTAGTACCCTGTTTTGTAGGGAGAGGCTGGGATTTTCCTGCTGCTTATCAGTGCCTCCCTTTGACTAGTTTAAAAGCTTGCCAATGAAGCATTTAAACCGATTGCTCAAAAGTCTTGTTCCCTTCCTGGACAGATGCAGACCATCCTGCCAGTATAGGCTGTGTCCCCCGGTGGAACCCCAGTCCCCAATGAAGCCAAACCCCTGTGCTCCACACCATTTTTTCAACCATTCATTAAACTGCATGGTGCTAATTACCCTCGCCTCCCCCATGCCATTGACAGGCAGCACCTCTGAGAAGAATACTGTGTGTGCTACTTGTCTTAGGCCCCTCCCCAACTCTGCAATGTCCTCCTGCACTGCTCTAATCTCATGATGAGCCAAGTCATTTGTCCCTAGGTGGACAATTACGTCCAGCTCAGATTCCCTTGCAGCTGTTCTCGTGATCCTGAGGATGAAGAGGTTGACGTCGAGGAGGAGTATCATCCTGACTGCATTCTCCCTGATGATATAGATGATGAAAAGGAAGAGGAAGAAATTCTCATCCCAGATAAGTCCACTGTCTCCTCGGTCAGTGAGGACTCCGTCAAGCATACTCCAAGGTCTCATCCTGAGGATGCCACCTTTTTCAATGTAATGAAGCAGTTGTCTTCCACAATGGGTTTCCAGACTGAGAAAGAGGATGTCACCAGGAAAGACATGATGGACTTCCTAGAGATTCCCGAATCTCCCCCTAACATCATTCCTCCCATGCTTCCAGCACTGAAGAATGCCACTGCGGCGGCCTGGCACAGACCAGACATGGTGCCAGCTATGCCACGCAGGGCAGACAAGCTTTATAATGTCCCTCAGTGCCTTCCTTATTTTGCTGGCCAGGCTGAAAGTGACTCTGTGGTCATCAAGGCAGCCCATGACAGATTTAAGGTGCCTAAGCACCTTAGTTCCCTTCCCCCGGACAAGGAGTCCTGCAAGATTGACCTCTGGGGCAAAAGGGTTTATGCGTCCTCTACTTTGGGCTGGAGGATTGCAAATTATCTGTCACACATGGTTAAATACCGGAATGCCAACTGGAGAAAGGGTAAAGCTGCCACTCAGGCTCTTCCTGATGGCTCCCAGAAGCAGAAACTGCTTAAGTGTTTTTAAACTGCTGAGGGTGTAAGCAAACACCTCCTCAGGGCCCTGTATGATATGGCCGATACAGTGGCTAGAGCAGCTGCCATTGGCACGTGCCTTTGTAGGCACTCCTGGCTTAGGGTCTCTGGATTTGCAGAACAAGGTTCTAACGCCCCTTCAGTGGCACCAAGTTCTTCCGGCCCTGATGTTCTGGACCTCATAAATAATCTGCAGGCCTTGGGCACAGCCGTTAAATTTGTCCATTCTGTCTACCACACTCAGCCACGAGGTAGAGGTCGTTCTGCTTTTAATAGACAGGCCAGTAGGCTAGGCTCGGCTTCCCGTACCCAAGGTAAATGCAGAGCCCAAGCTCCCTTGCCCGCCCCCTCCAAAGCTGGAATGGCGGCCAAGCATCCCAGAAATGATGGACCAGCCTCTGCAGCTGGTTCCACCTCAGCTTGACTCCTTGCCAACCCCCCCCCCCAATCTCTGGTCTAGACCCAGGAGGTGGTGGTCAGAGGTTGGTTCTCCCTCCATCTGAATCAGTGGAGAACCATAACTTCAGAAGCATGGATCCTGCTGATCATAGAGAATGGTCACACCCTGGAGCTTATCCAGCAGCCTCCAGATACCCCTCCCCCACTCTCCAACTATCCCCAGGCTCACTTGTCTGTTCTCCGGGAGGAAGTACAGTCTCTTCTGTGCAAGGAGGCAATCAAATTAGTGCCAAGGCAATGGAGAAATCAGGGGTTTTATTCCAGGTTTTTCCTAGTCCTCAGAAAGACCGTCGATCTGAGGCCCATTTTAGATCTAAAGGAACTCAATATCTTTGTCCAGTACAAAAAGTTCTGAATGGTAACTTTGCCAGGCCTCATGCCCCTCCTCAAAACCGGGGACTGGCTCTGTCACTGAACATGCAGGACTGGCACTGTTCACTGGACATGCAGGATGCTTACCTGCACATTTTGGTCTTTCCTCATGTCATGTCAGATGAATCTAATTGATTTCTTTGACTGGGTGACCAAAGTAGTAGACCAGGGAGGGGCTGTGGACGTGGTCTACCTAGACTTTAGCAAGGCATTTGACAGAGTCCCACACAAAAGATTAATAAACAAGTTAGCCAGCCTGTGAGTGGGTCCCAGGATAGTAGCCAGGGTAAAATATTGGCAGGACAACAGGACACAGAGGGTAAGAGTAAACTTAGTCCACTCTGAAGAAAGGCTGGTTACTAGCAGGGTACTGCAGCGCTCAGTACTGGGACCGGTCCTCTTTAATGTCTTTATAGGTGACATTGCGGAGGGACTGGAAGGAAAATATGCCTCTTTGCAGATGATACAAAGATCTGCAACAGGGTTGATATATGTAGTAGGGGAGTGGAAAGGATGAGAAGGGACTTGGCAAGGTTGGAGGAATGGTCAGAGGTATGGCAGCTTAGATTCAATGCAAAGAAGTGCAAAGTAATGCACCTGGGAAACAAAAACCTAGTGGAAGAGCAATGGGGGGAGGTACTAACAACAAAAATGAAAAGGGACTGGTGGGGGGGGGCGTAGTCATATCAGATGACCTAAAGGTCGGCAAGAAATGTGAGATGGCAGTAAGGAGGGCTGGGGGGATACTGGGATGCATGGGGAGAGGCATCACCAGTAGAAAACAGGAAGTTGTTATCCCTCTGTACAGACAGTTGGTGAGACCCCATCTGGAGTGCTGCGTACAGTTTGGGAGACCCCATCTCCGCAAGGACATAGACAGAATGGAGGCAGTCCAGAGGAGGGCAACCAAAATGGTGCAGGGTCTGCACCAGAAGCCATACAAAGAAAGACTAAAGGAGCTTAATATGTATACCCTCAAAAGGAGGGAGATGGGGGACATGATAGAAACTTTCAGGTACCTCAAGAGAATAAGCAAAGTTCAAGAGGGTAGCATTTTTCAGAAAAAGAGATGTGCAAGAACAAGGGGACATAATTTTAAGATAGAGGGAGGACGGCTCAGGGGCAATGTGAGGAAGTATTTTTTCACAGAGAAGGTGGTGGACGCCATGGAACGGCCTTCCTGAGGGGGTTGTGGGGTCATAAATGGTGGGGGAATTCAAGAATGCATGGGACAGACATAAGGCAATTCTGGAGGGTGGAGTAGGAGGAAGTAGGCTGTTGGTTAACTAGGATCTGCAGCTTATCCAATAGGTAGGGAAATGAGCAGACTAGGTGGGCGAAGCAGTCCTTATCTGCTGTCAGTCTGTTTCCTCCTCTCAGGAGGTTTCCTTGTTTTGCCATTCAGGGCGAGCCTTACCAGTTCAAAGTGCAGCCCTTTGGCTTATCCTCTGCGCCGCGTGTCTTTACCAAGTGCTTAGCAGTGATCACAGCAGCTCTCAGAAGATAGGGACTGTATGTCTTCCCTTTGCTGGACGATTGCCTTCTCAAGGCCCCATCCAGGGAACAGCTTTTGCTGACTCTGGAGCGCAGTCTCCAGCTCTTCCACTCTCTGGGCATTACTGTCAGCCTGCCCAAGTTGGTTCTAGTACCATCCCAAAGACTGCAGTACATAGGGGCGGTTCAAACAACATGAAGTCTTGCTATATTATGACATATGCAGTGAGTCCCAACCTTCAAACTGCTCCGGAGATGAAAGAGTTAACTTTCCATGCCAGGCATGGAACACTGAGCTCGAGCTCGGTTGAAAACTCTGTCTGTTGTTCTTCAAACTCAAACAGTCAGATTCTTTACTCCGCCTCACTGAACAGTCGCTCCGGAGATTTCTCCTTTTGCTCGGTTCATTTTGTCGGTTAAAGTATTAATTTCTCGGTTTTTTGACCGAATTTAAACTGCAAGCGGTCGGTTCAAGCTCTGTCTGTGGTATTTGTGAGTACTAGATAGGTTTACATTATTTCTCTTCTGTGTGGAATTTGTAAACAGTTATTGGTTCACTCTTGAACCGATCAGGTTGTTTAAAAATATTTTATTCTATCATTTAGAGTGTGGTTACCGGTTCTTATCGGTTCTAAAAAAAACAGAATTTCTTATGGTTTTTTCCACAACCCGTGACACGGTTGGGAACCGATAAGAGGGTCTTGCTTGGCAGATTGCCATAAACGGGCAAGTTTGGTTAGGACTTGCACTATGTCTGAGAAACCCAAAAGAAAAAATGGGCCCACTGGGTTTCAACACTGCAGTGTGTGTGTGGGGAAACCTTTGCCAAGGCTGACCCCCACACCACCTGTGTTTATTGTCTGGGGTTTGACCACCTCAATGCAGACTGCCAGATTTGTCAAAATTTTCCTGCAGCTACCCTGGATAAGAGAATTGGTAGGCTTAGGGAAAGGGAGGCCAAGAAGTCCGCTGACCCGGATGGCCAGCCCGGTTCGGTTCCAACCGAACCAGAGGGAGTGCCCTCTGACCAGGGCAAGACTTCCTCGGGCAAAAGGAGAGCCAACTCTGAGGGGTCGGTTCCAGCAAAAAGGACTAGAAAATCAGCTGGTGTGGAGCCAAAACTTTCCTCTCCAACCGCTGAAGAGATAGCCAAAGCGATTCAGATTGTCCAGTCGCTTTCTCCGGTTCCGACCGAACCGGTGCCATCAGGTAAGCGCCCGGTTCGGCCGGTTCCACCGGTTCAAGACTACGATTTAGAGGAATATTATGAACCGGAGGAGGGGGAAGAGGAGTATGAGGAGAGTGAATGTGGATTTGAAAGTCTGGATGTGCCCATTGACCCGGACATCTCCCCAGACAGACCTTCAGGAGTGTCCCCTCCTAGGCTTTCTGAGTCCCCTTCTCATTTTATTTTCTATAAAAAAGTGGCTGAAACCCTCCAGCTCCCTATGGAGGAAGCTGTGGATGATCAAGAGGAGCCTGACTATGTGGAAATGATGGATATCCCAGAGTCCAGGAGATTGTCTATTCCCTTGCATAAATCTTTTGGGAAACAGACTTTTAAAATTCTAAAAACTCCTCACACTATACCTCCTGTGGATAAGAGAATGGACAAGAGGTACACATTGTCAGTCTCTGATACAGAGTTCCTTACACAACAGTGCAGCCATGTTGGGGTAGTGCAGGCTGCAGCCTGTGACAAGGCAAATATTCCCTTGGCCTCACACCCCCTGGACAAGGACTCCAGGAAGGTTGATGCCATGGCAAAGAAACAGTACATGGCAGCATCCTTGGGACTCAGACAGGCAAATTATATGGCTTACGTTGCTAGATACCAGAAATCAGATGGGATACTGTTATGGCTCTTGCAAAACAGGTCCCTGGCCAGCTTGCCAAGGAGCTGGAGCAGGTGGCTGCCGATGGTATTGAGGCATCCAAGGTGCAATTCCATGCTGCAGTGGACTCAAATGATGTTTCATCAAGAGTCATGGCTACATCTGTGGCTCTTCGCAGGATGGCTTGGCTCAGATGTACTAGCCTGTCACAGGATACCCAGACTAAGGCCATGGATTTTCCTGTTGTGGGTAATTCTTACATGAAGAAAATGTATGAGTATAGGACCACCTATAGGAGTGCACAGGCCAAAGAAAGGCAGGCCACTCCTCAAAGGCAGCTTCCCAGGGGCAGGGGCAGGCCTTTTTACCAAGCCCAGGCCTCCTCTTCAGCTTTTGCCCAGAGGGGGTTCTTTAGAGGGAGAGGCAGACGGGGTGCAGGCAGGCCTGCTTCCACCCCTCAGCCCAAAGCCCCTGCCAAGCAGGCACCCTGATGGGGTTGCCAGGGCCGATTCTCAACTGCCTGTAGGGGGCAGGCTGGCTTACTTTGTCCAGGACTGGGAGTCTCTGACATCAGACAAGTGGGTCCTGGAAGTAGTAAGCCAGGGACTGGTTCTCAGCTTCAAAAAGTTTCCAAAGATGAGAACCAGATCCTTTCCACCTGCAAATCCTCCAGAGGCACTTGCCCTAGAGGCAGAGGTCTCTTCCCTCCTGGCTATCAAAGCCGTGGAAAGGGTTCCACCCCCACACCAGGGCAAAGGGTTGTACTCCAGGTACTTCCTTACCCCAAAAAAGACAGGAGAATGGCGGCCCATCCTGGATCTCAGATACTTAAACAAGCACCTTTTAAAACCAAAATTCAAAATGGTGACTCTGGGAATTATTCTACCCTCTTTAAGGCCAGGGGACTGGCTAGCGTCCCTGGACCTCAAGGATGCCTACTTCCATATTCTCATCAGAAGCTCCCATCGAAAGTACCTCAAGTGCTGCCCTCAGGCCATTACCAGTTCAGAGCAGTCCCCTTTGGCCTCACCTCTGCTCCAAGGGTGTTCACAAAATGCCTGACAGTGGCAGTTGCTTCTCTAAGAAGGCAAAAAATTGCCATCTTCCCTTACCTGGACGACTGGCTCATAGTAGGCCAGTCCCCAGACCAAGTCAAGTTACGCCTACTGATAACTCAGCAACTGCTTACCTCTCTAGGTTTCCTTCTGAATCTTTCAAAGTCAGTTCTAGAGCCTGTTCAGCTCCTCACCTTCATAGGCGCAGAGCTGAACACAGAGAAAGGCAGAGTCTTCCTCCCTTTGGACAGGGCAAGGACCCTGGTCTCTCTGGCCTCCTCATTCACCCTGCAGGTGTCTCGACCAGCAAGGCATTTTCTACAGCACCTGGGGCACATGGCTGCTTGTACAGCAGTGGTGCAGGGAGCAAGATTTCAGATGAGGGACATTCAGTTCCATTTGAGAGCCTCTTGGTCTCAAAGGAAAGACCCTCTAACCAAATTGATCCCAGTGACTCGAACCCTGATCCAGGCCCTACAATGGTGGCAGGATCAGAGCAATCTCAGACAAGGGGTTCCTTTTGTCACCCAGTCTCACTCCTTAATCCTTACTACGGATGCATCCCTCTTGGTATGGGGAGCTCACATGGGCGACCTCACTACCCAGGGGTTTTGGTCCCCTCAGGAATCCCTACTCCACATCAATCTGTTGGAACTCAGAGCAGTTTTTCTAGCACTTCAAGCTTTTTCCATGTCTATTCAGAACAAAGTGGTACAGGTCAGAACAGACACCACCACAATGTGGTACATCAACAAGCAAGGAGGCACTCTGTCTATGGCCTTGTGCACCGAAGCAATGAAGTTGTGGTCTCTGGCTTTCTCCCTGAACACCTCCCTTACGGCAGTTCACCTCCCAGGCAAGGACAATGTACTGGCAGATGCTCTCAGCAGGATTTCCCAGGGCCATCATGAATGGTCACTGGATCCCCTGGTCCTGGAGGTGGTATTTGCCAGATGGGGCACCCCACAGATAGATCTTTTTGCAGCCCCAGACAATCACCAACTTCCCCTTTTTTGCTGCAGGCCCCCAGTGTTGGGCTCAGTCCCTCTGGATGCCTTAGTCCTCAGTTGGGAAGG
Source organism: Neoceratodus forsteri (assembly GCA_016271365.2). NCBI lineage: Eukaryota > Metazoa > Chordata > Ceratodontiformes > Ceratodontidae > Neoceratodus > Neoceratodus forsteri. Next base: position 484,774,015 of record CM028131.1, on the reverse strand, counting down.
GAAGTTGCTCTATGCTTTTCCCCCCTTCCCTCTGCTGTTCAAAGTGCTAGTCAAAATCAGGTCTCAACCCTGCAAGATGATCCTGATTGCCCCAGATTGGCCCAGACAACCGTGGTATCCGCTCCTGCAGTCCTTAGCAGTCCATCTTCCCCTCTGTCTTCCCAGGAATCACAACCTGTTAACCTGTGCTCAGGGGAGGGTTTGGTACCCGAACCTCAAATCTCTCAGTCTCAAGGCCTGGCTCTTGAAGAGTTAGAGTTTGCTGATTTACACCTTTCCCAGGGTGTAATGGACATTCTGAAGGCTTCTAGAAAACCTTCTACCAGGGCTACTTATAATTCCAAATGGAAGAGATTTTTTCATATGGTGCTCTGGAAAACATATTTCCCCAGAATCTGCTGATTTACCCACAGTCCTGGATTACATGGTCCATCTGAATACCTTGGGGCTTAGACCAGCTACCCTAAAAGTGCATCTGGCAGCTGTGTCTGCCTTTATTTCAGCAGGTAAGCCCTCTTCTCTTTCAGCTCACCCTGTATTCTCCAAGTTTTTTAAGGGATTGCTTCACACCAACCCTCCATTCAGGGACCCTGCCCCCTGCTTGGGACCTTAATGTTTGCATTGCTCAGCTTATGCAACCCCCTTTTGGCCTTTGTCTTCAGCAGAGCTTAAGTACTTGACTTGGAAAACTGTGTTTCTGATAGCCATCACTTCTGCCAGATGCATATGTGAATTACAAACTTTGTCAGTGGAGCCTGTTTTTATCTCCTTTCATAGAGATAAGGTGGTCCTCAGGACTAACAGGAAGTTCTTGCCTAAGGTGGTTTCAGATTTCCACCTTAATCAATCTATGTCTCTTCCTGTGTACTTCACTGACCATTCCTCCTCTGTCGAGAGGAGGCTGCACAGTTTAGATGTCAAAAGAGCCCTTAGGTACTACATAGAGCGTACCAAGGGTTACAGGTTTGACTCCCTCCAACTGTTCCTCACTTATGGTGAGGTTGTTAAGGGGAAACCTGCCACTAAGAGATCCACTGCCAGGTGGATTGTTTCTTGTATCCAATTTTATGATGAAAAACTGGGTGAGGTTCCTCCCTCAGGCCTGAGGGCTCACTCTACCAGAGGGACAGCTGCTTCCCTGGCTGCTGCCAGGGACATCCCCATTCTAGAGATATGTCAAGCAGCTACCTGGAAAACAGTTCATACTTTTACCAAGCATTACTCCCTGGATATCCAGGCTAGGAGTGATGCCCGGTTTGGCACGGTTGTGCTTCAGAGCCTATTTCCCAAGTAGGTTCTGTCCCTCCTCCATGGAGGTACTGTTTTGTAGTCTGCATATGTCATAATATAGCAAGACTTCATGTTATTTGTAGAAAAAATTACTCACCTTAGTAATGTTGTTTCTTCTATTGGAGTCTTGCTATATTATGACCTCCCCCCTGCCTGCCCCTCTCAGAACCTCTGTTTTTGGGATGTGGGTGGGCAGTGCAGTGTTGGCACTTAGTAGGTGCCCACCTTGTTGTTTTTCACCCCTCCTTTTTTGGGGTGACTTGGTGTTGTGTTTTTCATTTTTTGGGTCTCCTGACTTAAGTCTTTATTTTGGGACCAAAAAATGTGTTATTATGTTAGTAGCCAGTTGGCTAGTGTAGGTTTTCAGCTTCCACACAGGACCTCAGTGAGTTTAGCTCGTAAAGATCTGATGGTTTGAGTTTGAAGAACAACAGACAGAGTTTTCAACCGAGCTCGAGCTCAGCGTACTATGCCTGGCATGGAAAGGTAACTCTTTCACCTCCGGAGCAGTTCGAAGGTTGGGTCTCACTGCATATGTCATAATATAGCAAGACTCCAATAGAAGAAACATTACTAAGGTGAGTAATTTTTTCTTCTGGATTCTGAGCAGATGAAGGCCTTCCTACCCAAAAACAGGGCGGAGTGCCTTATGGCCCAAGCTCAGGAAGTCACTCGGAGTTGGTACATTCCTGCCAGGTTGTGTCTCAGGTTGTTGGGTCTAATGGCAGCGGCCATCCCCACCATTCCACTGGCCAGGCTTCACATGCATACCCTTCAGTGGTCCCTCAGAGTGCAGCAGGGTCCAGCGCATGGACGAGTTGGACCAACAAATGCTGGTCTCCTCCCCAGTTTGCCAGATACTGCAGTGGTGGATGGATCCCTTGAATCTTCTTCAAGGGGTTCCCTTGCAGATTTCTTCCCCGCGTCACATTCTAACCATGGATGCTTCAGGTCTAGGCTTTGGAGCACACCTGGGTCCCTTCCAAACCCAGGGCTCCTGGTCGCAGTGGGAAGCTGCCCTGCATATCAGTGTCCTAGAGATGAAAGCGCTGCTCTGTGCCATGCAGGAATTTCAGACGCATCTTACTCCTGGCCAGCTGCTGGTGCAGTCGGACAATCTGAGTGTTGTCTTCTTCATCAACAGGCAGGGCTGGACTCACTTGTATCCATTTTGCAGCGAGGCCATGAGAGTGTGGTATTGAGCACTGGAGCACAATCTGACACTCCCCGCGGTCCACGTGCCAGGTGTCCTAAACACCCTGGCGGACAGTCTCAGCAGGACTCAGTCCAGCATATACGAATGGGAGCTTCTTTCATCCGTAACAGATCATCTGTTCTGGGGTCGTCAGGAGTTGGACCTTTTTGCATCTCCACTCAACGCAAAACTGCCCAATTTCTACTCGCTAGATCCAGGGCTTGGAGTTTTCTGGAGAGAAGCGTTGTCCCTCTCTTGGAGCAGGAAATTTCTGTACACATTCTCTCTGTTTCCCCTAATTCAGAGGGTGCTGATCAAGCTGCAAATGGAAGGGGCCAGCGTAATTCTGGTAGTTCCAGTCTGGTTTCACCAGATATGGTTCCCTCTGCTTTAGCAACTGGTGGAAAAACCTCTGGTCCTCCTGCCCCTTTGCAGGAATTTGCTGACCTAGGATTGGGGGACCCTGGTCCATCCCAGTCTCGGGTCCCTCCTTCTGCAGGCTTGGCTCCTGAGAACGTAGCCATTGCCAGGTTTGGGGTCTCTAACAGGGTGGCTGACGTCCTAGTGGCTGCCTGCAAGCCTTCTGACCGTGCCACTTATGCCATGAAGTGGAACTACTTTGCCATCTAGGCTGCCAGGCATCCCCAAGAACCTTTCACCTGCCCGGTGAATCATGTCCTGAACTACCTTTTATCTTTGTCTGACTCAGGTCTCCAGTATTCCTCCCTCAAGGTCCACCTTTTGGCTATTTCTGCCTTTCATGAGCTCATGGGTGACCGTACGATTGCTCAGCTAGATGTCTCCTGTACTTTTCTCAGATGCATCCTGCACCTGAAACCCCCACCCAATCCATTTCCCGGTCCCAGCATTGGACTAGAATTTTATTTTGGAAAAGTTGACCCTGTCTCCTTTTGAGCCAGTCGCAACTTGTGATTTGCGCTTTCTCTCTTGGAAAGCATTTTTTGTTTTGTTTTTTTGTTTTTATCTGGTATTTCTAACCCCAGGAATCCACTAATATTATTACTCTTTGCAGTGCTCTCTTAAGCCAGCACTGCCCTGGAGCCAAGTAGAATGCTATGCTAATTATGGAATGTTTAGCACATGCATTCATTTTCAAACTGCCCTATTCTAACTACCTGCATTCTACCTCAGATTTCTTGTCTCCGCTGCAAAGTTCAGACACCCTGGAGATCTCTCTCTATCTATCAAGATCGTCTAAATTGTTCATAAGATCACAAAAAAACTTAAGTATTTTGTCTTATTTTTTCATTACTGCCTTATTCTTATTGTTAGTTAGTATTTTTACCTCATAGTTTAAGTTCTCTAGTTTTTTATCGGTTCCTCACGGTTCCTTGGAACCGAAGGGTGACTGACTACTTTGTTAATTTCATAGGAGAACTTTTCTTATATTTCCGATTGTTTTTCTTTTAAAAATTAATTAGTTTAACAGCCATTGAACCAAAGTTTTTCCGGTTCTCCTAGCGGTTTATCGATTCCAGAACCGTTCCAAACCGCGGTTCTTTTCAAATTTATCAGTTTCTGAACCGATCACTTTATCATTAAAACCGACTGCATATTTTTAAATCTTCTTCTGTTTAGCGGTTTTTTGAGTCCTGTTTTCTATAATGGTGGATAAACCTAAAAAGAACACAGGACCTAAAGGTTTTAAGAATTGTATTAAATGTGCTGAGGTATTTGCCAGGGCTGACAAACATGACCTTTATCTGCTCTGTCTTGGTGTGAAACATTTCAGTGAGGATTGTGAAATTTGCAAGTCTTTCCCTGAAAAAACTGTGGAGAAGCACAGGGAGAGGCTTAAGAGAAGATGTGAAGAGGGGTCTCTGGGCTCTGACCAGTTCACCCCCTCTAAAAATGTGGCAGTTCCTTCTAGAGCCTCCAAATTCACCCCTGATATGGGTGAGGGCTCTAGTAAGAGAGGCAATCAGCCAGCTGCCTGCCAAAAAACTAAGAAAAAGTAAGCACACTGACTCCCCCTGTGAAACGCCTCAAGGGGTCTCTCAGGTGCCCACAGATACCCTCTCCTGCTGATATTACACAAGCTCTGGCTTTGTTACAAGTGCTTGAGGATTTGAGATTCGATACCAAACTCTCCCTGAGCACAGGTTAACAGATTGTGGTTCCTGGGGAGACACAGGGGAAGATGGACTGCTAAGGACAGAAGGAGTGGGTACCAGGGCTGCCTGGCCCAGTCTGGAGCAATCAGGATCATTTTGCAGGGCTGAGACCTGATTTTGACTAGTACTTTGAACAGGAGAGGGAAGGGGGAAAGGCATAAAGAAACTTCCCTTCCCAATCGAGGAGAAAGGCATCCAGGGGAACTGAGCCCAACACTGGGGGCCTGCAACAAAACAGTGGAAGTTGATAATTGTCTGGGGCTGCGAAAAGATCTATCTGAGGAGTGCCCCATCTGGCAAACACTATCCCCAGTACTAGGGGATCCAGTGACCATTCGTGATGGCCCTGGGAAATCCTGCTGAGGGCATCTGCCAGGACATTGTCCTTGCCTGGGAGGTGAACTGCTATGAGGGAAGTGTTCAAGGAATAAGCCAGAGACCACAACTTCATCGCCTCGGTGCACAAGGCTCAAGACCGAGTGCCCCTTGTTTGTTGATGTACCACATTGTAGTGGTGTTGTCTGTTCTGACCTGTACCACCTTGTTCTGAACAGATGCAGAGAAAACCTGAAGTGCTAGAAAACAGCTCTGAGTTCCAACAGATTGATGTGGAGCAGAGATTCCTGAGGGGACCATAATCCTGGGTGGAGAGGTCGCCCATGTGAGCTCCCCATCCCAAGAGGGATGCATCTGTAGTAAGGGTCAAGGAATGGGACAGAGGGATGAAAGGCACCCCTGTCTCAGATTGCTCTGATCCTGCCACCACTGAAGGGCCTGGATCAGGGTTCGAGTCACTGGGATTAACTTGATAGAGGATCTCTCTTTGAGACCAGAAAGCTCTCAAATGGAACTGAATGTCCCTCATCTGAAATCTTGCTCCTTGCACCACAGCTGTGGAGGCAGCCATGTGCCCTAGGAGCTGCAGGAAATGCCTTGCTGGTCGAGACATGCAGAGTGAAGGAGGCGGCCAGGGCCACTAAGGTCCTTACCCTTTCCAAGGGAAGGAAGGCTCTGGCCTGCTTTGTATCCAGTTCTGCGCCTATAAAGGTGAGTACCTGGACAGGTTCCAAAACTGACTTTGGAAGATTGAGAAGAAATCCCAGAGAGGCAAGCAGCTGCTGGGTAACTAGCAGGTGTGATTTGACCTGGTCTGAGACTGACCCACAATGAGCCAGTCGTCCAGGTAGGGAAAATGGCAATCTTTGCCTTCTTAGTGAGCGACTGCTACTGCCAGACACTTTGTGAACACCCTTGGGGCAGAAGTGAGGCCAAGGGCATTGCTCTGAACTGATAATGGCCTGAGGGCAGTTCTGAATCTGAGGTACTTTCGATGGGAGCTTCTGATAAGAACATGGAAGTAGGCATCTTTGAGGTCCAGGAGGCTAGCCAGTCCCCTGGCCTTAGGGAGGGTAAAATCATTCCCAGTGTCACCATTTTGAACTTTGGCTTTAAAAGGTGCTTGTTTAGATATCTTAGATCCAGGATAGGCCGCCACTCTCCTGTCTTTTTTGGGGTAAGGAAGTACCTGGAGTACAGACCCTTGCCCTGGTGAAGGGGAGAAACCTTTTCTACAGCTCTGAGAGCCAGGAGGGTTGAGACTTCTGTTTCCAAAGCAAGAGTCTCTAAAGGGTTTGTAGGTGGAAAAGATCTGGCTCTATCTTTGGAAATTTCTTGAAGCTGAGAATAGACCTGGCTCACTACTTCCAGGACCCACCTGTCTGAAGTTAAAGACTGCCAGTCCTGGACGAAGTGAGCCAACCTGCCCCTCACAGGTAGTGGAGAGTCGACCCCGGGCATCCCATCAGGTGCCTGTTTGGCAGGGGCTTTAGGCTGAGGGGTGGAGCAGGCCTGCTCGAACCCCGCCTGCCTCTCCCTCTGAAGAACCCCTCTGTACATAGGCTGAAGAGGAGGGGCCTGAGTCTGGTAAAAGGCCTGTGAAAAGGCCTACCCCTACCCCTGGGGCTGCCTCTGAGGAGTGATTTCACGCTCCTTGGCTTGTGCACTCCTGTAAGTGGTTCTATATTCATCCATTTTTCATATAATTCTCTGTCTGCTCCCCAAACAGAGAATTTCCCACCACAGGAAAATCCATAGCCTTAGACTGGGTATCCTGTGACAAAGTAGTACACCTGAGCCAGGCCAATCTGCGAAAGCCACAGATGTAGCCATGACTCTAGAGGATACATCATTAGAACCACTGCAGCATGGAATTGCACCTTAGATGCCTCAATACCATCAAGAGCCACCTGCTCCAGCTCCTTTGCGAGCTGGCCTAGGGACCTGTTTAGCTAAGGCCATGACAGTATCCCATCTAGATTTCTGGTATCTTGCAAATATGCTATAGTTAGCTTGTCTGAGTCCCAAGGATGCTGCCATGTATTGTTTTTTGGCCATGGCATCAATCTTCCTGGAATCCTTGTCAGGAGGATGTGAAGCCAGTGGAATATTAGCTTTATCACAGGCTGCAGCCTGAACTACCCCAACATGACTGCATTGCTGTGAAAGAAAATCTGTATCAGGACCTGACAAAGTGTACCTCCTGTCCATCTTTTATCCACAGGAGGCACAGAATTAGGAGCTTTTAAAATTTTATTGTTTGTTTTCTAAAAGATTTATGTAAAGGGATGGACAACCTCCTGACTCTGGGATATCCATCATCTCCACATAGTCAGGCTCCTCTTGCTCATCCAAAGCCTCCTCTAAGGGAAGCTGGAGGGTCTCAGCAACTTTTTATAAAACAAAATGAGAAGGGACTCAGAAAGCCTAGGGGAGACTCACCTGAAGGTCTGTCTGGGGAGATGTCCAGTTCAATGGGCACATCCAGACTTTCAAAGTCACATTCACACTGATCATAATCCTCATCCCCTCCTCTGGTTCATAGAACTCTTCTATATCATAATCCTGAACCACTGGAACCGACCGAACTGACCTTTGCCAGACAGTGGTGGTTCGAGGGAACCGGGACAGGGACTGACAATCTGTATTGCCCTGGTTATATCAGCAGCAGTTGGAGAAGGAATTTTGGACCCAAACCTGCTGATTTTTTAGATTTCTTTGCTGGAACTGGCTCCTCAGAGCCAGCTTTCGCTTGCCCGAGAAGTCTCGCCTGGTCAGAGGATTCCTCCGGTTCGGTTGGCACCGAACCAGGCTGGCCATCCAGGTCAGCGGACTTTGGCCTCTCGCTCCTGAGCCTGCCCACTCTCTTGTCCAGGGTGGCTGCAGGAAATTTTTACAAATCTGGCAGTCTGAATTGAGTGGTCAAACCTCAGACAATAGACATGTAGTGTGGGGTCAGCCTTGGCAAAGGCTTCCCACAGACACTACAGTGTTGAAACCCAGTGGGCCCGGTTTTTCTTTTGGGTTTCTCAGACATGATGCCAGCCTAACCAACCAACTTGCCTTTTGATGGCAGTGCCAGGCAAGACACCCTTATCGGTTCCAAACCGTGTCACGGGTCGTGGAAAAACGTAATGAAACTGCTTTTTTAGAACCGATAAGAACTGGAACCAGACTTCAAAAGCCTTAAAAGGCTTTAAACTTATATTTAACATAACTCGATCGGTTCAACCGAACCGATAATACTTACAAGTTCCACACAGAAAAACCCTATCTATTACTTACGATTACCATAGACAGAGCCTGAACCGATCGGTTTTGCGGTTAAAATAATGAAATCGAGGTTAATTAAACCGAGAAATAGTGCTTTAAACCGAAGAAATGAACCGAGCAACAGGAGGAATCTCCGGAGCGACTGTTCAGTGAGGCGGAGTAAAGAATCTGACGGTTTCGGTTTGAAACCAGCCAAACAGGGCTTCTGAACCGAGCTCGCGCTCTAAGCTCCATGCTCTGCATGGAAGTTAACTCTTTCACCTCCGGAGCAGTTCTAAGGCTGGGGCAAACTGCAATAGTCATAATATAGCAAGACTTCATGTTGTTTGAATAATGCTTTCCAAGAGAGAAAGCGAAACTTGCATTCCACAACCGGCTCAAAATGGGGCTAAGTGAGCTTCTCCAGCACAAACAGAAGGTTCCAAGGGGGAGCGGGTCCCTGATTGGGGGTTTTGATGAAGAATGCCCGCAGAAAGGTGCAGGGCAAAACACTTCATTTCATGGCGAGGTAGCTCTGGTGGAAGACTTTCTGGCAGCCATCAGAACACTGGCGATCCTGTCTGAGACTCCAAAGCATGATATGGCTAGGTCCTCAGGAGCCATGCATGGAGATGCAATGATCTGAGGTCTGGGTGTGTCGAGGTCCCATTGTCCTGGGACAGCAAGTGAGAGCTCAGTGGCAGAGGTAGCGGTGGCTCTGCTGCCAGCTGTTGCAGCAGGGGGAACCATATCTGCCGTGGCCACAATGGGGCCACCAGGATCATTACTGCCCTCTCTGCTTGTAGC